>CM051240.1:112298273-112898273 GCA_027917425.1 Gastrophryne carolinensis | reverse complement strand
TTCTTGCGTCCCCCCCCCCCCCACTCTGCGATCATCAGTGTCCTGGAGGTGTCAGACTGGCAGGACACAACAGTAAAGGAGAGAAAAGGCAAGTCCCACCCATGATGTATTAGTTGTGGCCAGTCTGCCTCATTCTCTTCTATTCTGTGTTTTCTTTCCATTCTCTGTCTTTTTCTCCCTCTCTCACTTTATCACTGTACTTTTTTTTCTCCCTTCCTTCCCCATCTTTCTCTCTCTTTCTCCCTGCTTTAATTTTTTGTCCTCTCTTGCTTCTTTTATTTGTCCCTTCCTTCCCTTTTTCTCTTCCTCTATCTTTCTCCCTGTGTCCTTCTCATTTTCTTTTTTTTCTCCCTTCTTCCCTGCCTCTCTTTCTCTCTCTCTCCACCACACTTTATTCTATCTCTTTCTCAACTTTCCTTCTCTCTTTCTCTTGTTCTCTTTCCTTCATCCTTTCCCTCACTCCTTCCTTTCATCCTTCCCTCTCTTCCATCCTTTCTGCATTTTTGTTTCTTCTCCCACTCCTTTCTTCCATCCTCTCTTTTTCTCACCTTTTCTTTCTTCCTTAAATTCTTCCCTTTCTTCCTTTCATTTCTTTCTCCCTCACTCCCATACTGCCTTCTTCCTTCCTTTTGCTCTTTCACTCCCCCTTACTCTTTCTTATTCTCTGTTCTTGCTCTTCTCTCTCTCCTTCCCTTCCCTCCCTGTTTTTCTTACTCCATTCCTCCTCTCCTCTTTCCATCCTGTCTTCTTCCCATCTCTTTACTCTCTCTCTTTTTTATTTATTTATTTATTTCTCCCTCCCCCTCTTTTTTCCTTTCTTCTTCCCTTTCTCTTTACTTTCACTCACTATTGCTATACATTCTTTCTCTCTTTTTTCATTACCTTCCCCACTTCTGTTTTCCCTCTCTTCCTTGCTTCACTCACTTCCTACTTTTTATTTTCCCTTCTCTCTATTTCTCAACTTTTTTTCTCTCCTTTTCTTTCTTTACTCTTCTTCCCAACCTCCTAACATTCTCCTTTTTTCTCTGTTCCCCACTCTATGTTCCCTCTCTTTTTTTCTTCCTCCATTTTCTCCTTGCACCATACCCCCCCCCCTCCCCAGTGCCCCACCAGGCCGCGGTAAAATGACCAAATCCTGAACTGGTCCACAGTGAAAAAAAAAAATTGCCTTTCACCGGGGGCCATTGTCAGTGCTAGCACTTATCTTTTAAGAGTACCTGCCTACTAACCTTTTGCCTTTTGTATAAAAAAGTCTGGTTTTAAAGTTTAAAGCATCCATTGCCTTTCACCGGGGGGGGGGGGGCATCCCAAATACTAGCGCTTAGCTTTTAATAGTACCTGCATCTTTACTTTTTTACATTTTGAACAAAAACCACGTTTTAAAACTGCCTGTGGTGGATTTAACTCTGACCAGGGGAATCCTGTGTAAGACCATCTGACAGTGTCTTTTAGCATTAGCTTTTAGCTACAGTGTCTGCCTATTTTGATCTAACTTTTCTACACACCTGCTGTTACAAAAATACTGTTGTAGGTGTAGTGTAGTATATTGTTTTCCCCTCCTAAACACAGTAAAAATGTCAGGCAGAGATGTGCCAGGATGTGCACCGAGGAGAGGCCTAGATTCATCAGGCAGAGGGCACAGCAGACTAGGGGCGAGTGGCAGCAGGAGTCGCGGTGAGAGGCCTGATCTCCCGGTATCTGCTAGCGGTCGTGTCTCGACCAGCAACGCATCTGCCGTCATTGTTTGGTTAACGCGGTCATCGACCTCATCACAAGTGACATCTCCCCAGTCAACAGTCCGTAGGTTCCTCGGACACAACCCTGAGTTGGCATGGCCCCGGAGAAGCCCCTGTCCTTCCATTGCCTCTGTCCTACGCCCCCCCCCCCCAGCCGCTGTATCTTATGCTTTGGGTTCAGCTCCACTATTCAGTGAGGACGATGTGTTAGAGGACAGTCAGTAGCTACTGCCCAGCCAAGGAATGGAGGAGACATCCCTCGATTCTTCCGCTAGGCAGACAAACACTGAGGAGGAGAGTAGCGTGGGAGGTGGTGTGGGAGGTGGTGTGGTGAGCATTCCGTCTCCTGCAGCACACGCTCTTGTGGAAACAGAGGACGGCATCAGTGACGTGCAGGCACAACTCGATGATGATGATGATGAAGCTGATTGCACTTGGGAGTCAGGTGCAGAAGGGGCTTCATCATCATCAGGAGAAGAGGGTCCCAGGTTGCCCCAGAGTCAGCAGCTGAGGCAGCAAGTTGACAATAGGGTTGGCAGTCAGCATGGTGGCAGTAGGGTTGGCAGTCAGCATGGTGGCAGAATTGGGATGTCTGGAGCCACACGTGGGCGGGGGGCGGGGTAGACCACCTGCTGCGCGGCAGGCTGCCTTCCCGGGAGGTAGTGGAGCAGTGCGGACTGTTGGAGGGAAAATTAGCTACTCGGCAGTGTGGCACTTTTTCCTCAAGCATCCGCAGGAGGGTAACCTGGCCACATGCAAGATGTGTAGACAGAAGGTCAAGCGTGGCCAGGGCCCCAATGTTGGTACTACGGCTCTGCGGCAACACATGCAGCGTCACCATAAAGCATCCTGGGATAACCGAGGCTCCGAAGTGAGGGTCCAGCCTGCTGCGTCAGCCAGTGCCACGCTGCTTCCAATTTCACCCAGCCAAGGCTCCAGCACCTCAGCCGGAGGCAGCTGTGCATTATACCCATCCTCTGCCGCTCCAGATGCTCCTGCTCCTCCTACTAAAAGTCACTCATCCCACCAGCAATCCATCAGCGAAGCCATGTCCAAGAGACAACAGTATGCGCCCACTCATCCTACGGCGCAGAAGCTAAATGTGCTTCTGTCCAAGTTGCTGGTGCTGCAGTCCCTCCCTTTTACGGTGGTGGACTCTGCACCTTTCAGAGAGCTAATGGCTAGTGCCGAGCCGAGGTGGAGAGTCCCAAGCCATCATTTCTTTGCAAAGAAGGCAGTACCAGTCCTGCACAAATTTGTTGAGCAGAAGGTGGACCAGTCCTTGAGCCTGTCGGTGTGCACCAAAGTGCACGGCAGCGCCGACATCTGGAGCTGTAACTACGGTCAGGGACAATACATGTCCTTTACGGCCCAATGGGTGAATGTGATTCCTGCACAGCAACTTGGACAGGTCACACCGCTTCGGCCTCCACGCTCCCAGGCCATTTTGCCTGTCACAGTGTGCGACTCCTCCTCCTCATCCTCCGCCATCTCCTCAGCCTCCACTGTACGGTCAATTCTCAATGCCCCTTCAGCCTACCATGTGTGCAGGGCATGGCGGTGTCACGCTGCGCTTCACATGGTTTGTCCTGGCGAACGGAGTCACACAGGGGAGGAGCTCCTGAAATTCATTCATCAAGAAATCAAAACATGGCTTACTCTGCGAAAATTGGAAATGGGTACCATGGTGACTGACAATGGGGGTAACATCTTGTCTGCGCTGAGACAAGGAAGCCTGAGCCATGCGCCCTGTATGGCACACGTGTTCAACCTAGTTGTCAAGCGTTTTCTGAAGTCTTCCCTCCATCTGCAAAACATCTTAACAACAAGAAGGAAACTTTGTATGCACTTCAGCCACTCCTACACCGCCAAGCACACCCTTCTACAACGTCAGAACGGTATCCCTCAACATAGTCTGATTTGCGATGTTCCCACCCGTTGGAATTCCACCCTACATATGTTAGATCGACTATACGAACAGAGAAAAGCCATCACTGATTTCTTGATGATCCAAGCAGATAGGGGGACTCCCCTGTGTAACTTTAATGTGAACCCGTGGCAGCTCATACGTGACACCTGCCGTTTGCTCAGGCCCTTTGAGGAAGCCACTTTATTTGTCAGTAGCCAGGATTATGGCATGAACGTCGTGATTCCGCTCCTTCATGTAATACAACACATGTTGGAAACCATGGCTGGTCAGGGCACTGGAGACATGTCGCATACATTTCACGGCCACATAAACCCCGTGGGAGCTGAGGAGGAGGAGCAGCACAGTGAAGCGAAGTTTAGTTTTGGCGAAATGGGTGGTTTATCTAGTCATCTGACAGGAGAGGAGAAGCAGGAGCAGCCAGTGGAGCTAGAGGGTTGTGAGGAAGGCGAGACAGAGGACCCAGGCACACCATGGCAGTATGCAGTGGAGATGGAGACAGGTAGTCCCTCCGAGTCACTTGCACAAATGGCACGATGCATGCTCACGTGCTTGTGTAGTGACCGCAGAATTGTCTCCATTTTTCTGCGGGATGACTACTGGCTCTCCACCTTATTGGAACCTCGCTTCCGGCACAAAATGGGGGCATTTTTTAAACCCGCCGAGAGGGAGGACAAACTGACCTACTACAAAGACATTCTACGTAGTTAGTTGGCCGATGCCTATCTGCGCCATGGTCCATACTCTTGCAGGTCTGACTTGGGGGGACCTCTGCGCTCACCTTCCACTGCCATGGCTGCTGGGGGGGTGGCAGGAGCAGCAGCTCCATCAGCAGCAGCCTCAGTCTTCAGTCGCTAATGAGTAGCTTTCTGCTACCGCATAGTGAGGCTACTCATGAGCAGCAGGAAGACCTGGAGCAGGGCCTGAACCAGCAGGTCGTGTCATACCTTGAAATGACCATGCCAATGCACCTTGCGGATCCGCTGGACTTCTGGGCAGCCAAACTTGGCTTGTGGCTGCAACTAGCAGAGTTTGCCCTGGGAAAGCTGTCCTGCCCGGCCAGTAGTGTGCCATCTGAGCGGGTCTTTAGTGCTGCGGGGCCATAGTAACGCCAAGGAGAACTCGTCTGTCCACGAAAAATGTGGAGAGGCTCACCTTTGTGAAGATGAATCAGGCATGGATCAGCCAGAAGTTCCACCCACCAATAGCTGATGCATGCGAGTAGCTGATGCATGGTAGCTCCTTCTGCTGCTGCCATCTCCTGGGTGTGTCTTTCAGGCAATATATGAGCTCCTTCTGCTGCTGACAACACCTGGGTGTGTCTTTCAGGCAATATATGAGCTCCCTATGCTTCTGCCAACTCCAATGTATTTTTCAGGCAATATATGGGCTTCCTATGCTGCTGTCAACTCCAATGTGTTTTTCAGGCAATATATGGGCTCCTAATGCTGCTGTCAAGTCCTGGGTGTGTCTTTCAGGCAATATATGAGCTCCCTATACTGCTGCCAACTCCAATGTGTTTTTCAGGCAATATATGGGCTTCAAATGCTGCTGCTGCTGCCAACTCCTGGGTGTGTCTTTCAGGCAATATATGGGCTCCTAATGCTGCTGCCAACTCCAATGTGTTTTTCAGGCAATATATGAGCTCCCTATGCTGCTGCCAACTCCTGGGTGTGTTTTTCAGGCAATATATGGGCTCCTAATGCTGCTGCCAACTCCAGTGTGTTTTTCAGGCAATATATGGGCTCCTGATGCTGCTGCTGCTGCTGCCAACTCCAGAGTGTGTCTTTCAGGCAATATATGGGCTCCTAATGCTGCTGCCAACTCCTATGTGTTTTTCAGGCAATATATGGGCTCCCTATGCTGCTGCTGCTGCTGCCAACTCCTAGGTGTGTCTTTCAGGCAATTTATGGGCCCCGAATGCTGCTGCCAAATCCTAGGTGTGTCTTTCAGGCAATTTATGGGCCCCAAATGCTGCTGCCAACTCCAATTTATGTCTTTCAGGCAATATATGGGCTCCTAATGCTGCTGCCAACTCCAATGTGTTTTTCAGGCAATATATGGGCCCCTAATGCTGCTGCCAAATTCTGGGTGTGTCTTTCAGGCTATATTTGAGCTCGAGTGAATAAAGGGGGGTGGGAGCAGCTCAATCACTATTATTTATACAAAATTATTATTCAGGGCCTGGGAACGAATTTACCGCCCAGTTTAACCCTCTCATCAACTAAATATCAAGCAACAAACATGTCTAGCTATGTGGAAAGACAGAGATTTGGTTGCATATATCTGCAGATATACGTGGAAGCCACACTGCCCCGGCAAGGCACTCTGTGTTTAGTGTGGTCCCTACTCTTAATTCTGAGTCCCCAAAGTTGGGACATGCAATGCAGACAAATATCTGAGAGCTACTCACCTGGGAAGCAGCCAGCCTCCCTTTAGAACACTTCACAGGGAGAAATCCATATTGACTGCATTCCTCCCTGCTTGTGCTCATGGCAATTCAAATGAATAAAGGGGGGTGGGAGCAGCTCAATCACTATTATTTATACAAAATTATTATTCAGGGCCTGGGAACTAATTTACCACCCAGTTTAACCCTCTCATCAACTAAATATCAAGCAACAAACATGTCTAGCTATGTGGAAAGACAGAGATTTGGTTGCATATATCTGCAGATACATGTGGAAGCCACACTGCCCCGGCAAGGCACTCTGTGTTTAGTGTGGTCCCTACTCTTAATTCTGAGTCCCCAAAGTTGGGACATGCAATGCAGACAAATATCTGAGAGCTACTCACCTGGGAAGCAGCCAGCCTCCCTTTAGAACACTTCACAGGGAGAAATCCATATTGACTGAATTCCTCCCTGCTTGTGCTCATGGCAATTCAAATGAATAAAGGGGGGTGGGAGCAGCTCAATCACTATTATTTATACAAAATTATTATTCAGGGCCTGGGAACTAATTTACCGCCCAGTTTAACCCTCTCATCAACTAAATATCAAGCAACAAACATGTCTAGCTATGTGGAAAGACAGAGATTTGGTTGCATATATCTGCAGATACATGTGGAAGCCACACTGCCCCGGCAAGGCACTCTGTGTTTAGTGTGGTCCCTACTCTTAATTCTGAGTCCCCAAAGTTGGGACATGCAATGCAGACAAATATCTGAGAGCTACTTTTGTATAAATAATAGTGATTGAGCTGCTCCCACCCCCCTTTATTCATTTGAATTGCCATGAGCAC
This sequence comes from Gastrophryne carolinensis, assembly GCA_027917425.1. Taxonomy (NCBI): domain Eukaryota; kingdom Metazoa; phylum Chordata; class Amphibia; order Anura; family Microhylidae; genus Gastrophryne; species Gastrophryne carolinensis. Next base: position 112,891,368 of record CM051240.1, on the reverse strand, counting down.
AAGCAGGGAGGAATTCAGTCAATATGAATTTCTCCCTGTGAAGTGTTCTAAAGGGAGGCTGGCTGCTTCCCAGGTGAGTAGCTCTCAGATATTTGTCTGCATTGCATGTCCCAACTTTGGGGACTCAGAATTAAGAGTAGGGACCACACTAAACACAGAGTGCCTTGCTGGGGCAGTGTGGCTTCCATATGTATCTGCAGATATATGCAACCAAATCTCTGTCTTTCCACATAGCTAGACATGTTTGTTGCTTGATATTTAGTTGATGAGAGGGTTAAACTGGGCGGTAAATTAGTTCCCAGGCCCTGAATAATAATAATAATTTTGTATAAATAATAATGCTCCCACCCCCCTTTATTCATATATTTGAGCTCCCCATGCTGCTGCTGCTGCCAACTCCTGGGTGTGTCCTTTAGGCAATTTATGGGCTCCTAATGCTGCTGCCAACTTCTGGGTGTGTCTTTCAGGCAATATATGGGCTCCTAATGCTGCTGCCAACTCCTGGGTGTGTCTTTCAGGCAATATATGGGCTCCTAATGCTGCTGCTGCTGCTTCCAAATCCTGGGTGTGTCTTTCAGGCAATATATGGGCTCCTAATGCTGCTGCTGCTGCTGCCAACTCCTGGGTGTGTCTTTCAGGCAATATATGCGCTCCTAATGCTGCTGCCAACTCCTATGTGTTTTTCAGGCAATATATCGGCTCCTAATGCTGCTGCCAACTCCAATGTGTGTCTTTCAGGCAATATATGAGCTCCCTATGCTGCTGCTGCTGCCAACTCCTGGGTGTGTCTTCCCAGCAATTTATGGGCTCCTAATGCTGCTGCCAACTCCTGGATGTGTCTTTAGTCCAATTTATGGGCTCCTGCTGCCAACTCCAGTGTCTCTTTCAAGCAATGTTTGGGCTCCTGCTGCTGCTGCTGGCAACTCCATTGTGTCTTTTGGCCAATTTTTGGGTTCATGCTTCCAACTCCATTGTCTCTTTCAAGCTATGTTTAGGCACCTGCTGCTGCTGCTGCTGCTGCTGCTGCTTGCAACTCCAGGGTGTCACTCAGCCAATTTTTGGGCTCCTGCTGCAAACTCCAGTGTCTCTTTCAAGCTATGTTTGGGCTCCTGCTGCTTCTGCTTGCAACTCCAGGGTGTCATTCAGCCAATTTTTGGGCTCCTGCTGCCAACTCCAGTGTCTCTTTCAAGCTATGTTTGGGCTGCTGCTGCTGCTGCTGCTTGCAACTCCAGGGTGTCATTCAGCCAATTTTTGGGCTCTTGCTGCAAACTCCAGTGTCTCTTTCAAGCTATTTTTGGGCTGCTGCTGCTTGCAACTCCAGGGTGTCATTCAGCCAATTTTTGGGCTCCTGCTGCCAACTCCAGTGTCTCTTTCAAGCTATGTTTGGGCTGCTGCTGCTTGCAACTCCAGGGTGTCATTCAGTCAAATTTTGGGCTCCTGCTGCCAACTCCAGTGTCTCTTTCAAGCTATGTTTTGGCTCCTGCTGCTTGCAACTCCAGGGTGTCATTCAGCCAATTTCTGGGCTCCTGCTGCCAACTCCAGTGTGTCTTTCAAGCTAGGTTTGGGCTGCTGCTGCTGCTGATGCTTGCAACTCCTGGGTGTCATTCAGACAATTTTTGGGCTCCTGCTGCCAACTCCAGTGTGTCTTTCAAGCTATGTTTGGGCTCCTGCTGCTGCTGCTTGCAACTCCAGGGTGTCATTCAGCCAATTTTTGGGCTCCAGCTGCCAACTCCAGTGTCTCTTTCAAGCTATGTTTGGCCTCCTGCTGCTGCTGCTGCTTGCAACTCCAGGGTGTCATTCTGCCAATTTTTGGGCTCCTGCTGCCAACTCCAGTGTCTCTTTCAAGCTATGTTTGGCCTCCTGCTGCTGCTGCTGCCAACTGCAGTGTGTCTTTAGGACAATTTTTGGGTTCCTGCTGCCAACTCCAGCGTCTCTTTCAAGCTATGTTTAGGCTCCTGCTGCTGCTGCTTGCAACTCCAGGGTGTCATTTAGCCAATTTTTGGGCTCCTGCTGCCAACTCCAGTGTCTTTCAAGCTATGTTTGGGCTGCTGCTGCTGCTGCTGCTTGCAACTCCAGGGTGTCATTCAGTCAATTTTGGGCTCCTGCTGCCAACTCCAGTGTCTCTTTCAAGCTATGTTTGGGCTCCTGCTGCTGCTGCTTGCGACTCCAGGGTGTCATTCAGCCAATTTTTGGGCTCCTGCTGCCAACTTCAGTGTATCTTTCAAGCTAGGTTTGGGCTGCTGCTGCTGCTTGCAACTCCAGGGTGTGATTCATCCAATTTTTGGGCTCCTGCTGCCAACTCCAGTGTGTCTTTCAAGCTATGTTTGGGCTCCTGCTGCTGCTGCTTGCAACTCCAGGGTGTCATTCAGCCAATTTTTGGGCTCCTGCTGCCAACTCCAGTGTGCCTTTCAAGCTATGTTTGGGCTGCTGCTGCTGCTAGCAACTCCAGTGTGTCATTAAGCCAATTTTTGGGCTCCTGCTGCCAACTCCAGTGTGTCTTTCAAGCTATGTTTGGGCTCCTGCTGCTGCTGCTTGCAACTCCTGGGTGTCATTCAGCCAATTTTTGGGCTACTGCTGCCAACTCCAGGATGTCTTTAAGCCACTATTTGGGCTCCTGCTGCTGCCAGCTCCAGGGTGTGTTTTTCAGGCAATATAGGGGCCCCTCATAGTGATGCCACCTCAACTCTCTGCAATTGTGCAGCTCTGCGATTCTAATAGCCATGCCTCTGATCTGCATGTCATAATTATTTACAGTATTATTTCACTAACCCAGCACGCACCCTATGCGTGTCAGAGCAAGGCAGAATGGTTTACAACCCTATTGAGGCTCTAGGAAGCTCAGAAATAGCCGTTTTTAGTAGCGATTCGTCGCGAATAAATTTGGACTGAAATGAATTTTGTTGGAAAATTCGGCGAATCAGCCGAATCGAATTTTTCAAAAGTTCGCTCATCCCTACTCTTTGCCATTCCTTTTTCTTGTTGTTCTTTTTTACCCCCCGCCTCCACCACCACCACCAGTAGCTGACATATTCCTCCTATTTTTATCTTTGATTTAGTCATATCATTTACATTCTGTTCCTCCTCCTTCCATTCCTATTTACCCTTTTGCTTATTTTTTCACCCCCCCACTCTGTTCCTTCCTCTTCCTTCCTAGCTTCTTAGCTTGATCCCTTTCTACCTTTCTTTTTTCCTTCTTTCCCAAGTCCATTACTCTTTCTCTTACATTTATCTGCACCAATATTTTTTATATGATATAACTTATCAACAGGATTGATTTAATCCAGCCATTTTTCACTATTTGGTGCTATACGTGTTCAACTGTAATTTTTGGAGGGATCAGTATTTTTGGGAGAAATATATGCAAATTTAGGGTTTTTGTAGGGTTTTTTTGTAATAAAAAATTAAAGTTTTTCAATAAAGTCATATTGTGTTAAAAATGTAAGGTAAGAGTTGCCAAAGACCCAAAAGTAAAGCATGCGCGTAAGAGTAATTTTACTTGAAGATGTCATCTCTGCAGACAAAGTGTGTACCTTACACTTTTTCAACCAAAACAACCCTTTACATTTTAAATACCTACCACAAACCATATATTCTCTGAAAGTACACACATTAAGCTTTCTAGGAATGCCCAGCTTGTTGTAGTGGGCTCATCTTCTTGGAAGTAGAATTCTCTGTTTTTTACAGTATTTCCATAAAAAATGTATAAAAAAGTAGAACAAAAACCACATTTTCCTAAAATATCAATCTGCAAACAAGAAAATACAGGCTAAATCTTAAAGTGCATGGTCCTTCGAACAGAACAATACTTAACATGCATCGGTTCTTTTAACCCTTAATACTTAAGTACTTAAAACAGGATAAACTCTTAACCTTCCTGTATTCCCACCCTACCCTCTCACGCCCCTTTTACTAATTAATGATACAGCGATAATTCGGTGCTGCCCTCGAAACCATTCCTATAAATATTTTATCCAAATGAGAGCCCAGAAAGTATGAGGGAAGCAGGAAGAGATTGACAAGAGTTTTGCAAAGAAGAAAGAAAAGAAGGAAAAGAAAAAAAAAAGAAAAAACACAACCCTGCCTTCCCTGGATGTCAACTAAATCAAATTCCTACCTCTAGTGCATTGAGACCATTGTTCCCACATCCTTTCAAAGTGTTGTTTGCTATTAGATAGGATGTTACACATTTTTTTTAATTTTCCAAAAGCCAGTTTAACTTCTGTTTCAGTCCTGTGAAAGGCACCTCCAGATTTCTACATGATCTTGCTATCACCATTCTAGCTGCGGCCATTGGTAATACAAGAAGCTTATTTTAGTTAGAATTCAAACTTTGCATTTCCATTCCCTAGAGTGCCTTCTTAGGGTAACATTTCCTGTTGAATGTGTTATTCTGCGGCAAGCCATTAACCCCCGGCTCCCCAATTACCTGACTCCCCAAAGCCCAGGGGGGTCAGAAGGGCCCGGCCCGTGGCTATGTGGGCTTGTGGCCATCAGGGTGGGGGGCCACCAAAGCTGGCCCCTGCGCCCTGTTCTACAAGCCCTGCATAGCTGGTCCGGGTCCGGTTACGCTGGGTAGGGGGGACCCCATGTCATTTTTTGGGAGGACTTTTAAGGGTTTTTAACCCTTAAAATTCCCCCAAAAATGGGGTTCCCCCCCTTGGAGGGGGGGCCCTATATTGTTGTTGTTTTTTTTTTTCTTAATCCCTTAAGTTCTGTCACCCAGCAGCAATAAAATGCTTCCAGCAGCAGCATTAGAGCAGAAGCCATTGTGATTGGTGAGGGAAGAAGAGGAATGGGAGGTAAGTATTTAAAAAAAAAAAAAAAAAAAAAAGACAATAAAATATTTTTTTCTTGGTGTTTGTGCTGTGTGTTTTTTTTTACATTTAACCCATTGTGAACTGGCCCATGAGACCCCTATACCAATTCACAAGGCTTAGATGCTGGCAAGTCACCTGCGGATAGCGGGTGACATGCTATTAACCTCCAGCCCCCCATTACCTGCCTCCTCAAAGCCCGGGGGCAGAAGGGCGGTGCGGGCTTGTAGCCAGCAGGGTGGGGGCCACCAAAGCTGGTGCTCTACAAGCCCTGCATAGCTGGTCCCGGGCTGGTTATGCTGGGTAGGAGGGACCCCCATGTCATTTTTATGGGGGGATTTTGAAGGGTTTTTAACCCCTAAAATTCCCCCAAAAAATGGGATCCCCCTCCCCTGGGCTTTTAGACTGCAGGCTGGGGGCCACCAAAGCTGGCCCCCAGGAAAGGGACCACCATTTTTTTAACCCTTTATATGGCTTGATGCAGAGCCTCCCCGTTCAGCTCTCCCGTGCGTTTTCCCGTTGGTTTTGGGCTTTGATCGGGTCCGGAAAGGGTGCTACGTTGATTTTAGTGTGCGTTTATGCGCTCAGGTGTGCGCTCAGCCGCCTTTCCGATTGTCGGCTCGCACGAGGCTGTTTCCCGGCAAAACGGACCCCTCGTCCATTGTTCCGTTTTTTTCAGTGATGCAGAGCCTTGATTTCCGATTGAAATCAGCCTAATCAAACGGGCCGCAGAGCCTTCACTTACGGGCAGTCAGAGCAGCCGTATTTGCACTCGGGCAATAATATGCAGTCCTCTGTTGGAGCACATCAGCGGCGCCAGCTCCGCGGTCTTGTCCTGCTGAGTATGGCAGAAACCATGCTGCACCTATTTGAGCTCACCTGCCTTACTGGGTATGTGTATGAAACTTGTATTGGTTGCCCACCCCGTCTTTTTTTTTTTTCCCTTAACACACTATTTAGTAATTTTTTGGTTAGTATATTTTTAGCCTAATTTTTTTTACCTTAAATGAAATGGGTTAAGTGATAGAACCCTATTGCGTCATGTTCTTGCCCTCTTATGTAAGTAGTATTCCCCAGACTTTTTTAATGAGTGTACAGGTTGGATGTGCATGTAGGCTCATTACAAATGTCCTTTCCTCCAACCCTACCCCGCTCACCTTTTTGTCCCTCTTTTCTATTGTTGCAATGCACACCTTTTTTTATTTTTATTTTGTTAGTTTTTTTTGTTTTTGTTTATGGGGAGGAGACTCTGGCCATCCTTTGCTCCCCTGGCTGCTGACCCCAATCCTGCACCCATCTTCACAGGCAGAGGAGCCCTACAATACTGCCCCCAGGAGGACTCGCTCTGTGGTGGAGCGAGCCTTTGGTCTCTTGAGGTTCCATTGTCTTGATCAGACTGGTGGGGCACTACAATATACGCCTGCAAAGGTCATTAAACTAATCATGGCTTGTTCCGCTTTAAGAGAGGGAGTCTGCCATTTCTGAGTAAAGTTTCAGTAAAAGGGTTTCACACAGTGGGGCATCCCAATCTGGGATTTCCAGGGGGAAGACCAGTGGCCGCTCTGGGTTTTGTTCTGCTTTATGTGAGGGAACCTGTGTTACTTTAATAATAATGTAAAGGAGGTGGGTTATTCCATCCTAACCTGATTTGGTCATGATGTTTTAAAGCAGGCCAAAACCCATGTAACCCAGCCCTTTGGAGTGTGAAGAAATCCAGGGCTGGGTTACAGGCATCATGTCTCTGGGGCATTCCAATTTGGGATGTCCTGCACATCACTGCGGGGGAACGTCAGAGGTATACCAGGAGCTATGCCATCTTTACACAGGAGCAGGACGACATGATCATGGATGTGAGTATGCGAGCGTGCGTTTATGTGCGCGCACACATTCCTTATAATAAAAAAAAACAAAGCGCAAGAATAGTCTGAAACAACTTAGGCCCTTATTTATCAAGGGATAGTGCCAGGTAGTGTCTCACTAGCGCCAGGTAGCGCTAGCTATCGGCGGCTACCGACTCCAGAACACCAGGCTGCGAACACAATCACGCATTTATCACGCTAAATGAGGCTAGCGCCGGCGAGAGCGTCAGCTAGCGCGGGATTCATCATGTTGCAGACTTCAGCGAACAGCGCCGCTGCTAATCCCATCACAGCGCCAGGTATGACCTCTCGCTACCTGGCGCTCTCCAATGCATTTCAATGGAGCAATCTTTAAATATTCATAATTAATTGATAATAATGTTTTTTATTTTTTTTTTTTAAATGTCAAAAATTCGGTGACCACTTCTGCAATGTTATTTTTTTTTTTCAAGGTAAAAATAAAAAAAAAAAAAATTGTGCAGAATTGATATTACAGGTCTGATATTAATGTATTCATATTATAAAATGTTTATAAAAACTTGTTTATTATTTTTTTCAAAAAATAAGGTTGTTTGGGGGTTAAAAAACTACTTTTAACACATCGCCGCCAGTGCTCTGGGGTTTAAACATGCATTTTACAGCGCGAGAATTTTTTGAGCGTGATTTGTTAATGAATATGCTGGGAGCCGTTCGCTATGGCTATTCGTTGTCATGCGCTCCCATACAGCGCGGAACCTGTCAAACAGCGACTCCAAACCCCGTATTCAACATTACCGCACACCGACTGAGTCGCTGTCAACAACCGAACAATGGCCAAGCACAGCGAATACTAGCCGGCGCTGGGAAAATCACGCTACTGTCGCTCATCTGTCGCTACCTGGCGCTATTAATAAATCGGCCTCTTAGTTTGTCACATTAAATACAAGCCCACCTTAGTTTAACCCATGTACGCAGCTACAAACTAGGCTACATGCAGATAGAAGAACTAGGGCAATGTGAGGCAGCAAGAGGTTAATAAAGTGACTTTAGTTAGGCCAGGAAACTTGTTAATGTATTTTGTGGATTAATGGTGGGTCCTTGTATCTTTTTTTTACAGATGATGCTGCGGAATCGTTTTTTTAGAGTTTGGGCTTTTCAATAAATCACGCTGAAGGTCCGGTTTAAAAAGGGCCCCAAAAAAACAACGCCCAACCAAACCATAAAAACAATGCTAAACTAATGTTGTTTTTCATTCACAGATCAAAGAAAAACACAGCCACAAGACGCCGAGGCCTAATTTTTTACATGTTTAATTCAAATTTAAATTGTTTTTTACTTTTGTTTTATCAAAAAAATAATCTCAAAACCACAAAGCAAAAAAAAAAAAAACCACAAAGCAAAAAATTTGATTAAAAAAAACATAAACAGATTTTGTGAGTTGTCTTTCCTGCAAATGTACAATCACACAACATCATCACACATTTACATGACACAAAAGGTTTAGATATGGGACAAAAAATCAGAAAAACTCACAACCAATTACGGTAAACATTAAAGGCAAGGAAGAAGGAACACCAAAGAGATTAAGGTATGCATTAATGGCAAGGAAGAAGGAACACCAAAGAGATTAAGGTATGCATTAATGGCAAGGAAGAAGGAACACCCAAAAATAAATTTGACAATATATATATGTGTCAAATTGGCAGTTGGTGCCATATGCATATTCCAATGGAGGTTTAGGGATGTGTGCTTGCGTGTAGCCAGATTGCCAACTGAAGAGCCATGGAGATGTAAGTATACTTGAAAAAATCACCAAAATGGAAGGTCAAATACGACGGAAACCAAGCAGGTACGTTCAAAAAACAAGGAAAAAGCAGGGAAAATTGGGCCGCCCGTGTGAACGGGAACGGAAGCCCCGATCAAATTGAAGGCACCCGAGAGAGCAAAAAAAACTTCCCAAGTAAAGACAAATTAACGGATCAGTTAGGGAGCCATTCCGACGGAGGCTCTGCATCACATTTGAGCCACGATTCAAACGGGAGCCCCGGACAATCGGAACGTTTTAAACTCAGATCGGGGGAGGCTCTGCATCAGGCCCATAGTGTGGATAGTAGTTATATTTTATTTGTAGATGTCATAAAGTGCTCTTTTCAGTTTGGGGGTCTCCTGGGCAGAATGGGGGGCTACCGATACATATGTGGTATTGCTGTAATTGGGAGAAATGGGGCTTTCACATGCAATATTCTTTAAAAAAACAACATTTTTATTTAGAATAAAGGAGACAATTTTCTAAAAAATATTTTTTTAAATAACTTAGAAATCAGTAGAAAAATTACAAACAAGACATTTCATGTTAAAGCCTAAAATCTTCTGAAAAAAAAAATATATATATAGTTTTCATAGAAATTCTTGCAAAAATTAGTGTAAAATATGGCGCAAAACGGTGAAAAATTACCTTTCAACAGAGGGTGACAAAACTTCAAGTAGGCTGGCAATTACAAGGGTTAAAAGTAGCTATGTATGTGAGGTATTGTTCTGTTCGGGGGACCTTGCCCTTTCAGATTTACCTTGTTTTTTCTTATTTGCATATTGATATTTTAGGAAAACATGTTTTTTATTCTGCTTTTTTATAAACTTTTTAGGGAAATCCTGTGCAACCTAAGGACTCTTCCAGAGATTACTTCCAGAAAGATGAAGCCACTACAATAAGCTGTGTATGCTTAGAAAGCTTAACGTGTGTACTTTCAGGTAATGTATGGTTTGTGGGGGGTATTCCAAATGTAAGGGGATGGTTTTCAATTAAAATTATCCTTATGCGCATGTTTTACTTTGGGGTGTTTGGAAACTCTTCCCTTAACAATAACTATGCATGTTGGGTATTGTTCTGTTCGGGGGATGTTGTTTTTTCAGATTTAACTTGTTTTTTTTTTTGTTTGCATATTTTTTTTAGGAAAATGTGGCTTTGATTCTTCTTTTTTTATTCTTTTTTAGGGAAACTCTGTGCAACAAAAGAATTCATTGAGGGATAACTTCCAGAAAACTGCCCCCACATCAACAAGCCTGGTATGCCTAGAAATCCCAGGGTGTGTACTTCCAGATAATTTGTTGGGGGTATTCCAAATGTAAAGGTTTGTTTCTTTGCAAGGTGTGCATAGCACATAGCACAGTAGTATTTTATCTGAAAATGGGCAGGAAAGGGCGTCTACCAATACATATGTGGTACCGCTTTAAATGAGAGAAATTGGGATTCCACATGCAATAAGATTTTATTGACAAACATGTTTTATTACAAAAAACACCACAAATTGTAAAAAATAGATTTTTTTTTAATTTTTTTGCACATATTTCACCCAACAGTATTGAGAATACACTAAAAAAGGCCAAACAAGACATTTCATGTTGAAGCCCAGACTCTGCTGAAAAAAAACAATATATAAGTTTCCTGGGAAATCCCTGGAAATCCCTTCAAAAATCACAGTTGAACATGTGTACCACAAAATGGTGAAACATGGTCTGGCAACAGAGGGTGACAAAGCTCCAGGTAGGCTGGCACTTAAAGGGTCAAGGGTTAAAATAGTGTGCATGACTATTAATGACAATTACTATTTTTTACACTTTCATAGGTATATATTGTCTATTTTGAGCTGCCGAACTTAATTTTTTATTTTTTTTCCCACAGCTTGCACACAGGAGCATCGCAGACTGTGGCAGCATGTCCGAAGGACAAGGCAAATGCTGCTGGGGTAGAAGAATCAGCCACAGGACGGGGGGAATTAGGGTTGCCGCTTTGCGGCCAAGTTACTTTTGGCCCATGTTGAGACTTTTTATTTAAATAATAAAACAGTTTCTAGTTTTGAATTTACATTTGTGTCTGGTTTTAATTTACATAAATTAGGACTCACTTAACACACACACACCAAACAAAAAATATTTACATAAATTAGGACTCACTTAACACACACACACCAAACAAAAAATATTTAACAAAAAAAAAAAAAATAACCTTATATTGCCAATGTGATAATTGGCAATATAACATGGGGAGGCCGATTCATCAATAGCGCCAGGTAGCGACAGATGAGCGACTGTAGCGTGATTTTTTCAGCGCCAGCCAGAATTCGCTGTGCTTGGCCGGCATTAGCTTGATGACAGCGACTCAGTCGGTGTGCGGTAATGTTGAATACTGGCTGGGGGGTCGCTGTTTCACAGGTCCAGCGTTGTATGTGAGCGACTGACAACGAATGGCCAGAGCGAACGGCTAGCTTCATATTCATCAAAAAATCACGCTCCGAATGTGCTGTCGCTGTCCATTCCTTGTTTAAACCCCAGAGCGCTGGCGGCGATGTGTATTAACTAGTTTTTAACCCCTAAACAACCATATTTTTTGAATGTAACATTATACATGTTTTAAGAATCATTTTGTTATATGAATACATTAATCTCAGACCTGTTAGATCAATTCTGCTTTTTTTTTTTTTTTTAAATTTTTTGACTTAAAAATAATTCCTAACATTGCAGAAGTGTTCTCCGATTTTTTGACATTAAAAAAAAAAAATAAAAAATGAATACCAATTAATTATGATTAATTATAGCTTGCTCCATTGAAATGCATTGGACATCGCCAGGGAGCGACAGCTCATACCTGGCGCTGTGAGGGAATTTGCAGCGGCGCTGTTCGGTCCAGGCGGCTTCATGATGAATGCCGCGCTAGCCGTCGCTCTCGCCGGCGCTAGCCTCATTTTGCTTGATAAATGCGTCATTGTGACCGCCGCGGGCGTACTTGAGTCGGTAGTCGCCGTTAGCTGCCGCTACCTGGCGCTCGTCAGACACTACCTGGCGCTATCGCTTGATGAATAAGGGCATAAATCACATTTTAGCGTTAGAGCAGCATAGAAACGCCCAGACACCATTAGATTTGGGTGAGCGACTGTATAATGCCTTTAAAGCGAGTGACAACCATCACATTCATCAATGGCGGCCATGTAGTAACATGGAATATATAGTAATAGCGACTGAGGTGCTCTGTAATAGCGATCAGAGCGACCACTAGCGCCGCAGTACAGACGCTCATCTGTTGTCATCTGGCGCTAGTAATGAATCAGCCTGCCCGACACCACTCTGGTGTGGCACAAAAGGAAGACTCAGGGTGGAGAGGACACGTGGACCCTTTCCTTCCCATCTCCAGTGAGCGTTTTATCTGTAACCCACTGTTAGGATTGTCCATTACCATCAAGGACGGGGATGACAGCACAGTATTAGTCTCCTGAATGATGCAACAACAGTTTCCCTAGTAAGTGCTATTTAATTTGCATTAATATCTAGAAATATATTTGAATAGATTATAACTGTCAAATTTTTTGCATATCAGCATATTTCAATACATGTATAAGTAATGATATATTCCTCATATAGGGCATTGAAAAAGCCTAAGAAGGCAAACCTTCTACCCAGTTGACAAAAGGGGAAAACAACAACAGATATAAGACTATGTCCAATGTCTTTGTAACATGATTCATTTCACTAAATGTATTTTAATGTCTGTACTGTCTTTTTTAGAATAAGAAATTTCTATCATATGGTGAGGTTGGATACAATGGTCAAAACTGGGGGTGCCTGACTCCTAATTAGTGAACCTAATTCAGGGCTTCTCAACCAGTGGTATACGCAGGCCCGTATTTGCCACAAGGCAAACATAGGAACGTGCCTAGGGCGGAGCTACGGCAGGGGCGGGGATAGGGGCAGCAGCCAGCACCAATTTAATAAAAAAATAAATAAATCATCTGCCAGCGGTGATGGTCAGCATAGGTGAGAGCGATCAGGCAGGGGCGAACATCATTTGGTGGTTGAATAGTTAATGGTTCATCTCGCTCTCTCCGTGCTGCGTGCAGACAGCATGTGACTGATGAGGCAGCCCAATCACCACCCACTTCCTTGATAAGAAGCTCGGAGGAGGCTGGGGATGAATGACGTCACCCTCAGCAGTGCAGCGCAGGACCATCAGAGGAGCTGTGTGGAGCTGACGGGCCATTCATCATCTTTTATCAAGTAACTGTCTGCAGGAAGAGAGCTGGGTGACAGGGAGGGAGGAGAGAGGAGCCATTAACCATTGAGCCACCAATAATTTATAAAGCACAGTAAACGGAGAAGGTGAATGTTTTGATTGCTGTTTCTGTTTCATCTGTTGTTGCTTTAAAGCAGACCAAAATGTGGCATTATGCCCCCCCCCCAGGTTTTGGTCCCCTTCAGCAGGGTATCCCTGTAGTCTTTGGTCTCATACCTTCCTCCATGCTACAACAGGGCCTCCTCTGCATCCCCACATGCTGTGTACCCCACCCCAGGCAGTTCCGTCAGTGAGCTCATTGCTGTGCAGAGGAGGCATGCACATGCGCCGTGGGAGTGTGAGGGGAGGTGAGTGATGGGAGTTGTGGGGCCTTACAGTGGAATAAAAACCCACCCGGGCCAGCCCTGGAATCTGAAAGATTGTAGGGATTGGCACTGGCCTTACCCCGGGAGATCCACTTCAGGATGCCCCACTATATGATACCCCTCAGGGCGTCTGTAAACACTAACCTTTTTAATCCAGAATTTCTGGAGTCCCCCTGTGCATTCAACCCCCCCCCCCCCCCCCCCCAGAACACCCACAATTTTTACCTTCCTCGACCCTCAGCCGGCGGCCAGTCAAGGGGCTGCATTCCTGGCTGAGGATAAGGCTTACGGGAGGCCCCCTTAACCTGTCTGAATACAACCAGACCCACACCCATTAGCTGGAAACGGGTGTTGGTCTGCTTTGAAATTGTCATGGCAGCCCCGGGTGCACAGTACAGTTTTATCCCCTCCCCTAAAAAAAAGGATAAACTCATATTGCCCTGGTCTCTTTAAAGTGGACCAAAACCCACCGAGATTGGCCCAGGAATCTATAACATTCCTGAGGCCAATTGATTCCCTCTGCCGGGGCATCCAGATTCACCTTCGTACCCGGTCTAATGGCGCATGCGCGAGCAGCAGCTGCGTCCCCACCATCTCTCTAGCAGGCACTTGTGAATGACCGGCGCGGGAGCCTGTTAGAGGGAGGCAGAGGATGCGGCCGTCAGGTGAGTTGCTGCAGCGATCTGGGGGGCTTTGACACAGCGGGGCACCACCCAATCGGCACCTGCTGCTGTTCATGTGGCTGCTTCCAGCCCCCCTCTGCATCATGTTTTGGAATATGATACATACACGGTTTGCCTTTATAGTGAATGCAGCAAATCCATATCTGCCTATGGGCAGTGCCGGCAACATTTACTGCATTGCACTTTGGCCTTCTGGCGCCCATCACTGCAGACTTGCCACCAGTGTCCACGGACTCCTCCACTCACTCGCTGCTGATCCTTTCAGATTTTGCTTTTGCTTTTTTCTGCACTGTCCTCCATTGTTGCAGTCTCCTCTTACTGCTTCCTGGTCCTTAGGTCTTTGATGCGGTTTTCTCCCTGCATTGCTATTTCTGTACAGCTAATAAAGGCCGGGGGGCGTAAGCCTAAGTAGTGCCTAGGGCAGCATGAACCCTAAATACAGCCCTGGGTATATGTACCACTTTTGCTACGTGAGATCCTATCAGGTGGTACGCAGCAAGGCTGCAGACTGATCTGTATCAAGGCTAGCCATTGGGAGCAGCAGGAAAATTCATGGTGGGCTGCTGCTTGCTAACCCTGTACTGTCTAATGCCCCATAAGAGTGTTGCTGTACTGAGCAGTGTCACCCAGCAGAATGATCTAGAGTTCTGTGTGTTTAATGCTATGACAGCTAGGGCAAAACTTCAGAGCGGTTTAAAAGTTCCATTTCTGCTTTTTATCATTTTGCTGCTTCAGAGGTGGTAGCAAATAAGCTTTATGTTCTGCAATGTTAGGTAAACCCATTGCCACTCTTGTATTCATTTTTAGGCCCAACATGATAAGATTAAAGTGACAAAAAAATAATATTTTCCTTACTAGGCTTTGTGATCCAATGCAACCCTGGCTCCTCAGATCCTGCTGCTCTGTTCAGCTGAGCTTTAGCTACACTAGCCGGGACAGAACTGAATCTAGAGTATCTCATTATTTGTTGCAAAATTATTACAAAAAGTGCCTCAACTACAACATAGACATGCATAAATCCTCCCACCACAGTGAAAGGATCAATGTAAATGTGGTGCTGCTTTCATTTTTTTTCTTTCTTCCCTCCTGCTATTCATGCGCATAAGAAATCTCTCTAGCTGCACGAGGAAGCAGATCATCATGGCAACACCTACAAGATATGGTGGGGGAATTGCTTTTCTAGGCAATATAATTTGTTAGGAACTTATGAAAAGTCTTAAAATGATGATTTATACAAGAGCATACTATTGCACATTACAGTATAAAACAAAACACTATTGGCATTGTTCAGCACTGTCGGCTCTGATGCTAGAGAAGTATAGTTTAGTCTCCTCACTATACTATTTGTATATAGTTTTTGAAATGACTTTCAAGAATAACAGCACCAGTGGTACATGTGGAAGTCGCATGGTCCTGATAAGTTGTTTGAGCCATATAGTTGGGACATGCACTGAAGTTTTTAAAATACAGAGCTACAGTTCTACTGTACTTACTGGGAGTTCCCATCTATGTTACTCAGCCCTGATTTGTTACATAAGTATAGTATCTGCACAAAAAGCAATAAAAACTATTTACAGATTCAGTGTTTGTGAAACTTCTAAGCGCAAGTTTTTTTCAGTGCACTAACATTTTCATTTCCCCTTTCTGCTTTTGCCATGGCCAGGCTGGTTCATTACTAACGCCAGATAGCGACAGATGAGCGTCTGTAGCGCGGATTTCAGAGCGACCGCTAGTAGTCGCTGTGCTCAGCCATGGTTATTTGTTTCAGAGCGCATCAGTCGCTGGCCGGCATTGATGAATATGATGTGTGATTTGCAGTACTATGCTGTATTGGAGCGAACGGTAGCACCAGCTCAGTGCGACCGACTCACACCACATTCATCAAAAAAACAGCCTCAAACAGCATCGGCGCTCAAATTCATGTAGTTGTAGCCCATAGCGAAAGAGGCTGTGTGATTAAAGTCTGTTTTTGACCATGTTTCCACTAGTAACAAAGCAAAAACATGGAATTACATTGTTATAACATTATAACATGAACACTTTAATACCAGACATGTAAGGACAATTCTGCATAAAAATATTAATAATCCAAAAAGTTTTCAAAAATCTAATTTCCTAGCCCAGGATACATGTCAGAAAGTTTTGAGATTTTATTAAAAAAAAAAGAAAAATATTGGGATCGGGAAAGGGATTTAAGGATCGTCGATAGAAATGTATGGGAGAGCTCCAGGTAGCGAGAGGTAATACGTGGCTCTCTGCAAGGCTGAACGCCGGCGCTGTATGCTGAGCCTGGGATAATGATGAATCGTACGCTACATGACGTTGTTCTAGTCGCTCATCAGATTCGGCTTCAGAAATGTGTAATTGCGTGCTATGTCCGGCGTTCACCTGCCGCTACCCCTTCATGAATAAGGCCCTAGATGGCACTAAAACGTTATAATTCTAGAGGAATCCAACAACATTTCCTCTACATTTTCCTCTACCCAGGGCCGCTGACGTCACATCATCTAAGGCTTCATCCAAGGCCAGCGGCGCACTGGCGGCTGCATCCCTCGCTACCCTCTAACAGGGAGTGTGCCCGCGCCAGCCATTTACAAATGCCTGCTAGAAGGATAGAGGGGTTGCAGCCACGGCTCGGCATGCGCCGTTGGACAGGGAAACAAGGTAATTGTATGGGACAACCTGGGGGGTTTCACACAGCAGGGGGGATAATCGATTGGCCTAGGAATCTTATAGACTTAGGGGGACTTTGTGAGGAACCCACATGTCTCCTCTAACCTCACAACCACCGCCCAGACCTCAGCCCCCCCACACACTGTTTTTTTAATTTTTATTAATAATATGTAAGAAATCTTTTTTTACATGGGATGGGGGAACTAAAGAATTGCCAGAGTTTAATATTTTCTTGTAATCATGCTATAGTTTATACCCAAGAGCAAACCCCAAAAATATAAATAATTGCTCCCCACACTAAAAACAGGAAAACAAGGAAGTTTTTGTGTGAGGTCAGTGGTCCACGGCTGGTTGTAAGTGCACAAAAAATATGTTGCACAACAAGGTTAGAGGGCATATGAGGGTCCCTAACAATCCCCTCGATTCAAAGAGCAAAATTTAATTGATTTTGGATCGAGAATCGTAAGTTTGGGTGGGTGTTTGTCATTTTTTCCTTTTTTTTGGGCCATTTCATATTCGCACGAACGTTCGCGCATAGACGTATATGAACATACGCATTTCGGACGTCAATCGGATATTTTGCGTTAGTTCGTGTCTTTTTCCCGTCCAAATCGTATTTTTTGCGTCCGATCCTATTTTTTACGTGCTTCACATGGGCTTGCGACCAATTCAGAGAGGTGATTGCTAATTGTTTTGAAGGTCATTAAATAGCTGCTTTCCGAAATGTTTGCCGGCAGCTATTTGGCCTTGGGAGTAGGATGGAGAGGAGCGAGTTTGTGGCACATCAAGGGCTTATGCTTTTTGGCATCGATTTGATCCGGATGTCTGAGAGCAGATTGCCCCTGCGTCGTCGCATGAACATCGATAGCATGAATGATGTTGAGCTGTTCGAGCTGACCAGGCTTAATCGCGCTTCCCTCCATAAATTATATAGTGAGCTGCGGCCATGGTTAGCCCACACCACAAGGAAGGGGCATGCAATTTCAGGTATGACCAAGATGCTTGGCTGCCTGCAATTTTTGGCGAACGGCTCGTTCCAGAGGCTGGGTGCCCTCTCCGTGGGGATGTCACAGCCTACGCTGAGCCGCGCACTATCCAAATTTTTGGAAGGCATGGCTGCCATAACTCCCAAATATATTTATTTTCCGGATGATATGGCAGCCAGAAACGCCATTAAGCTTGGTTTTTATAATGTCGCCGACATGCCCAACGTAATTGGTGCTGTTGACTGCACACATGTGGCACTCGTACCTAGGGCATCCGACGAGTATATATATAGGTATATTTTTTTTGGTTTGGTTATTATGGGGCCCAACGTGTAATGTAACCTGTTTTCCTTTGCGGCAGCATATTTTTGTTTGGGCTTTTGTGTACATGCCTTATTTAGGCTTTTCATTTGTTGTTTTAAATTGTGTGCAGACATGTTTTTTGTTTCAAATGTGTTTTGCCCTTATCACTTACCCTTTTTTTTTTTGTTTTGGCCTTAAGGAATCGAAAAATGGGACACTCCCTTAATGTCCAGGCCGTGGTGGGGCCGGACATGCGTTTCATGAGTGTTCTTGCCGGCTACCCAGGATCGTCACACGACTCATATATCCTGAGACGATCTGGTTTGTTTCGGCGATTTGAGTCAGGTGAATTTTCGGGTGCATGGCTGCTTGGTAAGTGTGTCCTATTTTTTGTTATCGATATTTCAGAGGAATCTGTTCTTTTTTGCTATTTTAGCTTTATAATTATTGACATAAACATGAAACAGCATTTTTTTTTTTTGTTTGTTTTGTGTATTTTATTAAACAAAAAAAAAACGCTTGGCTCACTTTGTCCTTCAGAATGTTTTAACTTTGGTTAGGATGTCTGTAACTTCCATGCCAAAAAATATATTGGGTAGCAGATTGTCCAGAAGTATCTGCTAGTTTATGGTCCTTTTGTAGTATTGGTCTTTCAATGCCAAAGTGGACTTAAACTGCATACAGTGCATTCTTTATCGAAATGTTGTGGGCCCCTCAGCAGCATCCTAATTGTAACATTTCATAAACCAGAAAAAAAAGCATATTTCTAAAAACCCTTGTCCGTGCAGATGTTTTATCATTCTTTGGTTTATTTCAGCTGCATTTTTAGTTATGTACTACATTTGTGCCAATAGTGTTTTTTCTAATGTGCCCTGGGTGTATTTTTTGGGCCTTTAGCTTACCTCATTTTGATATATGTCAAATTGTTTGTGTTTGTTGTCTTGCAATTTGTTCATTTTTTGAATTTAATTGTCTTGTTAAGGTGATTCCGGTTACCCACTTCTTCCCTGGCTCATGACGCCTGTGCTGCGGCCCCAGGATGCCTCTCAGGAAGCCTACAACCGTGCGCACCGCAAGACCAGGGCTGTTGTTGAGAGGGCATTTGGACTGTTGAAGACCCGTTTTGTGTTTGGACCATACCAGGGGCGCCCTGCAATATGATCCTAACAAAGTGATAGACATCATAATGGCATGTGCTGTTCTGCATAATTTTGCGATTCAAGAACGTGTTCCCCGTTATGTGGATGTTCTGCCCTCTACAGCCCTAGAAGATGATGGTGACAATTATGTTGGCCCACCCAGTGAGTCTGGTCAATCAGTGCGAGCAAATTTGAATTGTTGCCTAATGTTTTTCCTGGTGTTTACTTAGATTGATATTTGCATTACACCTCTTAACAAAAAATGTATCTGCTTTAGCCCAAGGTGATGTAAAATGTGTTTCAACTAAAAACGCCATATTGTAAGTGTGTAAATTTTTTACTTTTGGGACTTTGAATGGTTGTGCATAACAAAAAACATTCCACATACAACTGTGGCTCAAAATGCATGAAGTTATTAAAGTGAAATCTAGCACATCTACACCTGGAAGTGAGTGGCACAACCAAACAAGGACACCCAGTCCAAAGGCCAGCCTAGTCCAGTGCTTAATATTGGCTGTGTTAAGGGATATTTTGGCATGGCCATAATGTCACACAAACATGTCTGCAAACAGGAGGAGCACAAACCAAACAAATGTAAAAAGCCATAAGTGGCACATGTTACTTGCCACCTACACTGCACATAGACCTATGACATTGGCTAGTGGCCTTAATCATTACTCTAAGGAGCTCTATGGGAGCAAATCCAAAACACAACCTGCATGTGAAACACAAAATGGATTGAGCTAAACATCAAACTACAGGTAAATACAGTGGGGGGGAAGAGAAAAGATGTCCCACACATTCATGGATTAATTAATAGGGTGGCTGCCCATAAAACCCAGGTGGAGGTCCGTGTGGATGGGACCTAACCTGGGCCATGGTTGCATTGTTAATCTGCAACTGCTCCATAATGTTTCTCTGCATATTGGTCATATCAGCCATGGCTGACTGGATGCCATTACTTGCATTGACCATGTTGCTGTTGAGGGTCCGAAACTCAGCGAGGATGCCCTGTAAGGTGTTATTGAGGTTCACCATATCGGCATGCCTTTCCTCCCGCTCATTTTGGTGCTGTGCCTCAAAAGAATCCCTCTCCTGGTTCCATAAATCAAGCAGGGCACTGTGCCTCCCCTGGGAAATTGTGGGGCGTAATGGAGTCCGCCGCGTTGTCTCGTCCCCTCAACAGCAACAGGCATGCTTGGCAAATCCTCAGCAGCAGAGTGAACACTGGGGACTGTTGTCTCAGTCTCCCCATGTGCATGCACAATGGATGCAGATTCACTCTGCTGCTGAGGATTGGCCAGAGAAACATTATGGAGAAGTTGCAGATTGGGACCCAGGGGGAGGTCTTCGGACGTGGCCAGCATGGATCCATCTTCCTCCATTTCCTGGATCTCTTCCATGAGTGTGTGGGTCTGTAGGGACATAGAAAAAAAAATGTTAAGTTTGCGTTTAAAATTAGGATTCCATCAGTTTAACACATGCTTAAGCACTTGGTAGTATTTTTGGTACTAAATAAACTTACCGGAAAACTCGGATCTGGGCTCCTATGCTGTACGGACCTGGTAGGCATATTCAAACTGGGGGGTGAGTTTACACTTGCTGAGGGGTCATGCTGGGCTGAAGAAGAGAAAACAAAACAAGGTAAACACACACATAAGCATTGTTTAGGTAGGTAATTAAACAAGCCACTATTTGTAATCTGAAGCAACTCTACAGCAACGGGGACGATTTGTAAAATACACTCACTTTAAGATATGTGAAATGGATCGAGTAAACTGCTAACTGACCTCAGTTCGAAGTCAGGAAGTGTACCCAGTCAGCATACAACTTGCAGAGCACCTATTTGGAGTTTGACTACCATTCTCTAGGTAATATATGTTTTTGGCTCTTGATTTAAATTGTTACCTCAAACACAACTCACACAACAAATAGACAACACATCCCTAATGATGTGTGTTTTGTGATTGAGTACAAATATATCACTTTTCTTCTGAAACTTCGTTACTTGACACATAATTAGTGTTAATTGTTATTTTACATAATGTATGTGGTCCGAAATGTGTGATTCACAGGGACCAAAACAGGACACAAACAGGCACACTAGTGCGAGCCCAACCAAGCCACACCATAGGGCCATACCGTCATCTTTGTACTAGTGGACTTTAATTTACTTTGCAACAAGGCAAACATGCAGATTAAGATTACTCACCTTGTGTACGGGTCGGTGAGTCTGTGTCCCTTAGACCCGCATGGCCACCGACCGCGACAGGATGGAGAAGGCCCAGCACAATCTCCTCAGCAGGTGTAAACTCCAGTTTGGTGGGATAGCCACCTCCAGTGTTCATGCTGAAATGAAAATATAGTTTGGTACACAGTAAAGGTGCATACAGTACATCCTAATAATTACATTTGGATACATCATTTATTTACCTGTAATTATGCCTTTTAATTTCTTTTTGCCGTACAGCATATTTCAGATCAGAAATTTTCTTCTGGATTTGTCCAACATCTTTCCTCTCTTCCCCCGCTGCATTTACTTGTCGTTGGATTTTTTCTAACAATTCCATTTTGTGCTGCTTAGTGGTGTGTTTTGATTTGCTCCCATAGAGCTCGTCATAGAATAATGTAAGGCCACTAGCCAATGCCAATGCTGGTGCCAGGTCTTGGGCTAGGTGCCCTGCTGGTGCCAGGTCTTGGGCTAGGTGCCCTGCTGGTGCCTGGTCTGGTCCTAGGTGCCCTGCTGCGGGGCCTGTATGGGCTTCTGGCCCTGCTGCGGGGCCTGGATGGGCTTCTGGCCCTGCTGCGGGGCCTGTATGGGCTTCTGGCCCTGCTTCTGGGCCTGTATGGGCTTCTGGCCCTGCTTCTGGGGCTGTATGGGCTTCTGGCCCTGCTTCTGGGCCTGGATGGGCTTCTGGCCCTGCTTCTGGGCCTGGATGGGCTTCTGGCCCTGCTTCTGGGCCTGGATGGGCTTCTGGCCCTGCTTCTGGGCCTGGATGGGCTTCTGGCCCTGCTCCTGGGCCTGGATGGGCTTCTGGCCCTGCTGCAGGGCCTGTATGGGCTTCTGGCCCTGCTTCTGGGCATGGATGGGCTTCTGGCCCTGCTTCTGGGCCTGGATGGGCTTCTGGCCCTGCTGCGGGGCCTGTATGGGCTTCTGGCCCTGCTTCTGGGCATGGATGGGCTTCTGGCCCTGCTTCTGGGCATGGATGGGCTTCTGGCCCTGCTTCTGGGCCTGGATGGGCTTCTGGCCCTGCTTCTGGGCCTGGATGGGCTTCTGGCCCTGCTGCGAGGCCTGTATGGGCTTCTGGCCCTGCTTCTGTGCCTGGATGGGCTTCTGGCCCTGCTTCGGGGCCTGGGTTGGCTAAGTGCCCGGCTTGAGAGCATGGGTGGTGTGGGCTCCCTTGTGCGGCCTCTTCTGGGGGCAGATGTGGTGGTGCCTGCTGTGGGGCTTCCTACCCGTTTTGCCTGTTTTTTGGCCGCAGGGGCACGTGCCTTTGTGGGCCTTTTTTGCGAAAGGGAGGGTCCACTGTCCCTTGGTGGGGCCGAGCTGCTACTTGCCTTTTTGGAGCGTAGCTTCTTTTGGCCTTGATGGGACCTGGTTGTTGGGCCCTCAGAGGTCTGGCTTGGCTGGGCGCGTTTCTGTGCTGGCTTCTTTGGTGCCATTTTCTCCAAAATGTCAAAGAGAATGAGCTTTGGGTGCAGGGACCTTTAAATAAGGCGCCCAGCGTCTGACGCCTATGCGCACGCCTACGCGATCGTACGGACGTACGTTCGTGCGGAACCAGGAAACCGCTGGGGTTTCACTTATCTGCTGCCTTGAAGAAGCATAAAGATGGTGCCCACTATCTTCACCCGTCAACAAGAAGAGATCCTCATGCTGGTAAGTGCCTTGCTCTGCCTTTTAAGCTCATACTGACTGATGTACTACATGTAAATGATGCGGTTGGAACAAGGTTTGGGGATCTTAATGTTTTATAACAGGCTCCTCACACTTCATCCTCAAGGGCCGAGACAGGCCACGTTTTCACCTCTCTATGCTGATGTCCTAATTAGGGCAATTGCTCTGGCTTAGCACCAGTTAATTAACCTGTGGAGTAGCGTGGATAGCTGTCAAACCTGGCCTGTCTCGGACCTTGATGCGGATGTTTGAGGACCATTGTTTGGCTAAGACATAAAAACACAACGGCAAGCCACACACGTGCCCAAAAAGTCCGAAACCGGGCCTTCAGCGTGATTTACTAAAAAGCAATAAAACCTAAAAAACGAGGACACAGCCTATTACATTTCAAAATGGGCCATTTTAAGCCAATAACGTATTAGTCTTGCCTCCACTGGCCTGAAACTCTGTTCAAGAATTTAGGATATGCGCGCAGCCATCTGTACTCAGAAGCATCACACTTACTGAGGAGAGGTGAGTGGGATAAGGTACAGGGGGGTGGGTTATAGCTGTGCTTTGCTCAGACACAGCAGAGCTGTGGTCATGGGAAGGTCATCAGTCCAAGAATGCAGAGCAGCACACACACTTCCAGTTTGCATGCACTTCCTGTTTGCAGGCTGCCTGCAAAGATGGCATTTTACATAAGCCGCCATCTTGGATGTTAAAACCATCATAACATGCCATAGATGCAGGTGGGCTGATTTTTAATGTTGGCAATCTGTATGTACAGGGTGTGTGAAACATATAACATAAGACCAGACTCTGATTCAGAGTGAACGTCCGCTTTAAGGCACTCCCCAAAAATGGCTTTCACTCTAAATGTGTGTGTTAATGACATTACATTTGCAACTTCTGATGCAACACATATGGCTCTGTGTGTAAAAGTAAAAGCTCTGTGTCCATTATGTTTTTCAGATCATGCTTCAGCGCCGGTATGACTTCGCGCCCAATGTCTGTGAAAAAAGGGACATCGCCCGGGAGATCATCGCGGAAATACACCGTGTGACCAGCACCACCTTCACTCACACCCAGATAATGCAGCATTGGTCGGACCTGAAACGTCTGCACATGCCCCGGGTGCGGAGGTTTTTTGGGATCCATTTTCCAAGTAAGTACAAAGCGATTGCATGGTATATGTTCCAAATTATAAGTTATGCCTTTATTTATAATGACTTTTCTTGGTTAGTGTTGGAAATGGATTTCAGAATTCGCCGCACCCGGAGGCGCACAGGCCGACCAGTGCTGCATGCTTCTGCATCTGTGAGTGAAGGTGGTGGATCTCCCGGGCGACGGACCTACCCCTCCTCTGTGGCCTCCTCAGACCAGCCCCTGGACCTTACCACAGAGGAGGGGCCCAACCGCGTGGGCGTGGAGTCATACCCGGCCAGGCATGGGGAAGGCTCTGGTATGTCACTCTTCATGTATATGCACAAAGATATACATGCAAGCAAAAAAACTAAGTGCTCCTTTATTATGTATTTCTAGATGCTTCGGGAGCGGGTGAGGTAGTGGAGTAGGAGGCAGCAGAGATGCGTGAAGTTGATCCTGGCGAAGGTGAGTGATGTCAGCCAGACTGGGAGGCAGATATGTTGGGAATAGTGACTCTATACAACAACTAACCAAATGTCACATGTTTCTCCAGGGACTTCTTCACAGCATAGCCAGGACCAAGGGCATCCTGTTGGCCCCAACCAGCCATCTGTCGGCCACCAACAAAGTAAGTAGCCATGCCATTATTCAGAATTATGTGTTTTTGGCTAATAACACACACATAACTAAAGGCGTAGCCAATGTATAGTTAACACTTTCATGTGGGCACTTCGTTAGCTTAAAGCGGACCATAACTTGTATTAAGAGCCTAGCTAATAAGTATCCCACACACTGTACATACAGATTGCGAACATTACAAAACAGGCTACCTGCATCTACTGCATGTTAGGAGCCTTTAAATATTCAAGATGGCGGCATAGGGAATGCGCCATATTTACAGGCAGCATGGCATCCAGATTTGCCAAAGTAATGTGCTGCCATGCATTGTGGGACTGCTGACCTTTCCCTGAACCCAGCTATGCTCTGTATTACCAAAGCACAACTGTAACCTGCTCCCCTGTACTTTATCACACTCTCCTCTCCTCATTAAGTGTTATGCTTCTGAGTCCAGATGGCGGCGCAGTAATAAAAAATGCACCAAAATGTAATTTTATCTGGTGCCGAATCATTTGTAAAGAGTTTTTGCTTTTCATTACATCATGTTGAAGGTCCGGTTTAAGGAGTTTCACTACTTACCTGTGGGAAATGCATTTATTTTATTCCTTGGGAGAATGACATATGTCATGCATTTACATGTATGTGATTAACCAAAAATCTATTCCCAGCATACAAACCGGTCTGGTACTACTATTTATGTTTATTTCTCTATTGGTTACAGGGATGAGCCCACAAACAGTGGCAGCCAAAAAAAAACGAATCCAGGAGTTGGTGGCCGAGCTGATGGCCATACAGGCGACGTTGGGGCCAACTGAAGAAGAGGAGGAGGATTAGGGCCCTTGGTCCTGGCTAATTTTGTAAAATAGTTTTAAAATTTTATTAAAAAAAAGTTTAAAAAAAAATAATAACAACCTATTTTTATAAAATAAATAAGATTTTAATGCTTTAGAAATGTGTCATTTCTAATATGCGCAAAAAAATACATTTACACAAACACGAAAATACATGCTTATAAACATATAGACATATGTACATTAAGTGGTTTGGGTAAGTTTTATGCTCGAGAAAATGAAGAAGAATGCAAGCGCTAAGGGGTTTGGGTAAGTTTTAGGCTCGTCAAAATGAAGAAGAATGCAAGCGCTAAGGGGTTTGGGTAAGTTTTAGGGTCCGAGAAATGAAGAAGGATGCAAGCGCTAAGGGGTTTGGGTAAGTTTTAGGCTCGTCAAAATGAAGAAGAAGGCAAGCGCCAAGGGGTTTGGGTAAGTTTTAGGGTCCGGGAAATGTTGAAAAAACCAACCGCCAAGGGGTTTGGGTCAGTTTTAGGGTCATCAAAAACAAGAAAAAACCAACCGCCAAGGGGTTTGGGTCAGTTTTAGGGTCCGGGAAATGAAGAAAAATCCAACCGCCAAGGGGTTTGAGTAAGTTTTAGGGTCCGGGAAATGAAGAAAAAAACAACCGCCAAGGGGTTTGGGTCAGTTTTAGGGTCCGGGAAATGAAGAAAAAAACAACCGCCAAGGGGTTTGGGTCAGTTTTAGGGTCCGGGAAATGAAGAAAAAAACAACTGCCAAGGGGTTTGGGTCAGTTTTAGGGTCCGGGAAATGAAGAAAAATCCAACCGCCAAGGGGTTTGAGTAAGTTTTAGGGTCCGGGAAATGAAGAAAAAACCAACCGCCAAGGGGTTTGGGTCAGTTTTAGGGTCCGGGAAATGAAGAAAAAACCAACCGCCAAGGGGTTTGGGTCAGTTTTAGGGTCCGGGAAATGAAGAAAAAACCAACTGCCAAGGGGTTTGGGTCAGTTTTAGGGTCCGGGAAATTAAGAAAAATCCAACCGCCAAGGGGTTTGGGTAAGTTTTAGGGTCCGGGAAATGAAGAAAAAACCAACCGCCAAGGGGTTTGGGTCAGTTTTAGGGTCCGGGAAATGAAGAAAAAACCAACCGCCAAGGGGTTTGGGTCAGTTTTAGGGTCCGGGAAATGAAGAAAAAAACAACCTCCAAGGGGTTTGGGTCAGTTTTAGGGTCCGGGAAATGAAGAAAAAAACAACTGCCAAGGGGTTTAGGTCAGTTTTAGGGTCCGGGAAATGAAGAAAAATCCAACCGCCAAGGGGTTTGGGTCAGTTTTAGGGTCCGGGAAATGAAGAAAAATCCAACCGCCAAGGGGTTTGGGTCAGTTTTAGGCTCGTCAAAATGAAGAAGAAGGCAAGCGCTAAGGGGTTTGGGTAAGTTTTAGGCTCGTCAAAATGAAGAAGAATGCAAGCGCTAAGGGGTTTGGGTAAGTTTTAGGGTCCGAGAAATGAAGAAGAATGCAAGCGCTAAGGGGTTTGGGTAAGTTTTAGGGTCCGAGAAATGAAGAAGAATGCAAGCGCTAAGGGGTTTGGGTAAGTTTTAGGGTTCATAAAGGTAAGTGTTAGACTGGCGCGAAGTAGTAGTGGTGAGATTGGTAGTGTCAGATAGGGCCCACATTGGTTTGGGGAGTGTAGCTTGGATCGCGCATGCGCAAGACCTTATATATATATACGAACGAACGAATATAAGAGGCCAAAAACCATTGAAAACCAGAGGCAAACGCAAGTAATTGGAAGAGGTGGACGATGGAAGAGGCCGAAAAAACAGGCTGCTGCCGCAACAAGTGATCACATCAACCTGTTTTTTACGATTGACAAATGACTGAGCCAAGTTCGGAAGATAACATACGAACGGACGGGCTTTTTACGATAGGAAACGTATTTGCTTATAGAATCACTCGCAAGTTCATACGAGCGCACGAGCGTACGGGAAAAATAGGATGATGGGCACCAAAATCAAAGCTGTTACATGTTTCTTTGAATCGACCCAAATGTCCCCCTAAGTGGGCTAACATACAGTAGTAGTGTATCTGACCCTTCCCAATAATTAATTCTGCAAAGAAAGCTATCAGACCCTTTTCATTAACAACATTGCAACATTGCAGAGTGTAATATCTAACCCTTCCAAAAAAATAATTTTGTAGAGTGAGCGATCAGACCCCTCCCAAAAATGTATTTTGCAGAGTGTGCTATCTAACCTTTCCCAACATTTTAAAATTGGATCTCAACAGATTCCCTCTCAGTTTGCCCCAAAACTGTTAGGCTTATTTCTTATTGAAAAAGAGTAGGAATGCAGATTGTGCTTATGATACCGCCACAATCATAAGCACATGAAAAGCCCTCCAAAAATCATTTGTCAACAAAGATGGAAGGGACAGTTGGGTCCCTATCACCGTTCCCTGTATTTGTCAGTTACTAGGGGGTAATATTACTGCATTAGTTACTACTGTATATTTCCATTCTCCTGTATATACACTGTAATGCTATGCTCAAGGTAAGCAAAAAACAGAACAGTTGCAGGACATGTTTGGAGGGCAGAGGAGGTCCATGTGAATCATACTGGACATTGTGGGTTCTGCAAAGCACCAGCTGATTTGGTGGGAGGGGAGAGCTTGGTGGGGTGTCCCTGATCAGGTAATTGCAATCACGCAGAAAGCCCCCCAACAAATTTGGAAGGGTTCCACATATTTTCTCCAGTTACTTGGGTATAATATTTCTGCATTAGGTAATACTGTATATTTCCAGCCTGCTGTATGCACAATATAATGTTATGATCAAGGTCCGGCTAACAGCACAGTTACAGGACTTACAGGGGAGAGTTGGACACATGTGAATCGTACTGTGGGTCCTGCAAAGCAGCATCTGAGCTGTTGGGGGAGAGCTTGGTGGGGCCTTAGGGACCAAGACCACTGCAGTCATGCTAAAGCATAAGCACACAGAAAACCCAAGAAAAAACATTTGTCAACAAATTTAAAAACATTGCTCTTACATTTGTGCCAGTTACTGAGATTTTTCCATTCAATAACACTATTGGTCAGATGCGAGGGTGTCCCAAGAAAAATGCCAGCACTGAAGTTTGTAAAAGATTACATTACATTCAGCAACAAGGTAAATGTACACTGATCCACCGGGTGGTGAAAAATGTATATGGCATGCTTTTCATGTGCCATCGGGTGGTGAGAATATGATAATATATGCCTTTTCTAAAAATGCCTGTAGCACCTGTAGCACACTGTGAGCTCACTGGCATACTAGCACATTGTAAGATCTGTTCTAATCAATGTTGCATCTGTATGATGCATTTTGTGCATTTCTTGCACTTTATGGCCTTTTTGCAATAAAAAAACATAATGCCATTTACTCTTGTTTAGATAGCTAAAAGTGCGCTCAGTTGACCTTATTTTTTGCATGACATGCGATCGAATACTGAAAAAAATACCCCAAGCGAGAAAAGCAACCGTGAAAAACACACATGCAAATAAATATCATGTGATCCAATTGTCCAAATGAGACCTGCCACAGGAAATGAATGGTGCAGTTTCTCCCACTCATATTGCATGAGGTTTTTTAGGCAGCCACAGATTACACAGATTACACAGGAAAAATAATTGCCAAAAGGAACTTTTTACGGCACCAATACAAGAATTCTGTCTCTGTCCTTCACTACTACTGCCAATTTCCTCTAATACTCATCTACCCACTCCACCCCCTGTTGCTGTCCTCTACCACTCCCTAACCCCTCCACTCCTGCCACTGTCTTGTACCACTCACCTAACCCCTTCACCCCATGCCGCTGTCCTCTACTACTCACCTACCCACTCCATCCCCTGCCGCTGTCCTCTACCGCTCACCTAACCCCTCTCCACAGCCACTGACCCATGTTTCTAACCTAACCTATTAGAAAGCTCAGCGCAGCAAAGACTCATCATCATCAGCAGCAGAGTAGAAGATGGTAAAAACTGGAGAACCAGAGGGCAATTAGCAGCAGAGAAGGGGGACTGACAAGGATTTGGATATGCTGGTGAGGCTGACCCACAATGCAGTGTAATGTGGGTAACTGTAAATAAACCTAGCTCAGCATGTATACGAATGAGAATAACTATCCTTGTTATTTACTTTCCTTGTGATTGTTCCTCTCCAGTGGGTATCCTGATTTGGTGTGAAACCCCCTTGAAACGCCAGAAATTCTTACCTTGCTAGTGATACTATGGAGCATACATATGCTCTATTCCAATCAGTGACTAGTGCCCCATTCAGCTTTACTAAGCCACTCTGACATCAGAGCTGACATCAGAGTGGCCTAGTAAAGATGAATAGAGTATGAGCAGCTGCTTGCTCCCCTTTGGCTGTGGGTACCCATGCCAACCATTAGAAATGCCTAATGCGAGTTTGTGTATCAGCCAGAAGGAGGTCAGAGATGGCAGGACAGCCTACATGTGTAGCATGGGAACCTTGGTAAGCAGAGTATACAAGGAAATCTTCACACATTTCACACAAAAGGACATCATGATTTGGAAAAGTAAATCAGTGGGCCCAGGAATCTTTAAGCTCCCCGTGGACCAGCTCCCCTTCCTTACCCAGAGGTCTTGGTCTGTAAGAACCTAAAATGTGCCAAACTTGCCCTTCTCCAGGCTTTTGTGAGCCATACATTGAGGGGATGCTTACCTTTCTATTTTAGTTGTTCTGTTGGCAAAGGAACTATGAAATGGCATAGTGTGCAGCCCTTTCCAGGTTAAGGGGGTAGCATGGATGTGACTGGGGGCATGGCTTAATTGCCAACAAATGTTCTCGTTCCTCTTCTTTTCCATTTTGAAAAGTTTACAGGTATGCTTACTGTGAGGTGCCACACCTTTTCCGGGACACACCTTTTCCTGGTTACACCCCCCTGACCAAACCCGACCCCCCCCCCCACCACAGGGCAAATTCCTGTGTGTGTCACTGTTTGTATGTCAAACTAAAACAGTATTTGGACCCATTACCATCTTGGAAACATGCCATAAGCGGGATGACAAAGCTTCTGGAGTGCCTTGCACATGGCTTATGCCAAAGCTTGAGAGCTGTTGCTATAGATATGGCACAGGCCACACTACATTAGACAAGATCCTGAAGGGAAAACACTGTATATCAAGATGTCATCCTCGGATCAGAGTTCGAATTCAATATTGTCTATGACACCGCTAGACAAAAATGAAAATGTAATTTATATTTAATCCATCTAATCAGAGCTTCCCCCCTCCCTATCCTGTGTGCATGCCCCAACAGCTGGGCTCATTCACCGACTGACGTGTAAGAAGAGAAAATTACCTAGCACTGCCCTGGACCTATCCAGCCAGTGGGGGCTGGCGTAATAATGATAGCGGACCAACAGACAAAAATGACTTAACCCAGACCAACAGAGCAAACAGTGCTTATACACATCCCTCCCAGGGCAATTTAGATTGCTGCACATAAAAATGTATTTACCTATTTCTAACCGCTTTTGTGGAAATTTTACAAACAAAATGGTGGCTCATACAACTGCAGGAAGCCTGCAAACAGGAAGTGCTGCTGGGCTTCCTATTACTGTGCATTATCAGTTATGTCAGTTGAATACAGGCAGCAGCATGGCTGAGATAGCGGGAGAGGACGTTCCACAGTGGCCACCGCCTTTCTTTTCCAAATGTGCCAGGCTGTTGGTCCAGTTTAAGGGCTACAAAGTACCAGAAACACATCAATGCCTTTGATTCTTATATTCTGGTGAGCGCTTATTTTTTTCCTCATGTATTTTTTTCTTATGTATTTTAATGGCATAAAATAACCTTTTCCATTTTTTATTTATTGGTTAGACTGCTGGATACTTTATGTTTTGGAGCATTTTGAGTGGGGGCAGCAGTATCCCCAAGCAATAGCTGGTCCACAGACCACTTAAGGTTGAATTTATCCCTAACATAATGGGTGCCATAGATTGAACCCATATTTCCCTGCAACCCCCCCCCCCATGACCTGGTTTACAGTGTTGGACTGGGGTGTCTGGCTTACTTTCAGGGCCCATGCACAAAAACATTATGACAGACTGTATTATCCTGGTGTATATGCACCTGAGATGCCACAATTTAAGCAAAACAAAACCAGGGCTATGGCAAAGACCCCTCAGCAGCAGCAGCAGCGTAGGAGAGGGCAAAAACTGGAGGGCCAGGCGGTGGCAGCAAGTTCCAGAGGGCAATCAGCAGTAGAGAAGACTGACAAGGATCTGGATGTGCTGGTGATTACTAAGAGGTTGATCCACAATGCATTGTAATGCAGGTACCTAGTACAGCATACATAAGAGTGAGAGTTGAAAAAAGGATAAATAACCTTGTGATTTATTATCCTTGTGCTATAGGATTCCCTGGTAACCCTATGGGCTAGCCCAAGCCTGCTGGAGTATATGTATTGGAATGGGAACATGGGATATTCCTTAAATCTGCAAACGGTGGTTGGCCCTAATATGGTGGTCCTGAGTGTCCTAGCTGTTTTCCCAGGATCATGACATGATTCACACATCTTTAGAAACTCTGGGATCTATGATAAGTTTGAGAGTGGCCAGCTGTTTGGTGGCTGGCTGCTAGGTAAATGTCAGCCAAATATTTGATTGAACAAATCCAGGATGAGAAAGCTAATATATGTTTTATACATCTAATATTTGTGATTGTGCATATCTTCCGCTAAATTTGAGCTTATCAAAAGAAATTTGATAGTGCCAGAGAAGTGCCCCAAAAGATGTTCATAGTTCTCAGAAATGGCAGAGGCAAGTAATATTTTTTCATATTTAGAAAACTTTGTTTTGTGGAACTTTACAGTCCTAGAAACTGCATAGGAAGGGATTGATAATGGCTATCAGGGATACCCCTGTATTCTCAACAGCAGGTTCTATTAAAACAGTTTTCACTGGACTGCTAGGTTGAGAAAATACACATGATACACAAACTACTTAGCAGATATGGGTGCTGCAGAGGGAAAGATACTCTATGGTGTTGGCAATGGTTCCTGGGCCCAGATACAGGGCTGGATCTTAATAGTGAACTGGTATTATGGCTAGAAACAAGTTGTCAACAATGACTGTTAGCATGGTAATAAGCAGTATTTGCTCTTGATCACAATGTACAGTGACTAAGCTGCTATTGGCCAAATAACCATGCCTGCCAGCTTGTACATAACCTATTAATCTCATTACCGACCTCTCACCATGCATTTGTGAATACACCCTTGTTTCTCTAATTATGAGCCTGGAAATCACTACTTTTAACACATGTGTTTGCTTGAAAAGCAAGATAATTTATAATTGCACTTTAAACAGGAAAACCGTGAGTGCATTTTTAGCTTTTTAAAAAATGCTTGTTACAGAAATGTAAATTAACACTAATGATCACACAACTATTTTGTCATGTCTTGGATTACTGAATCACTCCTTTGGTCATTTTTTCCACATGGGATCTGATTATCATCCTGAATTTTGAATTCTGAATTAACCCATCCATTAAGACAAACACACTGTAGAGCAGTTAGGGGGTTAGATGCCAGTGGGAAATCTAACCTGCAACCCTTCAGTCAAAAGATGTAATTTACCACTAGATCTTGACTAATGGTTGTTATTAGGGATAAGCGAATCGTTCCGGACGAACCCGGATTCGATCCGAATTTCATGAAAAATTCGATTAGGATCGAATTCGAATTTCCCCGTGCTTCGATCGCTCGAAGAATCCATTCATTTACATTACAGGCATTCTAAGATGGCGGACGGGACATGTCCAGACATCTACCCCGCTCCAGTGCATGCTGGGGCAGTCACATGCAGCCTATCAGCAGCCAGCAAGCCTGGTGACGTCACAGCGCTATATAAGGCGGCGGACATCTTCCTTTTGTTCATTTCTCTATTGCATTCGTGAGAGACAGGACACTGCTGTATTCAGGGAGAGACAGTTAGAGAGCCAGGGACAGCCAGGGACAGCCAGTAGACAGGCAGGAGACAGTCAGGTAGTCAGCGAGAAGCAAGGAAAGTTAGGAAAAATCGGAGGCAGTGACAGGGAGTTTTTTTTTTTTTTCATTCAGCCTGAGTGTTACTGGCTGGCTGACTGGCTTTGTTAGCTGTTTCAGGCTGCTTATACACTTTTGATGTGCATATATACTGAACTGATCTCAAGTCTGCTGTGGGAACATTACCATTTTGTAAGATCTCATTAGCCTCTGTATTTCCTCTAAGCTGCACACTTATTTAAAGTAATTTGGCCTGTTGCAGCCTGCTTAGACACTTTTGCTGTGCATATATACTGATCTCAAGTCTGCTGTGGGGGCATCTCATTCTGTAAAATCCCATTAGCCTCTGTATTTCCTCTAAGCTGCACACTTATTTAAAGAAATGTGGCATGTTGCAGCCTGCTTAGACACTTTTACTGTCCATATATACTGATCTCAAGTCTGCTGTGGGGGCGTCCCATTTTGTAACATCCCATTAGCCTCTGTATTTCATCTAAGCTGCACACTTATTTAAAAAAATTTGGCCTGTTGCAGGCTGCTTATCCACTGTTGCTGTGCATATATACCGTTCTAAAGCCTGCTTGGGGGTATCCCATTCTGTAACATACCATACCCCTCTTGATCTTCACTAAGCTGCACACTTATTTAAAGTAATTTGGCCTGTTGGAGCCTGCTTATCCACAGTTGCTGTGCATATATACTGTTCTAAAGCCTGCTTGGGGGTATCCCATTCTGTAACATACCATACCCCTCTTGAACTTCACTAAGCTGCACACCTATTTAAAGTAATTTGGCCTGTTGGAGCCTGCTTATCCACAGTTGCTGTGCATATATACTGTTCTAAAGCCTGCTTGGGGGGTATCCCATTCTGTAACATACCATACCCCTCTTGATCTTCACTAAGCTGCACACTTATTTAAAGTAATTTGGCATGTTGGAGCCTGCTTATCCACTGTTGCTGTGCATATATACTGTTCTAAAGCGTGCTTGGGGGTCTCCCATTCTGTAACATACCATACCCCTCTTGATCTTCACTAAGCTGCACACTTATTTAAAGTAATGTGGCCTGTTGGAGCCTGCTTATCCACTGTTGCTGTGCATATATACTGTTCTAAAGCCTGCTTGGGGGGTATCCCATTCTGTAACATACCATATCCCTCTTGATCTTCACTAAGCTGCACACTTATTTAAAGTAATTTGGACTGTTGGAGCCTGCTTATCCACTGTTGCTGTGCATATATACTGTTCTAAAGCCTGCTTGGGGGTATCCCATTCTGTAACATACCATACCCCTCTTGATCTTCACTAAGCTGCACACTTATTTAAAGTAATTTGGCCTGTTGGAGCCTGCTTATCCACTGTTGCTGTGCATATATACTGTTCTAAAGCCTGCTTGGGGGTATCCCACTCTATAACATACCACACCCCTCTTGATCTTCACTAAGCTGCACACTTATTTAAAGTAATTTGGCCTGTTGGAGCCTGCTTATCCACTGTTGCTGTGCATATATACTGTTCTAAAGCCTGCTTTGGGGGTATCCCACTCTATAACATACCATACCCCTCTTGATCTTCACTAAGCTGCACACTTATTTAAAGTAATTTGGCCTGTTGGAGCCTGCTTAGACACTTTTACTGTGCATATATACTGATCTCAGGTCTGCTGTGGGGGCATCCCATTCTGTAACATCCCATTAGCCTCTGTATTTCCTCTAAGCTGCACACTTATTTAAAGTAATTTGGCCTGTTGCAGCCTGCTTAGACACTTTTTCTGTGCATATATACTGTTCTAAAGCCTGCTTGGGGGTATCCCATTCTGTAACATACCATACCCCTCTTGATCTTCACTAAGCTGCACACTTATTTAAGGTAATTTGGCCTGTTGGAGCTTGCTTATCCACTGTTGCTGTGCTTATATACTGTTCTAAAGCCTGCTTGGGGGTATCCCACTCTATAACATACCATACCCCTCTTGATCTTCACTAAGCTGCACACTTATTTAAAGTAATTTGGCCTGTTGGAGCCTGCTTATCCACTGTTGCTGTGCATATATACTGTTCTAAAGCCTGCTTGGGGGTATCCCATTCTGTAACATACCATACCCCTCTTGATCGTCACTAAGCTGCACACTTATTTAAAGTAATTTGGCCTGTTGGAGCCTGCTTATCCACTGTTGCTGTGCATATATACTGTTCTAAAGCCTGCTTGGGGGTATCCCATTCTGTAACATACCATACCCCTCTTGATCTTCACTAAGCTGCACACTTATTTAAAGTAATTTGGCCTGTTGGAGCCTGCTTATCCACTGTTGCTGTGCATATATACTGTTCTAAAGCCTGCTTGGGGGTATCCCATTCTGTAACATACCATACCCCTCTTGATCTTCACTAAGCTGCACACTTATTTAAAGTAATTTTGCCTGTTGGAGCCTGCTTATCCACTGTTGCTGTGCATATATACTGTTCTAAAGCCTGCTTGGGGGTATCCCATTCTGTAACATACCATACCCCTCTTGATCGTCACTAAGCTGCACACTTATTTAAAGTAATTTGGCCTGTTGGAGCCTGCTTATCCACTGTTGCTGTGCATATATACTGTTCTAAAGCCTGCTTGGGGGTATCCCATTCTGTAACATACCATACCCCTCTTGATCTTCACTAAGCTGCACACTTATTTAAAGTAATTTGGCCTGTTGGAGCCTGCTTAGACACTTTTACTGTGCATATATACTGATCTCAGGTCTGCTGTGGGGGCATCCTATTCTGTAACATACCATACCCCTCTTGATCTTCACTAAACTGCACACTTATTTAAAGTAATTTGGCCTGTTGGAGCCTGCTTATCCACTGTTGCTGTGCATATATACTGTTCTAAAGCCTGCTTGGGGGTATCCCATTCTGTAACATACCATACCCCTCTTGATCTTCACTAAGCTGCACACTTATTTAAAGTAATTTGGCCTGTTGGAGCCTGCTTATCCACTGTTGATGTGCATATATACTGTTCTAAAGCCTGCTTGGGGGGGTATCCCATTCTGTAACATACCCTACCCCTCTTGATCTTCACTAAGCTGCACACTTATTTAAAGTAATTTGGCCTGTTGGAGGCTGCTTATCCACTGTTGCTGTGCATATATACTGTTCTAAAGCCTGCTTGGGGGTATCCCATTCTGTAACATACCATACCCCTCTTGATCTTCACTAAGCTGCACACTTATTTAAAGTAATTTGGCCTGTTGGAGCCTGCTTAGACACTTTTACTGTGCATATATACTGATCTCAGGTCTGCTGTGGGGGTATCCCATTCTGTAACATCCCATTAGCTTCTGTATTTCCTCTAAGCTGCACACTTATTTAAAGTAATTTGGCCTGTTGCAGCCTGCTTAGACACTTTTACTTTGCAGATATACTGATCTCAGGTCTGCTGTGGGGGCATCCCATTCTGTAAGATCCCATTAGCCTCTGTATTTCCTCTAAGCTGCACACTTATTTAAAGTAATTTGGCCTGTTGCAGCCTGCTTAGACACTTTTTCTGTGCATTTATACTGATCTCAGGTCTGCTGTGGGGGCATCCCATTCTGTAACATCCCATTAGCCTCTGTATTTCCTCTAAGCTGCACACTTATTTAAAGAAATCTGGCCTGTTGCAGCCTGCTTAGACACTTTTACTGTGCATATATACTGATCTCAAGTCTGCTGTGGGGGCATCCCATTTTGTAACATACCATTAGCCTCTGTATTTCCTCTAAGCTGCACACTTATTTAAAGTAATTTGGCCTGTTGCAGGCTGCTTATCCACTGTTGCTGTGCATATATACTGTTCTAAAGCCTGCTTGGGGGTATCCCATTCTGTAACATAACATAACCTACCTCTCTTATTTACACTAAGCAGCTCTCTTATTTAAACTAAGCAGGCCTCTTATTTACACTAAGCAGCTCTCTTATTTAAGCTAAGCAGCTCTCTTATTTAAACTAAGCAGGCCTCTTGGAGGCTGATTGTCCACTTTTGGGTGTGCGTTATATTCGGTTTCATATACAGTGGGGTATCCCAATTTGTAAGATAACCTACCCCAACCATGTAAACTAAAGAGGCCTGTTGCAGCCTGAGTTTCTCTGCTTGCGTATGGTCTGCATTACAATCTGTCTCTTTCAATGACACTGCTGCCTGGGGTATCCCAATTTGTAATATAACCTACCACAACCATGTAAACTAAAGGTTACGTCCTTCCAGAAGGAAAACTTATGCTGAACACTATTTTTGTTGGGGGCATTGACCTTTGGATTGATCGGCATGAAATTAAGGATTTTTTTTCAAAGTATGGCGCTGTAAAGAAGGTCAAAATTATTTCTCATACTTGGATTAGTGTTAAAAGTTTCTGCTCAGCTTAAAATACATTACGTCACACTGGCATCCCAAGGCACATGCTATTTAACCCTATCTGTTAAGCTAAAGCATTTCTCATACTTGGATTATTGTTACTTTTTGTTCAGCTTAAAATATACCAGGCCACACGGGCATCCCAAGGCACATGCTATTTTAACCCTATCTGTTATACAACATAAGCGTTGATCAGCATCAGCTGCTTTATTAAGCTACTTCAGTTTGCACTTGTTTTTGACTGCTTTTAATAAACCAGGCCGCAGGGCACCCCAAAGCTGCACCTTGAACCCTATCTGTTATACAACATAAGCGTTGATCAGCATCAGCTGCTTTATTAAGCTACTTCAGTTTGCACTTGTTTTTGACTGCTTTTAATAAACCAGGCAGCAGGGCACCCCAAAGCTGCACCTTGCACCCTATCTGTTATACAACATAAGCGTTGATCAGCATCAGCTGCTTTATTAAGCTACTTCAGTTTGCACTTCCTTTTTGACTGCTTTCAATAAACCAGGCCGCAGGGCACCCCAAAGCTGCACCTTGAACCCTATCTGTTATACAACATAAGCGTTGATCAGCATCAGCTGCTTTATTAAGCTACTTCAGTTTGCACTTGTTTTTGACTGCCTTTAATAAACCAGGCCGCAGGGCACCCCAAAGCTGCACCTTTAACCCTATCTGTTATACAACATAAGCGTTGATCAGCATCAGCTGCTATATTAAGCTACTTCAGTTTGCACTTGTTTTTGACTTCTTTCAATAAACCAGGCCGCAGGGCACCCCAAAGCTGCACCTTGCACCCTATCTGTTATACAACATAAGCGTTGATCAGCATCAGCTGCTTTATTAAGCTACTTCAGTTTGCACTTGTTTTTGACTGCTTTTAATAAACCAGGCCGCAGGGCACCCCAAAGCTGCACCTTGAACCCTATCTGTTTATACTAAATAAGCAAATACATAAAAATGTCAGGCAGACAAGTGCTAAGATGTTCAAAGAGGAGTGGCAGAGGCCAAGATTCAGCAGGCAGAGGTCGCAGCAGACTAGGGGCGAGTGGCAGCAGGAGTAACCTGATCTGCCAGTATCTGCTAGCGGTCGTGTCTCCACCAGTAACGCATCTGCCGTGGTAGATTGGTTAATGCGCTCATCAACATCATCACAAGTTACATCTGAGACCCCCAGTCTAGGGTCGGTAGGTTCCTCTGACACAACCCTGAGTTGGCATGCCCCGAGAGCAGTCCCTGTCCTCCCATTGCCTCTGTCCTACGCCGTTCCCTCCCCCAGCGACGTATCCTATGCTTTGGGTTCTGCTCCACTCTTTAGTGAGGAGGACGATCAGATAGAGGACAGTCAGCAGCTACTGCCCAGCCAAGAAATGGAGGTGGCTTCTTTAGCTAGGCAGACAAATAGTGATGTGGACAGTGTCATGGGTGTTGCGAGCGTTCCAGCTCCTGCGCCAGACACTGTTGAGGAATCCACGAACATCAGTGACATACAGCCACAACTCGGTGATGATGATGATGATGATGATGAAGCCAATCGCATTTGGGAGCCGGGTGATGAAGGGGCTTCATCGTCATCATCAGGAGAAGAGGGGCGCAGGTTGCCCCGGAGTCAGCAGCTCAGGCAGCAAGGTGTGAGCAGCATGGTTGGCAGTCAGCAAGGGGGCACAATTGTAAAGCCTGGAGCCAAACGGGGCCGGGGTAGAGCACCTGCTGCACGGCAGGCTACCTTTTCGGGAGGTAGTGGGGCAGGGGTTCCTGGAGTTGGCGACAATAGCAGCGAATCAGTGAGGCCTGTTGGTGGGAAAAGTAGCTACTCGGCAGTGTGGCAGTTTTTCCTGAAGCATCCGCAGGAGGGTAACATGGCCACATGCAAGATATGTAGGCAAAAGGTGAAGCGGGGCCAGGGCCCAAATGTTGGCACCACGGCCCTGCGTCAACATATGATGCGTCACCATAAAGCGACCCGGGAGAACCGAGGCTCCCAAGGGGTGGTCCAGTCTGCTTCCTCACCAAGTGGCACGCTGCTCCCAATTTCTGCCAGTCAAGGCTCCAGCACCTCAGCCGAAGGCAGCTGTGCGTCATACCCATCCTCTGTCGCTCCTGCTCCTCCTCCTCCTCCTCCTCCTCCTCCAAGTCATGCATCCTGCCAGCAATCCATCAGCGAAGCCATGTCCAAGAGACAGCAGTATGCGCCCACTCATCCTACGGCGCAGAAGATGAATGTGCTCCTGTCCAAGTTGCTGGTGCTGCAGTCGCTCCCTTTTCAGGTGGTGGACTCTGTACCTTTCAGAGAACTGATGGCTTGTGCCGAGCCGAGGTGGAGAGTCCCAAGCCGTCATTTCTTTCCCAAGAAGGCAGTACCAGCGCTGAACACTTTTGTTGAACAGAAGGTGGGCCAGTCCTTGAGCCTGTCGGTGTGTAGCAAAGTGCATGGCAGCACCGATGTCTGGAGCTGTAACTACGGTCAGGGACAGTACATGTCGTTTACGGCCCACTGGGTGAATGTGGTCCCTTTGCAGCAGCAGCAACTTGGACAGGTCACGCCGCTTCGGCCTCCGCGCTCCCTGCCCGTTGAGCCTGTGACACTGTGCGACTCGGCCTCCTCATCCTCCGCCATCTACTCACCCTCCACTGTAGGCTCAAGTCTCAGTGCCCCTCCAGTCTACCATGTGTGCAGGGCACGGAGGTGTCACGCAGTGCTTCACATGGTTTGTCTTGGCGAACGGAGTCACACAGGGGAGGAACTGCTTAAATTTATTCATCAGGAAATCCAAACATGGCTTACTCCAAGAAAACTTAAAATGGGAATCATGGTTACCGACAATGGGAAGAACATTTTGTCTGCGCTGCGCCAAGGAAGCCTGACCCATGCCCCCTGCATGGCTCACGTCTTCAATCTGGTTGTCAAGCGGTTTCTGAAGTGTTCCCCCCATCTGCAAGACATCCTAACAACTTCAAGGAAACTTTGCATGCACTTCAGCCACTCATACACCACCAAACACACCCTTCTTGAGCTACAGCGTCAGAAAGGTATCCCCCAACATAGTCTGATTTGCGATGTTTCCACCCTTTGGAATTCCACCCTTCACATGTTGGACCGATTATATGAACAGAGAAAAGCCATCACGGATTTCCTGATGATCCAAGCGGATAGGGGGACTCCCCTGTGTAACTTCAATGTCAACCAGTGGCAGCTCATACGTGACACCTGCCGTTTGCTCAGGCCCTTCGAGGAAGCCACTTTATTTGTCAGTCGGCAGGATTACGGGATGAACGACGTGATTCCACTGCTTCATGTACTACAGCACATGTTGGAAACCATGGCTGGTCAGGGCACTGGAGACATGGCGTCTACATTTTACGGCCACATGAACCCCGTTGGAGCTGAACTGCAGGAGGAGGAGGAAGAGGAGGAGGAGCTGCCCAGCGAAACACAGTTTAGGCTTGGCGAAATGGCTGGTTTATCTAGTCAGCGGACAGGAGAGGAGGAGCAGGAGCAGCCAGAGGAGCTAGAGGGTTTTGAGGAAGGCGAGACAGAGGACCCGGACACACCGTGGCAGTATGCAGTGGAGATGGAGACAGGTAGTCCATCCGAGTCACTTGCGCAAATGGCAGGAAGCATGCTCACGTGCTTGCGTAGTGACCCCAGAATTGTTTCCATTTGTCGGCGGGATGATTTCTGGCTGTCCACCTTATTGGACCCTCGCTTCCGGCACAAAATGGGGGCATTTTTTAAACCCACCGAGAGGGAGGACAAACTGAACTTCAACAAAGACATTCTACGTAGGCAGTTGGCCGATGCCTATCTGCGCCATGGCCCATACTCTCGCAGGTCTGACTCGAGGGGACCTCTGCGCTCACCTTCCACTGCCATGGCTGCTGGGGGGGTTGGCAGGAGCAGCAGCAGCAGCTCCATCAGCAGCAGCCTCAGTCGCTAATGAGTAGCTTTCTACACCCGCATAGTGAGGCTACTCATGAGCAGCAGGAAGACCTGGAGCAGGACCTGAACCAGCAGGTCATATCATACCTTGACATGACCATGCCAACACACCTTGAGGATCCGCTGGACTTCTGGGCAGCCAAACTTGATTTGTGGCCGCAACTAGCAGAGTTTGCCCTGGAAAAGCTGTCCTGCCCGGCAAGTAGCGTACCATCTGAGCTGGTGTTTAATGCGGCGGGGGCCATAGTTACGGCGAGGAGAACTCGTCTGTCAACTAAAAATGTGGAGAGACTCACCTTTGTCAAAATGAATCAGGAATGGATCAGCCAGGATTTCCACCCACCAATGCCTGATGCATGCGACTAGATTCAGCATGGTGCCACGTTTTACACTTTCCAAATGGTGCAAAACATATTTATGTCTTTAGGCCAATTTTTGGGCTCCTGCTGATGCCAACTTCAGGGTGTGCCTTCCAACCAATTTTTGGCCTCCTGCTGATGCCAACTTCAGGGTGTGCCTTTCAGCCAATGTTTGGCCTCCTGCTGCTGCTGCTTGCAGCTCCAGGGTGTGATTCATCCAATTTTTGGGCTCCTGCTGCCAACTCCAGTGTCTCTTTAAAGTAATGATCGTGCTCCTGCTGCTGCTTGCAACTCCAGGGTGTGATTCATCCAATTTTTGGTCTCCTGCTGCCAACTCCAGTGTCTATCTCAGCCAATTTTTGGCCTCCTGCTGCTGCCGCTGCTGCTGCTGCCAACTCCAGGGTGTCTTTCAAGCAATGTTTGGGCTCCTGCTTATGCTGCTGCCAACTCCAGGGTGTGCCTTCCAGCTAATGTATGTGCTCCTGCTGCTGCCAACTTCATGGTGCCTTCCAGCCAATTTCTAGGTTCCTGCTGCTGCTAACTCCAGGGTGTGTCAGTCAATTTTTGGGCTCCTGCTGCCAACTCCAGTGTCTCTTTAAAGTAATGTCTGGGCTCCTGCTGCTGCTGCTTGCAACTCCAGGGTGTGATTCATCCAATTTTTGGGCTCCTGCCGCCAACTCCAGTGTCTCTCTCAGCCAATTTTTGGCCTCCTGCTGCTGCTGCTGCCAACTCCAGGGTCTATCTCAGCCAATTTTTGGCCTCCTGCTGCTGCCGCTGCTGCTGCTGCCAACTCCAGGGTGTCTTTCAAGCAATGTTTGGGCTCCTGCTTATGCTGCTGCCAACTCCAGGGTGTGCCTTCCAGCTAATGTATGTGCTCCTGCTGCTGCCAACTTCAGGGTGCCTTTCAGCCAATTTCTAGGTTCCTGCTGCTGCTGCCAACTCCA
The DNA here is from genome assembly GCA_027917425.1 of Gastrophryne carolinensis. Lineage (NCBI taxonomy): Eukaryota > Metazoa > Chordata > Amphibia > Anura > Microhylidae > Gastrophryne > Gastrophryne carolinensis. The sequence continues at coordinate 112,848,408 of CM051240.1, read as the reverse complement.
GGGTGTGTCAGTCAATTTTTGGGCTCCTGCTGCCAACTCCAGTGTCTCTTTAAAGTAATGTTTGGGCTCCTGCTGCTGCTGCTTGCAACTCCAGGGTGTGATTCATCCAATTTTTGGGCTCCTGCTGCCAACTCCAGTGTCTCTTTAAAGTAATGTTTGGGCTCCTGCTGCTGCTGCTGCCAACTCCAGGGTGTGTCAGTTAATTTTTGGGCTCCTGCTGCCAACTCCAGTGTCTCTTTAAAGTAATGTTCGGGCTCCTGCTGCTGCTTGCAACTCCAGGGTGTGATTCATCCAATTTTTGGGCTCCTGCTGCCAACTCCAGTGTCTCTTTAAAGTAATGTTCGGGCTCCTGCTGCTGCTTGCAACTCCAGGGTGTGATTCATCCAATTTTTGGGCTCCTGCTGCCAACTCCAGTGTCTCTCTCAGCCAATTTTTGGCCTCCTGTTGCTGCTGCTGCCAACTCCAGGGTGTCTTTCAAGCAATGTTTTTTTGGGCTCCTGCTTATGCTGCTGCCAACTCCAGGGTGTGCCTTCCAGCTAATGTATGTGCTCCTGCTGTTGCCAACTCCAGGGTGCCTTCCAGCCAATTTCTAGGTTCCTGCTGCTTCTGCTGCCAACTCCATGGTGTGATTCATCCAATTTTTGGGCTCCTGCTGCCAACTCCAGTGTCTCTTTAAAGTAATGTTTGGGCTTCTGCTGCTGCTGCTGCCAACTCCAGGGTGTGATTCATCCAATTTTTGGGCTCCTGCAGCCAACTCCAGTGTCTCTTTAAAGCAATGTTTGTGCTCCTGCTGCTGCTGGCAACTCCAGGGTGTGATTCATCCAATTTTTGGCCTCCTGCAGCCAACTCCAGTGTCTCTGTAAAGCAATGTTTGGGCTCCTGCCCCTCATAGTGATGTCACTTCAACTCTCTGCAATTGTGCCGCTCTGCGATTCTATTAGCGATGCCTCTGATCTGCATGTGATATTTATTTACAGTATTATTTAACTAACCCAGCACGCATCCTATGTGTGTTACAGCAAAGCAGAATGGTTTACAACCCTATTGAGGCTCTAGGAGGCTCAGAAATAGCCGTTTTTAATAGTGATTCGTCGCGAATAAATTCGGACCGAAACAAAGTTTGTCAGAAAATTCGGCGAATCAGCCGAATCGAATTTTTCAAAAGTTCGCTCATCTCTAGTTGTTATGTGTGTTTTAGCATGGTTTTAGGTAACTGACAATCCTTTTATACCAACCAGATGATCCTTGAGAAAATTAGAAAATTGAAGGTGGTATTTGATGAAAAAAGGTTGCAAACACCTGGTATAATTGGAAATGCCATTGTGCCATACATGTAAAATAATCTAATGAACAACAACATTCCTGTTTTTTTTCACGAACAACTCACCTGGGCGGCGGTCCCGCGCTGTCTCGAGGAGGCTGGCCGGGAAGCGTCCTGCCCGGCGGCCGCTCCGAGTGTCTGCTCGGGCGGCGCCGAGCACACCGTCTCCTCCATTCCCCACCGCATCCCCGGCGTCTCAGGACACGCGCGAGCACGTTCCTTGTATAACTTCTGGCGGCACGGTGCTCAGCGCGTCCGCGGGAGGCTCCAGTAAAGGGCCAATGAGCCATGTGTCTGTGTGTGTGTGTGTGTGTGTGTGTGTGTGTGTGTGTGTGATTAAAGGGCCAATGAGCCCTGTGTGTGTGAGGTGAGCCCTGAGTTAGGGCCAATAGCCCAAGGTTGTTCTGGGGGCGGAACGCCCTGTAGTTTGAATGGGGCAATCAGCCCTAGTGTCCTAGGCTACACCAATCATGTCCCCACAATCATGTCAGTCACTTCCTATAAAGGTGGTTCCCTCACATTTGGTCCTTGCCCGTGATAGCGTGCTGCTGGGTGTGATTATCGGTATCTGAACTTTCCCGTTGTTGATCTTGCTGTGTATGACCATCTCGTGATTGCCGCCTGGATCGACCTTTGCCTGTTTCTGACTACGATTTTGCCTGCTCTCTTGTACTGTGTACCCGTGACCTCCCGGCTTGACCTTTGGCTCGACTTTGACTACTCTTCCGTCTCTTACTTGGTGCCGCGCTTGATTGGACTGATCTCCCGTGTATGACCCGTGCTTGCCCGACCTCGCCCAGTCTCGTTCCTGATTCATCCGCCTTCCTCCCCGTAAGTCCACATCCTTTGTGCTACCAAGTCCTGGGGGCAACCGTGCCCGGTGAGGCGTATAAAGCGTCCCGGCAGACGGGGGCTTGACTATAGGTGAAGCTAGCAGCGGAGATTGGAGGTTGCAGACTTACTCAGAAGGCTGGTGTCCCACGTGACCTGACATTTATATTCTGTGTATCTCTTCTTCCTAAAAATAAGTATAAAAAAACTATTTTCATAACATAGAGGTAGATAAGGCAAGCTGCTACCTGATCTGTGATAGGACCCTGGGCAAGCTCCATCTACCCGCAATGCATCAACTGTGGGCCAGCCAGAGTGGTTTTCTGGAGTGCTGCTACAGTATGCAATGTAGGCATACTGGGTGTGCCAGGGATAAGAGCAGCACTGTGTATGGAGTTCTGTGAAAAACAATGTGTTGTCATTTTAGTTCCGTTCTGTGCAACCTACCACCCTGACCAGTGAGTCCTTTTGCAGGCAGCGCATTGACAATAAATGCTCAGGCCCCACAGCAATTTGCAGTATCAGTAAATTAACCTACACCTAATGTGCACTGTTTTTTTTTTGGGGGGGGCACTATAGGGTCGATTCAAAGAAACATGTTACAGCTTTGATTTTGGTGCCGATCATCCTATTTTTCACGTCCGCTCGTGCGTTCGTATGAACTTGCGAGTGATTCTATAAGCAAATACGTTTCTATCCTAAAATGTACGCCCGTTCGTATGGCAGTTCGGGAATCAGACCTATGTCAGTTTCCATCCTGAATTTTCCGTTTCATTTCTCAGGTTGCAACATTGGTTTTGCCCTTTTTCCTTTTTTGTCTGGACGTAAATCCTTCTGATCTTGCGGCTGCGCACTACAAACTTACCTCATTAAAGTGCATTCTAAATATTTGGTCTTATTTTTCTTTATTTCATTCATTTTGTAGTAACCAACCATTAATGAATGCATTTGCATAAGTAAATCTTACTTTGTTTAATTTTTAGTTAACTTGCATTTTTTACTTGTGGATTTAATTTTAATATTTTGGCTTCAAATGGTACAACATAAAATTTTGTGTGTGGTTACCCACACCCTCTACATACAGATTGCTCTCAAATATAAAAAAACACCCAGCAACTTCTGCATGTTATGAGTCTAGAAACAGCCAAGATGGCGGCTCAGGTATTCTCGGGCAGCCTGCAAACAGAAAGGGCCTTGTGACTGTGTTGCTCTGCATTCTTTGATTTCTGACCTTTCCGTGCCCCCAGCTCTGCTGTGTCTGTGCAAAATACAGCAGTAACCCACATCCTGCACTTTATCCCGCTCTCCTCTCCTCAGTAAGTGTGATGCATCTGACCAAAGATGTGCTTAAATAATTAAAGAAAGCAAAGGTAAACAACTACACCAATAAATGCAATCTAAAAATATTATTCTAGTACATCAATTTAAAAATAAATACCAAAGGACATAAGTTTCTTTAATTAACGCAAATATATTGCAAAAGAAAGGTTTACATGCAAAGGACTAATTAAGGTCCACATTAAAATGCTTTTATAAGGCATACATGATTCAGGTATGCATTGCCATACAATTTATGGCCTCGGCCATGCTGATACATGCAGTTCATTGGAGCTCAAGACGCGCAGACTCCTCCACATAGCCAAAAAACCTGTTCAAGAACAGCAATACGACTGCTAAAAGGTGTCGGCAGTGGCTTTCTTTTAAAACATATTTAGAGGTTTGAAAACTGTTCTCTGAATCACACCTAAACACATTCGATTATCCTAAGTTTTACGTTTTGATCCTAAAATTTAGGAACGAACTTGCGATGATCGTAAGAGCATATACGCATTCGTACGTAGGCTCGTGCGAGTCGGAAATGGCCAAAAAAACACCCACCCAAACTTACGATTCTCGATCCGAAATCAATTAACTTTTGCTCTTTGAATCGAGGGGTATGACTATGAATGCCTTGTGAACCTTATGTACACTTGTGCTGCTACCTGTTAAAATAACAACAGATTTTCAATTAATATAATAAAAAAAATAATGTTTCATGTTGTTCCCAACTAAAGGGAAAAAAGAAGCACAAATGAGGTACTTGAGCTTTTACTGAAAAATAGAGCATGCAAGGACTAGGTTCAAAAACACAGGCACAGAACTGTAACAATAAATCAGGGCTGGGAACAGGCGTACAGATTTGAACAGATAACAGACACACTGAACCATTTTAAGCCACCAGAGATGAAGAAGGTTGACCAATCAGGGCTGTATGCTAAAAGCTGCACCAACAAACGCCGAAGTGCCTGTGTCTGTGTAAGTGCAGTCCTAACCCATGAGAGATTTCGCTATTTAAGCTTTTTTCATCCCCACTCCACATTTTAGTCATAGCTGCCCCATTTTATAGGAGTAGGGACTGTACACAAGCACACTACATTTAAAAACATAGTCATAACAGTTCAGGGTTGGGGGCTAAGAAATTAATGCTGAGAAGCAGTAATGTTGCTAGGCAACCAGCATATTCCAAAATAATTCATCAATGGCAGCTTGCATACAGTATTTCTTTCAAGACATGTAATATTTTCAGTTTAGTGTGAACTGCATTAGGTGGTGAATATATTGACAATGCTTTCTTACACATTTTTCCATGTCAAGGTATGTCTTTAGGGTTTATTAATTGTTTTCACCAGGTCTAGGAGACATCATTTTGTTCCTAGGGTTACTTATTGACTCTCACAATCTAATAAGGCCTTGTGAAGGGTTTGTTTTCCTGCACTGCCAATTTTAATTTATGACATGTCTCTATTTAACAGCAAATCTATTTCTGAATATACTTTCTTCCTCTGGGACTAATTATCTGAATGGTTAGCGGCAACAACAGCCAATCAACAAGAATGTCATATCTACTGGTACAAAAATGATAGAATGTACACAAAAGCTTCTTTGCAGCTTTGTTTATATATATTTCTACTTTTCATTGGTAATGTAGGTAAATGAAGAAAGGTATTTGCTTAATAATTATAATTAAAGATCACTTTTTAAAACTATATTTCTGTCCTAGGTGCACTAAATGTTTGCTTGAACTGATATTCATTTTACCAGGACAGTGATAAGTTATAAGAGCTTTCCAACACCCCATTTACAATAACTTTATGGAAGGTGAATATTTATTAATTTATTAATATCTAGTCTAAGTGTAAATCACTATTTGCGAACCTGCCATGCAGGTGATTTATCCTGCCAATAAAGCTGTTGATTTTTTCTTTCATTTTAGCCTCTTTCTTGTAGCTCAACCCATGGATTTTTTAATTCATGACAATGCTTGTTTATTATTGAGAGGTTGGCCTATCTTCACCACTCCATGTATCTTCACCAGACTGAGCGGGACACACAATAATTTTGTGTGCAGGGGTAGCTAGCTACTTCCTGCTTTGTTTGTCTGTCTTTTCCCTGCCATTTTGTATATAGCTCTGTGAGGTCCAGTAGTCCACCACAACCCAGAAACCTACAGCTCCCTTGCTTCACCTGCTAGTGGCTCTGCTTCCATTTCCTGTGCCCTACCTGGCACCAGCAGGTGTCTCTGGGGCAGTAAGTCAGCATCTGGGCTTGGTGAGTCTGACCCTTTATAAGCTACCCAGCCCCCGGTTTGGGTGCGCAAGCATTATTGTCATCTGGAGTTCCCTTTGGCAGCATGTTGGAATCAGAGACTCTTTTGGATTTTGGACTTTGGACACTACTTGTGACCTAAGTAATACACTCAAAGTTTGGCCTTACCCAGTTTGGAATGCCCCACAGTGTGAAACCCACCTGTTCATCTATAACAGCTTACCTTTCTCCAGTTAATCGGCGCATGTGTAGGCTCTCATCCAATCAGAGCCATTGCTCTGACCTTTTGCAGAGAGCACAAGTGGTTGCACCCCCTGCAGAGCGCATGCTCCTGCCCCAGCCTTACTTACTCTGAATCCTTACTGCAGAAGGGCAAAGCTGTTTGCCAGTTGACATGGCATGGCAAACGGCTCTGATTGGAAAGGAAAGGTAAGCTGTTACAGGCAAATTTGGGGGGTTTCACACAGCGGGGCATCTCAACCTGCCAGCAGCCGGCTCTAAAATCTTTCACATTCCATGGGTTTTGTCCTGCTTTAAAGTCCAATTATATCTGGAAGAGTTGTAACCAATGTAATATTCATTTTGTTATCTACAACCCTGTTAGGAACATACAACACAGGAGCCTATTTAACAGAAAATTCATGGAGGTCATGAGTTCATACCGGTGCTGTTATAGTAGATAAACTCCTTGTGTGGTCCCTGCTTAGGGAGGGTGGTAGGCTAAATCAGCTACAATTTTTACTACATATTTTTACACCAGTTTTCATTCATTTGCACCAATTGAAATAAATGGATCAGTTGAAGCTTGAGAAACTAAAAAGAAACTGGCACTGTGCAGTCATTAAAACTAAGACCTTTCCCCCCGCCCTAGCAGATCGCAACTATCCATAGATTTGCTCGTTCGATAGAAGGTCAAATCAATAAACAGATCTTCACTTCATCTGTCCTTGCAGTAAAAATAGCATGCAGCTTCCTTGTAAGAAGCAAGGGTGAGCATGTGTGAATGGCAAACCCAGATTATCCTAATGGATGAGGATAGAAGATCTGAGCCAGGCATTATGTGCTGCAGGAAAGAATGAGGGAGTTAAATTATATATTGTCACAACCTATGGCATCATAAATAATGGAACACGTATTGAACAAGCTACAGTACTCCCCCTACTCCATTCCTGGTTTCAGTTAGTATAAGTCTACTAGTGTTTCTTGCATATGCTGCAGGCCATAGCAGCCACAATCAGAGCACCTCTATCTACCTGCATTTCAAGGTACACACAGAGAGGGAAAGAACTTTCACTGAAACCCTTCTGCCTCTCTAACTAAAGCAATGTGGGGAGGACAGAAAAATCAGAGGGTGGAGATTGCAGAACCCACACAAGTAACGCTCCTCACCATCTCTCAGCCACCCTAGGATACCATCTCCCTTCCATACAGCTGCCATTTCCCACCAAATCAAGGATCCTCCATCTCTCTCAACATACAGCTACCACTGTCCTCCAAATCAAAGGTCTGCCATCTTGCTCGACACTGCTTGCACCAATGTGGTGAGCGGCAGGTAGTACGATAGAGAAGAAAAAGCATGCTCAGAGGTGCCTTTGCAATTCATTTGCAGGTGAAGGAACTTGTCAAACAAGGGTTACAATCTCAGCAGAGCTTGAGGGTAGTGCTCAACTTACAAAAGGAACAGCTCATTTTAAAAGAAAATGGCAATCTGCTCTGGTATTGTGTAACTCCTCTAGTTACACCACAGGGGAACAGCACAACAATCCAATTAAACCAGAATTCATGAACAGTTTCGCCATGCTTTGCCCAGACCAGCAGGTGCCACTGTATTTTATTTCTATTATTAACATAATAGAGCTCACATGAAAAGTTTAATATACATGCATAACTTGAGCTCACATGAAAAGTGAGCTCAAGTTATGCATTTCACCTGAAAAAAAATCAGCTTGGAGCTTAAAGGGGAGGTAAAGAAAATAATTCTAAAGAGGTTTTTATTTGGTTGGGGATGGGTGCTTACCTATAAGGGAATTATTTCACAGTTTCACTGCATTTATTTGTAAAAAGCAAAGCATTCATGGGACTTATTTGTGCTCATACACTACTAAGAGCACTGGGAAGTGGTAGGTTTGAGGTGACGCTCAAATATCTGTCAGTTAGCAGAAACACTAGACTTTCTTATCTGTCTGCAGAGGTATGAGGGCCACCATTAGGTTTGGTCACCTCTGCCATCTGGTACCTTGTCTGATAAGAAAACGGGCCTCTGCAACATACCCTCATGGCCATAAGTGTTTGCAATTTTATTGCAAATTATTGCAATCACACATGTTTTGTTATGCGCATGTGTATTTTCTTAGTGTGTATTGGAGCCACACAAAAGAACTGAGAAAAAAATATCAATTTACCATATTTTCACACAAAAATGGGCCAGACAAAATTGTTGGCACCTTTTTAAAATGTTCAAAATTGTGTGCAAACAACTTTGTTTCAAGGATCTGATGCTCATGCAAACTCACCTGTGGCAAGTAACAGGTGGGGGCAATGTAAAAATCACACCTGAAACCAGATAAAGAGGTGATAAGTTGACTAATTTTTTGTTTGTGTGTGCCACACTAAGCTCGGAGAACAGAAAGAGGAGAAGATAATTGCTGAGGACCTGACAGCCAGAATTGTGGAAAAATAGTAACAATCTCAAGGTTACCAGCTCCAAAATATCTTGATATTCCTCTGTCCACCGTGCACAACATAATTAAGTTAAAGTGTACCAATACTCCAAGGAAATTATATGTAGTCAACTTCTATTCCCAGACCAATGCCCTAAAACAGTTAGTGTTTCTTTTTTACCTCAACCTTTGCCCATTTATTCATTCATAACACAAACACTGGATGCAGTCGGCCATATTGCTCCCTGGCTGAGCAGCCCTACCCCCAGTGATGATGCAATCAGTTAGAGTACACACAGCTCAGCAATGGGGAGAACGTCAACCTAACTGCCCTTAGGACCTACCATTATGTCCTAAGGGCAGACTGCCATTATGTGACAGTTCGTTGTAAATGAATTAATTAGCACATGGCAGGCCATTCACCATACTACTTATTGGGCACGCCTGAGGTAAGAAAAAGAAACACAGGTTGTTTTGGGGTACTGGGCTGGGGATGGAAGGTGACAATATAAACGTTCTTTCTGAGTATAGGTGCGCTTTAAAAACCCATGGCACTGTAGCTAATCTTCCTGGAAGGAGATGGAATAGGAAAACTGATGAAAGGTTGCAACGCAGTATAGTCCAGAAGGCTGATAAGCAGCCCCAATCAAGTTCCAAAGCGATGCAAGCTGTGCTGCAGACTCATGGTGCATCAGTATTAGTGAATGAAGTAAAATGCGATGGCAAGAGACCCAGGAAGACCACTGCTGACACAGAGGCATAAAACGTAGTAAAGACCAAAAAAATCCTAGGAAAACATCTTGTGGACAGCATATGTGGAGCATAACATTTTACTGTTTACCAAAAATGGAATGAAGCCTACATAGAAAGGAATACAATACCTACAGTCAAATATGATGGAGGTGCAAAGATGTTTTGGGGTTGTCTTGCTGCCTCTGGTAATGGTTACATTTGACTTTGGGAAAGGTATCATAAAATCTGAAGATTACCAAAGGACTTTCATTCACACTGTAAGGTCCAGTAGGCCAGAAAGCTAGGTTTGTGTCCTAGGTCATGTGTGTTACAGCAGGACAATAACCTTCAAGAAGTACCCAGAGATGGGAAAAAAGCACTGGATCTTCAGATATGAGACACCTGGAACAAAAGAGACCTAAATTTCAGTTGGGAGGTGTGAAATCTTCTTGATTGGTATAGGAAGTGACTGATTTCAGTTATTTATTCACAAGGTTACGCAACCCAGTATAAAGTTAAATAGCAGTATATTTGACAGGCCCATATTGGTATTTTGCATAAAATGATATCGTTTTTGTTTTCTTTCCCTCTGCTTTTTTGAGTTCCAATGCACACAAAGAAAATAAACATGTGTATAATAAAATATGTACAGTATACTCGCAATAGTTTTCAGGGAAAAATACATATTTTTCTGGAAAAATGTCAGGGGTGCCAACACTTACAACCATGACTGTCAGTGGTGCACCCCGGATTTTGTCCTGGGTGGTCCGGTTTAGATAGGGGGGCATGGCCTGGAGGAGGTGTGTCCCGGAAGAGGCGTGGTGCCTCACGATAAACATACCTGTCAACTCTTCAAGATGGGAAAGCAAGACTGTTGGACACGAGTGCAACCAATTCATAGAAGACAGCTGCAGTGGGGGTGGGGTTAGGTGAGTGAGAGAGGACAATGGCAGGGGGTGGAGAGGTTAGATGAGCAGTAGAGGACAGCTGCTTTAGCTTTAAAGCTCTGCCAACTCCATTCATTGCCACTGTTGTGTGTGGCAATGATGTCATTTCCACACATATGCAATGACTGATGGTCTGCCATCTTACAGAGAGGGACCACAAAAATCAGTGTTCCAGGACAATACGAAAAGTGAAAATATCAATTTCTAGTTCTATACTCTAAGAAGGGAGTATTGGCAGGGGTTTTAGTCAAATATATTTCACAAGTTTAGTTGGTCTGCTTTAACCCTTTAAATGGCAAGCAGTTTCTATGTGGTTGCTTCTCCTACCGTAAAGTGCCAAGCACGTAGAAACAACGTGCCTGGCATTTCCCCCTGATAGTTAAAAAATTGAAAAAAAAAACACTTACCCCTGGGGGCCCCTCTTCCTCCGGGGGACATCCAATCCCTCCCCCGTCATCCTCCATCTTCAGGAGGGGGCCCGAAACCGGCCTGCCCGATCCCTCCGCCCGGCTCTTCTCTTGGGCTCCGCAGGCTTCAGGTGAGGACCCTCTTCCGGGTCCTCACCTCCTCTAATAGCCGCCCCCTAGCTCCTCCTGTACCCTCACCGGTGGTGATCGGAGCAGGGCGGGTGAGTGGCCATGGGCTATGCGGGCTTGTAGCCTGCAGGGCCAGGGGCCACAAAAGCTGGCCCCTGCACCCTGTTTCTACAAGCCCTGCATAGCTGGTCCCGGGCTGGTTAATTTGGGTAAGGGGGACCCCATGTCAATTTTTTTTTATTTTTAAGGGTTTTTAACCCTTGAACAGCAACAGATATGACCTCTCGCTACCTGGCGCTCTCCAATGTATTTCAATGGAACAATCTTTAAATATTCATAATTAATTGTTATTAATGTTTTTTTTTTTTTTTTTTTTTTTAAATGTGAAAAATTCTGTGACCACTTCTGCCATGTTAGATCATTTTTTTAAGGTAAAAAAAAAAGTTGTGCAGAATTGATATTACAAGTCTGATATTATTGTATTCATATTACTAAATTCTTTTAAAATTATTTTTTTTTTGGTCTCCAAAAATCTGGTGGTTTGGGGGTTAAAAAACTACTTTTAACACATCGCCGCCAGCGCTCTGGGGTTTAAACATGCATTTCACAGCGCAAGAATTTTTTGAGCGTGATTTTTTGATGAATATGGTGGGAGCCGGTCGCTCTGACCAGTCGCTATCATGCGCACCCATACATCGCGGAACCTGTCAAATAGCGACTCATCACCCCGTATTCAACATTACTGCACACCGACTCAGTCGCTATCAACAACCGAACAATGGCCAAGCACAGCGACTACTAGCGGGCGCTGTGAATATACTGCTACAGTCGCTCAACTGTCGCTACCTGCCACTATTAATGAATCGGCCTCTTAGCTTGTTTTTTCTTGTTTGCATATTGATATTTTAGGAAAAGGTGTTTTTTATTAAGCTTTTTAATACATTTTTTAGGGAAACCCTGCCCAACCAAAGAATTCTTTGAGGGATAAATTCCAGAAAGATGAGCCCACTACAACAAACTGGGTACGCTTAGAAAGCTTAACATGTGTACTTTCAGAGAATATATGGTTTATGGGGATATTCTAAATGTAAAGGGTTGTTTTGGTTGAAAAATCGAAGGTGCGCACTTTTGGCCTGATGCAGAGCCTCCCCAGAACTGATCTTATTTTGTTCCGTTTTTCCTATGGCCCGTTTTCCTTCCGTTTGTCTCGGGGTTCAAATGTGATTCAGAGCCGCCGTTGGGAGAGCTCCGTTACTGATCCGTTTATGTGTCTTTATTCAGGAAGTGTTTTTTCCCCTCTCGGGTGCTTTCCGTGTGGTCGTGGATTCCGTTGCCGTTCACACGGACAATCCGTTTTTGGCTCCTTTTTAATGCGTTTCCAAATGTACCTTCTTGCCATCTGTTTCCGTTTTCACCCTGATTCCGATTGTTTTTCCATGTATACTTACATTTCCATGGATTTCCTGTTGACAATCTGGGTCCACGCAAGCGCACATCCCTAGTCCTCCCTCAAGCTTCCCTCATACATCAAACTGACACTTTTACCAACACCAAAACTTAACTTAATCTCTTCTCTTTCTTCTTCTTTATCTTCTTCCCTGTGTTTAATGCTTACCTTAATCTCTTCTCCTTCTTCTTCTTTATCTTCTTCCCTGTGTTTAATGCTTACCTTAATCTCTTCTCCTTCTTCTTCTTTATCTTCTTCTCCTTCTTCTTCCTCCTATTCCTTGTCCCATATACCGTATTTTTCGCCCTATAAGACGCACCTGCCCATAAGACGCACCTAGGATTTGGGGGAAGAAAATAAGAAAAAAACATTTTCAATCAAAAACGCACCATTACAGACAGTGTCATTCCCCTATCCAATTCCCATAGGCCGTGTGGGATGCCCCCATTCCATAGACAGTGTAGCATGCCCCCATCCCATTCCCCATATATCCAGTGTGGCATCCCCCCCTTCCATTCCCCATATACCCATTGGCTGTGTGGCATCCCCCTCTCCCCCCATTAGTATAGGCTGTGTGGCATCCCTCTCCCCACATTCCCATAGGCTGTGTGGCATCCACCTCTCCCCCCATTCCCATTGGCTGTGTGGGTTTCCCCCTCCCCCCATTAGAATAGGCTGTGTGGCATCCCTCTCTCCCCATTCCCATAGGCAGTGTGGCATCCCCCTCCCCCCATTAGCATGGGCTGTGTGGCATCCCCCTCTCCCCATTAGCATGGGCTGTGTGGCATCCCCCTCTCCCCATTCCCATAGGCTGTGTGGCATCCCCATCCCCCCATTCCCATAGCCTGTGTGGCATCCCCATCCCCCCATTCCCATAGCCTGTGTGGCATCCCCCTCCCCCCATTCCCATAGGCTGTGTGGCATACCCCTCCCCCCATTCCCAAAGGCTGTGTGGCATCCCCATCCCCCCATTCCCATAGCCTGTGTGGCATCCCCATCCCCCCATTCCCATAGCCTGTGTGGCATCCCCATCCCCCCATTCCCATAGCCTGTGTGGCATCCCCCTCCCCCCATCCCCAAAGGCTGTGTGGCATCCCCATCCCCCCATTCCCATAGGCTGTGTGGCATACCCCTCCCCCCATTCCCAAAGGCTGTGTGGCATCCCCCTCCCCCCATTCCCATAGGCTGTGTGGCATCCCCCTCCCCCCATTCCCAAAGGCTGTGTGGCATCCCCCTCCCCCCATTCCCATAGGCTGTGTGGCATCCCCCTCCCCCCATTCCCATAGGCTGTGTGGCATCCCCATCCCCCCAATCCCCTTAGGCTGTGTGGCATCCCCATCCCCCCATTCCCAAATGCTGTGTGGCATACCCCTCCCCCCATTCCCATAGGCTGTGTGGCATCCCCATCCCCCCAATCCCCTTAGGCTGTGTGGCATCCCCATCCCCCCATTCCCAAATGCTGTGTGGCATCCCCATCCCCCCAATCCCCTTAGGCTGTGTGGCATCCCCATCCCCCCATTCCCAAATGCTGTGTGGCATCCCCATCCCCCCAATCCCCTTAGGCTGTGTGGCATCCCCATCCCCCCATTCCCAAATGCTGTGTGGCATCCCCATCCCCCCATTCCCAAAGGCTGTGTGGCATCCCCATCCCCCCATTCCCAAATGCTGTGTGGCATCCCCCTCCCCCCATTCCCATAGGCTGTGTGGCATCCCCATCCCCCCAATCCCCTTAGGCTGTGTGGCATCCCCATCCCCCCATTCCCATAGGCTGTGTGGCATCCCCATCCCCCCAATCCCCTTAGGCTGTGTGGCATCCCCATCCCCCCATTCCCAAATGCTGTGTGGCATCCCCATCCCCCCAATCCCCTTAGGCTGTGTGGCATCCCCATCCCCCCATTCCCACCCCCCTCCCCCCGTTAGTATAGGCAGGCGCCATAGTAATAAAAAAAAAAAAAAGTTAAACTCACCTGTCCGCTGACACCACTGCGCTGAGCGGCCGGCTCCGTGAATGTAGTCGGCGTGGCCTGCGCCGCAGCGTCGACGCAGGCCACGCCCACCCCATTCACGAGCTGGCTCTGTCCCGGCCCCGCCGCTGCGATCGCTGTCTTTTCAGGCAGCGATGACAGCGGCGGGGCCAGAGACAGAGCCCCTGCCGCTCCTCCATCTGCTCCCCCACATGCGATCACGAAGGTCCGGGCAGCGGGTGGGCGTGGCCTGCGCCGGTGCAGGCCACGCCCACCCGCTGCCGGGACCTTCGTGCTCGCGTGTGGAGGAGCAGATGGAGGAGCGGCAGGGGCTCTGTCTCTGGCCCCGCCGCTGTCATCGCTGCCTGAAAAGACAGCGATCGCAGCGGCGGGGCCGGGACAGAGCCCCCGCCGCTCCTCTGGCCTCTCGCAGTGTGCCAGACAACGCGGGAGCGCCGGGGACGGGTGAGTTTTTTTTTTTTTTTTAATTTTTTTTTAATTTTTTTTTTACATTCGCCCGATAAGGCGCACTGACATTTTTCACCCACTTTTGGGGAAAAATAAGTGCGTCTTATAGGGCGAAAAATACGGTACTTACCTTTTGGACATGTAACTGTATGGTTATGTTGTGAGAACGTACAGTGCCATGAAAGAGAACACACCACAAATTGTTTTTAGTTTTTTTTACTTAAACTTTTTTGAGAACATTTAAAAGATTCTTGTTTAAAATTGAAAAAAATATTTTTTGGTATTTAAAAATTTAAAACAACAGCACAGGCAGGAGGCTCTTCTTCGTGTTCATTGTTGCCCTTTTCTTGGATCTGTGAATAAAAAACATCATCAGTTTTGCCTTGTAAGTATTTAGCTTATCTAGGGGTTTTGGTGTGGTCCATTATTAGGGTTAAATTATTACATTAATGTGTATTGGACCATGTTTTTGTTGTTTTTGGCCGGAGTTTAAACTACATGTATGATATATTTAACAAACTTACAAGGCTTGGGGCCAACAGGGCGTCGGGGGCGCAGCCTCCTCCCTGGGTCCACCATCTCGTCCTGGTGTGAAGCTGTTGGGATCCCAAACACAAGGATATTATTGACTGATTGTGCCTCCTGAATGTCAGATTAGGTTAGGCTTCTATGCATCAAATCACTCACCTTCACCAGGCACCTCTTGAGGTTGGCCTGCTTCCTCCACTATCCTTTGGGATGGTCCTGCGACGTCATCATCTAAAAATAACAATAGTGCACTGGTCTAGTAGTTTACTTAAACAAGTCAGTTGGTCCTCACTAATCTAAGCCTGCCATTGCTATTTTTTGCTTAGCGCCTTGTGCGCGCACATAAACGCACGCTCGCCTACTCACATTCATCATTATTTTGTCCTGCTCCTCAGTATAGATGGCTGGCGACATCTTGCTCTTCCGGGTGTGGTTATAACGTTTCCCCGCGGTGGCATGCATGCATGCGCGCACGCAGCCACACACGCTGCCGAACACGCCCTCACGGGAAATCTATTTAAAGATCAATGCACTCAGCTCTGTGTTGCTTACCATATCACTATGGGCAGACCAAAAGGGAGCCATAAGACCCCCAAATGCCCAGAGGCACATACTAGCCGCACAGATAGATCTCACCCAAAACAACACAAGAGCAGGCACAAGAGCCGGGAGGGACATGCACATACTCAAAGGGTGGATAAGCCAGACACACAGACTGCTCTCAAAAAATGCAGGAGCAAGGAGCCCTTGCCACATTCGCCACCATCTGCTAAATCAGCCAGGCCTCACAAGACACACAAATCTCTTTCAACCCTGCAGCCTCCAACTCCTCCACACACAAAGCATGCCGCAAAAACCAGACACACCACCAAGAGGAAGCGTAGGTCAAAAACCACTAGCCCACCCAGGCCAACCACCCCTCCTCCTCAACACTCTGTGTCCCCAAGTACCACAACTAGGGATGAGCGAATCGATCCGGACGAACCCGGATTCGATCCGAATTTCAGGAAAAATTCGATTCGGATCGAATCCGAATTTCCCCGCGATTCGATCGCTCGAAGTTTTCCTTTAACATCCATTCATTTACATTACAGGCATTCTAAGATGGCGGACGGGACATGTCCAGACATCAACCCCGCGCCAGTGCAAGCTGGGACAGTCACATGCAGCCTATCAGCAGCCAGCAAGCCCGGTGACGTCACAGCGGTATTTAAGGCCGGCCATCTTGCTTTCCAGCCTCATTTCTCTATTGCATTCGTGAGAGACAGAACGCTGTGTAGCTGAGGGAGAGACAGACAGTTAGACAGGCAGGGACAGACAGGGACAGGCTGGAGACAGGCAGGAGACAGACAGGAGACAGACAGAAAGTAAGCGAAAAACAGGGAAAGGAAGGGAAAATCGGAGGCTGTCAGTTTTTTTTTTTTTTTCATCCAGCCTGCTTTGTTAGCGTTTTCAGGCTGCTTATACTAACTAACTGTGCATATATACTGAACTGATCTTAAAGTGGACCAACACCCAGGATTTTGACTATCCTGGGTTTTGGTCCACTTCGGCGGGGCACCCCGATCGGGGGTGCCCCGCTGTGTGAAACCCCCCAGAAAACCCCAAAATCTTACCTGTCCCCGCTCCCACGTGACTGGACGGTCCAATCCCCGCCAACGTCCAGGCGGGGATCAGGAACGTCCAAGCGGCTGCCGCCGCCGCCGCCTCCCTCGCGTCACTTTCGGCGCGCGCGCGCCCCCGCCGGCCATTCGCAGACGGCCGGCGCGGGCGCGAGCACGCCTACAGGGGCGCGAGGGAGGCGGCGGCGGCCGGCCGCCGCCGAAGATCAGGTAAGGTGTTTGGGGGTTTTCTGGGGGGTTTCACCCCGCGGGACATCCCGATCTCGGATGTCCCGCGGGGTGGGAGGTGATCGGCCCGGGAATCTTATAGATTTCCGGGCCGATCACCTCTCGGTGTTGGTCCACTTTAAGTCTGCTGTGAGGCATCCCATTCTGTGACTACACCAGCCTCTATTTAATAGCATAATAACCATTTGCACTTATTCTCATAGAAATCAGGCCTGATAAAGACACTTTTGCTGTGCATGCTCTCTGGTTTTTGTGGCATACCATTCTGTGACTACACCAGCCTCTATTTAATAGCATAATAACCATTTGCACTTATTCTCATAGAAATCAGGACTGATAAAGACACTTTTGCTGTGCATGCTCTCTGGTTTTTGTGGCATACCATTCTGTGACTACACCAGCCTCTATTTAATAGCATAATAACCATTTGCACTTATTCTCATAGAAATCAGGCCTGATAAAGACACTTTTGCTGTGCATGCTCTCTGGTTTTTGTGGCATCCCATTCTGTGACTACACCAGCCTCTATTTAATAGCATAATAACCATTTGCACTTATTCTCATAGAAATTAGGCCTGATAAAGACACTTTTGCTGTGCATGCTCTCTGGTTTTTGTGGCATCCCATTCTGTGACAACACCAGCCTCTATTTAATAGCATAATAACCATTTGCACTTATTCTCATAGAAATTAGGCCTGATAAAGACACTTTTGCTGTGCATGCTCTCTGGTTTTTGTGGCATCCCATTCTGTGACAACA
Source organism: Gastrophryne carolinensis (assembly GCA_027917425.1). Lineage (NCBI taxonomy): Eukaryota > Metazoa > Chordata > Amphibia > Anura > Microhylidae > Gastrophryne > Gastrophryne carolinensis. The sequence goes on along the minus strand of CM051240.1, from coordinate 112,830,779 downwards.
CCAGCCTCAATTTAATAGCATAATAACCATTTGCACTTATTCTCATAGAAATTAGGCCTGATAAAGACACTTTTGCTGTGCATGCTCTCTGGTTTTTGTGGCATCCCATTCTGTGACAACACCAGCCTCTATTTAATAGCATAATAACCATTTGCACTTATTCTCATAGAAATTAGGCCTGATAAAGACACTTTTGCTGTGCATGCTCTCTGGTTTTTGTGGCATCCCATTCTGTGACTACACCAGCCTCTATTTAATAGCATAATAACCATTTGCACTTATTCTCATAGAAATCAGGCCTGATAAAGACACTTTTGCTGTGCATGCTCTCTGGTTTTTGTGGCATCCCATTCTGTGACTACACCAGCCTCTATTTAATAGCATAATAACCATTTGCACTTATTCTCATAGAAATTAGGCCTGATAAAGACACTTTTGCTGTGCATGCTCTCTGGTTTTTGTGGCATCCCATTCTGTGACAACACCAGCCTCTATTTAATAGCATAATAACCATTTGCACTTATTCTCATAGAAATTAGGCCTGATAAAGACACTTTTGCTGTGCATGCTCTCTGGTTTTTGTGGCATCCCATTCTGTGACTACACCAGCCTCTATTTAATAGCATAATAACCATTTGCACTTATTCTCATAGAAATTAGGCCTGATAAAGACACTTTTGCTGTGCATGCTCTCTGGTTTTTGTGGCATCCCATTCTGTGACAACACCAGCCTCTATTTAATAGCATAATAACCATTTGCACTTATTCTCATAGAAATTAGGCCTGATAAAGACACTTTTGCTGTGCATGCTCTCTGGTTTTTGTGGCATCCCATTCTGTGACAACACCAGCCTCAATTTAATAGCATAATAACCATTTGCACTTATTCTCATAGAAATTAGGCCTGATAAAGACACTTTTGCTGTGCATGCTCTCTGGTTTTTGTGGCATCCCATTCTGTGACAACACCAGCCTCAATTTAATAGCATAATAACCATTTGCACTTATTCTCATAGAAATTAGGCCTGATAAAGACACTTTTGCTGTGCATGCTCTCTGGTTTTTGTGGCATCCCATTCTGTGACTACACCAGCCTCTATTTAATAGCATAATAACCATTTGCACTTATTCTCATAGAAATCAGGCCTGATAAAGACACTTTTGCTGTGCATGCTCTCTGGTTTTTGTGGCATCCCATTCTGTGACTACACCAGCCTCTATTTAATAGCATAATAACCATTTGCACTTATTCTCATAGAAATTAGGCCTGATAAAGACACTTTTGCTGTGCATGCTCTCTGGTTTTTGTGGCATCCCATTCTGTGACAACACCAGCCTCTATTTAATAGCATAATAACCATTTGCACTTATTCTCATAGAAATTAGGCCTGATAAAGACACTTTTGCTGTGCATGCTCTCTGGTTTTTGTGGCATCCCATTCTGTGACTACACCAGCCTCTATTTAATAGCATAATAACCATTTGCACTTATTCTCATAGAAATTAGGCCTGATAAAGACACTTTTGCTGTGCATGCTCTCTGGTTTTTGTGGCATCCCATTCTGTGACTACACCAGCCTCTATTTAATAGCATAATAACCATTTGCACTTATTCTCATAGAAATCAGGCCTGATAAAGACACTTTTGCTGTGCATGCTCTCTGGTTTTTGTGGCATCCCATTCTGTGACTACACCAGCCTCTATTTAATAGCATAATAACCATTTGCACTTATTCTCATAGAAATCAGGCCTGATAAAGACACTTTTGCTGTGCATGCTCTCTGGTTTTTGTGGCATCCCATTCTGTGACTACACCAGCCTCTATTTAATAGCATAATAACCATTTGCACTTATTCTCATAGAAATTAGGCCTGATAAAGACACTTTTGCTGTGCATGCTCTCTGGTTTTTGTGGCATCCCATTCTGTGACAACACCAGCCTCTATTTAATAGCATAATAACCATTTGCACTTATTCTCATAGAAATTAGGCCTGATAAAGACACTTTTGCTGTGCATGCTCTCTGGTTTTTGTGGCATCCCATTCTGTGACAACACCAGCCTCTATTTAATAGCATAATAACCATTTGAACTTATTCTCATAGAAATTAGGCCTGATAAAGACACTTTTGCTGTGCATGCTCTCTGGTTTTTGTGGCATCCCATTCTGTGACAACACCAGCCTCTATTTAATAGCATAATAACTATTTGCACTTATTCTCATAGAAATCAGGCCTGATAAAGACACTTTTGCTGTGCATGCTCTCTGGTTTTTGTGGCATCCCATTCTGTGACTACACCAGCCTCTATTTAATAGCATAATAACCATTTGCACTTATTCTCATAGAAATTAGGCCTGATAAAGACACTTTTGCTGTGCATGCTCTCTGGTTTTTTTGGCATCCCATTCTGTGACTACACCAGCCTCTATTTAATAGCATAATAACCATTTGCACTTATTCTCATAGAAATTAGGCCTGATAAAGACACTTTTGCTGTGCATGCTCTCTGGTTTTTGTGGCATCCCATTCTGTGACAACACCAGCCTCTATTTAATAGCATAATAACCATTTGCACTTATTCTCATAGAAATCAGGCCTGATAAAGACACTTTTGCTGTGCATGCTCTCTGGTTTTTGTGGCATCCCATTCTGTGACAACACCAGCCTCAATTTAATAGCATAATAACCATTTGCACTTATTCTCATAGAAATTAGGCCTGATAAAGACACTTTTGCTGTGCATGCTCTCTGGTTTTTGTGGCATCCCATTCTGTGACAACACTAGCCTCTATTTAATAGCATAATAACCATTTGCACTTATTCTCATAGAAATTAGGCCTGATAAAGACACTTTTGCTGTGCATGCTCTCTGGTTTTTGTGGCATCCCATTCTGTGACAACACCAGCCTCTATTTAATAGCATAATAACCATTTGCACTTATTCTCATAGAAATTAGGCCTGATAAAGACACTTTTGCTGTGCATGCTCTCTGGTTTTTGTGGCATCCCATTCTGTGACAACACCAGCCTCTATTTAATAGCATAATAACCATTTGCACTTATTCTCATAGAAATTAGGCCTGATAAAGACACTTTTGCTGTGCATGCTCTCTGGTTTTTGTGGCATCCCATTCTGTGACAACACCAGCCTCAATTTAATAGCATAATAACCATTTGCACTTATTCTCATAGAAATTAGGCCTGATAAAGACACTTTTGCTGTGCATGCTCTCTGGTTTTTGTGGCATCCCATTCTGTGACAACACCAGCCTCTATTTAATAGCATAATAACCATTTGCACTTATTCTCATAGAAATTAGGCCTGATAAAGACACTTTTGCTGTGCATGCTCTCTGGTTTTTGTGGCATCCCATTCTGTGACAACACCAGCCTCTATTTAATAGCATAATAACCATTTGCACTTATTCTCATAGAAATTAGGCCTGATAAAGACACTTTTGCTGTGCATGCTCTCTGGTTTTTGTGGCATCCCATTCTGTGACAACACCAGCCTCTATTTAATAGCATAATAACCATTTGCACTTATTCTCATAGAAATTAGGCCTGATAAAGACACTTTTGCTGTGCATGCTCTCTGGTTTTTGTGGCATCCCATTCTGTGACTACACCAGCCTCTATTTAACACCATAACCATTTGCACTTATTCTAATAGAAATCAGGCCTGATAAAGACACTTTTGCTGTGCATGCTCTCTGGTTTTTGTGGCATCCCATTCTGTGACTACACCAGCCTCTATTTAATAGCATAATAACCATTTGCACTTATTCTCATAGAAATTAGGCCTGATAAAGACACTTTTGCTGTGCATGCTCTCTGGTTTTTGTGGCATCCCATTCTGTGACAACACCAGCCTCTATTTAATAGCATAATAACCATTTGCACTTATTCTCATAGAAATTAGGCCTGATAAAGACACTTTTGCTGTGCATGCTCTCTGGTTTTTGTGGCATCCCATTCTGTGACAACACCAGCCTCTATTTAATAGCATAATAACCATTTGCACTTATTCTCATAGAAATTAGGCCTGATAAAGACACTTTTGCTGTGCATGCTCTCTGGTTTTTGTGGCATCCCATTCTGTGACAACACCAGCCTCTATTTAATAGCATAATAACCATTTGCACTTATTCTCATAGAAATTAGGCCTGATAAAGACACTTTTGCTGGGCATAGCACTACTGGACCCTGCAAGGGCATCCCATTCTGTGACTATAGCAGCCTCTGTTAAAGACCATATAACCATTTGCTCTTATTATATTTGAAATTAGCCTGATAAAGACACTTTTGCTGGGCATAGCACTACTGGACCCTGCAAGGGCATCCCATTCTGTGACTATAGCAGCCTCTGTTAAAGACCATATAACCATTTGCTCTTATTATATTTGAAATTAGCCTGATAAAGACACTTTTGCTGGGCATAGCACTACTGGACCCTGCAAGGGCATCCCATTCTGTGACTATAGCAGCCTCTGTTAAAGACCATATAACCATTTGCTCTTATTATATTTGAAATTAGGCCTGATAAAGACACTTTTGCTGGGCATAGCACTACTGGATCTTTTTTGGGGGCATCCCATTCTGTGACTACAGCAGCCTCTGTTTAAGACCATATAACCATTTGCACTTAATATAATTGAAATTAGCCCTGATAAAGACACTTTTGCTGGGCATAGGCTTACTGCTGCCTGCCAGGTGCACTTCTGTTGAGGCATCCCATTCTGTAACATAGCATACCCCTCTTTATTTACACTAAGCAGCTCTCTTATTTACACTAAGCAGGCCTGTTGGAGGCTGAGTGTTACTGCTCACTTTTGGTGTGCATTATATTCTGTTTCATATAGACCCACCGCTGCCCGGGGTTTTTTTAAATATCACCTACTACCACGCCAGTTAGACTATGTCGGGCAGACAAGTGCCTGGAAGTGAAAAGAGGAGTGGCAGAGGCCAAGATTCCGCAGGCAGAGCTCGCATCAGACTGGGGGCCAGTAACAGCAGGAGTCACGCTGAGAGACCTAATCTGCCAGTATCTGCTAGCGGTCGGGTCTCCACCAGTAACGCATCTGCCGTGGTAGATTGGCTGACGCGCTCATCAACAACATCATCACAACTTACATCTGAGACCCCCAGTCTAGGGTCGGTAGGTTCCTCTGACACAACCCTGAGTTGGCATGCCCCGAGAGCAGTCCCTGTCCTCCCATTGCCTCTGTCCTACGCCGTTCCCTCCCCCAGCGACGTATCCTATGCTTTGGGTTCAGCTCCACTCTTTAGTGAGGAGGACGATCAGATACAGGAGGACAGTCAGCAGCTACTGCCCAGCCAAGAAATGGAGGTGGCTTCTTTAGCTAGGCAGACAAATAGTGATGTGGACAGTGTCGTGGGTGCTGCGAGCGTTCCAGCTCCTGCGCCAGACACTGTTGACGAATCCACGAACATCAGTGACGTACAGCCACAACTCGGTGATGATGATGATGACGATGAAGCCGATCGCACTTGGGAGCCGGGTGAGGAAGGGGCTTCATCGTCATCATCAGGAGAAGAGGGGCGCAGGTTGCCCCGGAGTCAGCAGCTGAGGCAGCAAGGTGGTAGCAGTCAGCATGGGGGCACAATTCCAAAGGCTGGAGCCGGCCGGGGCCGGGGTCGGGGTAGAGCACCTGCTGTGCGGCAGTCTACCTTATCAGGAGGTAGTGGAGCAGGGGTTCCTGGAGTTGGCAACAGCAGCAGTGAATCAGTGAGGCCAGGGGGTGGGAAAAGTAGCTACTCGGCAGTGTGGCAGTTTTTCCTGAGGCATCCGCAGGAGGGTAACATGGCCACATGCAAGATATGTAGGCAAAAGGTGAAGCGTGGCCAGGGTCCAAATGTTGGCACCACGGCCCTGCGTCAACATATGATGCGTCACCATAAAACGACCTGGGAGAACCGAGGCTCCCAAGGGGTGGTCCAGTCTGCTTCCTCACCAAGTGAGCTCCCAATTTCTGCCAGCCAAGGCTCCAGCACCTCCGCCGAAGGCAGCTGTGCGTCATACCCATCCTCTGTCGCTCCTGCTCCTCCTCCTCCAAGTCATGCATCCCGCCAGCAATCCATCAGCGAAGCCATGTCCAAGAGACAGCAGTATGCGCCCACTCATCCTACGGCGCAGAAGCTGAATGTGCTCCTGTCCAAGTTGCTGGTGCTGCAGTCGCTCCCTTTTCAGGTGGTGGAATCTGCACCTTTCAGAGAACTGATGGCTTGTGCCGAGCCGAGGTGGAGAGTCCCAAGCCGTCATTTCTTTGCCAAGAAGGCAGTACCAGCGCTGCACACTTTTGTTGAACAGAAGGTGGGCCAGTCCTTGAGCCTGTCGGTGTGTAGCAAAATGCATGGCAGCGCCGACATCTGGAGCTGTAACTACGGTCAGGGGCAGTACATGTCGTTTACGGCCCACTGGGTGAATGTGGTCCCTTTGCAGCAGCAGCAGCAACTTGGACAGGTCACGCCGCTTCGGCCTCCGCGCTCTCTGCCCATTGGGCCTGTGACACCGTGCGACTCGGCCTCCTCATCCTCCGCCATCTCCTCACCCTCCACTGTAGGCTCAAGTCTCAGTGCCCCTCCAGTCTACCATGTGTGCAGGGCACGGAGGTGTCACGCAGTGCTTCACATGGTTTGTCTTGGCGAACGGAGTCACACAGGGGAGGAACTGCTTAAATGTATTCATCAGGAAATCCAAACATGGCTTACTCCGAGAAAACTTAAAATTGGAATCATGGTTACCGACAATGGGAAGAACATTTTGTCTGCACTGCGCCAAGGAAGCCTGACCCATGCCCCCTGCATGGCTCACGTCTTCAATCTGGTTGTCAAGCGGTTTCTGAAGTGTTCCCCCCATCTGCAAGACATCCTAACAACTTCAAGGAAACTTTGCATGCACTTCAGCCACTCCTACACCGCCAAACACACCCTTCTTGAGCTACAGCGTCAGAATGGTATCCCCCAACATAGTCTGATTTGCGATGTTTCCACCCGTTGGAATTCCACCCTTCACATGTTGGACCGATTATATGAACAGAGAAAAGCCATCACGGATTTCCTGATGATCCAAGCAGATAGGGGGACTCCCCTGTGTAACTTCAATGTCAACCAGTGGCAGCTCATACGTGACACCTGCCGTTTGCTCAGGCCCTTTGAGGATGCCACTTTATTTGTCAGTCGGCAGGATTACGGGATGAACGACGTGATTCCACTGCTTCATGTACTACAGCACATGTTGGAAACCATGGCTGGTCAGGGCACTGGAGACATGGCGTTTACATCTTACGGCCACATGAACCCCGCTGGAGCTGAACTGGAGGAGGAGGAAGAGGAGGAGGAGGAGTTGCCCAGCGAAACACAGTTTAGGCTTGGCGAAATGGCTGGTTTATCTAGTCAGCGGACAGGAGAGGAGGAGCAGGAGCAGCCAGAGGAGCTAGAGGTTTTTGAGGAAGGCGAGACAGAGGACCCGGGCACACCGTGGCAGTATGCAGTGGAGATGGAGACAGGTAGTCCATCCGAGTCACTTGCGCAAATGGCACGAAGCATGCTCACGTGCTTGCGTAGTGACCCCAGAATTGTTTCCATCTGTCGGCGGGATGACTTCTGGCTGTCCACCTTATTGGACCCTCGCTTCCGGCACAAAATGGGGGCATTTTTTAAACCCACCGAGAGGGAGGACAAACTCAACTACTACAAAGACATTCTACGTAGGCAGTTGGCCGATGCCTATCTGCGCCATGGTCCATACTCTCGCAGGTCTGACTCGAGGGGACCTCTGCGCTCACCTTCCACTGCCATGGCCGCTGGGGGGGTTGGCAGCAGCAGCAGCAGAAGCTCCATCAGCAGCAGCAGCCTCAGTCTTCAGTCGCTAATGAGTAGCTTTCTACACCCGCATAGTGAGGCTACTCATGAGCAGCAGGAAGACCTGGAGCAGGACCTCAACCAGCAGGTCATGTCATACTTTGACATGACCATGCCAACACACCTTGAGGATCCGCTGGACTTCTGGGCAGCCAAACTTGATTTGTGGCCGCAACTAGCAGAGTTTGCCCTGGAAAAGCTGTCCTGCCCGGCAAGTAGCGTGCCATCTGAGCGGGTGTTTAGTGGGGCGGGGGCCATAGTTACGGCGAGGAGAACTCGTCTGTCAACTAAAAATGTGGAGAGACTCACCTTTGTCAAAATGAATCAGGGATGGATCAGCCAGGATTTCCACCCACCAATGCCTGATGCATGCGACTAGATTCAGCATGGTGCCACGTTTTACACTTTCCAAATGGTGCAAAACATATTTATGTCTTTAGGCCATTTTTTGGGCTCCTGCTGCTGCCAACTTCTGCCAACTCCAGGGTGTGATTCATCCAATTTTTGGGCTCCTGAAGCCAACCCCAGGGTCTCTTTAAAGTAATATTTGGGCTCCTGCTGCTGCTACTGCCAACTTCTGCCAACTCCAGGGTGTGATTCATCCAATTTTTGGGCTCCTGAAGCCAACCCCAGTGTCTCTTTAAAGTAATATTTGGGCTCCTGCTGCTGCTGCTGCTGCCAACTCCAGGGTGTGATTCATCCAATTTTTGGGCTCCTGAAGCCAACCCCAGGGTCTCTTTAAAGTAATATTTGGGCTCCTGTTGCTGCTGCTGCCAACTCCTGCCAACTCCAGGGTGTGATTCATCCAATTTTTGGGCTCCTGAAGCCAACCCCAGGGTCTGTTTAAAGTAATATTTGGGCTCCTGCTGCTGCTGCTGTCAACTCCTGCCAACTCCAGGGTGTGATTCATCCAATGTTTGGGCTCCTGAAGCCAACCCCAGTGTCTCTTTAAAGTAATATTTGGGCTCCTGCTGCTGCTGCTGCCAACTCCTGCCAACTCCAGGGTGTGATTCATCCAATTTTTGGGCTCCTGAAGCCAACCCCAGGGTCTGTTTAAAGTAATAATTGGGCTCCTGCTGCTGCTGCTGTCAACTCCTGCCAACTCCAGGGTGTGATTCATCCAATTTTTGGGCTCCTGAAGCCAACCCCAGGGTCTGTTTAAAGTAATATTTGGGCTCCTGCTGCTGCTGCTGCCAACTTCTGCCAACTCCAGTGTGTGATTCATCCAATTTTTGGGCTCCTGAAGCCAACTCCAGTGTCTCTTTAAAGTAATATTTGGGCTCCTGTTGCTGCTGCTGCCAACTCCTGCCAACTCCAGGGTGTGATTCATCCAATTTTTGGGCTCCTGAAGCCAACCCCAGGGTCTGTTTAAAGTAATATTTGGGCTCCTGCTGCTGCTGCTGTCAACTCCTGCCAACTCCAGGGTGTGATTCATCCAATTTTTGGGCTCCTGAAGCCAACCCCAGGGTCTCTTTAAAGTAATATTTGGGCTCCTGTTGCTGCTGCTGCCAACTCCTGCCAACTCCAGGGTGTGATTCATCCAATTTTTGGGCTCCTGAAGCCAACCCCAGGGTCTGTTTAAAGTAATATTTGGGCTCCTGCTGCTGCTGCTGTCAACTCCTGCCAACTCCAGGGTGTGATTCATCCAATTTTTGGGCTCCTGAGGCCAACCCCAGGGTCTCTTTAAAGTAATATTTGGGCTCCTGCTGCTGCTGCTGCTGCCAACTCCAGGGTGTGATTCATCCAATTTTTGGGCTCCTGAAGCCAACCCCAGGGTCTGTTTAAAGTAATATTTGGGCTCCTGCTGCTGCTGCTGTCAACTCCTGCCAACTCCAGGGTGTGATTCATCCAATTTTTGGGCTCCTGAAGCCAACCCCAGTGTCTCTTTAAAGTAATATTTGGGCTTCTGCTGCTGCTGCTGCCAACTCCTGCCAACTCCAGGGTGTGATTCATCCAATTTTTGGGCTCCTGAAGCCAACCCCAGGGTCTGTTTAAAGTAATATTTGGGCTCCTGCTGCTGCTGCTGTCAACTCCTGCCAACTCCAGGGTGTGATTCATCCAATTTTTGGGCTCCTGAAGCCAACCCCAGGGTCTCTTTAAAGTAATATTTGGGCTCCAGCTGCTGCTGCCAACTTCTGCCAACTCCAGGGTGTGATTCATCCAATTTTTGGGCTCCTGAGGCCAACCCCAGGGTCTCTTTAAAGTAATATTTGGGCTCCTGCTGCTGCTGCTGCTGCTGCCAACTCCAGGGTGTGATTCATCCAATTTTTGGGCTCCTGAAGCCAACCCCAGGGTCTGTTTAAAGTAATATTTGGGCTCCTGCTGCTGCTGCTGTCAACTCCTGCCAACTCCAGGGTGTGATTCATCCAATTTTTGGGCTCCTGAAGCCAACCCCAGTGTCTCTTTAAAGTAATATTTGGGCTTCTGCTGCTGCTGCTGCCAACTCCTGCCAACTCCAGGGTGTGATTCATCCAATTTTTGGGCTCCTGAAGCCAACCCCAGGGTCTGTTTAAAGTAATATTTGGGCTCCTGCTGCTGCTGCTGTCAACTCCTGCCAACTCCAGGGTGTGATTCATCCAATTTTTGGGCTCCTGAAGCCAACCCCAGGGTCTCTTTAAAGTAATATTTGGGCTCCAGCTGCTGCTGCTGCCAACTTCTGCCAACTCCAGGGTGTGATTCATCCAATTTTTGGGCTCCTGAAGCCAACTCCAGTGTCTCTTTAAAGTAATATTTGGGCTCCTGTTGCTGCTGCTGCCAACTCCTGCCAACTCCAGGGTGTGATTCATCCAATTTTTGGGCTCCTGAAGCCAACCCCAGGGTCTCTTTAAAGTAATGTTTGGGCTCCTGTTGCTGCTGCTGCCAACTCCTGCCAAATCCAGGGTGTGATTCATCCAATTGTTGGGCTCCTGAAGCCAACCCCAGGGTCTCTTTAAAGTAATGTTTGGGCTCCTGTTGCTGCTGCTGCCAACTCCAGGGTGTGATTCATCCAATTTTTGGGCTCCTGAAGCCAACCCCAGGGTCTCTTTAAAGTAATATTTGGGCTCCTGCTGCTGCTGCTGTCAACTCCAGGGTGTGAACCATCCAATTTTTGGGCTCCTGAAGCCAACTCCAGTGTCTCTTTAAAGTAATATTTGGGCTCCTGCTGCTGCTGCTGCCAACTTCTGCCAACTCCAGGGTGTGATTCATCCAATTGTTGGGCTCCTGAAGCCAACCCCAGGGTCTCTTTAAAGTAATGTTTGGGCTCCTGCTGCTGCTGCTGCTGCCAACTCCAGGGTGTGATTCATCCAATTTTTGGGCTCCTGAAGCCAACCCCAGTGTCTCTTTAAAGTAATGTTTGGGCTCCTGCTGCTGCTGCTGCCAACTCCAGGGTGTGAATCATCCAATTTTTGGGCTCCTGAAGCCAACCCCAGTGTCTCTTTAAAGTAATGTTTGGGCTCCTGCTGCTGCTGCCAACTCCAGGGCGTGATTCATCCAATTTTTGGGCTACTGAAGCCAACCCCAGTGTCTCTTTAAAGTAATGTTTGGGCTCCTGTTGCTGCTGCTGCCAACTCCAGGGTGTGATTCATCCAATTTTTGGGCTCCTGAAGCCAACCCCAGGGTCTCTTTAAAGTAATATTTGGGCTCCTGCTGCTGCTGCTGTCAACTCCAGGGTGTGAATCATCCAATTTTTGGGCTCCTGAAGCCAACTCCAGTGTCTCTTTAAAGTAATATTTGGGCTCCTGCTGCTGCTGCTGCCAACTTCTGCCAACCCCAGGGTGTGATTCATCCAATTGTTGGGCTCCTGAAGCCAACCCCAGGGTCTCTTTAAAGTAATGTTTGGGCTCCTGCTGCTGCTGCTGCTGCCAACTCCAGGGTGTGATTCATCCAATTTTTGGGCTCCTGAAGCCAACCCCAGGGTCTCTTTAAAGTAATGTTTGGGCTCCTGCTGCTGCTGCTGCCAACTCCAGGGTGTGAATCATCCAATTTTTGGGCTCCTGAAGCCAACCCCAGTGTCTCTTTAAAGTAATGTTTGGGCTCCTGCTGCTGCTGCCAACTCCAGGGCGTGATTCATCCAATTTTTGGGCTACTGAAGCCAACCCCAGTGTCTCTTTAAAGTAATGTTTTGGCTCCTGCTGCTGCTGCTGCCAACTCCAGGGTGTGATTCATCCAATTTTTGGGCTACTGAAGCCAACTCCAGTGTCTCTTTAAAGTAATATTTGGGCTCTTGCTGCTGCTGCTGCCAACTCCAGGGTGTGATTCATCCAATTTTTGGGCTCCTGAAGCCAACCCCAGTGTCTCTTTAAAGTAATATTTGGGCTCCTGCTGCTGCTGCTGCCAACTCCAGGGTGTGATTCATCCAATTTTTGGGCTCCTGAGGCCAACCCCAGGGTCTGTTTAAAGTAATTTTTGGGCTCCTGCTGCTGCTGCTGCCAACTCCAGGGTGTGATTCATCCAATTTTTGGGCTCCTGAAGCCAACTCCAGTGTCTCTTTAAAGTAATATTTGGGCTCCTGCTGCTGCTGTCAACTCCTGCCAACTCCAGGGTGTGATTCATCCAATTTTTGGGCTCCTGATGCCAACCCCAGGGTCTCTTTAAAGTAATGTTTGGGCTCCTGCTGCTGCTGCTGCCAACTCCAGGGTGTGATTAATCCAATTTTTGGGCTCCTGCTGCTGCCAACTCCAGTGTCTCTTTAAAGCAATGTTTGGGCTCCTGCCCCTCATAGTGATGCCACTTCAACTCTCTTGAATTCAATTGTGCCGCTCTGCGATTCTATTAGCGATGCCTCTGATCTGCATGTGATATTTCTTCAAAGTATTATTTAACTAACCCAGCACGCATCCTGTGCGTGTTACAGCAAGGCAGAATGGTTTACAACCCTATTGAGGCTCTAGGAGGCTCAGAAATAGCCGTTTTTAATAGCGATTCGTCGCAAATTTATTCGGGTCGAAACGATTTTTGTCGGAAAATTCGGCGAATCAGTCGAATCGAATTTTTCAAAAGTTCGCTCATCTCTAACCACAACCACACAATCAATAGAAAGCTCCACAGGTGACAGCTCAACAGGCACCCAGCCATTATCACATACCACCACCCACACTCCATCACACTCACCCATCAGCCCAAGAAACCTAAACTACTCCCCAGACAGCCAGCCATCAATCTCGTCTGCTGCCGGGGACACCACACACCCATGTGGGCACCAGCTGCGCCGTGGCTCACTTACAGCCAGTTTTTGTGATGTCCAAAGCATGGCTGTAGCCACTGCTGTTTGTGAGCACTATGATAACCTATTTGGGCGTTATTCCAAATCCACCACAAAGCAGGCCAAGCAGGAGATTTGGGATAACATTTGCCGGGCAAGTTAATAGTGTTGGTTCTGTGAGGAGAGATGTTGAGCAAATTAAGCGAAAATTTGGTGACCTTAAATATTATGGTAAAAAATGGACATGCGCCGCCAGCAGAGGTAAGGTCCATTTAGAGTGTAAATGCATGTATAGGCTGCTTTGTAACAGGATGTAACACTTATTAGGTGTGCTTTAATCTTCCCCAGCCTGCAGACAGGGGTGGAATCCCAACTAAAATCATCCTAACACCAGCAGAAGAACATGTGTTTACATATTTTCACCCGGCAACCCTTCAGGGCCTGCCAGGGGGCCAAGACACAGACAGGAATGTCAGGTCCGGAGGTGAGTATGTTTTTACATTGAGCCTTTTAAATGGGTACCCAAACAGTTTTAGAATCCTTAATACACACTGGCCTTTGCTGAAACACTAAAAGTACATTCTCTCGTCCCAGAACCAACTCAAGACACGCCACTAGGCCAAACTACCCCTGGCTTGTCCCGGAGGACTATGCAACAACTGTCTTCAGTCCACACAAACCAACCTGAGTGTTTGGATGAGGTAAGTCAATGGTCCACTGTGTAGACTTATGAAATTGCACTTGCATCCATTTAATGTTAAATAGTGGACTCAATACCTGCTACATTTCTTGGCAGAACCTACCCAGTCCACCAATTATAGAAGACATTTGTGATTTGGAGGAGGAGGACACAATTCAGATGCAGCCAAGGGCAACCAAACCAGTGTGCGAACATCAGACCCAACAGGCCCAGCAACTTCAGCCCCTGGTGTCCTCTAACCCAACCTCTGTGGCACCAACCTCTTCTGCCGTCCGCACAACAGACTCTGCGCCAAGCCAGCCACCTGCAGCCACTCAATCTGGAGCAGAACCACCCACCCGTGCCAGTGGCAGAACACATCCAAGGCGACATATCAGCCAGAGGAGACAGCTGCAGATCATGGAGGAAGCCTGGCACCAGGAAAATGTTGAATTTTCAGCAAACACACAGAGATTTAATGAAACTGTGTGTACCCAAATCACCTCGATGTCTACCCAATTAGAGGTTTTAAACCAAAATGTCTCTGGGCTGCTGCAAGAAACCAGACAACTAACCAGGAATATGGGTGAAATGGTCCACCAATGGCAGCTCATTAATCACATGCACATATTGCCGCAAACATTCACCCACACCAGCCATCAACTGCCACCTCATACACTTCATACCACTAAATGGATGAGTTTATGTATTTGACCCCACGTTAAGCTTTACAGAATACAACCAAAAAGTTTGTATCTTAATTTTTCCTGGATCCCCAAAAATTAAACCAAACCAAACAAACAAAGGAATGTTATTGATGATAAAACATTGTCCACAAGTTGTGAACGGATCGCCTGTGCTGTGCCACTTTGGGATCCGGAGTAGGGAGGTGTGACTTCTTCTGAAATCTGTAAAGTGGCTTCAGGCAGGTCAGGGTATCTTGATACCCGGCTTTGTATGGCCAGGTTGTGCATGACCCCACACGCAATTATTATTTTGATGACCTGGGCGTCCTCATACAGCAGGCCAACCCCAGTCTGGTCCAGACAGCGGAAGCGCATCTTCATCAAGCCAAAGGCCCGTTCCACCACTGAGCGAGTCCTCCTATGTGCAGTGTTATACCGCTCCTGGGCCTGCGAGTATGGGTGGAGGATGGGGGTGAGTAACCAGGGGAGCAATGGATAGCCAGAATCACCTGCCAAAAAAAAAACACAAAATAAGCACACACCATAATCCAAATAACAAATGGGCCCCTTTGCCACATATGTAGTGGCAGGCCCTATAACCAGCCGAGACAGAGAAACCTAAATAACAACCATCTAAAGTGTATCTAAACAAGTACCATCATGCTACTAAGGAGTCTGTTGTGCGGACGGCAGAAGAGGTTGGTGCCACAGAGGTTGGGTTAGAGGACACCAGGGGCTGAAGTTGCTGGGCCTGTTGGGTCTGATGTTGCCCTTGGCTGCATCTGAATTGTGTCCTCCTCCTCCAAATCACAAATGTCTTCTATAATTGGTGGACTGGGTAGGTTCTGCCAAGAAATGTAGCAGGTATTGAGTCCACTATTTAACATTAAATGGATGCAAGTGCAATTTCGTAAGTCTACACAGTGGACCATTGACTTACCTCATCCAAACACTCAGGTTGGTTTGTGTGGACTGAAGGCAGTTGTTGCAAGGTCCTCCGGGACAAGCCAGGGGGAGTTTGGCCTAGTGGCGTGTCTTGAGTTGGTTCTGGGACGAGAGAATGTACTTTTAGTGTTTCAGCAAAGTGTTCCAGTGTGTATTAAGGATTCTAAAAGTGTTTGGATACCCATTTAAAAGGCTCAATGTAAAAACATACTCACCTCCGGACCTGACATTCCTGTCTGTGTCTTGGCCCCCTGGCAGGCCCTGAAGGGTTGCCGGGTGAATATATGTAAACACATGTTCTTCTGCTGGTGTTAGGATGATTTTAGTTGGGATTCCACCCCCTGTCTGCAGCTGGGGAAGATTAAAGCACACCTAATAAGTGTTACATCCTGTTACAGAGCAGCCTATACATGCATTTACACTCTAAATGGACCTTACCTCTGCTGGCGGCGCATGTCCATTTTTTACCATAATATTTAAGGTCACCAAATTTTCGCTTAATTTGCTCAACATCTCTCCTCACAGAACCAACACTATTAACTTGCCTGCAAATGTTATCCCAAATCTCCTGCTTGGCCTGCTTTGTGGTGGATTTGGAATAACGCCCAAATAGGGCATCATAGTGCTCACAAACAGCAGTGGCTACAGCCATGCTTTGGACATCACAAAAACGGGCTGTAAGTGAGCCACGGCACAGCTGGCGCCCACATGGGTGTGCAGTGTCCCCGGCAGCAGACGAGATTGATGGCTGGCTGTCTGGGGAGTAGTTTAGGTTTCTTGGGCTGATGGGTGAGTGTGATGGAGTGTGGGTGGTGGTATGTGATAATGGCTGGGTGCCTGTTGAGCTGTCACCTGTGGAGCTCTCTATTGATTGTGTGGTTGTGGTACTTGGGGACACAGAGTGTTGAGGAGGAGGGGTGGTTGGCCTGGGTGGGCTAGTGGTTTTTGACCTACGCTTCCTCTTGGTGGTGTGTCTGGTTTTTGCGGCATGCTTTGTGTGTGGAGGAGTTGGAGGCTGCAGGAATGAAAGAGATTTGTGTGTCTTGTGAGGCCTGGCTGATTTAGCAGATGGTAGCGAATGTGCCAAGGGCTCCTTGCTCCTGCGTTTTTTGAGAGCAGTCTGTGTGTCTGGCTTATCCACCCTTTGAGTATGTGCATGTCTCTCCCGGCTCTTGTGCCTGCTCTTGTGTTGTTTTGGGTGAGGTCTATCTGTGCGGCTAGTATGGGCCTCTGGGCTTTTGGGGGTCTTACGGCTCCCTTTTGGTCTGCCCATAGTGATATGGTAAGCAACACAGAGCTGAGTGCATTGACCTTTAAATTGTTTTCCCATGAGGAAGGGAAGACCCGGAAGGAAGAGCAAGATGTCACCAGCCATCTATACTGAGGAGCAGGACAAAATAATCATGGATGTGAGTAGGCGAGCGTGCGTTTATGTGCGCGCACAAGGCGCTAAGCAAAAAATAGCAATGGCAGGCTTAGATTAGTGAGGACCAACTGACTTGTTTAAGTAAACTACTAGACCAGTGCACTATTGTTATTTTTAGATGATGACGTCGCAGGACCATCCCAAAGGATGGTGGAGGAAGCAGGCCAACCTCAAGAGGTGCCTGGTGAAGGTGAGTGATTTGATGCATAGAAGCCTAACCTAATTCAGGAGGCACAATCAGTCAATAATATCCTTGTGTTTGGGATCCCAACAGCTTCACACCAGGACGAGATGGTGGACCCAGGGAGGAGGCTGCGCCCCCGACGCCCTGTTGGCCCCAAGCCTTGTAAGTTTGTTAAATATATCATACATGTAATTTAAACTCCGGCCAAAAACAACAAAAACATGGTCCAATACACATTAATGGAATAAGTTAGGGAAAATTTAACCCTAATAATGGACCAAACCAAAACCCCTAGATAAGCTAAATACTTACAAGGCAAAACTGATGATGTTTTTCATTCACAGATCCAAGAAAAGGGCAACAATGAACAACAAGGGCAACAATGAACACAAAGAAGAGCCTCCTGCCTGTGCTGTTTTTTAAATACCCAAAAATATTTTTTTCAATTTTAAACAAGAATGTTTTAAATGTTCTCAAAAAAAGTAAAAAAAACTAAAAACAATTTGTGGTGTGTTCTCTTTCATGGCACTGTATGTTCTCACAACATAACCATACAGTTACATGTCCCAAAAGGTAAATATATGGGACAAGGAATAGGAGGAAGAAGAAGCAGAAGATAAAGAAGAAGAAGGAGAAGAGATTAAGGTAAGCATTAAACACAGGGAAGAAGATAAAGAAGAAGAAGGAGAAGAGATTAAGGTAAGTTTTGGTGTTGGTAAAAGTGTCAGTTTGATGTATGAGGGAAGCTTGAGGGAGGACTAGGGATGTGCGCTTGCGTGGACCCAGATTGTCAACAGGAAATCCATGGAAATGTAAGTATACATGGAAAAACAATCGGAATCAGGGTGAAAACGGAAACAGATGGCAAGAAGGTACGTTTGGAAACGCATTAAAAAGGAGCCGAAAACGGATCGTCGGTGTGAACGGCAACAGAACCCACGACCACACGGAAAGCACCCGAGAGGGGAAAAACACTTCCCGAATGAAGACACATAAACGGATCAGTAACGGAGATCTCCCGACGGCGGCTCTGAATCACATTTGAACCCCGAGACAAAAACGGAAGGAAAACGGGCCATAGGAAAAACGGAACAAAATAAGGTCAGATTGGGGGAGGCTCTGCATCAGGCCATATAAGAGGAAAGTGAAAGAAATTACGAGCAGACTTCAATCTTGTGGGTATCATCCTCAATTGCTAAAAGAAGCAGAAGCTAAAGCCTTTACAAGGAACAAGCATGAGATACTATACAATAGAAACAGCTGGAGTAAAAGTAACCAGCAAGTATGGGTAACTACTTTCTCCTAAGATCACTACAGGGTTGAGAACATAATCAATAGGTACTGGAGTGTCCTCCTTAGTGATGGACATGTGATGGAATGTCCAGCCATAGAGATGTACAGGTGTGTAAAGTGTAGTATGTGCAAGTATGTACAGGAAGAGTAGGAGGTTCATATCCAAGTCATTAGAGCCTTTCCCTCATTCCTTGCTAATGTACGTGGCAAAACTCACTCTCTTCTTCAGACGGGGTAGGAGCGGAGGCGAGGTTCAGCAGTCCAGGCTTAGGTCAGATTATGAAGAGTCAGGATCTACTGGCTAGGGGCAGGAAGCCCTTAGCAAGGCCTAACCCTGAGCAGGTCATGGGCACTGGGAGGAGGGGGGGTTTGATGGTCATGATTAGTCACCCGGCTCTCAACGCACCTTTATTGATTTTCTCACTGTGCAATGCGGAAAAAGATAGAAGAGGGGAAGGAAGAGGATAGGGATCACGCTGAATTTTGTAGTCATAGTAAGAAACGAATGTAGCGATAACCCTTATCGCCGGAGGGCTTCACCGCCCGAGACGTCCTTTCCCAATGGTGAGAGGTGCTGCTGGAATTCCAGAGTCGTCCGTGAGGAACCAGGAACAGCCCTTACAAGGGCTAGTGAATTGTAATATAGCGTTTCCCCCAATAAGAGACAGAACTTCAGTATTGAGGGTGAAGGTGAAGTGTCTTTATTAGTGCCACTCTAGGCCTTATATACACAAGTCTCCTATTGCATGACACACACACCGACCAATAGCAGCAGGGCACACAATCCCTCAACTCTGCCGGTGACGCAATCAGCAATACAATAGAGACGTCTGTAATACACTCAATCCGAACAATGCCATGTCTGTGACGTAATCAATTAACACAATGGCAGTTTATAATACAATCCAAACTACAATGACATTGCCTGTAACAGTATCAAAATACAATGACATTGTCTGGAACCTAATTAAGAAAAGGCCAGTGAATGACCCGGTGGGCAATGGAATAGTGATGACACCCAAAAGACAGAGCCTCTGTCACAATGCCCCCTTTTTGTGGAACACCCGGCAGACCCGGATTGACCCTGTTCGGGTTAACGTGGGGCTGTCCGGACTCTTGTTAGGGGCAGAGTTCTGTTTGCCTGGATAATCCATCTGCATTACCGTTTTGTCTACCGGGCCTGTATACACACACACACCCACACACATACAGTTGTACTCACAGGGTGCTGGTCCTGTCTTTTCCCCCCAATAAGAGACAGAACTCAGTATTGGGGGTGAAGATGATACACACACACACACACACACACACACACACACACACACACATACAGTTGTACTCACAGGGTGCTGGTTTTGTACACACACATGTACTCACAGGGTGCTGGTCTTGTACACACATACAGTTGTACTCACAGGGTGCTGGTCTTGTACACACACACAGTTGTACTCACAGGGTGCTGGTCTTGTACACACACATGTACTCACAGGGTGCTGGTCTTGTACACACATACAGTTGAACTCACAGGGTGCTGGTCTTGTCTTTTCCCCCCAATAAGAGACAGAACTCAGTATTGAGGGTGAAGATGATACACACACACATACATACATACAGTTGTACTCACAGGGTGCTGGTCTTGTACACACATACAGTTGTACTCACAGGGTGCTGGTCTTGTACACACACAAGTACTCACAGGGTGCTGGTCTTGTACACACATACAGTTGTACTCACAGGGTGCTGGTCTTGTACACACACACAGTTGTACTCACAGGGTGCTGGTCTTGTACACACATACAGTTGTACTCACAGGGTGCTGGTCTTGTACACACATACAGTTGTACTCACAGAGTGCTGGTCTTGTACACACACATGTACTCACAGGGTGCTGGTCTTGTCGTTTCCCCCCAAATAAGAGACAGAACTCAGTATTGAGGGTGAAGATGATACCCAAACACACACACATGCAGTTGTACTCACAGGGTGCTGGTCTTGTACACACACATGTACTCACAGGGTGCTGGTCTTGTACACACATACAGTTGTACTCACAGGGTGCTGGTCTTGTACACACACACACAGTTGTACTCACAGGGTGCTGGTCTTGTACACACATACAGTTGTACTCACAGAGTGCTGGTCTTGTACACACACATGTACTCACAGGGTGCTGGTCTTGTCGTTTCCCCCCAATAAGAGACAGAACTCAGTATTGAGGGTGAAGATGATACCCAAACACACACACATGCAGTTGTACTCACAGGGTGCTGGACTTGTACACACACATGTACTCACAGGGTGCTGGTCTTGTACACACATACAGTTGTACTCACAGGGTGCTGGTCTTGTACACACACACACAGTTGTACTCACAGGGTGCTGGTCTTGTACACACACATGTACTCACAGGGTGCTGGTCTTGTATACACACATGTACTCACAGGGTGCTGGTCTTGTACACACACAGTTGTACTCACAGGGTGCTGGTCTTGTACACACACATGTACTCACAGGGTGCTGGTCTTGTACACACACTCTCTTAGCTCTGGTTGCAAGGCATTGAGAAAATGTTCTAGTAAAAACAACTGTAGGCTTCCGGGGTGACAGCGTGCCGGGCTAACAAAGCCTCCTTTACCAGATGGTAGTGTGGTAAGTCCGCATCAGGGATGGCCCGGAAAGCATCGGAAGCTTTCCCCGATAAGTTTCCCTGATAATATGGTGACCCATTCCTCCGTGGGTACCCGGTGTAAAGCGCACTGCTGTTCAAAATCGGCCAAAAATCCATCAATCTCATTGTCACTTTCCTGGAAGGACTTAAATGCTGCAAATGGAATCTTTTTCCCCCCAGTGTAACTGAGGCTCAGAGACACAGGGGCGCTGAGAGGCTGCTGGGTTGCGAGTCGTCGATCTTCCCTTCGCTTACTGGCCTCTGCCTCCGCTGCGGCAAAGACTTGGTCGATCAGTTCCTGTGATGGATTCGGCCATAGACCGACAATCTGTTTCGAACCGCTTGAACAAGAGCAGCGTCTTCATCGATCTCTATATTGGTTTCGGTCCTCACTGCTGTACGATCCATTTTGATCAGCTCGGCTATCAGTTCCCGACGTGGGCGGTTGCTAGCTGACCTTCCCCGGCTCACGAGTAGATCCTCCAGGTCAGCCTTTTCAACTTGTCATGCTGACTCTCCATCAGGGTAGCACTCTCTCTGGGTAGAAAGGACCATCCGACCGCTTGCCACCAATTGTAGCGATAACCCTTATCGCCGGAGGGCTTCACCGCCCGAGACGTCCTTTCCCAATGGTGAGAGGTGCTGCTGGAATTCCAGAGTCGTCCGTGAGGAACCAGGAACAGCCCTTACAAGGGCTAGTGAATTGTAATATAGCGTTTCCCCCAATAAGAGACAGAACTTCAGTATTGAGGGTGAAGGTGAAGTGTCTTTATTAGTGCCACTCTAGGCCTTATATACACAAGTCTCCTATTGCATGACAACCACACTGACCAATAGCAGCAGGGCACACAATCCCTCAACTCTGCCGGTGACACAATCAGTAGAACAATAGCAGGCTGTAATACAATCAATCAGGACAATAGGCTCGATTCAAAATCCCAAATGTCATTATGTTCGTATTTGCACTCGAAAGTTTTGTTGGGTGTTTGTCATTTTTTCCTTTTTTTTGGGGCATTTTCGACTCGCACGAACGTTCGAACATAGACGTATATGTTCGTTCGTCCATCGAAATTAATTTTGTGTTTTTACGCAACTTCGGGACTTTTTTCCTTCGAAATCGAAAATGTTTCGATCGGTCAAATCATTTACGTCATTGCAATGGGCTGGCGATTAATTCAGAGAGCTGATTGGCAAGTATTCCGACGCCCATATAGTCATTTCCTTGTCGAGCGTCTTACGGCACCTTTTTGACCTCGGGACTAGGCAGCCAAGCGTGATGGAGAGTGACTTTGAAGAGCATCAAGCTCTTCTTCTGTTTGGCATTGATGGGATCTTGAGGACAGAGCCCAGATTGCACCGGCGGCGACGCATGAACATCAATGGCATGCATGACGTTGAGCTGTTCGAGCTGACCAGGCTTAATCGCGCTTCCCTCCATAAATTGTATAGTGAGCTGCGGCCATGGTTAGCCCGCACCACAAGGAAGGGGCATGCAATTTCAGGTATGACCAAGATGCTTGGCTGCCTGCAATTTTTGGCGAACGGCTCGTTCCAGAGGCTGGGTGCCCTCTCCGTGGGGATCTCACAGCCTACGCTGAGCCGCGCACTATCACATTTTTTGGAAGGCATGGCTACCCTAACCCCCAAATATATTTTTTTCCCAGATGATATGGTAGCCAGAAACGCCATTAAGCTTGGTTTTTATAATATCGCCGACATGCCCAACGTCATTGGTGCCATTGACTGTACCCACGTCGCCCTGGTGCCTCCGGCTGCCGACGAGTACATATACAGGTAAGTAATGTTTTTTTTTTTAATTTCATTTTAGGTTAACCCTCCTTGTAATGGTCCCTCCTTGTAATGGTCCCTCCTTGTTATGGTCCCTCCTTGTAATGGTCCCACCTTGTAATGGTCCCTCCTTGTAATGGTCCATCCTTGTTAGGGTCCCTCCTTGTAATGGTCCCACCTTGTAATGGTCCCTCCTTGTAATGTTTCCACCTTGTAATGGTTCCACCTTGTAATGGACCCACCTTGTAATGGTCCCTCCTTGTTATGGTCCCTCCTTGTAATGGTCCCTCCTTGTATTGGTCCCTCCTTGTATTGGTCCCTCCTTGTTAGGGTCCCTCCTTGTTAGGGTCCCTCCTTGTAATGGTCCCTCCTTGTAATGGTCCCTCCTTGTTAGGGTCCCTCCTTGTAATGGTCCCACCTTGTAATGGTCCCTCCTTGTTTGGGTCCCTCCTTGTAATGATCCCACCTTGTAATGGTCCCTCCTTGTAATGTTTCCACCTTGTAATGGTTCCACCTTGTAATGGACCCACCTTGTAATGGTCCCTCCTTGTTATGGTCCCTCCTTGTAATGGTCCCTCCTTGTTAGGGTCCCTCCTTGTTATGGTCCCACCTTGTAATGGTCCCACCTTGTAATGGTCCCACCTTGTAATGGTCCCTCCTTATCGAAATGTGTGTGTTCATTTTTCTAAATGCCTTCCTAATGTTTTCTTGTCTTCCTTTTTTTCCAGGAACCGCAAAATGGGCCACTCCTTTAATGTGCAGGCAGTGGTGGGGCCGGACATGCGGTTCCTTAGCGTCCTCGCCGGCTACCCAGGCTCAGCCCATGATGCGTACATCCTTAGACGATCAGGATTGTACCGACGGTTTGAGTCTGGGGAATTTTCCGGTGCATGGCTCCTTGGTAAGTGAACATAAACCACATAATGTAGTTGTGGATGTTTGTTTTTAATTAGCATTTGGCAGTAATGTCTGGCAAACTTACACCTTAAACAAACTTCTGGCCATGTGAAACCACACTTGAATGTTAGTTATTAACCAACCAAGCGTTTCGCCAAGTTGGGCCTGCATTAGCCACATTCTAAATTATCTGTTTGTCTAATTTAATAATCCCTCTTACACCACCCTCGTGTGGAATCGTGCACTTAACTTGAGCATAGTTTAGGACCCATCTTTGCTAAGCTGGTTTGCACTTCCACACGAGAGTAGAGCGGGATAAAGTGCATGTGGCGTGTTTCTGCTGTTTTGGTCTCACACAAAGCATATAAGGGGTCAGCAAAACCTACATCCTAAGCACACTTTGAAACCCCGAGCTGGGATCCATATGTATGATTGTCCCTCATCCTCACTCTTTGTATGTTGTCCTTTTGTAAACCTCTAGGACAGATGTTTAGTTTGGGACTGGGACAGTGGCAAATGTTGCCTCATGTTGATCACACAATTGACAAATAGCCTCCTATTGATGTTGCTGGTGCCTTGATGGTCTTACATGTTTGTTTTCCTAATCTTATGTATAAGGTGATTCAGGATACCCGCTGCTGCCGTGGCTCTTGACGCCAGTACTCCGCCCCCAGGATGCCTCCCAGGATGCCTACAACTGTGCGCACCGCAAGACCAGGGCTGTGGTAGAGAGGGCCTTTGGTCTTTTGAAGACTAGGTTTCGTTGTTTGGATCATACCGGGGGCGCCCTGCAATATGATCCGAAAAAGGTCATAGACATAATAATGGCCTGTGCTGTTCTGCACAATTTTGCAATTTCACAACGGGTCCCCCGGTATGTAGAATTTGCTCCCTCTCCACCCAGCGAAGACCAGGAGGACTCATTTCTGGACACACACAGCAGTGTGTCTGGCCAAAGTGTGCGGACTAATTTGATCGCGACCCATTTTGCTTAACCCTTTAAGTGCCAGCCTACCTGGAGTTTTTGTCACACTCTGTTGCCAGACCATTTTGCACTATTTTGCGCTCCCCATGTTCAAATGTGATTTTTGAAGGGATTTCCAGGGATTTCCCAGGAAAATGATATATTGTTTTTTTCAGCAGAGTCTGGGCTTTAACATGAAATGTCTTGTTTGTCATTTTTTAGGTGTATTCTCAATATTTTTGGTTAAATATGTGCAAAAAAAAAAAAAAATTTTTACATATTGTAGTTTTTTTTGTAATAAAAAATGTAAGTTTGTCAATGAAATCTTATTGCGTGTGAAATCCCAATTTCTCCCGGTTACAGCGGTACCACATATGTATAGGTAGACACCCTTTCCTGCCCAGGAGACTCCCCCAAACTGAAACAACGCTTTAGGGGATTTTCAGATAAAATACAACTGTGCTACGCAATATGCGCACCTTGCAGTTTTTCCAGAAAAACAACCCTTTACATTTGAAATACCCCCAACAAACTATATATTCTCTGGAAGTACACACCTCAGGCTTTCTAGGCGTACCAGGCTTGTTGATGTGGCCATAGTTTTCTGGAAGTAATCCCTCAATGGATTCTTTGGTTGCAAAGAGTTTCCCTAAAAAAAGGATAAAAAAGCAGAATCAAAGCCACATTTTCCTAAAAAAACTATATACAAACAAGAAAAAACAAGTTTAATCTGGAAACGCAACATCCCCCGAACAGAACAATACCCAACATGCATAGGTTCTGTCAAGGGAAGAGTTGCCAAACACCCCAAAGTAAAGCATGTGCGTAACGGTAATTTTACTTGAAAATTTCAGCTCTGCAGACAAAGTGCGCACCTTGCGATTTTTCAACCAAAACAACCCTTGACATTTGGAATATCCCCCATAAACCATATATTCCCTGAAAGTACACGCGTTAAGCTTTCTAAGGGTACCCAGCTTGTTGTAGTGGGCTCATCTTTCTGGAAGTAATCCCTCAAAGAATTCTTTGTTTGCGCAGGGTTTCCTTAAAAAATTTATAAAAAAGCTGAATAAAAAACACCTTTTCCTAAAATATAAATATGCAAACCAGAAAAAACAAGCTAAGTCTGAAAGCGCAAGGTCCCCCGAACAGAACAATACCCAACATGCATAGGTACTATTAACCCTTTTAATTGCCAGCCTACTTGAGATTTTGTCACCCTCTGTTGACAGGCCATTTTTCCCCATTTTGCGTCATGTTTTGCGCCATTTTTGCTGGAACTTTCAGGAAAATTATATATATATTTTTTTGCAGCAGAGTTTAGGCTTTAACATGAAATGTCTTGTTTGTAATTTTTTTTTTTTTTTTTACAATATTATTAAGTAAAAATAATAAATAAATAAATAAAAAATGTTTTAAAAAAATTGACTCCTTTATTTTAAATAAAAAATGTATTTCGGTAGCCCCCTGTTCCTGCCCAGGAGACCCCCCTAACTGAAACAAGTATTTTATAACATTCACAAAAAAAATACAACTACCATCCACACTCCAAGGGTTAAATCGAGAAAAAAAATGACATAGGGTCCCCCCTCCCAGGGGAGGGAGACCCCATTTTTTTTTTGATTTTTAAGGGTTAAAACCCTTAAAAATAAAAAAAAAATTGACGTGGGGTCCCCCTTACCCAAAGTAACCAGCCCGGGACCAGCTATGGGGGCTTGTAGGCACAGAGTGGGGGGGCCAGCTTATGTGGCCCCCCCACCCTGCAGCCTACGAGCCCACATAGCCCATGTGGGCCCGGGCTCTTCTGCCCCCCCCTGGCCTTTGGGGAGGCAGGTAATGGGGGTGCCGGGGGTTAATCGCTAGCGCAGGTGGCTTGCCATCCCCCCAGCCTTGTGAACTGGTATAG
The DNA here is from genome assembly GCA_027917425.1 of Gastrophryne carolinensis. Taxonomy (NCBI): domain Eukaryota; kingdom Metazoa; phylum Chordata; class Amphibia; order Anura; family Microhylidae; genus Gastrophryne; species Gastrophryne carolinensis. Next base: position 112,804,275 of record CM051240.1, on the reverse strand, counting down.
GGGTCATGGACCCCTTACCAGTTCACAAGGGGTTAAATGTAAATAATCACACAGACACAAGCAGAGAAAAAATATTTTATTAATTTTTTTTTTTTTTTTTTACACTGTACTCACCTCCCATCCATCCTGGAGCCCTCTGTCCCTCGGCGATCACTGGCTTCTGCTCACTTGCTAGAAGCCTTTTATAGCTGCTGGATGACAGAACACAAAGGATTAATCAAAAAAAAAATGACATAGGGTCCCCCCTCCCAGGGGGGGGGACCCCATTTTTTTTTTATTTTTAAGGGTTAAAAACCCTTAAAAATAAAAAAAAAAAATTGACGTGGGGTCCCCCTTACCCACAGTAACCAGCCCGGGACCAGCTATGGGGGCTTGTAGGCACAGAGTGGGGGGGCCAGCTTTTGTGGCCCCCCCCACCCTGCAGCCTACGAGCCCACATAGCCCATGTGGGCCCGGGCTCTTCTGCCCCCCCCTGGCCTTTGGGGAGGCAGGTAATGGGGGTGCCAGGGGTTAATGGCAAGCCACCCGCTAGCGCAGGTGGCTTCCCATCCCCCCAGCCTTGTGAACTGGTATAGGGGTCATGGACCCCTTACCAGTTCACAAGGGGTTAATAGTAAAAAATGACAGACACAGAGAAAAAAAAATCTTTATTTTTCTTTTTTTTACACTATACTCACCTCCGATCCGACTTCCCTCGCCGCTGTATGTCCCGCGCCGCTGTCACTGACAGATGCCGGTGGTGATCGGCGCAGGGCGGGTGACAGGCGAGGGGGCTCCGATCGGAGCCTCCTCACCTGACACCCGCCCTGCTCCGATCACCACCGGCATCTGACAGATGCCGGAGCTCGGAGGGGGTATAGGAGGAGCGGGATGACGTCATCCCGCTCCTCCCACAATGGGCGGAGCTAAGCGGCGGCGGCCATCGCCGCCATTACAAGAGGTGAGGACCCGGAAGAGGGTCCTCACCTGAAGACTGCGCAGCCCAGGGGGGGGATCGGACCCCCCCCTGGTGAAGAGGAGACCCGGACAGAAGGCTCGGGCGCGGAGGTGAGTAAATGACAGTTTTTTTTTTTTTTTTTTTACAGCGCCGATGTCAGCGCTGGAAACGGGGGGGGGGGGGCGGCTGGTTTCGGGCCCCCCCCTGAAGACGGAGGACGACGGGGGGGCGATCGGATGCCCCCCGCAGGAAGAGGGGACCCCAAGCTTCACGGGGATACCGGAGGTAAGTGTTTTTTTTTTCTATCTTTTTAACTGTTTGTGGGAAATGCCAGGCACGTAGTTTCTACGTGCTTGGCACTTAACGGTAGGAGAGGCAACCACGTAGAAACTACGTGCTTGGCATTTAAAGGGTTAATGTAACCTGTATTGGCCTTTGTTTAACATTGTGTTGTTGATTTAGTTTTCTTTCCCTTTGTGTATGTTTCGTTATGTTTGTGGTGTTCAAATAAGTAATGAAGTAATTACTCACCACAGGCCTAATGCTTTCCAACTCTCTTTTTTGGATGTGTGAACTGTGTGAATGTCCAAGTATATATTTCTCTGTGACACCCAAAAAAGAGACAATAAAATTTATGAGCCACAGGTGTCTTTAACTGTTTATTTTATAAAAATAATAGCTCAAACTTGGAGTTGCTGCTCACTCCAATTAGCCAACAAAATTTTGGTAACCACAAAGGATTAATGGTTAGATCAACCATGGCAATAATGAAATCAACAAACAATCCTGGTTGGCCACATTTGCCCCTGCCACAGGTGTAAACCTGGTACAGGTGTAGAAGCTTGAGTGGCACGTTCAGTGAGGATTCAGATATGGCCTTGGCTAGTGGCCTACCTCACCACTCTAAGGAGCTCTATGGGCGCAAATCAAAAACACACAACCCAAGGCATACACCAAGGGTATCTTGGTTTGCCTCACCAGACAAGTCAATACAGGGGGGATTAAGAGCAAAGATGTTGTACAGATTCATGTTGTGGAGACATTAATATGGGTGATGGCCATAGTACCCAGGTGGTGGCCCTTGCTGATTGGCCCGAACGTGGGCCTGTGTGGCATTCTGAATCTGCAACTGGTCCAAAATGTTGCGCATGATATTTACCATTTCACCCCTGTAGGCACAGTTGTCATTGTTGGCAGTCTCCATGTGGCTGTTGAGGGTCCGCAAGTCGTTCTGCACAGCCTGTAATGTCGTATTTAGGGTCTCGATCCGGCCATGCAGTGCCTCTCGGTTTAGTTGGTTTTGGTGCTGGAAGGTCACCCTCTCGTGGTGCCATGCGTCCAACATTGCCATGCCCCTCCCCTGGTTGCGCCGTAGCGGATTCCGCCTCCCCAATCCCCTGGTTCGGGGTCGTGCCGAGGCTGTTGGTCTGGGCCCCTCAACAGACACAGGCATGCTTTCACTATCCTCAACAGCAGAGACAACACTGGGGACTTGACTGGCAGTCTGTGCATGCTGGCCATCATGTGCAGCCACCATGCTGCCAGATTCCCTCTGCTGCTGCTGAGTTGGTGGTGAAACATTTTGGACCAGTTGCAGATTCTGGGCCAGGGGTAGATCTTCAGAAGGGCACATAAAGGATCCATCCTCCTCCAGCTCCTGGATTTCATCCATGAGTGTGTGGGTCTGTATGGACAGAGACAAATTAGATGTTAGCTTGCCCACTACATATGTCAATCTGTTAGTAGTAACATGCAAAGTAACATGGCTAAACGACATTTGCTCAATAAACTTACAGAATATATCGGTTCCTCCCTCCTAGGCTGCACGGAAGTTGACGGCATGTCCACACTGGCAGTGGATTCCACAGTAGCTGAGCGATGATGGTGGCCTGCATGAGAAGCAAAGACACTATGTAAACACACACCTATGCATTGTTGACGGGTCAAAAGACATATGCCGAATTAGTTAACGGGTCAAAGCTGTCATGGGCACTTCAACAACGGGGCCAAATAAGCTTCAATTTCCATGCCATTATGTTGAAAAATTTTTGGCCTACAACTACTTCCACATTGTTCTACTCAACTAAGCCAAACATTCAAGTTCAGCTTGTTATGTGGCTGACCACATCCCTTATAGGCCATTAAAGCGGACCTTCACTCTGATTAAGAGTCTAGCTTCTATGTTTCCCACACCCTGTACATACAGATTGACCACATTACAAATCTTCCAACCTGCATCTACTGCATGTTATGAGCCTTTAAACATCAAAGATGGCGGCTTATGGAATCCGCCATCTTATCAGGCAGCCTGCAAACAGTAAGTGCCTCCTGACTGTGCTGCTCTGCTGACCTTTCCCTGACCCCAGCTCTGCTCTGTCTGAGCAAAGCACAGCTATAACCCGCCCCCCTGTACCTTATCCCACTCTCCTCTCCTCAGTAAGTGGGATGCTTCGGAGTCAAGATGGCGGCGGCCGTATCCTAAATTGCCGAACAGAGTTGCAGCCCAGTGGTGGAAAGTATAATAAATTAGTGACTAAACATGTAAAATATATTAATTTTAGATGCTGAGGAATTTTTTTTTAAGAGTTTGGGCTTTTCATTAAATCAGGGTGAAGGTCCGGTTTAATGGGAACCCACAAACTTTTACACTCGGGTTCAATGTACATTCACGTCTTGTATGTGGACCAAAAATCAAAAGTTAAGTGGCCACACACATGCCACACCCTGGCCCAACACAGAAATCACCTACAAGCCACAGCCTAGGTGCCTGGCTTCCCAGATGTGTTACTGGCTAATTGTGCATGCTCACTAATTGTAAAGGTCACATAAATCTTACTCACCTGCAGGACGGGTCGGGGAATCTGTGTCCCTTAGGGCCGCGTGGCCTTCGACGGCGACTGGATGCATCAATCCATAAATCATCTCCTCAGCCGGGGTCAACTTGAGTTTGGAGGGAAAACCTCCTCCAGTTTTCATGCTGCAAAACAGAGTTAGGGTAATTTAGAACCAGGTGGCCAATACAACATCCAGTCTAATCCTAAAGCTAACATTTTTACCTGTCAATCCGCCTTTGATTTTCTTTCTTCCGTGCAGCATATTTGAGGTCCGATATCTTGCGCTGAATCTGTACAACATCCTTTAACTCTTCCCCCGCTGCATTCACTTGTCTGGTTAGGTCTGCCAAGATGTTGGCTCTGCGCTGTTTGGTGGTGTTTTTTGATCTGCGCCCATATAGCTCATCATAAACTAAGGTCAGGCCACTAGCCAAGGCCATAATTTGGGCCTCACCAAAACGCCCACTCAACTGCCCTCTTCGCAATGTGCGCCCTGTTGTTTTGGGTTGTGGGTCCTCCATGGTGTCATCCAAATGGGGTGACATCCTTGGCTGGGTTTGTGGGGTATAATGCAGGGAATGGTGGCTGCCTGGGGATTGGCCTGGACTGAGCAAGGGACTGGGTGTTCTGGCCTGGCTGGCCACAGAAGTCCCAGGTGTTGATGTGGCATAGTAACCTTGCCTTTCCACCTGTGCCGGTGCCAAATGTGGGCGAGCAGGAGAGCTTCGTTCTGAGCCTGAAGTAGTGCTGCCCTTGGAGGTAGTAGGGCGGACCAAGGGTGAGGGCGATCTTGCAGGGCCGGCCCTCTTCTGTTTTTTTTTTTGGCACACTCTTGGTGGGCTGCGGGACCTGGTTCGGCCTCTTTGTGGGCTGCATGGCCTGCTGCGGCGTCTAGGGGGGCTGCGGGACCTGGTTCGGCCTCGAGGGGGGCTGCGGGACCTGGTTCGGCCTCTTTGTGGGCTGCGTGGCCTGCTGCGGCATCTAGGGGGGCTGCGGGACCTGGTTCGGCCTCGAGGGGGGCTGCGGGACCTGGTTCGGCCTCTTTGTGGGCTGCGTGGCCTGCTGCGGCGTCTAGGGGGGCTGCGGGACCTGGTTCGGCCTCGAGGGGGGCTGCGGGACCTGGTTCGGCCTCTTTGTGGGCTGCGTGGCCTGCTGCGGCGTCTAGGGGGGCTGCGGGACCTGGTTCGGCCTCGAGGGGGGCTGCGGGACCTGGTTCGGCCTCTTTGTGGGCTGCGTGGCCTGCTGCGGCGTCTAGGGGGGCTGCGGGACCTGGTTCGGCCTCGAGGGGGGCTGCGGGACCTGGTTCGGCCTCTTTGTGGGCTGCGTGGCCTGCTGCGGCGTCTAGTGGGGCTGCGGGACCTGGTTCGGCCTCTTTGTGGGCTGCGTGGCCTGCTGCGGCGTCTAGGGGGGCTGCGGGACCTGGTTCGGCCTCTTTGTGGGCTGCGTGGCCTGCTGCGGCGTCTAGGGGGGCTGCGGGACCTGGTTCAGCCTCGAGGGGGACTGCGGGACCTACTGCGGACTATTGTGGGTGTTGTAGTGGGGCAGGGTGGGGTGGGTCTTCGGACCCTCTTACCCGTTTTTGGCCCAGTAGCCATACTAGCCTTTGTGGCCTGGGTCTTTGGTTTGCCTGCCTGCTCCTTTTTTTGCCCATAGCTGGTAGTTGGCTTGCCCGGCGTTTTGGTACTAGGCCGTAATTTTGCTTTTGGCTGCTGCGACCTGGTTTTGGGCCCTTCGGAAGGCTCCTGCCGTTTGGCTGCCTTCTTCCCCGTTTGCTCCTTTCCAGTTTTGCCAGGAGGTTTTTTGGGTGCCATTTTGATTTTCTCAAATAATCAGCTGTGTGTGCAGGGACCTTTAAGTAAGCAAGCCAGCGTGTGACGTACGTTCGCACGGCCGTGCGGAACCCGCTGAGGCATTGCGTACGTTCGCACGGCCGTGCGGAACGCGCTGGGGCGTTACTTATCTGCTGCCGAGAAAAAGAAGCAAGATGGCACCCACTATCTTCACCCGCCAACAAGAAGAGATCATCATGTTCGTAAGTGTATTCGATGGACTTTTGTTAGATTAGGAAATGCTGCTCTATATGTGAAGGAAGCGCAGGAATAAATGGCTTTGGTTAAAAATGTGATAAACTACATGCACAACCAAAGGCACGCAACACACGTGCCAAACAACATTTAGGCCATATTGTGAAATTACTGAACACTAGAAATGTGTGTGTGTTAATGTAATTACCCAAAAAAATGTTTTGCTGACACATATTGATAGGTATTTAGAAGTAAAGTTGATGTTTTCTTTATGTTTTGTAGACCATGCTGGAGCGCAGGTACGACTACCTGCCCAACACATTTGAAAAACGCAACGTCGCCCTGGAGATAATCTCGACCATCCAACAGCAGACCAACACCACCTTCACCCACACGCAGATCATGCAGCATTGGTCGGACCTCAAACGGCTGCACATGCCCCGGGTGCGGAGGTTCTTCGGAATCCATTTTCCAAGTAAGTAGATTGCGATTGCATGCAATATGTAACTAAGACAGAAGGTAGGACTTTACTTAGAATGCCTTTTCTTTTCTAGTGTTGGAAATGGATTACCGAATTCGCCGCACCCGGAGGCGCAGAGGCCGACCAGTGCTGCATGATTCTGCAGCTGGGAGTGAAGGTGGTGGATCTCCAGGGCGACGGGCCGACCCCTCCTCTGTGGCCTCCTCAGACCAGCCCCTGGACCTTACCACAGAGGAGGGGCGGCACAGCGTGGGCAGGCAGTCGTACCCTGCCACGCATGCGGGATCCTCTGGTATGTCACTCTTCATGTCTACACCAAAAAAGAGAATTGCTAGCTCCTGATATCACCAAACTGAATCCTTTATTCTGTATTTGTAGATGTTTCGGTTGCGGGTGAAGTAGTGGGTCAGGAGGCAGCAGATAGGAGCCCACAAGACCCTGGAGAAGGTGAGTGATGTGACCCAGACTTAGCTCAAAACATTGGAGGACTGCGGAATCAGACATCCAAACTAACCATTTGGCCCATGTTTCTACAGGCACTTCTTCACAGCAGAGCCAGGAACCAGGACCTCAGGGTGTTGTCCCCAACGAGCCATCTCTCGGCCACCAACCAAGTAAGTAGTCATGTCATTCTAGAGATTTCGGTCTAAATTCCCATGAACACAAAAACACATAATGCCCTAGTCAATGCCAATATAAGAGGGACCTGTGGCCACTGAATTAGCTTAATTAGTTGCCCAACTGTCCTGTGGCCACTGAATTAGCTTAATTAGTTGCCCAACTGTCCTGTGGCCACTGAATTAGCTTAATTAGTTGCCCAACTGTCCTGTGGCCACTGAATTAGCTTAATTAGTTGCCCAACTGTCCTGTGGCCACTGAATTAGCTTAATTAGTTGCCCAACTGTCCTGTGGCCACTGAATTAGCTTAATTAGTTGCCCAACTGTCCTGTGGCCACTGAATTAGCTTAATTAGTTGCCCAACTGTCCTGTGGCCACTGAATTAGCTTAATTAGTTGCCCAACTGTCCTGTGGCCACTGAATTAGCTTAATTAGTTGCCCAACTGTCCTGTGGCCACTGAATTAGCTTAATTAGTTGCCCAACTGTCCTGTGGCCACTGAATTAGCTTAATTAGTTGCCCAACTGTCCTGTGGCCACTGAATTAGCTTAATTAGTTGCCCAAATGTCCTGTGGCCACTGAATTAGCTTAATTAGTTGCCCAACTGTCCTGTGGCCACTTCCTAACCTTAATTCCTGTGATTAATCATATGTGCATTATACTTAATTTGTTTCGTTAAATACATTAAATACACAGGTGATAAACATGTATTGTTCTCCGAATAATTTGAATTTCTGATTTATGGCCAGGGACCACAAGACAGCGACTTGCTGATATCAATCGGAGGGTCCTTGAGTTGGTGGCCGATCTGCAGGCGATGCGGGACACGTTGGGGACAACAGAAGAGGAAGACTAGTGTCCTGGTTCCTGGCCCTGTTGATTTGTACATTTGTACATAGTTGTCTTTGTACATAATTTTATTTTTGACCCCAAAATTTTAATTGTATATAGTTTTATGGTTTTAAACAAAGATTTTATTGTATATAGTTTTAATAATTAAATTAAAAAACAGTGTATATATTTTGAGGAACCAAAAAGCAATGTGTATATAGTTAAACATTTTTTTGTGCCAAAGTGGCCAAAAATAGTTGTCTAACAAATGCCAATTGAGCATTAAAAAACCAAAAAAACTAAAAAACATGTTGTCCCATTTATTTGCACACATACATTTTACAAAAACAAGGGGACAATGACATATTTGAAAATCAAGATTGTGATGTCCGTGAAGTGATTGGGGTAAGTTTTAGGGACCTAAAATGGAAGAAGAACCAAGGCGCTAAGTGATTTGGGTAAGTTTTAGGGTGTGAAAATGGAAGAAGAAACAAGGCGCTAAGTGATTGGGGTAAGTTTTAGGGTGTGAAAATGGAAGAAGAAACAAGGCGCTAAGTGATTTGGGTAAGTTTTAGGGTGTGAAAATGGAAGAAGAAACAAGGCGCTAAGTGATTGGGGTAAGTTTTAGGGACCTAAAATGGAAGAAGAACCAAGGCGCTAAGTGATTTGGGTAAGTTTTAGGGTGTGAAAATGGAAGAAGAAACAAGGCGCTAAGTGATTGGGGTAAGTTTTCGGGACCTAAAATGGAAGAAGAAACAAGGCGCTAAGTGATTGGGGTAAGTTTTAGGGACCTAAAATGGAAGAAGAACCAAGGCGCTAAGTGATTTGGGTAAGTTTTAGGGTGTGAAAATGGAAGAAAAAACAAGGCGCTAAGTGATTGGGGTAAGTTTGAGGGTGTGAAAATGGAAGAAGAAACAAGGCGCTAAGTGATTGGGGTAAGTTTTAGGGACCTAAAATGGAAGAAGAACCAAGGCGCTAAGTGATTTGGGTAAGTTTTAGGGTGTGAAAATGGAAGAAGAAACAAGGCGCTAAGTGATTGGGGTAAGTTTGAGGGACCTAAAATGGAAGAAGAAACAAGGCGCTAAGTGATTGGGGTAAGTTTGAGGGTGTGAAAATGGAAGAAGAAACAAGGCGCAAAGTGATTGGGGTAAGTTAGAGGGTGTGAAAATGGAAGAAGAACCAAGGCGCTAAGTGATTTGGGTAAGTTTTAAGGGAGGTCAAGGGAAAAGGCAGAAGAGCGCTAAGTGGTTAGGGTGAGCTTTAAGGGAGCTCCAGGGAAAAGGCAGGAGAGCGCTAAGTGGTTAGGGTGAGCTTTAAGGGAGCTCCAGGGAAAAGGCAGGAGAGCGTTAAGTGGTTAGGGTGAGTTTAGTGATGGAAGTGAAATTATGTAGGCGAACACTTTAATGAGAGAAGTTTGTAGTGCGCAGGCGCAATATCGTAAGAATTTCGTCTGGACAGATACTTTAGGAAAAAATGAAGCAGGATGTAGCGGGAAAATGATAGGATTCGTGTGAGGATACGATGGGAAAAGGGCAAAAACGAAAGGCTATGTTGGTAGTTGGGAAAAATAAATCTGAACATTTTCGAGGGAAAATGACATCCTCGTCTGCGTACTCTGGCATACGAGCACACGGACGCGCTACGGAAGGTTTACGAAGCATGCATAGAATCGATCGAACGTTCATGCGAGAGCGGGAAATTTTGAAAATCTTACGACGTGGGCACCAAACCGAAAGTTTGTTTGTGTCTCTCTGAATCGAGCCTAATGCCATTGACTGTGACGTAATCAACAATACACAATGGCAGTCTGTAATACAATCCAAAATACAATGACATTGCCTGTAACAGTATCAAAATACAATGACATTGTCTGGAACCTAATTAAGAAAAGGCCAGTGAATGACCCGGTGGGCAATGGAATAGTGATGACACCCAAAAGACAGAGCCTCTGTCACAACGAAGAAAGTAAAAATAGCAGAGAAAATCAAAATAGTCTCTTATAATATAAGAGAGGCAAATTCCCTAGCAAAGAGATCCAATGTAATAAGAGATTTCAAGAGACTAAGCGCCGATTATTGTTTTAATACAGGAGACCCACTTCAAAACGAATAAAACCCCATACCAATCATTCCGGGAATTTGGTTACATTTTTACACATATTTCAGAAGAAAAAGGCTAGTGGGGTTGCCATCCTGGTTAATAAAAGTTGTAAATTTGACCTAATCGCACAATATATGAACAATGAGGCTAGATTACTCATCATCATAGCAAAAATTTACAGTGAGGTATTTACTATAGTAAACAGTTATACTCCCAATCAGGGACAACGCTCATTTCCCATATTAAGCTTCTAAAAAAAGTAGATAAAGTTAAGCAAGGAATATTGATCTGGGGGGGAACCTGAATTTGATCAATGATCCATTGCTACAGGCACCCTAAGAAATAAATCAGAGACTTTAGGGTACCCCCCCTCTATGCAAACCCTTTAGAACACTACAGCTTGTAGACATATGGGAACTCTACACATAGGGGCAAAGGAATATACCTGTTTTACTAAAGCACATAATACCTATTCGAGAATCAACTATTTCTTTCTCCCGCAGATACACTTGTCTAATATTGCTGCATGTGAGATTACCCCAATAACTATCTCAGACCATGCACTGATAGCTTTAACTATGGCCTGGGGATCAATGAAAAAGGTTCCGGGCATTTGTTCCTTTAGATCGAGTATTTTTCAGAACATAGAGTTGAAGAATAAGATTAGGAGTGCCTTAAATGAATATTTTACCTTTTACACCACAGATGGAACGCAACCACATTCGGTGTGGGAATGCCACAAAGCGGTTATCTGTGGAGTTATCATAGCCCATATCGCTTGGGAAACTAAACAATGGAAACACCAAATTTCCTCAACCCTACAAAAAATCAATGAACTTCAGAAATTGCATATAATTACACAAAACAAAGAGACCTGACAGCACTGAACTGCGCCAGAAGTGAATTAACTACCCTGCTGGTGAAGAATAAAAATCTCACTGTCTATGCATGATAAAAGGAAAACAGACATGAACAGAGGGGGTAGCTCGCTTGCGAACTTAGTCAAAGATTTCAGGGCTCAAAATTTCATAGAAATTCGAACCAGTGATGGTAAGCTACACCAATAAACGGAAGATATTACTAGGGAATTAAGATATTATTACAAACTCAATATATATATGTAATATTGACAACACAACACATTTTGACCCCAAGCATATCTGAGTAACTTAAATTGCAGTCACCTCTCATTTGACATTTTACAAGTTCTGGAGTCTCCGTTCACAAAAACAGAGATATTAAGAGCAATAAATAAACTTGAGGATGGGAAATCCCCAGGTATAGATGGAGTTTAGGTGAATATTATAAAGAGTTTCAAGAAAACCTATCCTCACCATTAACTAATTACTTCAATAACATTGATCTTGATCATCCACCATCGAAACTAGCAAATAGAGCCATTAATAATTTGAACACAAAACCAAATAAAGACCCACAACTGTGTGCAAATTACAGACCTATATCGTTGATTAATATCAATCTTAAAATATATCCCAGTATCATAGTTAACTGTTCAGAACCCATTATGGAGCAATGTACCTCACATCACCAAGGGGGCTTTATGCCTAGATGGGGCAATAAACAAAATATTACATAGTTAATACGGTTTAAAAAAGACATATGTCCATCAAGTTCAACCAAGGGTGTTGGGGTAGGGGAAGTTATTTTTTATTTTATTTTATAGGGGAAGCAATTTATTTTATTTTTTTTATTTATTTTACTGATAACCGCTAATAGTAACTGTTTATGTTATTTTCTTCTAAATAAACATCTAATCCTTTTTTGAAGCTGTCAGCGGTTGATGCTGTAACAGGCTTCTGTGGGAGGCTATTCCATAGATTTATATGGCTTGATGCAGAGCCTCCCCGTTCAGCTCCCCCGTGCGTTTCCCCGTTGGTTTTGGGCTTTGATCGGGTCAGGAAAGGGTGCTACGTTGATTTTAGTGTGCGTTTATGCGCTCAGGTGTGCGCTCAGCCGCCTTTCCGATTGTCGGCTCGCAAGAGGCTGTTTGCCGGCAAAACGGACGCCTCGTTCATTGGCCCGTTTTTTTCAGTGATGCAGAGCCTTGATTTCCGATTGGATTCAGCCTAATAAAACGGGGCCGCCGAGCCTTCACTTACGGCCAGTCTGACCAACCGTATTGGAGCTCCGTGCTTTTTGGGAATGCATTCCTCTGTGGGCCAACATCAAAGGCGCCAGCTACGCCGTCTGGTACTTCTGAGTATGGCAGAAACCAGGCTGCAGCGCACGCCTTTGGACATCAATGGCATGAGTGACGTTGACCTATTCGAGCTCACCCGCCTTAACCGTGTTTCTCTCCATGCCTTGTATAGCGAGCTGCGGCCATGGTTAGCCCCCACCACAAGAAAGGGGCATGCAATTGCAGGTATGACCAAATTGGTTGGCTGCCTGCAATTTTTGGCGAACGGCTCGTTCCAGGGACTGGGTGCCTTCTCCCTGGGGCTGTCCCAGTCTACGCTGAGCCGCAGCCTAACCAAGTTTTTGGATGGCATGGCTCCCCTGGCACAGAATTACATTTTTTTCCCTCAAACAGGGGAAGCCTGGAATGCGGTTAAGTTGGGCTCCTGCGGACCAGGAATATCTGTTCAGGTATGTGGTTTGGGTCTGCTTTTTTTCTGGTTATCACACATTTTTTAAGGCTCACACTAATTACACTTGTGTTTTGCTTGGTGCAGGAACATGATGGGAAGATGGGCCATTCCATCAATGTTCAGGCAGTGGCGGGCCCTGGGTCCACGCATGATGCGCACATTTTGAGGAACTCCAGCCTCTATCAACGGTTTCAATCTGGAGATATTTCTGGAGGATGGTTACTGGGTCTGTGTATTAAAGTTGTATTTCTTGGCCCCCAGGTTTGAATGTGGATTTGCCACTACCCCACTAATCTGTGAGACCTTTCCTGGAAACTTGAAAAGGTTTTCGGTTTAATTAATGGGTGAAAGTATTCTCCACTATTGGCTTATGTTCTGGCCCTCTTATCTCAGTAGCATTACGCAGACATTTTTAATGAGTGTACAGGTTGCATGTGTTTGTAGGCTCATTAAAAATGTCAATTCCTCCCACCATACCTAGCTCACCTATTTGTCCCTGTGTACTAATGTTTCTATGCACACCTAAACCTTTTTTTAGGCATCCACCTTATGTTTGTCTTTTGTATTTTTGCAGGTGACTCAGGCTATCCCTAGTTACCATGGCTGCTCACACCCATCCTGCACCCATCTTCCCAGGCACAGGAGCGCTACAACACAGCCCATAGGAGGTCTCGCTCTGTGGTGGAACGTGCCTTTGGGTTGTGGAAGATGCGTTTCCGATGTCTGGATCACAGTGGGGGTTCTCTTCAGTATCAGCCTGGCAAGGTTATCAAAATAATTATTGCTTGTGGGGTCCTGCACAACCTTGCCATTAGAAGCAGGATTGCTCGATATACTGACCTGGGTGCAGAACCTTTCCCTATTTCTGACGAGCAGACCCCTCCTTACACTGGTGTGGCCCAGCACACACAATCCGTGCTGACCTTGTGGCCAGTGTATTTTCTTGAAACCACCCCCTGTCTGCAGGCTGGGGAAGATTAAATCACACCTAATAAGTGTTACATGCTGGTCACAAAGCGACTCTAAATGCATTTGGGCTTTACCTCTGCTGCCGGCGCATGTCCATTTTTGGGCAACTATATGATTTCAGGTCCACAACTGTCCGCTTGATTTGTTCAGTATCTTGATGGACAGAACACCATAATGTACCCAAACAGCATTGGCAACAGCCATGCTTTGTGCTTAGCAAAAACGGGCTGTTAGGGACCCACGGCGTGGTTAGCGCCCACATGGGTGTGTGTTGTCCCCTGCATCACATGAAATAGATGGTTGGCTATCTGGGGAGCCGTGTGTGGTTTTTGGGCCGGTGGTTGAGAATGGGTTAATGTCTCCTTGCTCCTGCGTTTTTGGGAATGTGCCTGTGTCTGTGGAGTCCCCACCGTAGTTGGTGCATGTTCTGCATGTGTCTTGTGCCTGCTTTTCTGTTTTATTTAGGATGAGGCATGTGTGCGGCTGCTATGTGGCTTTGGCCTTGGTTGGCTCTTTGTGCTCCCTTTAGGTCTGCCCATATTGATATGGTATCCCACACCAAGCGGAGTGCCTTGAGCTTTAAATATGTTTCCAACTGCGGTTGCGCGCCTGCGCGCACGCACGCACGTCACCGCGGGGGAACGTCAGAGCTAGAATTTTAAAAACAAGCCAAGATGTCCCCCGCCATCTTTACAACGGAGCAGGACGAGCTCATCATGGATGTGAGTATGCGAGCGAGCGAGCGTGCGTTTATGTGCGCGCACACATTCCTTGTAATAAAAAAGGAAAAAAACGCAAGAATAGTCTGAAACAACTTAGTTTGTCCCGTTACAGACCAGCCCACCTTAGTTTAACCCATGTACGCAGCTACAAACTAGCCTACATGCAGATAGCAGAACTAGGGCAATGTGAGGCAGCAAGAGGTTAATAAAGTTACAAAAACACACATACACACAAACGGTTCCTATAGGGCTGGCACTCTGACAACAACTCCACAGATGAAAAATATAATCTGCCATAAACACTTTTATTTGATCAAAGGCACATGATACAAATTCCCTAATTCCCTAAAAAATATTAAAAAGCTAATTAGCATATTAAACACGGGGGCCCCCCCATTCAGCCACATACCCTGACATACAAACATCCCTCACTGCCACACACCTAATGAGAACCTATGGCTGGCCAGCCAACGGGGTTAAGTGGATGGGGAAACCTGTGGGTGGAGGAAAGGACAGTCACTGTTCCAACGTCACTGATGTTTAAGGTGCAAATGCTTTCAGTGCCAGTGCTCACAGGCGGCTCATATCACCTATAGCAGCAATTGATTGATTTTCAGTATAGCAGTTCCACAGCTGTGATTAGACAGAGCTCCAACAATACATGCTTGCCGGCAAATTCATATGCAAGATACGTGACAGTCAGTATACAAGGGCGGGAGACGCTCAGGTCAGGCCACCTCACTGAGGGCCATTGTGCCTGGCACCACTCGACCGCCAAATACCTTCTCCACAAAGAGGCGGCTACAGCTGGTCTCCGCTGTCCCAGACGCCGCGCGTTGTCGACACAGACGCTCCCACATCAAAGTCACGTGCAGCCAGTGTGCGTGAGGAGGGAAGCCAGGGAGGGGCGTGGAGGGGCCGGCCGTCCGCCGACGTACGTTTCGCCCCGCCTACCGGGGCTTCGTCAGGGTGACGCAGGCCAATCAGGTTCCGCTATTTATTCGTTTTTTAGGCCGGTCTCAGCTCTTCAACATTTTAACTCTTTCATGCCAATCACCAGCTATTCAGCGTATTATTGGCACCTGGGAGTCCTCCATGCCTGGGAATCTCAAGCGGGCTACATACATAACAGATGGCCGGGACAACCATATTAACAGCATAATATAAGCATTTTATTGTAAATGTTGCGCACATTTTTGCGGCTGGCTGTTTTTTCTTCTTATTTCTCTCTTTCATTCATATCCTAATTGCTGACATGCTCATCTCTGCCTCTCTCTTGCAACATGCTCATTAATAGATCTACATAATAAAGAGACCAACAAATCAAACTTATATATTCCTAATGCACACATCAACTCCCAAACCATAACATTCTCAAGAACTTACTGACACACAGGGAAAGTGGAATAAGGAAAAAATTGGACAAAATAAAACCAATGGAAAAATGGACAAAGTGGAAAATGGAGAAAGTGACATATGGAAAGAAACCTACCGGGGGCCCTATTGTAAAAGGACACCCTAAATGTTCCTATGTGCCCATCTAAGTTAGCCCCTATATACACCCCTTGGCTTATCCAACCTACAACAACTCTAAATCGGCTCCTATGTGGGGATATCATTTTTCTCTCCTTTCTTATTAATTCCCCTCTATGGGCTGTCAGCCCATCCGTACTTTCAACCCATATCTATAAGAAGGCACTGAGGCCCGCATCTGTATTGAGACCAACAGGTATCATAGTTCCCAATTCAAATATGAGACGCGCTTCCTGTTGTCTCAATCTCTGGTCCCAAAAGCCCCTTCTCCCAGTGGTACTCAATTTAAAAATACCACATACACGAGTACCTGCCGGGTCACTCTTGTGGTACTGTTTATAATGTTCCGCCACCGGACTTTTTTCATTGGCATTCTTTATATCACGAATATGCTCATTTACCCTTGTCCTCAATTCTCGTTTAGTTTTCCCTACGTATTTTTTCCCACAGGGGCACGTGAGTAAATACACAACTAACGTGGACGCACAGTTGATAAACCCTTTGATTCTTCTCAGGGAACTATCATTCAAACCTGTATTTGCTGAAGTTTTTAGTATATATTTACAGGCCCCACAGTGCCCACATTTGAAACAACCCTCCGGTCGCATCCGAACTTGTTTTCTATCTCCACCTCCACAGTAATGATCTGTTACGTAAACTGAGTGTTCAGGGTTCATGGGCGCCCCTCAATTGTTTTGTGGGCAGAGCACCGCAGCCATATTCTAGGATCTCCCTGGGCATTCTATTTATTTTTATTTTTTGCTTTAGGTTAATAAAGTGACTTGATTTAAGCCAGGAAACTTGTTAATGTATTTTGTGGATTAATGGTGTGTCCTTGTCTCTTTTTCTAACAGATGATGCTGAGGAATCGCTACGACTTCCTGCCGTCTGATTATGCCAAACGGACGTTGGCCCTGGAGGTGGTGGAGGCGATAGAACGCAGAACCCAAACCACCTATACCTTCACCCAGATCGCCCAACACTGGTCTGATTTAAAAAGAAGGAATAAGCCCCGGGTGAGGCGGTACTTCACCAAACATTTTCCATGTAAGTGTAGAAAATGTAAATGCACCTATAACCCTGGCATCGCCTGGGCGTGGTTTAATGATTGCGTTTGTATTTCAGCCCATGAATGGAATCTACGGTTCCGCCCCACCCGGACCAGGACACGCAGCCCAGTGTTGGGCGAAACAGGTGAAGGTGTAGGTGGCCCACCGCCAGGGTCAACGGCCACCCCCTCCTCTGTAAGTGACTCGGAGGAGCCGCTGGACCTCAGCATGCAGGGGAGGGGGGGGATCTGACGGCAGGGAGTCGAGCATAACAGAGCCTCAACCGGACTCCGGTAAGGGAAATATAGTTAGATATGTGGAAATACATGCATTAAATACAGATACTCATGTGCACTATTGTTGTAGATTCAGACGTCGCTGGAACATCCCAAGGGATGAGTGAGGAAGGGGGCGAGGAGGAAGAGGTTGCTGAGGAAGGTGAGTAGATTGATACCTAGAAGCCTAACTTAATATTCTATTCATGAAAGAACAACAGTCTCTAATATCAGTGTGTTTGTCATCCATACAGATTCACAACAGCAACAGAGGGAGGCTGAAGGGAGACTCCGCCCCCGACGCAATGTGCGGCCCAAACCTTGTAAGTGGTGTTTATTTAAACTAAAGAAAATGAGCAAACAATTACATTTGAAAACTAAAATTCAGAGACATTTCCAAATTAATGTTTATAAAAAAGCACTTAAAGCGGACCTTAACTCTGAATAAGAGTCTATCTTAAATATTTCCCACACCCTGTACATACAGATTGTCCACCTTACAAATCATCTTACCAACCTTTTCCAGAGCACAGATCTGCTCTGTGTGAGCAAAGCACAGCTATAACCCACCCCCTGTACCTTATCCCACTCTCCTCTCCTCAGTAAGTGTGATGCTTCAGAGTCAAGATGGCGGCGCACGTATCCTAAATTCCTGAACTGAGTTGCAGCCCAGTGGGGGAAATAATAATAATTGATTGACTAAAAACTTACTATATATTATTTTAAGGTGCTGCGGAATCTTTTAAAAATAGTTTGTGCTTTTCATGAAATCACGCAGAAGGTCCGGTTGGGAAAGGGCCCCAAAAAAACCACGCCCAACCAAACCAAAAAACAATGCTAAACTAATGTTGTTTTTCATTCACAGATCAAAGAAGACATCCCGAAGACCCCGAGGCATAATTTTTAAAACAATTTTAAAAATGTAAATATTGGTTTATGTTTTACCCCCCCCCCCCCCAAAAAAAAACCTAAAAAAAACAACAACAAAAAAACAACCTTTGAATAATAAAAAAAATTTACATATTTTGAGAGTTGGCTTTCCTGCAAAAGTACAATCACACAACATCAGCACACATTTCCATGACACCAAAGGTTTAGATATGGAACAATAATTCAGAAAAACACACAAACAATTAAGGTATGCATTAAGGACAAGGAAGAAGGAACAAGCAAGGAGATTAAGGTATGAATTAAGGACAAGGAAGAAGGAACAAGCAAGGAGATTAAGGTGTGCATTACGGACAAGGAAGAAGGAACAAGCAAGGAGATTAAGGTATGCATTAAGGACAAGGAAGGAGGAACAAGCAAGGAGATTAAGGTATGCATTAAGGACAAGGAAGAAGGAACAAGCAAGGAGATTAAGGTATGCATTAAGGACAAGGAAGAAGGAACAAGCAAGGAGATTAAGGTATGCATTAAGGACAAGGAAGAAGGAACAAGCAAGGAGATTAAGGTATGCATTAAGGACAAGGAAGAAGGAACAAGCAAGGAGATTAAGGTATGCATTAAGGACAAGGAAGAAGGAACAAGCAAGGAGATTAAGGTATGCATTAAGGACAAGGAAGAAGGAACAAGCAAGGAGATTAAGGTATACATTAAGGACAAGGAAACCCCCACAAACCCCCCCCCCCCCCAAAAAAAAGATGTGTGTCACATTTGCATTTGTGGCCATATGCATATTCCAAGGGAGTTTGAGGGATGTGTGCTTGCGTGTAGCCTGATTGGCAACTGAAGAGCCATGGAGATGTAAGTATACTTGGAAAAATCACCAAAATGGAAGGTCAAATACGACGGAAACCAAGCAGGTACGTTCAAAAAGGCAGGAAAAATCAGGGAAAAACGGGCCGCCCGTGTGAACGTGAACGGGAGCCCCGATCAAATTGAAGGCACCCGAGAGAGCAAAAAAAGCTTTCTGAGTAAAGTGAAATTGACGGATCAGTTAGGGAGCCATTCCGACGGAGGCTCTGCATCACATTTGAGCCACGATTCAAACAGGAGCCCCGGACAATCGGAAGGTTTTAAGGGCAGTTCAGAGGAGGCTCTGCATCAGGCCCATAGTTCTTATAGTAAAAAACGATTGTCGCCTCCAGAGACTACATTTCTTTTTTTCCAATTGAAGGCAGTGCCCCCTTGTCTTTAGAGAGGATTTTACCTGAAATAGTGTTCTCCCTTATTTTTTGTATGGGCCATTTATATATTTATACAAGTTAATCATGTCCCCCCTCAGCCGTCTCCTCTCAAGACTAAACAGATTTAATTCTAGTAACCTTTCCTCATAACTAAGATCTTTAATTCCCCTTATTAGTTTGGTGGCTCTCCTCTGCACCCTTTCAATAGTCAGAGCGTCCTTTATCATATCAAAGTGCTAGGGCAAGCCAGAGCAGTGCCAAGCAAAGTAATAGGGCAAGCCAGAGCAGTGCCAGGCAAAATGCTAGGCCAAAACAAAGCAGTGCAAGGCAAAGTGCAAGGCCAAGACAAAATAGCCCCCCTGCACCCCCTCTCCCAATGAGCCTTCACCGCTACTTCTTACAGTGTGACATGCAGCAGGGGTCTAGGCCAGCAGCAGGGCAGCTCCAGCCCCAATACTCCCTTCTCCCCAACAGCCTACACTTCATTTCCTCATCATGGCTGGCCCTGGGCCACACACCCAGCCCCCCAGGCAGCCCTGTCCAGTCACCAGCTAGTCAGCAATATAGCTTCTTCTTATCCGGCTCCCCTATTCCCCCAGTACGCAGGGAGATGATGGCCTATCCTAAGTTGGACACCACCTGTGGCAGGGCACCCTGAGCGACAGGTTTAATGATGCCCAGTGTACAGCTTTAGTGACTGGGGTATCAGACCTTTATGATCAGCTCTATGGACGCAGTTCTAGAGCAACACCCAAAGCTGACGAGTCCGACCTTTGGGATGCCATCATCAGCAGGTTGATGTCCGGTTGAGTGCCGCACCAGAGCGAAAGGATGTGAATCAAGCACAAAAGAAGTTTGCTGACATGAAATGTGCGGAAAAAAATCAAACAAACAACCAACAAAGGAAGGCAACAAGGGTAAGGGGCTGTGTGCAGTTGGCGATGTTGATGTGTGCCCTGGCATATTCTGTATAATATAATAACATCCTTTCTGTATAATTTCCAACTTGCAAACCAGAGGCTGAATAGCACACAATCTGGATTTTAATGCAGCAGAAGAATTGGTATATGGGCTGTTGAACCCAGCAACACTTCAGGGCATGCCTCCACTCAGATATGTGTGCTGCAGCTGGAATAGGTAAGTTGTGACATAGTTTGGGTAGCTGTGTTGGATGTCTACCTCATTTCAATGGGCAAGTTCATGATGCCAGCAGGGCCTAAATGTGGCTGCTGGACCATGAAAGGGCAATCTTGGAAAAGTACCACACACCACCTCAAAGCCAATTACTGACCTTTTAATGCATGTGCAAGGTGGAATGGTTAGGTAAGTGGTAGTTGGACAGCAGCATAGGACGGAAGGGTTAAGTAAGTGGTAGAGGACAGAGGTTGGGTGTAGAGGGGTTAGGTTAGTGGTAGAGGACAGCAGCAGATGATGGAGGAGTTAGGTACACGGTAGATGACAGTGACAGTGATGGAGGTGAAGGGGTTAGGTAAGTGACCTTTGTTCATGCTCTTTCTGCCCCTTTTAGAGGAGGAAAACTTTTTAGGAGTAGAACCTTAACCTTCTCAATCTTGTGCTGTCCCCAACCAGACGGGGGAAAAATGTTGCTTCTGCCAGGCTCAGACTGGCCTACCAGAGGAACTAGTTTGGTGGCCCTTTCCTTCCTTTTTCTACCACAACAGCAGGACAAAACTCATAATATACTTTTGGTCCTTTTAATTTTATCCTAGGGTATAAAATCCTAAAAAAAATCCCTGCCACCTTTGAAGCATACTTACCTATCCAACAACAGTCAAATGTGGCATCTAGCGCAGAAGCTTTGCTCTGGCTGACCCACAGACCTGATGACCTGTCAGGATACTGAACACTGCCACTGGGCATGTATAGGTTTAAGTGAGCTCCCTCAACTCCGCAGCAGCCATAGCAGCAGTTTTCTGTGTACAGAGCTTACAGGGCTGACTTCTCTCTTCTTGGTGTTCTTTGCCAATAGCAACAGATTGGAGGTAGTGAAAACGTCTTCTATAAAACACACCAAAGATATTAATATACTAGATCACATTCAGTCCATCATTTTGGCACAAAAAACATCTTCAAAATTTCATCACAGCCACAGCTGGAAGCCGGGGATGCCGCCACTGGGAGCTGGGGCTGCCCATCCATGTCCAAGGCTCTGTGCAGTGGCCTATGATGTCCAGAGAGCAACACAGCAGCAGCATGAGACATCGGGCAGAGGCTTTTTCATCCACACCCCATTAAGAAATGTGCACGCTTCACTCCATAAGACGCACACAGGGTTTAGAAGAGGAAAATAAGAAAAAAATATTCTCAAATGTTCTAATATCCCCCTCCCAGTCACCCTATTACAAACAGTGTGCAGCATCCTACATTACAGACAGTATGTGGTATCCCACATTACAGGAAGTGTGCAGCATCCCCTATTACTAGGGCTGTATCTGCCGCAAGGCAAACCTAGGACGCTTGCATGGCAGAGAGCAGCCGTGTGTGTCTGCTCCAAAAAAAATGTTTTTTGTTTTTTTTTGTCTTAAGTTATGGTCGCGGGGCTCCTGCGTGCGCCCCCGTCTGGCGCTTGTGCCCACGATGTCACCAAGCGGCCCACAGCACTGCCCCCCCACGCTGAAGCAGCCCGATCGGCGCTCATGCCTGCAGACTGTGAAAAGAGAAGATCCAGACAGCCTGCCTGCCCTGCCGCCCCCCTCACCGGAGCAGCCCATCCGGGGCTCGTGCCCACAGTATGACACCAAGCAGATCCGCCCGCATGGTTCTGCTTGGTGTCACACTGCGGGTATGAGTGCTGGACCGGCTGCTCCGCTGGGGGGCGGCTGCGGGCCGCTTGGTGACACTGCGGGCCTGAGCACTGGACGAGGGTGCGCGCAGGAGCCCCGCGGCCATAGCTTAAACAAAATAAAAAACCTGCCTACCCTCTGGGTGTTCTGGGGGTATCACATAATGGGGCATCCCCAACCGGGGTGCCCCGGGGAAGTGGACAAAAACCCAGGATAGTCAAAATCATGGGTTTTGGTCCACTTTAAAAAAAAATTAAATAAATGATGAAGATAGATGATGATTTTGTAGAGGGAGGGAGAGTGGCGGTCGTGGGGTGCACTTGCCCCACGACCAACAAGTAAATCTGGCCAGCTCGCGTCCTTCCCTAGGGGCATCCTGAATTAGAATGCCCTGGGGGGGGGGGAGATCAGAGGCCAGTCCCCACAATACCCATAGACAATCACCTCTTCCCGGTCCAATGGTGCATCCACAGGCTCTGGTCCAATGAGAGCCGGCCACTGTCACTAGGTAATTAGGCAGGTGGTTCTCATTAGAATTAATGTGGATCCCAGCCTGTTGAATTATACAGTGACGGTGGGCGGCTTTCATTGGACCAGAGCCAGCGCATGCACCGTTGAATCCAGGTAAGGCAAGTGTTTACTGGACCCTCTGGGGGGGTTATACATAGCGGGGTATCCTGAACTGAGATGCCCCGCTGTGTAACCCCCCCAGAAGCCCCATTTCACTCACCTTGTCCCAGAGCCCTCACCGCATTTGGGAAAAGCGGCCACATCCCGGCTCACCTCTGCATGCACCCGCGCTTGGTCTTTCTGAATGGGTGCACCAACCACACGCCCCCACACACGGGACGGCTAGGAGGTCAGCGGGGGATGTGGCCAGATGCGCACTCTGCTCCCTTCAGCGCCCCTCAGCTGCTTAGCCATCAGTGGCGCCAAAGGGAGCCAAGTGAATGCGAGTGTTGTCACATACATAACCTCCTATTCTGCTCTCTCTCTTGCTTACTACACCCCCTCTCTTTCATATTATTTCCTCTATTTGCTCTTCTAATTCCTTTCTTCCCACACTCTCTTCTTCCCACGCCCCTCTTTTATTTTCCATTCTTCTGCTGCATTGCTTCCTCTGTCTTCCTTAGTCACATTCTCAATCTCTATTTCACTTTTCCCCTTCTCCTCCCCCACTTTCTCCACCTTCATGTCCGTTGCTCTCCTGCGTTTTCCATCTCTCCTTACATTCTCACTCCCTTGCTGCTCTCTATCCCCCTCATTTCTCCAAACTTTGTCCTTCTACTTTCCCTCAAGCTTCTTCCACCCCCTCACTTTCACTCTCCCTCTCATACCCCCAAACTTTTTCTCTGCTGCATTTTCTACACCCTGGCCTCCTTTGGGGTGTGCAAGCTCTGCGGTCACACAGGCTTCCATCCTGATCTCTAAGGGTAAGGGGGCACCAGGACATTCAGATTCCCCTTTTTCCTTTTTCTTGCTTTCTTTACATTCCCCTTTAATCATCTCTTTTCCCCTTCATCCCGCTCTAATTTTTACATTCCCTCCTCCTACATTGTTTCTTTTTTTATTCCCAAATCCCCTCCTGCTTTTATTTACACTTTCTATTTCTCTTCCACATTCTTTCTATCTTTCTCTCGTCACCTTTCTTCACTCTCTTATTTAACCTTCTCCATGTCCTCCTTTGTTTTTCCACATTCACTCCTCTTTTTTCTACATTTTCTGCTCATCTTTTATAACCCTTTGCCCTCACCTCTCCTCTACACATTTTGTCCATCTCTTTCTCTTGTCACCCCCCCCCCCACCATTTTTTCCCCTTTGTCTTCCTCTCTTTTCAACATTCCCTCTTTCTCGTTTTCCAAACCTTCTGTCCCGCTCTCTTTTCCACATTCCTCCCATCTTTTTCTTGCCACCTTCCTTTCATTTTCCGTATGTATTCCTCTTTTTGCTGTTTTTACACCTCTCTCTTTTCTACCTTACGTTTCTTTCTTGTTCTGTGCACCATACATCTTATTTTTTGCTACTGATTTTTATTTTTTCGTTTCTCAATGTGAATGTATGTGTGAGTTTGGGGCAGTCATCTTAACATCTTGTACAGACTGACCTTTACCAAAGGCTGGCCCTGCTTTTTACTTTTTCTCATCTGTTTCCCTCTTCAGCTTCTTTATCCCCTTTCTCCTACTTTCTTTTTGCTTATCTCTGTCACCTCCCTTGCTTTTTCACAGTGATCTTCTACTATTTTGTTTTTGAGCCCTTTTTTCCTAAGACATTTACTTTGGTATTGTAAAGCAGACCTACCTGACACACACATTTATGCTGTAATCTCATCTTTCTCCCACCACCATCACCACTGCCCTGCTGTGCGGAACCCGCTGGGGCACAGCTAAACACTCACCTTTCCCTGCTCCAACGGCACATGCGTGGGCTCTCATCCTTTGAGTGACCTCAGCCGTGACTGTCATTCAGTAGGAACTCTTATTGAGTAGAATGGGGATCGTGTGCTACCGCATCCCTGGCAGCGTGTGTGCTCTGGGGATGCGGCAGCATGTGCTCCCCATCCACAACAATGAGAGCAGCTTGGCAAATGACATAGTTACAGCTGTACAAGAACCCACACATGTGCATCATTGAAACGAGGAAGAGGTGAGTGGAAAATGTCTTTCTTGGGGGTTTCACACAACGGGGCATCTGAATTCGGGGTGTCCCAAGGGACCAGAACAAAATCTGTGCTTTGTTTAAATATGGGCGGGGGGTGACCAAAAAAGTGCCTAGGGCAGCACAAATCCTAAATACAGCCCTGCCTATTACAAGCAGTAAGCAGCATCCCTCATTGCAGGCAATGTGCAGCATGCCCTATTAGACGCTGTAAGCAGCATGAACTATTAAAGGCAGTGAGCAGCATGCCCTATTACAGACAGTAAGCAGCATGCTCCATTACAGGCAGTGAGCAACATGCCCCATTACAGGCAGTGTGCAGCATGCCCCATTACAGGCAGTAAGCAACATGCCCCATTACAGGCAGTGAGCAACATGCCCCATTACAGGCAGTGTGCAGCATGCCCCATTACAGGCAGTAAGCAACATGCCCCATTACAGGCAGTGAGCAACATGCCCCATTACAGGCAGTGAGCAACATGCCCCATTACAGGCAGTGTGCAGCATGCCCCATTACAGGCAGTAAGCAACATGCCCCATTACAGGCAGTAAGAAACATGCCCCATATACACCCTGCCACCCACTGAACTTACCAGTGTCCGGCCACCTGCTAACCACCGCGACACACACACCTTACTGGCATCCACTGCTAATGCTGGCCCCACACATATATGTTCTGGGCCATTGGTTTCCAATGGATGCTGGCCCTAAACAGGCCACCTCCACCTACTGACAGAAACCAGTGCTATGCACTTGGGAATATGTGTGTGTGGTGGTAGCCTCCGGCAAGATGCTTGTGTGTGTCAGCAGCGGGCGCGAGCAGATGGCCGGCCACTAGTAAGGTGTGTGTGCATGCATGTGTGTGTGTGTCAGCGGGAGTCTGGACTGCTGCAAGAGCCACAGCCCAGTGGCGTGGGAGCACTGGGAATGTACTTGTTATAAATACTTTCCCCCCATAAGATGCACTAACATTTCCCCCCCCCCCCCACTCAGATTAAAAAATACAGTATATTTCAGTATATGTACACCGATATGTATTAAAAAAAAAAAAGGGCTCCTAACCCCTCCACTGCTCTGTAGGTACCTTTATTGTGGTATGGGTTAAATATGTAGTAAAAGGTTTAATATTAACTAGTGTTAAATAAGATGCTATATGGTGGCCACAATGGTGCTGCCATTTTTGGATTTTTTAACTTGGACATTGAGTGCCGCTGAGGCCAAAAAATCGGTGTTGTGTGGCGCTCACGCTTCTTAAATAAGGCTACCTTTTGCAACCCTGCTTAATCAAAGGATGTTTACTATTTATTATAATTGTGTTAAACAAAGGCATTTTTGTATTAATATGTAAATAGATATCTGCATACTATATAGGAACAATGCATAACTTCCGCTGTTTGTGTGCACTTCAGACTATAGGGTCAATTCACAGCCTTTGTTTAATGCACACCCGCATCAAAAAGTGCACAAATGCGTATTATTTTTGTTTTATCTGGTCAATTTTCGAGATAATGGTGTGTTTTTGGACGTATATGTGTTTGCGTAAGCGCGTTTTAGACGTTTTGCTATCATTAAAATTTCGATATTTTTGTATTTTCCTTGTGTTGTTTTCACATTTTAGCGTATACTATGTGATTAATATGGGTTTTCGCATGATTCACAGCCTTGATTAGGCTTGATTTGCCCTTCTGTGCCAATAAATGGCCTGTTTTATGCTTACTCTTGCTCGCTTGCTCATTTACCTGCAGTGGGAGTGCAGTGGCGTGGTTCACAAGATCATTCAGTGATAGGGTCCTCCTAAGAAGTGCTGTCAGAGTATAAGTGCCTGCAGCATCGCGACATGCTGTGCATGTGCCTGACAGAGCTTCGTATGCATCGGCCACATGCAGATGTCAATCGCATGCATGACATTGAGCTGTTCAAGTGGACCTGACTAAACCCTGTTTCTCCAGAGAAACTGTATTGTGAGTTGCAGCCATAGTTGGCCCCAAACAAGGGGCATGCAATTGTGGTTATAACCAAATTGGTTGGCTGCCTTCAATTTTTGGCGAATGGCTCATTCCGGAAGCTGGGCGCCCTCTCTGTGGGCATGTCTCAGCCTACGCTCAGCCGCACTCTCAATAAATTTCTTGATGGCATGGCGACCTTTGTGGACATGTGTATATATGTTTCCAGGCTCCCCCCATGATGCTTATATTCTTAGAAATTCTAGCCTGTTTGGTCAATTTGAGTCTGGGGAGCTATGTGCTGGGTGGCTAGTTGGTAAGTGTTGTCATTATTACTCCTTTATTGCTAATGTTGTTTTTTCATGTAGCACTTGTGCATCTGTGGATCCCCATTCCATAAATGGCCCACCAGACATATTTTATGTTGATATTTTTGTTTCAGGTGATAATGTGTTAATGATGTATGTGGCTAACACTTCTCTTATTTTTATAGGTGATTCTGGCTGTCACCTGCTTCTGAGGCAGATGACCCCCATTTTGCGGCCTATAACTGAGCTCATTCCAAGATCAGGGCAATGGTTGAGCGGGCCTTTGGATTGCTTAAGACCCGGTTCAGGTGCCTGGACCATACTAGGGGTGCCCTCCAGTATTAGCCCCAGAAGGTCATAAAAATCATTGTGGCGTGTATGGTCTCCACAAAATTGCCATCCTGGAGCAGGTTCCGCAATATGGTGATGTGTTCCCCTCTCCAGCTATGATGGATGTGCCTGCAAAGCTTTATCGGGGCACACAGAGTACTTCTGGCCAATCTGGGCGGAACCACCTTATCTCATCTCATTGTAGTTGATTTTTGTCCATTTTGTTTTTCCCAGTGCAATTTTGTGGTGTGTCTAGAGGGGTGGCAGCCGCTCAGACCATTTTATAACTAACCAGGGAGGTGCACATTAGCAGGGCAATTAGAATACAAAAGTCTTAAAGGGGCCACAGCACTCAAACCAGTTAGCTTGCTGACCAACCTACAATCTGTCTCTAAACTAGGTTAAAAACAGGGAGCTCGGTCACACACATCTGCAGAAGTATGCTTAAGCTGCACCACCAGCGCCAAGGTGCCCCTGTGAGGTGCAGTCCTAACTCTAGTACTAATTCTAGTCTCTAAGAGCCCCATTTGGGACATACAATGCAATAGATAAATTGGGAGCAGGCTTACCTGAGGTTGCCCTAAACCTCAAGTGCAAGCCATGGGGTGGAAGGGTCAAAGACCTTGCAATACAGCCTAGACCCCACACTCCATGTGCTTGCACAAATTCAAAAGAAACAAAAGAGGGGTGGCAGCCGCTCAGACCATTTTATAACTAACCAGGGAGGTGCCCCTGCTCCCAATTTATCTATTGCATTGTATGTCCCAAATGGGGCTCTTAGAGACTAGAATTAGTACTAGAGTTAGGGCTGCACCTCACAGGGGCACCTTGGCGCTGGTGGTGCAGCTTAAGCATACTTCTGCAGGTGTGTATGACCGAGCTCCCTGTTTTTAACCTAGTTTAGAGACAGATTGTAGGTTGGTCAGCAAGCTAACTGGTTTGAGTGCTGTGGCCCCTTTAAGACTGGTGTGTCTATGTATAAATGTTTATATGTGTATTTGGATTTGAGGCAAGCCCTGCCCTTTAAGGTTTTTTTCTGTAAGCTTCAATCCCTCTTTTCATATATTCGGTGAGATTAAGCTAAATTACAAAATCACTTATGCTTGTTTTGTTTATTGTTGTCACAAAACACATATTACTATATTTTGAACTCTGTGGGCCTATATTTAGGCTACTGAGATATCAAAAACACAGCAATGACTACCCCATCTAGTTGCATTGCATGTGACAGTATTCCAGGAACAACATTTAGGCCATGCTGGCACCCTGAACTTGGGCATTAAAATGAGGCAGACATCAAACTTGACACAACAGCCCAAACAAGGCTACAACTTACCAATTCCAGCAGCATGTATGTCAGAGTCGATGGTCCCCAGCAAGCCCCGGAGTGTTGCTTGGCTCAACAGGCCTACACCATTTCTACTGCAGCTGTAAATTCCAGATTGCGGGCTATTCCGCCTTTAGTTTTCAAGCTGAAAAACAGACACAAAGGATGTAGCCATGCAAAGGCCAGGGCACACATCAACATCGCCAATAGCACATAGTACCTTACCCTTGTTACCTTGTTTTGTTGATTTTTTATAACAGAATATTTCATTCTAAAGAGAGGGATCAGCACCATCTCTACAATTATTAGTAATAGGGAATGCACCAAATAGCTCCAAAACACTGCACAATCCAAACACACTATGGGGCTAAATATATTATTTTGCTAATAAACAAACCCGTCCCAATGCGTGCAATAATGTGTGCAATAAATATCCTCCCACACATAGAAAAGTTAATAGCAATAGTTAATAGTTTATATGTTCCAATAATGGTTATAATGCATATGTGAGCTATAAAGTGTCCTGTGCAAAAAAATGAAAAATAATTTATAATTAATAAAGTGCTACTAACAATATATATACATAATACTATAGCTGCCTTGTGAAAATAACTAGAGATGAGCGAACTTCTTGAAAGTTCGATTCGGGCGATTCGCCGAAATTCCCCAAGAAATTCGGGTTCGCCCGAATCGAACTTTCACGAATCGCTCATCTGAAAAAAAAAATGCCGGCATGGTGGGAGTGGGCAGGCCGGCTACGCCTGTCAGTGGGCCGCCGCCGCCGGCCCGCTGACAGTGCAGCCGGCCTGCCCGCTCCCACCATGCCGGCATTTTTTTAAAAAGCAAACACTTACCTGCATGGTCGGAGCGTGGAGGCCGGCGCCGCTCTCAGCTGTCATCAGAGGACGCGTCATCAGAGGGCGCCTGAGAGCGGGGCCGGCCTCCACGCTCCGACCATGCAGGTAAGTGTTTGCTTTTTAAATAAATGCCGGCATAATGGAAGCGGGCAGGCCGGCTGCGCTGTCAGCGGGCCGGCTTCCGCCGCCCGCTGACAGCGTAGCCGGCCTGCCCGCTCCCACCATGCCGGTATTTATTTTTTTTTATTTCAGGGAAAATTTGATCGCCACGAACCAAAAAAAATTCGGGTTCGTGCTGAATCGAATTTTCCCTGAAATTCGGAGCGAATTCCGGTTCGTCCGAACCGGTTCGCTCATCCCTAAAAATAACACACCAATGATTTTATAAAAAAAAAATAAGGGACGAACCTGAGGAGGGGGGGGGGGGGGGCAAATTGACAAGGGAATCAATAGCAAAACCGATCCATAATCTCAGAATAAAGAGTAAATGCCGCCCATTAATGTTCTATTTGTTTATTAGCAAAATATATTTAAATAGGGATCCATTTTGAAAAGTATATTTTTCTTGATTGGTATTTATTTGTTCTCCAAAGGTATTTTATCCATATATATACACTATTGAGCAATAAAATTTGGTCCAGGGTAGACAGGTTTTGTAGGTTTTTTATCCTTTGTCTTATGTGTGTTGTTTTTTGTGTTTTTATTGTAATGGTGGCTTTTTTGATTCAGCAATTCCAATAAAAATGACTTTTTTGCAATATTAGGTTGTAGTGCCCTTAATTTAGCCACAGAATATGTCATGTCTGCAAACTTCTTTTGAATTTGACCCTTAGATCTCCCACAGGTCAGATTTTACAGCTTTGGATGTGGCTCTAGGCCTGCTTCCACAGAGCTGACAAAGTAGTCTGACACCACAATCACTAAAGCCATACATTGGGCATAATTAAACCTGCCGCTCATGGTGCCCCGCCGCAGGTGGCAACCAAGATAGTAGTGGCCATCATCTCTCTGTGTACTAGGGAAAATAGGAGACATCAGCCCAATGTGTGGTGAGCCAGATACTGAGGGTGTATATCGCTGACTGGCTGGTGAAGGGACATGGCTGCCTGGGAGGCTGGGTGTCTGGCCTGGGGTGGGCTATGATGAGCGTGGAGTAAAGTCTGCTGGGGAGAGGGGGCTATCCAGATTTGAGCTGGGCTGCTGCTGCCCTAGACCCCTGCTGTGGTAAGAAGCTGGGGTGTCAGGTACATTGAGAGAGGGGGTGCAGGGAGGCTGCTCTGTCTTGGCCTTGCACTTTTCCTGGCACTGCTCTGGCTTGGCCTAGAATTCACTGGAACTGGTGTGGATTGGCCTAGCACTTTGGCTGGAACTGGTGTGTCTTGGCCTAGCATTTTGCCTGGAACTGCTCTGGCTTGGCCTAGCATTTTGCCTGGAACTGCTCTGGCGTGTGTTGGCATGTGCTAGAAGGGGGATGTGGCAACTTGTTCTGGCCTAAACATCAATCAGGGCATGGTTTGGTTTAGCTGTCCTGCCTGTGTATGTGCGTTTTCTGCCACTAATCATGACCTAGCTCACACTGAAAACAACAGTGGTGGAGTGTTACCTTCTCCAGATGTCACTATGTGTGGGGTTGAAATTATGCCTGATATGTAATTGGATATGTCTGTGCAGACACAAAGTTCAGACGTATGCCAACTTCTGAGATCCACTGGGGCATGTCACATCAAGTAGAAGAAGAGAGTGGTAGATGAAAATGGCACCCTCGCTGTTTACCTGTGACCAGCATGACACTATCATGCTTGTGAGTACACATGCCTGTGCTTGCAAGCTGATAGGAACTTAGGGGGGCAAGTGTATAGAAAATCAAAGGCGCAAGTGCATAAGTAGGCAGAGAGGCAAGAAACGCCGCCATGCGCATGCTCACAGATGCAAAAGCTAGCAAGGCCACTTCAATATGCGCACATGGGCAGCATGCCGGCATAGTTTTGGGCAAGGTGGATCAAATGGGGTCTAATGGGTGAGGCAGCCAGATACCAGGGGGCAGGCCAGGTGGTACTAACACCAGCCCCAAATATTTCAAAACAAGGCTGAACAGATACATTCATGCAGAGCTAAAGTGGTTTGGGAGGCTTTTAACAACCTGCTTAACTTGGCATTTTTATGGCTTTTCTCCACACTTTAGATGATGATGATCCACATATATGACTTCCTGCCCGACATTTATGGCAAGAGGACATTAGCACTCGAAGTGATGGTGAAGCTGGTGGAGGAGAGCACCACCTACATATTTACCCAGGTTATTTAGCATTGGTAGGACCTGAAAAGGAGAAAGAAGCCCTCCCAGGTGAGGAGGTTGTTCTGCCTATACTTCCCAAGTAAGTGACATTTATTTGCTAACTACTCAAACATACTATCACACTATGCAGGGATGTGTGTAAAATAATGCAATTCTCTTCTAGTGTCAGAGTACAGGCAGAGGGTCAAGCCCACCCGGAGATTGGACAATGCTGGAAATACCTAGGGGATGTGTAGGGAGGTGTGCAGGGGTGCCAACATCCTCACCCTCCATTGCAGATGAGACCCAAGCTCAACTGGATCAACCTGCTGAGGAGGAGGCACAGATGTTGGGCAGGGAGGCAGATGATCCTGGGCATAATGATTCAGGTATGAGCATCACGTACAACCACACACAGGAAGACATAGACTAAACACTATATGTGTTAAAATGTGGATTTATGGAATATTTGCTTCTAGATGGCCAAGAAGTCGCGGTGGGTGAACAGAGAGGGCAAGGTCCACCACCTATCCGGCAGCCCCAAGAAGAAGGTGGGTGATATTCGTCACAAAACACAATCCAATCCATAGCTCAACAACATTTGCTAACAGAGATTTTTCACCTACAGATTTGGACCCTGAGGTGTGGCAGTGTGAGACCTCCGCCAGCCTAGTAACTTTTAAGACAAGTGACTATTTAATAACATGCATTCTTAAACAGGTTTGCAGGAAGCAGAGACAAGACACTTATTGTTTGTTTTTTGCCATTTACAGGATACAGAGACATTTCTCAGTGGCAGCTCCAAGAGCTGTCCACTGCTGTACATAGGCTGGTGGGGGACATTGTGGAACTGGCCATGGCCATTGGGAGCCATCCACATTAATAAACTGGGAGCCTGCCACATTAGTTTTAAGCTCCCCCCTTGTAAATAGTTTGTAACACCCCCTTTTTCCCCTTTTTATTATTTTTAAAAAATGTATTATAAAAAAAAAATACTATTTTGCCATTAAACCGGACCTTCACCCTAAATAAGAGCCTATCTTATATGTTTCCCCCATCCTGTTCATACAGATTGTCCACATTAAAAATCATCCTACCTGCACCTATTGCCTCTTCTTTGCCTTTTAACATCTAAGATGGCGGCCCACAGAGTCTCAGGCTGCCTGCAGACAGGAAATTCCTTCTTACTGTGCCACTGTGCATTCTGGGGTTGCTGTCATTTTCCTGACCATAGCTTTGCTCTGTCTCTGCAGAGTAAAGCTATGCACTCCCCACCCCTCACCTGTTCTCAGTATGTGATGCTTTTGAGGCAAGATGGCGGCGCCCATATCCTCAAGTCCTGACCATAGTTGCAGCCCTGCAGGGGAAAGAATAAAAAGTAAGCGACTAAAAACGTAAAATATATTCATTTTAGATGCTGGAATACTTTTTTAGGGGTTTGGGCTTTTCATGAAATGATGCTGAAGGTCCGGTTTAACTACAAATATAAATAAAAATATTTTATAGAGCAAAAGAATAAAAACATTTTATTATACGTATATTTATACATTTACATTTATTTACTGTGATTTATTGCAAGAATAATGTGCAATTTATATACATGGGGCCATCCCAAACAAACAACAAGCAAGGAAAAGGAGCAACACTGTAGTTAAGGATGGGTAGATGTAAGCACTTAGGAGAAGAAAAAACACTGTATGAGACATCAGAAAGGGGTACAGATAATTACTTAGGAGAAGAAAAAACACTGCATGGGGCATCAGAAATTGATACAGGTAAGCACTTAGGAGAAGAACAGACACAGCATGGGACATCAGAAAGTGGTACAGGTAAGCACTTAGTGGATGAAAACACACTGGACATCACTAACAAACACCAAGCAAGGAAAAGGAGCAATGCTGGAGAAAAGGATGGGTAGAGGTAAGCACTTAAGAGCAAAAGACACCTGGCACAGTAATAAGTATGTACTAGAATGCCAGGGCCAGGGGCACAATACTGAAAACAAAAAATGAGAGGCTTGCATATGCAGACAAGCCAGTGTATGCGTACACACCACAGATATGCATACAGAAAACGGACTGAATATGCAAAAATGAAGGAGAAAACTGATAATTTATGAAGTAAACTAGTAGGACCTTACTGGACCATTAAATATTTTGCAGCAAGGTGCATTGAAAATGCCCAAAAACTGCTGGAGTACGGGGCGTTCAAACCACGTAAACGAATTGTCCATTGTATAAGCCACAAGAGCTGTACACGCAACGCTCTCTCAGGCTTACGTAACAACAAAGAAGTAACAAAGCTGGAGGCTCTGAATCATGCAAGTGCACGTACAAGCACAGACAATTGTAACAAAGGGGCTTACGACCTAAAACAAATCCTAAGTTAGAAGGCTGTGAATCGCCCTTTATATTTACACAAA
This sequence comes from Gastrophryne carolinensis, assembly GCA_027917425.1. NCBI lineage: Eukaryota > Metazoa > Chordata > Amphibia > Anura > Microhylidae > Gastrophryne > Gastrophryne carolinensis. The sequence continues at coordinate 112,770,241 of CM051240.1, read as the reverse complement.
ATTACTTCGTAAATTAGCAGTTTTCTCCTTCCTTTTTTCATATTCAGTCCATTCTCTGTATGCATATCTGTGGTGTGTACGCATACACTGGCTTGTACGCATATGCAAGCCTCTCATTTTTCTCATGCTGTAGTAAGGATTCAGAGGAACAGTTTGTTTCCATCACCTACCATGAATACATATTTTTTCAAACTGAATCTGCAACACAATTGCCACTTTATTTGTTGTCTCTTGCCTGACCTGTGTTATTCAACACCCACAGTTTTGTTGGGTAGTAGAATATTGTCTGCAGTACTGAGCAAGGATGTGGGTCACAAACCCCAGAGATGCCTGCAGGTGTTAGTGGCAAAATCTTCAGCAGATTCCAATGCAAAAGGGAAAGATGAATCATCAACCCAGAAGAACACACAGGACCAAGTCATGAAGAAATCACACATGGTTTGCCTTTTGTTAATGAGGCTTGAGTTAAAAAAGACATGATTTTATTGAAACAATATAACGCTTTTGCTCTTTGTGTATGACCATTTAATGCACGATAGGCCATGTTATGAATGGATGAAAGAGATTGTAGCCCAGAGGATAGAAGCAGTTAAAAACCTGCCTCTCATCGTGAGGTGGGAGATTTAATCTGTTTTTGTCTAAAGATAATCTCTGAAACCCCAGGATACAGAGTAAAATGCCCATATGTTTTTGGGAGGTTTTGGGATCCTGCACCATGGGAGTGTGGTGTCCACTGGGGAATGTACCAAATTGTTACGAGGAATAGAAATTGATAGTAAGAGGTCGTGTTTTATTTTACTACTATACAAGGTTGTAAGTGATATTTGTGTCAGATCAATAAACAAAATATTAACACAGATTTGTCCTCCTTGTACCACAGTTCAGGTTGGAGCAGATTGCGGTTCAGTTAAATTCACTAAAACCCCTTCTGTGATGTGGCTTGGCAGTGCCATCATGAAAAGTCACTGACGTGTTTCGCCAAGCAGCATCCTCAGAGGACTTTGTAATTCATCATGCTGGGCTGAATAAAGTGGACTGTGTTTGGCATCTGTAAAATGTGGATGCATAATGGTGGTCTCCTTTGGGGGCTTTTTTAGGTCCAATGTATACATATATAATTAGTAGTCTCTTTACCTTAATGATTGTATTGGTTTGGTAGTAGAAGTTCCCTAGTAGGAAACAACAAATTCTGTGTTCCTAGGCAAAGTATTTCTGGGCAACTGTGAGTAATTGTTGTACTAATTAATATACTGTATAGTCATATAAATGGGTTACCTTAGGCCATCAGGTTGGGTATCACGGTGGGGGTTTTTTTTTTTTGATTTTTACTTTCAATAAAGAGACAAGTAGAAAGTACAACAATTGCAAGGTTACAGAGCCATCTTGCATAAACAGATGAACAGGGTACATACATGAAAATCATTGGTGTGTCAGATGCAATCTTGTACAACAGATTTCTCTTAGCAACCCTTATCCATAAATGGTTCCCCACCCACCGTGAGAACCTAACAATCAGTACCCACCAGGGGCCTGCCCCTGGAAAGGGGGCACAACCCTGAGGCCTACCATAGTCTGCATAGAACATCTTGCTCCAACATAATGTGGCTCAGTCTATGAGAGCTTGTATTTGAGAGGAAGAGTAAAAAAGAGAAAGCGAGGAAGAAAGAAGATAGGGGAAGAGAGTAGGGGAGGGAGAAGTGGGGGAGAGGGGGGGTTGAACCGGGGGAAGTCAGCTCAACAGTACGCTTCTCCGTACTTCAGCAGCGCATCTTCATCTTCCTTCATCATTTTCCAGTAGCTCCGTCTCCAGAGCAACATAAACCCAAAAACTAGCTGCATCCGAGGGTGGGGAGGGGGAGAGGGCCCGGGGCCACAAGCTGCTTAAATCTGTCTGTCTCTCTGAAGAGGAACCATGACATCCATGTCTGCAAGAACTGCATCGTGTTCTCATGCACAGAGGCTGTAAGCTCCTTCATTTCCATTATATGATTGATCTCCTCCATCCAATCCGCCACCGAGGGAACCGCCTCGGATCTCCATAACCTGGGTATCATCGCCTTTGCTGCATTTATGAGATGTCGCAAAAGCGATCTCTTGTAGGTCTTCATGGGGGTGTCCGCCAAATGCAGGAGGAGCAGAGAGGGGTCCCAGGGGTGTCCACCAAATGCAGGAGGAGCAGAGAGGGGTCCCACGCCACAGAGCGCCCTACGATCTCCTCCGAGATTCCGGCCACCGCTCGCCAAAAGGGTACAATCTTAGGACATTCCCAGAAGAAGAAGCTACCAACCGCTTCTCGGCACCTCCAACACTCAGCGGACTGGGTCAGGGAAAAACCACGCAGCCGCTCCGGGGTGTAGTACCACTTGGTGACACACTTATAGTTAGTCTCTTGGATCTTAGAGGAGACAGAAGTTTTATGTGTTGCCAGGAAGATGTATTTCCACTGCTCCTCTGTCAGATGTCTGTTCAGGTCCCTCTCCCAGTCCGCGCAGAAGCGGGGCGCTCCGCTATCCCCACCGCTTCCCAAAAGCGCATACAGTTGAGAAACCAGCTTTATAGGGGGTTCCTTTTCCCTTGCTAATTGCTCAAAGGGGGTGATGGTCCTAAGCATCGCCTGTCTAGGCCCCAAGCTCAGGAGAAAGTTTTGGAATGTGAAAAAGAGCCAATGATCGAGCAGGTGTGTGTCCCACTTTTCCCTTAGGTCTTCCAAACGTGCCCACCCAGTGGGTAAGATGAGATCTAATCCTCTCGGGACACCCTTTTCTTTGAAACTTGCGCGAAGACGTGGGAGAATGCCTATGGGAAGGGATAGGTTATGTACTAGCGGCACCAGGGGGGTCGTCACGGGGATATAGCCTGCATGTCCTTCAGCTTATCAAAGACTCCAAGGGTAGTGGAGATGAGCGGGTGGTCTCTACAGAGGGCCTTCCCCGACCTGACGGCCCAAATCGTGTCCTTCAATGGGGTATGAAGCCATGTTACTTCCAGATTCACCCATTTCGTCCTTGTACCCTGGTGGTGCCAATCCAGTATACTTTGGAGGTGGACCGCACGCCAATATCGCAGTAGATCCGGACAAGCTAGACCCCCCCAACTGTTTTGGCCTAAAGAGGAGCTGCAACTTCAACCTCGATTTACGCCCCTGCCAAATGAATTTAATGAAAATCGAGTTTAGGGATTTAAAGTATGCTTTGGGGATTTGAATCGGGAGGGTCTGGAGTAAGTATAGTATCTTTGGCAAGACATTTTAGGCATAAGTATGTAATGGCTGAGGGGGGCCATCTAAATGGGAAGGATGTCCTCAGTTGGGCCTCAGCTTCTCTTGGAAGATTTACCCCTAGGGCCTCCGATTTATCATAGTTTATATTCAAGAAGGATAGTCTACCAAACCGCTCAAATTCCTTCAGCAAAACCGGTAGGCCCACCGCTGGGTTTGTAAGGAAAAACAAGAGAACGTCCGCGTATGCTGCAATCTTATGTGTAGCCGGGCCCACTGAGATCCCTCTAATGTCCCTCCACTCCCTGATTCTGCATAAAAAGGGCTCCATGAATAAGGCAAAAATCAGTGGGGAGAGTGGGCATCCTTGCCTAGTACCATTTCTAATATCCACCCGGCTCGAGAGAGCGCCATTAACCTTGATCCTTGCCGATGGGTCCGAGTATAGGGCCATGATCATCTGCAAGGCTTTAGGGCCCAGACCAATATGTTCCAAGACTGCTCTTATATATTGCCAATTTACCCGGTCAAATCTCGGCATCAGTGGACAGCAAGACAGCCGGTTCTCCAGTCTGTCTTACCCTATGCAACAGGTTCATCACCCTGGTCGTGTTGTCCCTGGCTTCCCTGCCCGGAACAAAGCCTGACTGGTCACCGTCCACTAATGCCGGTAACAGCCCCGATAGCCTGTTTGCCAGGATTTTTGCGAATAGCTTGAGGTCCACATTTAGTAAAGAGATGGGCCTATAACTTCCACAGGAAAGTGGGTCCTTCCCGGGCTTCTGGATAATCGTAACGTAGGCAGATAGCGCTTCGCTCGGGATGGCGGCCATGTCGGGGAATGCAATTAATGAGTTAAAGGCCGAGAGAAAGTGCGGGGCGTGAAGCTGGAGGAATTGCTTATAATAGGCCACGGAAAATCCATCTGGCCCTGGTGACTTCCCGTTAGGGGATCCCTTAACCGCGGCGCTCAACTCCTCTAGGGAGATTGGGCTCTCCAGCGCCTCCCTCTCTCCCCCCCCCCGGAGCACAGGCATTCCATTCCTACTTGCTATATCCGGCGTGGTATATAGCTTTATTTGTTGCCCGTCAACAATTACCTCTACAAAGTTTAACGTTTGCTGCTTCCTAAGGGCCCTTGCTAAAAGTGCACTACTCCTCCATTCAAAGTATAACCTTTTACATCTCTTTATAATGTATGTAGCCCTTGAAGTCAATAGAGAGTTTAGAGCTGCTCTGGCCTCAGTGAGTGCCAAGAGATTACTTTTGTCCAACAAGGCTTTATGCGTTCTTTCCAACTCTTGGACCTTCTCGAGGCACCTTTGCAGCTCCTGATCTCGTTCCTTCTTCTTCACGGTCGCGTGCCTGATGAGCGAGCCCCTAATAACTTGTGATAATTTGTGAGCTTGCCAGTTGTTGAACGGAGAAGTATCCGCGCTTTTGTTAAGCTCAAAATAGCCTTTGATAGTTTTTTGCAAGTCCTGGACCAACAGCTCATTCTGCAGAAGGGACTCGTTCAGCCTCCACGTCCACTCCCCCCTCGAACCCCCGGACAGGTTGATAGTGAGCGCCACCGGAGCATGGTCGGATATGACGTGGGTTCTATTTTAGGTTCCATCCCCGACCAAAGGCCGGGAACAGTAGCTCAGGGCCATAACCGGACAGGCAGCGCAGGTCAAGCCAGTCAACTACGCATGTTACTAAAATATCACAGTAGCAGCATCAGAATCATATGACCCAACCAAGAGTCCACGGACGTGGGTTTAGAAGGACCCCACAGTCAGATTAACGGCAGGATCCTCTCACGCTTGATCGGGTATTACTGCTGGTCAGTAGCCTGGGAGTCAGTTCCTCTTCTCAACTGCGAAGGGTAAGGGTCGGGGGAGCATGAGAGCCAGTCCGAGACCCGAACGGGACGCAAGCCGAACTGGTTAAATAGGCCAGGCAGGTCTTCATGTCTGCGGAGTGAGAAGGTCTTCCCTTGCTTTGAGGCGATTAGGACGAAGGGGTATCCCCATCTATATGTAATATTATTCTGTTTGAGAGTATCCAGCAACGGCCGAAGGGCCCTCCGCCTTGCCAAAGTGGACCTTGATAGATCTGAATAGAAGTGCAGGATTGCCCCGTCAAAGTCCAAGGGACCTTTCCTTCTAGCAGCTGCCATAATTGCTTCTTTTTCTTGGAAAAAATGAATCCTACAGAAAACGTATCTTGGGGGGGTCGTTCTGACGAGGAGGGGGGGCGATTACTCTGTGTGCCCCGTCTATCTCTATTTTGGAGTCACTACTCGACCTTTCCCCCAGCAACGTGGAGAAGATCCCTTGCAAGATAGGAAGAAGGTCCTCCGCTTGCGTCGCCTCTGGGAGCCCTCTTATGCTTATGTTATTCCATCGGTTGCGGTTCTCTAAGTCCTCCAGATGAAGGGCCAAAATGGCAGTCGCTGACTCTTGCACCTGCAGGCGGCGCGTAAGTTGTTGAATGGTGGACCTGTCTTCCTTGCTCCGCTGCTCAACCCCAGCAAGCCTTGAGTCCAGCTGCTTAAGATCTCCCCGGAGGAGCCCCACCTCCTCAGATAGCTTCTCACTAATTGAACGGGTGATTATGGTAAGATCTTACCTTAGTCGGCATAGATCGCAAATGTGCCCAGATGTCAGACAGGGTGTTATCAGACATAGAAGAGCTTGAGCCCATTGGACCCCCCTCCACTCGGAGACTCCTCCAATCGTCCCCCCCGGGGGGGCCTCCCCAGCGGGTCCCGGATCCTGGGCGGACTCTGTAGGTTTGGATATGTAGCAATTTAGATCCCCTTGGGTAGTTGCTGCCGAACTTCTTGTCTGCCCCCTACTATCTTTAGGTTTGCTGCCCCCTCCCATTTTGTGTTTTGTTTAATTTAGGGGGTGTCCGGTTCAGGGTGCTTTGAGGGAGCGTCTGAGAGGGCAATCAGCTCCAAGATGCTTTGAGGGTGCTCAAATGAGGGTTTTCTGACCCGGAGTGCTTAGGGACACTTCAGAAGGGGCTGCCAGGTCCAGGGGTACAATGTGAGCGTTTAAATGAAGAATGTCCAGCCTAGGGTGCACGATGGGCACTTAGATGAGGGGTGCCCAGCCCAGAATGTTCAAGGGTACTTCGAATAGGGCTACCAGAGCCCAGATGCTTGGGGGCACTTTGAAGGTGCTCAGTTGAGGTTTATCTGGTCCAGGATACTTAATGACACTTCAGGAAGGGCTGTCGGGCCCGAGGTGCATAGTGAGCGTTTAAATGACAAATGTCCAGACCAGGGTGCACAAAAGGCACTTGGATGAGGGGTGTCTAGCCCAGGACGTTTGAGGGCACTTCAAATAGAGCTACCAGAGCGCAGGTGCTTTGGGGATGCCTATGTGAGAAATGTCCAGCTCATAATGCAGGAAAGGCACTTAGATAAGGGGGGGTCCAGCCCAGGGTGCTTTGAGGGTGCTCAAGTGAGGGGTATCCAGCCCAGATTGCTTTGAAGGCGCATCGACTGTGGCTGTTAGGGCCAGAATGCTTTAAGGGTGCTTAAATGAGTGTTTACAGGCCCAACAGGTTTGAGAGCTCGTCAGTGAGGGTTGTCAGATCCCGGGTGCCAAGAGGGGGCTGAGATGAGTGCTACAGGAGCAACCAAATAAGGGGGGGCCTCCGTCGATGAAAACTGTAGAGGGACTAGTGGGGGGCGTCCGGCCCAGTATGTCCAGAGGGCCTTAAGCCTGCTCCCCCTGGAACCGTTAGCAAGGGATGGAAGGGAAGGTGAGTTTTTATCTTCTGTTTCTGGGGGCTGTGGAGACAGGCTTCCCTCCGCACCCCCCTCTCTACTATTACAGGGAGTCCTCCGCCTTTGGTATAGGCTGAGGGAGAGACTCAACGACCGCCTGCTGCTGCAGCCTCCCTCTCAATGGAGCTCTTCACTTCAGCCAGGTCACACTAATTGATGCTGGGCACCCACTCCCGCTCCGGTTCACTTGCAGGGAAGTGGAGAGGAGGCAAGGGCAGATCTCGGTCTGGCCAGGACCTGCCGCCCCCACCCTCAGCTGTAACTTTGCTCAACTCAACGGAGATCAAAATGGCAGCCGCCGCCGCACGATGCGGTCCTGTGCTCAGTGCCCGGACCAGCGCCTGCTCGTTTCTCAGGGGAGAGGCAGCGGGGGGATCCCCCTGGAGGTCCGAGTCCTGCCACTCCTCACCTCACCGATGCCGCACAGCTCAGCCGCATCAGAGCTCGGTGGCGTCAGGTAAGATGGCGGCCGCCACCCCTCTTCCGCAGCTCCCCGACCGTGCTGTCCCTCCAGCTCCAGACCACAACAGATCAGCGGGATCCTGCACTCCAGCGGTGAGTAATTTCAGAGCCCGGGCTCACAGGTTTTCTTTACTTCAGGCTAATATAGGCTATTGCTGCCGGGAGCGGACTGCCGACACATCTTCACCCCTCCATGGCAACCTCCGCCCCCGGGTAGTTTTTGATATATGGAAAACCAGGCAAAGACTAACATTACAGACATGCGATGACCGTATTCACCTTGGATGTTTGTTCCTTGTCAGGTGTCACACCAGGGGAGGGGTACAGAGGGCTTGAGCGCAGCTCCAGAATGAATATGGACATAACATCCCTTTAATGTCCAGCTACTGCTGCTTATCTTGAAATCAAAAACTGCTCGCCCCACGCTTCTTCCCCCAACCTTGCCTGCCCGCCACAGAGAGCTCCACTGTGTGCGTTCCTACGCTGGCAAGTCAGGGCGTATTTATTAATACAAATTAAAAAATGTATGGGCTTCAATGTGCTCCCCTTGAATCTTGGCACCCCTGCTCCACGCTAGCTATGCCCCTGGAAAAGAAATGAAGAAGACAAAACAGTACAAGAAAAACAAAAGAGGAAAGCAACACTTAAGCTAAAAAGAGTATATTTTTACATCCCTTTCCAAAGCAGAGCAACATGAAAATGACCCACATGTAAAAAGAACATTATGTTTTCCAGGCTTCATTATTTGAAGTATTTTTCAATTTCATAGGAAAAGGGTTTCAATATAGAAACACATGGAACAGTATTAAATTAAACATTTTTACTTTCAAAATACATTCTTTAAATCTTAGGCTTGAATAAAGTACAGTTTAAAGGTATTGAAAGTTGCTAACAGAAAAGCTCATCTTGCTATGAACATTTATTAGGAGAAAACTAAATATTACAGCATTTCTGCTAGATTTATTTTGCTACCTAATAATGAAGTATATTTAAATTCCTCTTTGTCAAATTATTTTCTGCTGTTCTTTGCAAAAGAAAGAAACAAAAAAAGAACATTTTTTTTTTCCGCTAAAGGAAAATACAATTACTGTATAATGTATATTTGATTTATGCATGTAAAACTTTGGAATAAAAATGAAACTGAATTGTAAATTGTATACAGATATCATAAAGTACATTTCAATTTCATTGCTTTTTCAATAAACAGGTATTTATGTTTGTGTTCTTGTGTAGGTGTCTGAGTATGCCAAGCACAGATCTCAATCATTTAAGACAGAAGTTTACTCCTAAAACTCCATGGCAGTCAAATGTTTTAATTTAGTTTTGCAGTATGGCAACATTACAGATGCATTAAAGAGGAAGTTTATTCAAAACGTTGACATAAATTGGATCAAAACCCAAGATTTTTACTGTCCTGAGTTTTGGTCCTCGTCACCGTGGCATCCCGATTCAGGATGCCCGGTTGTGTGAAGCCCCTGGATCACTCTAAAAACTTGCTTTTCCATCGATCCGATTGATCACGTGGAAAATCTCCTCCAATCAGCTCAGTATGCCACACATGCCACACATTTATGTAGGAATTATGCTCTGTTTGGTACAGAAAGTCAGAATAGAAAAGGGGTCTTCAAACCTTCTCCTTGAGGGCCGAAACAGTCCTGGTTTTGCAGCTCTGTAAACTGATTGGTAAACAGGTAAACAGGTGTAATATTTGGGGCTATAACTCTGTCAAAACACTCAATACATCACCTGTACATTAGTGTGGAGGGTTGGCATAGACAAACAGGAGCAGGTGCATCCTCAGGCTCCCCATGTCTATCTGAATGGCTGTAGGTGTGGGATCATGCCTCAGCTGCCTGGGAGACCGGGGATGCAGCTGTGTCCCAAGATTGTGGTGTGGGAGTGCCAAAAAGGTAAGTGTTTGTGGTCAACCATGAGGGGGGTTCACACAGTCAATTCAGAATGCAGCAGGGGGTACTTGATATGCCAGCCCTGGCGTCTGCTGTTGGGTGTCCAAAGCCTCTGCTAGTTTCTTTTATCCAAAACCCTGGCATATTGTGTTTTTGTGTGTCTTTTTAAACAATTCTATACCAGTCTTTATGAATAAATGTACGGTATGTATTTCTAAATAAATGACAAATGATGGGTTACACATTCCAACCCAGTGAAATGTAATAGCTACCTGTATTAAACCAGAACAGCCCCCATGTTTCACAAAATGGGTGTTGTTCCTAGAGCAGGGGGCAGGCATTCAAATTGCCTGTGCATTAACCACTTTAAACTGGTGAAATCTCCTCAGTATCCCAGCGATATTGAGAGTGCTGTGAATGTTTAAAGGGGTTAATGTGCAGCACTGGCAACCACGATGCCCCTCTACATTAGACACAACATCCATTGTTTGAAAAATTTTTAACCCCCCCCCCCACAGTCACAGAAATCATGTCCCTCAAGGCAGACAGATAGACACATAAAACACTACTCGCCCTGCACTCCCCCCCCCCCTTGTCTGCCAGTCACAGAGAGCTCCACTGTCTGCACTCACGAGCCCGCAAGTCAGGGCGCATTTGCTAATAAAAATAAAATGTTTTATGGGTTTCAATGTCAATATGGGCCTTTGACTCTTGGTACCCAGGGCAAGAGCCCCCCCTACTGAACCATAGCTATGCCCCTGGGCCAAGCAATGTAGAAAAACGAAAAAGGAAAGCAACCCTCATGCAAAAAGCTTGTATTTTTACAGCCCTTTCCAAACCAGAGCAACATGAAAATGTCCCCCATGGAAAAAAAAACAATTATGTTTTCCAGGCTTCATTATTTGTGTTATCAGTCGCTAACCAAAAAGCTCATCTTGGGTGTAGTTTCTGTTTAAGTAAAAATGAAGTAAGTGGAAACCTGTTGTAGCAGAAGGATTTTCTTGTTACCTCCCATATGTATCACAGGGGTTATAGGATGACCAGGTCTCTCTGACTATTATAGACAGGCGACTAGGAGACCCAAAAGTATTCTTACAATCAATAGCAACATCTAAAGTGCCAGGGTGGTTGGATAAGAAGGACTGCTAACTATAATTCAACTAATGTGCTGTTGCCAGTAGCACTTGAGCACACAAAAACATTAGTAATAACATTAAAAAAAGTGTAAAGGTCAGTTTCAATTTCTAATTTAGGTCAGAAAACATGAGAAGTCTGCATGCATGGTATTTGTAGTTGATAAAAACATGTTTCACATTTTATTGCTCCTCTAATAAGGACGGGTAAACATTTTGACTTTACATAAGATTATATGTGCTAATCATTTGTCCAGCCAATGCTTGCTAGCCAATGACAAGTCACTATCTTTATGTAATCAAAAGAGTATGAAATGCAATAATACAGTAGTAGCATGTTCCATTATCTGATAAATTTTAGGTATTAGAATACACATAATTCAAGCAATAGCCATGGGAAAGGTTAAGGAAAATCACACTTTAAAGTATACAAGAAGATAATTTAATACAGCAGTTTAATCTTTAAAGATCACAAATGTTATTTAAAAACTATTTCTCTGTACAAAAATAATAAAAGCATCTTAAGTTATTTTTCCAATTTTTCAGCTATATGTATTTATTTAGTGTCCTCATCATTAATGTGTGACCTATGGTAGTCAAGATGAACCATAAACCATAAACTATTTATGGCCTTTAAAGTTCTGTGTTTTATTTAATCAGTTGTAAGTTATGAGCTGTAAAGGTTTTTTGTAGAAAGGCCAGAAATCTAAATTCTCCCAAATCAGGCAACATTATTTCATATTAGAAATAGTACAGTATTTGGTGCTGCATTGTGAGGCACTTTTGACTTGAAACGCAGCTTGTCACAAGTATTGGGCTAACCCGAACTGCAAAATCCCAAAACCCAGAAATGCTCGCTGATGGGTTGCTGAGCAGCCTATCAACCAGCTTAACCTAATGCAGAGTGCACAGCAGCAAGGAATGGCTGTACACTTACTGTACCTGAGCCGGTTCCTCTGTCAAAATAGCCTTGGCTGGGGCTTCAAGAAGATGGCTGCCTCCATGAGTGGGGGCACTTCTAGTACCAGCTGCCAGTGTCCTCACTCATGGTGGTGGGCATCTTTTGAAGCCCTGGCTGTGGCGATTTTGACAGGAAGGATGGAGGAAAGAAGCCAGACCGGATTGCCACAGCTCAGGTAAGTGTACAGCCGCTTTCTTCTGCTGCACACTATGCATTAGCTTAAAGGGGACCCCTCACTTGCCGCCACCACCCATCCACCACTATCTTATAAAGAATAGCCCAACTTTTTATTTTTTAATTGTGTCATTTCAGGTTTAACTGTTTTACTAAATGCGGCTTTTAAAAGCATCCTATTTAACACGTAAACTGTCTACGGTTTATTTTTTTTTATATGTTTTGGTTATTTTATTAGCATTTTTGGTTACATCCATTTTTAATCTATTAAAGAATAACCCACTTTTTATTTTTTAATTTTATTTTTTCAGGTTTAACTGTTTTACTAAAAGCAGCTTTTATTTTTCAATACTTTTATTGTTTTATAAAGAGATACAGGACATGTATGATATACATCGTACAAGACATACTTTTGTTGTAACCAGAATATTGTTATAACCCTGACTACAGATTATCCAACGTAGCATTTACCCGTTAGATCTGGTTACTGCTTTGTTTACTCTTTTAAGCTCATAATACATCAGAGAGAGAAAAGGATTAGGAAAAGAAGTCCCCACCACCACCAAGGTCACTGATTTATATAGTTATATCCTTATATTTAATTCACTGATCCCATGGCCTTCCCTGCAAACACAACAGCATGTGTTTGCAAATTTTCTTTCTTTCAACACGATCCATTCGAGTTGAGAATGTATGATATCTAGCTGCACATGTGGCCTCTGACATGAGGTAGCTATAGCTATTCTGGCTGCTAGTATCAAGAATTTAATTAATTTCATATTATGGTATATTTTGCCATTGGGATTGAGATCTGGTTAAGTAATAACCATTTTGCATTTTGCATAAGTAATAAGCATTTTGCATTTGCAAGAAGGTCCATAGGAATCCTAATTTCCATTATCCTGTAGATCAGATCAATTACGTCTTCCGAGAAAGAGAGGATTATGGGACATGCCCACCATATTACATCCTCAAAAACTATTAAGGGCTGTGCCCGGGCACGCCTTAGCTACCCTATCTTAGATATGAAGATATATTTGGTTGTGTCTAAACATATCTGAGGATGGCATTTGGAGTCTCTCTTTAATAATGGATATACGTATGACTCCAACATTGTCAGTAAAGTTGCCTATCCAACCAAATCCCTTATTGATCCACCACTGACAGTGCCCTGTTCTATAGCCAGGCAGTAAGCTAGGATTCACATATTTGGAGCCAATGGTGTGTAGGGTGACATAAGCCCTGAGGCGGCTACAGTATCCCATAAGATCAACAAATGAGATAATGAGGATGATTGACCTTTCTTTGTTCTAAATCCACATTAAAAGATCAATAGGTGTGTTTTGGCATGCCATTTTTCTAATTTCACCCATCTGGAGCATTGTCCACTAGCACATATAGAGGACATTTGGGCTATCCGGACTGCTTGATAGTATCTATATAAAGTGGGTTCTTCAAGCCCACCAAGGGTTTTAGGTGTGTACGTTTAGGTTTGCCCCCCCCCCCCAAATGAAATTAATTATGTAATTATTTCAGTTCCTGAGATGGTACCGATATAGGCAGAGATATAGAATCCTCAACAGTAGTGTCAGTTTTAGGGCCGCTATATGTCCAAACCATGACAGGGATAGGCCAGACCAGGCTCTGAGACTCTCTTTCAACTTGCCTATGGGGGGGGGGTAATTAGCTCTATTTAGCGAGGCATAGTCTGTAGTTAGCTTGATTCCCAAGCAAGTGTTTGGGGTGCCCATTTAAAGTTAAATGCAGTGATTGGCGTAAATTAATATTTAATGCTTCTGACTTAGCGTCATTAAATTGTAACCCCTATCTGAAAAAGACTTGAGGATTTTCTGGAGGTTCAGTAAGAAGATCAATGGGTCTGAGATAGAGAGAAGAATATTATCCGCAAATAGGAAGCACCTTTGAAAGTCCCTGCCCATTGGTTCCCCCTTGATATCTACTGTCTAATTTAACACGCCAGGGGTTCCAGGGCTAAGACAAACAGAGCCAGAGTAAGTGGGCACCCCTGTCTAGCCCCCCCCAAATGATATCAACTGTATCCAGTTCCAGTCCTTTTATTAGTACCGATGTCATAGAATTAAAATATAGATTGCTCAATTGTTTACAGCAGTGCTCACCAAAACCCAGATGTTTAAGTATCAAATCGAGATATTGCCACGATAGGGAGTCAAATGCCTTGTGGACATCTAAAGATAGTAGCATAGGGTTCCTATAGTCGTCCTTGCAGATTTAATACTTATTAAATAATCTGGTCTGGATCTGATCTGGTCTGAACCCTGCCTCCCTGTAATGAAACCAACTTAGTCAATGTGGATAAGTGACATAAAAAATATTCAATCTTAGCCACTAAAACTTTCATCATGATCTTTTAGTTCATTATTAATAAGCGAGTAATGTGTCCCTGCCCTGTTTGGGTATGACATTCAGATATGCTAATCGTGCATAACCCGAAAGAGGATCTAGAGCTTTAATACTATTGAAGGGTTGTACCATGTGTGGGGCTAGGAGCAATGCTAATTTCTTATAATGAATTGCAGAAAATCTGCCTGGGTCCGGTGCCTTTGAGGACCCTGTTGTCTTGATCGCCTGGGTCACCTTATCTATTGTGAATGCCTGATCGATATCATCCCCTCGATTCAAAGAGCAAAAGTTAATTGATTTCGGATCGAGAATCGTAAGTTTGGGTGGGTGTTAGTCATTTTTTCCTGTTTTTTTGGCCATTTCCGACTCGCACGAGCCTACGTACGAATGTGTATATGCTCTTACGATCATCGCAAGTTCGTTCCTAAATTTTAGGATCAAAACGTAAAACTTAGGATCAAATCCTAAAACTTAGGATCAAAACGTAAAACTTAGGATAATCGAATGTGTTTAGGTGTGATTCAGAGAACAGTTTTCCAACCTCTAAATACGTTTTAAAAGAAAGCCACTGCCGACACCTTTTAGCAGTCAGATTGCTGTTCTTGATCAGGTTTTTTGGCTATGTGGAGGAGTCTGCGCGTCTTGAGCTCCAATGAACTGCATGTATCAGCATGGCCGAGGCCATAAATTGTATGGCAATGCATACCTGAATCATGTATGCCTTGTAAAAGCATTTTAATGTGGACCTTAATTAGTCCTTTGCATGTAAACCTTTATTTTGCAATATATTTGCGTTAATTAAAGAAACTTATGTCCTTTGGTATTTATTTTTAAATTGATGTACTAGAATAATATTTTTAGATTGCATTTATTGGTGTAGTTGTTTACCTTTGCTTTGTTTAATTATTTAAGCACATCTTTGGTCAGATGCATCACACTTACTGAGGAGAGGAGAGCGGGATAAAGTGCAGGATGTGGGTTACTGCTGTTTTTTGCACAGACACAGCAGAGCTGGGGGCACGGAAAGGTCAGAAATCAAAGAATGCAGAGCAACACAGTCACAAGGCCCTTTCTGTTTGCAGGCTGCCCGATAATACCTGACCCGCCATCTTGGCTGTTTCTAGACTCATAACATGCAGAAGTTGCTGGGTGTTTTTTTATATTTGAGAGCAATCTGTATGTAGAGGGTGTGGGTAACCACACACAAAATTTTAAGTTGTACCATTTGAAGCCAAAATATTAAAATTAAATCCACAAGTAAAAAATGCAAGTTAACTAAAAATTAAACAAAGTAAGATTTACTTATGCAAATGCATTCATTAATGGTTACTACAAAATGAATGAAATAAAGAAAAATAAGACCAAATATTTAGAATGCACTTTAATGAGGTAAGTTTGTAGTGCGCAGCCGCAAGATCAGAAGGATTTACGTCCAGACAAAAAAGGAAAAAGGGCAAAACCAATGTTGCAACCTGAGAAATGAAACGGAAAATTCAGGATGGAAACTGACATAGGTCTGATTCCCGAACTGCCATACGAACGGATGTACATTTTAGGATAGAAACGTATTTGCTTATAGAATCCCTCGCAAGTTCATACGAACGCACGAGCGTACGGGAAAAATAGGATGATCGGCACCAAAATCCAAGCTGTTACATGTTTCTTTGAATCGACCCTATTGTCTCTGCTAATATCATCCCCCACCTTATCCCCCCTGAGAATAAAATCTAAATTTATTCCACCATATCTCACATTCTGCCTGGGTGGTTAGTAGCAGATTAATTCCTGCTTCACCTTATTAATCAAGTTTAATGTCCTTATGTCCTGCTACCCTTAATGAAATAACTCAGACAGCAGTTGTCAATCCTTCTTTGTTTCTTAAGTCTAGAGGAAATCAGGATTAATTTATCCCTGATAGTCGCCCTATGGGCTTCCCAATTATTTGCTGGTGTGGTATCTTCCCCCTTATTAATATTGAAAAAATAGCTATTTTCCCTGTCAATTGTTCAATTACTTCCTTTCTGCTTAATAAAGACTTGTTAAGTCCCCAGCGAAAGCCTCCCATTTTAGGATTAAGGTTTCGAACTATGAGACTGGGTGGAATCACAGATAGCATTCCTTCTAGGTGCCGCACCAATGAAGTTGGAGCCTGTTGTCCGACTAAGCAAAGCTAGAAAAGTATAAAGACTGCATGGTTTAGTAGTGGGGGTACAACTCCACATGGCTAATTGATTTTATTTATACTTCCGTCCTTCCCCCTGGCATTAATTTGGGATCATAGCTGAGGGGGGTGAAAATTAGATATTTCCCGTCTGTCCCACCTCCCTCCTGATGACAACATATATAAATATAACGGTACAAAAGGGGGGCGTTGGACCTACCCAAAGGGAGCCGTCACTTTCTCTTCCATCTTATATGACAACCATGAAGACTACATGATGCAGTTTCAGGCCTATCACATTCTATGTAACAGGGTTCCCTGGGGATCACATATTCAGATCCGTAAAGTTAACAAGAAAGCGGAGGTAGGGATCAGTAGAACCAAGCTCAAGTTGTCCGAGACCCCAGAGTCCCACAAGCTACGCCCCCATGAGGGGACATTTAAAATCAGCTTCCTGGACTTTGAGGGTCCGAACCCCACATTCAGTATATAGGGTGCTTCCCCCCCAAATCTGTTGTAGGAAAAAGGGTTATCAAATACAACAACTACAATAAATATCTGGCCCAGAGGCATGTAAACTGACTAATATCAATGGTTTTAAAGAGCTCCTCCTCTGTATGGTTACTGGACATATGTTTGAGAAAATTTGAACATCTTTATTCCGGGATAATCCGCTCTTTTGCTGTAGAGAATAACTGTTTCACTACAATTGGCCTGATGCAGAGCCTCCCCGTTCAGCTATCCCGTACGTTTTCCCGTTGGTTTTGGGCTGTGATCGGTTCCTGAAAGGGTGCCACGTTGCTTTTTGTGTGCGTTTATGCGCTCAGGTGTGTCGGCATGCGCCTTTCCGATTGACGGCTCGCAAGAGGCTGAACTCCGTGAAAACGGACGGCCCGTTGATTGGTCCATTTTTTTAATTGATTCAGAGCCTTGATTTCCGATTGAAACCAGCCCCATTTAACGAGGGTCTCGACGCTTCACTTACGGCCACTATTAGCACCCGTATTTGAGCTCCGTATCATGCTTTCCTCTGTGCGCGAGCATCAAAGGTGTCAGCTACGCGGTCTTGTACTTTTGAGCATGGCAGAAACCAGGCTGCATCGAACATGTTTGGACATCGATGGCATGCATGACGTTGAGCTATTCGAGCTCACCCGCCTTAACCGTGTTTCTCTCCAGGACTTGTATAGCCAGCTGTGGCCATGATTAGCCCCCACCACAAGAAAGGGGCATGAAATTGCAGGTATGACCAAATTGGTTGGCTGCCTGCAGTTTTTGGCGAACGGCTCATTCCAGAGACTGGGTGCCTTCTCCGTGGGGATGTCCCAGTCTACGCTGAGCCGCAGCCTAACCAAGTTTTTGGATGGCATGGCTACCCTGGCCCCCCAAATGTATATTTTTCCCAGACACAGGGGAAGCCTGGAATGCGGTTAAGCTGGGCTTTTATAACATAGCCGACATGCCCAACGTCATGGGTGCCATTGATTGTACCCACGTATCGATAATTCCGCCTGCAGGTATGTGGTTTAGGTCAGCTTTTTTGGGGGGTTTCAAGCAGACCTACACCCTGTGTATCACTAGCATCCATTGTTTAGTAATGTTGTTGATGTTTAAGAATATTTGTGTGCATCTTGACACTTATGGTCACACTAATTACAGTTATGTTTGGTTTGTGCAGGAACAGGAAGATGGGCCATTCGATTAATGTCCAGGCAGTGTCCGGCCCTGATCTGCAATTTTTTAGTATATTTGCAGCCTTCCCTGGTTCCACGCATGATTCCCACATTTTGAGGAACTCCTGCCTCTTTGAACGTTTTCAATCTGGAGATCTGTCTGGCGGATGGCTACTGGGTATGTGTCTCAAACTTGTTGTTGCTGTCCAAATTTTCTTTATTTTTTTGGTGCCTGTACCCCACTAATCTGTGATAGATAGCAATGAAACAGTACAAGTTGGCAATCACTTACTTACCACTATTTGATCATCTTAATTCTTGTATGTATTCTCCACTATTGCGTCCTGTCCTGGCCCTCTTAGCTATGTAGCATACCACAGTCATTGTATAGGAGTGTACTGGTTGGATGTTCATGTTGGCTCATCAGAACTGTGCTTTGCTCTGACACTGCACAGCTCACCTATTTGTCCCTGTTCAATAATGCTTTAATGCACACCTAAACATTATTGATGTTATTCCCCTTAGGGCTCTGTCTGTTGTTCCATGTTGTTAGGCTTTTCAAGTTACCATTTTTGTTTAATGCATGTAAAATACTTGTGGATATTGTTTAGTTCTTATATTTAGAGTTATTTGTTATTTTTTGTTGGCCTTATAGTTATATGTTGACTAGTTATGGTGCCAGACACTACATATGTTTCCAATAGGCATATTTGTCATGTGTGTTTGTGTTATTGTTAGTGCTTATTTTTTGTTTGTTTTTTTTTGCAGGTGTTTCTGGCTATCCCTTGCTACCATGGCTACTCACACCCATCCTGCACCCATCTTCCCAGGCCCAGGAGCGGTATTACACTGCCCATAGGAGGACTCGCTCAGTGGTGGAACATGCCTTTGGCTTGCTCAAGATGCGCTTCCGATGTCTGGATCAGACTGGGGGTGCACTACAGTATCAGCCTGCCAAGGTCATCAAAATCATTCTTGCTTGTGGTGTCCTGCACAACCTTGCCATTCGAGGCCGGATATCCAGATACACTGACCTGCCTGAGGACACTTTAGAGATTTCTGAAGATCACACTCCTCCATACTCCGGATAACCAAGTTGCACAGCACAGGCAATACGTGCTCAACAAGTTTTTTTAAACTTAAACGTGGGGTCATATACATTAACACAACCATTTAGTGGTAGGTAGAGTCTGATGTTGCAGTTGATGGTTGGGGTGGGTGAATGTGTGCAGCAATATGTGCCAGGCTTTGGTTAATCTGCTGCCATTGTTGGACCATTTCACCCAAATGCCTGTTTAGGCTTCTTGTTTCTGCCAGTAGGCCAGACACATTTGTTTTTAAAACCTCTAATTGGTTATTCATCGATGTTATTTGGGTGCACACCGTGTCATTTAATTGTTGTGTGGTTTGTGAAAATGCTATATTCCCCTGGTGCCAGGCTTCCTCCATAATCTGAAGCTGGCTTATATGTCGCCTTGGCTGTGTTTTGCACTGGCACGGGTGGGTCGTTCTGCACCAGATTGAGTTGGTGCTGGTGGTTGGGTTGCCACAGAGTGTGTGGTGCGAACGGCAGAAGTGGTTGTTGGCACAGAGGTTGTGGTAGTGGACACCAGGTGATGAAGTTGCTGTGCCTGTTGCATCTGATGTTCACACACTGGTTCTGTAGGCATTTGCGGCATCTGATTTGTGTCCTCCTCCAAATCTCGAATGTCTTCAATAATTGGGGGACTTTGTATGTTCTGTAAAGAAATGTAACATTTATTGAGTTCACTTTTTTCCCAAAAATGGATGCAAGTGCAATTTCCCAAGTCTACACACTGGACCATTGACTTACCTCATCCAAACACTCAATTTGGTTTGTGTTGGAAGAAACCTGGTGTTGCATGGGCCTCTGGGACAAGCCAGGGGTTGCTTGGCCTTGTGACCTGTGTTGAGTTTGTTCTTGGAAGAGAGAATGTAATGTTATTTTTAACAACACCCACAGTGTGTATTAAGGGTTAGCAAAGTTTTTGTGTCCCCATTGAAAAGTCTCTCTGTAAAAACAAACTCACCTTTCGACTTGACATTCCTGTCTGTGTCTAGGCCCTCTGGCAGGCCCTGAAGGGTTGCAGGGTGAATATATGTGTAGACATGTTCTTCTGCTGGGGTTAGTGTGATTTTAGTCGGGAGACCACCCCCTGTCTGCTGGCTGGGGTAGATTAAATCACACCTATTAAGTGTTACATCCTGTTACAAAGCAGGCTAGACATGCATTTACACTCTAAATGGACTTTACCTCTGCTGGCGGCGCATGTCCATTTTTTTTTCCCATAATATTTGAGATCACCAAATTTGCTCTTAATTTGCTCAAGATCTCTCCTGACAACACTATTAACTTGGCTGCAAATATTAGCCCAGATCTCCTGCTTTGGGGTGGATTTTGAATAACGGCCAAATAGGGCATAGTGCTCACAGACACCAGTGGCTACAGCCATGCTTTGGGCATCAGAAAAATGGGCTGTAAGTGAGCCACGGTGTAGTTGACGGCCACATGGGTGTGTGGTGTCCCCTGCATCAGATGAAATTGGTGGCTGGCTGTCTGGGGAGTCGTGTTGGGTTCTTTGGCTTATGGGTGAGTGTGATGGAGTGTGAGTGCTGCTCTGTGTTAATGGCTGGGTGCCTGTGGAGCTTTCACCTGTTGAGCTCTCTAGTGAATCTGTGGTAGTGGTACTTTGTGACACAGAGTGTTGCGGAGGAGGGGTGGGTGGCCTGGGTGGGGTGGAGGTTTTGGACCTACGCTTCCCCTTGGTGGTGTGTCTTGTTTTTTGGGCATGCTTTGTGTGTGGAGGGGGTGCAGGCTGCAGGCTTTTAACAGATTTTGGTCCCTTGTGAGGCCTGGCTGATTTAGCAGGTGCTGGCGAATGTGGCAAGGGCTCCTTGCTCCTGCATTTTGGGTGAGCTGCCTGTGTGTGTGGCTTATCCACCCTTTTAGTAGGTGCATGTCCATCCTGGCTCTTGTGCCTGCTCTTGTGTTGTTTTTGTGTGCTGGATCTGAGCGGCTAGTATGTGCCTCTGGGCTTTGGTGGGTCTTATGGCTCCCTTTTGGTCTGGCCATAGTGATATGGTATCCAACACAGAGCTGAGTGCATTGACCTTTAAATATTTTTACCGTGTGGGCGTGTTCGCCAGCGTGTGTGCCTGCACGCATGCACGTCACCACGGGGGAACATCATAGCCATACCTGGAACCGCTAACAAGATGTCGCCAGCCATTTATACTGCGGAGCAGGACGACATTATCATGGATGTGAGTAGGCGAGCGTGCGTTTATGTGCGCGCACAAGCCGCTTTAAAAAAATAGCTATGGCAGGGCAAGATTAATGAGGATCAACTGACTTGTTAAAGTAAACTACTAGACCACCTTACTTTTAAACATGTGCGCAACATCAAACTAGCCTACATGCAGATTGCAGAACTAGGCCCATGTAAGTAGGAATGAGGGGCAGAAAGTGACTTTAGGTAGGGCATGAGACTTGGACATGTTTTTGTGTGACTAATGGTGTACCATTGTGTTTTTTCAAAACAGATGATGCTGAGGAAACGCTACGATTTCCGTGCGATTATGAGAAGAGGACGTTGGCGCTGGCGGTGATGGACGCGATATCCCGCATTTCGGGAACCACCTATACCTTCACACAGATCGCCCAACACTGGTCTGATTTAAAGAGGAGGCATAGGCCCCGGGTGAGGCGGTACTTCGTCAAACACTTTCAAGGTAAGTCGGGATACTTGACATGCAATAATCACACTGCCCTTGCCTGGGCGTGTTTTTATGATTGCGTTTATATTTCAGTGCATGAATGGAATATGCGGTTCCTCCCCACCCGGAGAAGAGCCTGCAGCCCAGTGTTGGACGAATCTGGTGAAGGGATAGGTGGTCCACCGCCAGTGCCAACGCCCATCCCCCCCTCTGCCAGTGAGTATGAGGAACCTCTTGACCTCAGTATGCGGGGGGGGGGATCACACGGCAGGGAGTCGAGCATCACCAAGCAGCAAACTGACTCTGGTAAGACTCTCAAAATTACATATGTCCTGATACATGCAAGAAAGACATATACTCATGTGCACTATTCGCAGGCACATCCCAAGGGGTCCAGGAAGCTGGACAAGCAGAAGAGTTGCCAGTGGAAGGTGAGTGATTTGATGCATAGAAGCCTAACCTAATCTGACATTCATGAGCCACAAACAGTCACTAATATACTTGTGTTTTTGATCCCAATAGCTTCACAGCAGCAACAGATGGGGGAAGAAGGGAGGAGACTGCGCCCCAGACGCCATGTTGGCCACAAGCCTTGTAAGTTTATGGTCTATCTAAAAAATGTATTTGCAACTCATGTCCAAAAATAAAAAATGGTCCCACAAAATTAAAGTAAAAAAATTAGAAATGTAAAAAAAAATATGGACACAAAAAAAAAACCAAGATAAGCACAACATAAGATCAAAGAAAAGGCCAACAATAAAGAAAGCAAGAGGCTCCTGTGCTGTTAAAAAAAATATATATTTTTTAAAAAGTTTTTAAAATTTTATCAAAAAAAAAACATTAAAAAAAAAAAATAAATAAAAATGTTGTGGTGTGTTCTCTTTCCTGGCACTGTACGTTCTCACAACATAGACATACAGTTACATGTCCCAAAAGGTAAGTATATGGGACAAGGAATAGGAAGAAGAAGGAAGAAGAAGAAAAAGAGATTCAGGTAAGCATGAAAGACAAGGAAGAAGAAGAAAAAGAGATTCAGGTAAGCATGAAAGACAAGGAAGAAGAAGAAAAAGAGATTCAGGTAAGCATGAAAGACAAGGAAGAAGAAGAAAAAGAGATTCAGGTAAGCATGAAAGACAAGGAAGAAGAAGAAAAAGAGATTCAGGTAAGCATGAAAGACAAGCAAGAAGAAGAAAAATGTAAGTATACTTGTCCAAAACATCAAAATAGGGGTGAAAACGGAAACGGATGGCAAGAAGGTACGTTTGGAAACCCATTAAAAAGGAGGCAAAAACGGATCGTCCGTGTGAACGGGGAACGGAAACCACAACTAAATAGCATGCCCCCGAGAGGGGGAAAAAACCCTTCCCGATTGAAGACACAGAAACGGAGCATTAATGGAGTTCCCCCGACGGCGGCTCTGCATCACATTTTATAGAAACATAGAAACATAGAAGGTTGAGGGCAGAAGGAGACCATACGGTCCATCTAGTCTGCCCTTATGTGTATACTGTATCTTAGGACAGATGTGTGCTTATCCCAGGCATGTTTAAATTCAGTGACTGTTGATTTTTCAACTACCTCTGCTGGAAGTTTGTTCCAAGCATCTACTACTCTTTCTGTAAAATAATATTTTCGAACATTGCTCCTGATCTTCCCCCCGACTAGCTTCAGGTTGTGCCCCCTTGTTCTATCATTAAGCTTCTTCTTAAAAACACTTCCCTCCTGAACCTTATTCAATCCATTCACATATTTGAAGGTCTCAATCATGTCCCCCCTATCCCTTCTTTCCTCCAGACTGTACAAAAGAAGTTCTTTAAGTCTCTCCTGATAAGTTTTAAGTTTAAGTCCTTCCACCATTTTCGTTGCTCGCCTTTGAACACGTTCTATTTGAATAATGTCTTTTTGCAGGTAAGGTCACCAGAACTGCACACAGTATTCTAGCTGTGGCCTTACCAGGGCTCTATACAGCGGCATCACAACCTCCCTCTTCCTACTGGTGATGCCTCGAGCTATGCAGCCGGGACAACCCCGGGACAAATGTAAGCAAAACGGACCATAGGAAAAACTGAACAGAATAAGCTCAGATCGGGGTAGGCTCTGCATCAGGGCAAATGTCCCTGGGGGGCTGTCTGATCTTATAGGGGCTAATTCCCTATGGCATTATCCAGGTCGGGGGCAAGCTAATGAAAAAACTCTCTTACTACTGCAAGACTATTCACTACAGATTCGGGGATCCCCCTGATTATGAAATTTGCTTACCGGGATCGATTCTCTGTGTCAGCTTGTGATGCTAGTTCCTGAACTTGTTGGGGCGACTTGGTTTACAGTGCTGACAGTGGCATCCATTTTAGTTTCCACCAGCTCTATCCATGCCAGCCATAAATTCTGCTGTGGCAAATTGTTTACTAAAGCCCACTCCAGTGCCTCTGTGTAGTGTGCCTTCTGGGATTGAGTCTCCATGTGCTGGCTGGGCCTGTTGAGCTTGTGTTGGGAGATGTCCTTATGAGAATCTCCCTGACTAAGAGGCATGTCTGCCATAGCCCTGTCCAGTGATGAGGCTGGGGAGAACTGGGGATTGAGCTCTACTTGCACTGGGGATAGTGGGCTACTTAATGGTGAATGAGGTAGTGTCTACGGCATTTGCCTCTGTTGTTTCAAGCATTCCTGTGGCTGTGTAAGCCCATGGCACTCTGTTCCTGGACCCATCTTAATTTCCTTCTTCTCAGCCTCTGCAGGTAGTTTCGGGGAAGTAGCTTTGTCCCTTCGTACATCCGACAATTCTCTGCGGGCTGTGGTGTCTAGGGCTCTGCGGAGGGCTGCTCTTGGTCATGCTGCACTCTTCTATTGATTGCTGCTTTGCTTGGCTGGAGCTGGCGGCTATGTGGCCATTCCTGTGTGGTCCACGCCTAAATGCGGCTTTTAAAAGCATCCCATTTAACAAGGAAAGTGCCTGTTTTTATGTAATGAAGAATAGCCCTACTTTAGTTTTTAATTGTTTTTTTTTCAAGTTCAACTGTTTTACTAAATGTGGCTTTTAAAAGCATTCTATTTAACATGGAAACTGCCTGTGGATTGATTTCTTTATATGTTCTGGTCATTTTTCAGGTTTAACTGTTTTATTAAATGTGGCTTGTTGGTTTATTTCTTTATATCTTTTAATAATTTCATCAGCATTTTTGGTTAGATCCAAAAAAGGAATCCCATTTAAACTGGACCTTCAGCATCATTTAATTAAAAGCCCAAAACTTTAAAAAATGATTCCCCAGCATCTAAAATTAATATATTTTATGTTTTTAGTCACTTACTAAATTATTCTTTCCCCCAATGGGCTGCAACATTGTTTAGGACTCTACGATATGGGCGCTGCCATGTTGTCTCAGAAGCATCACATAATGAGGAGAGAAGAGGGCGGCAAAAATACAGGGGGGCAGGTTTTAGCTGTGCTTTGCACAGACACCGCAGAGATGAGGGCCAGGAAAAGGACAGCAATCCCAGAATGCAGAGCAGCACAGTCAGAAGACACTTCCTGTCTGCAGGCAGCCTGAGACTCCACGGGCCTACCATCTTGAATGTTTAAAGGCTCATAAAATGCAATAGGTACAGGTAGGATGATTTTTAATGTGTGCAATCTGTATGTACAGGGTGGGAGAAACATCTAAATAATAATAAATTAACCTACAGGCAGTTTCTATGTTAAATGGGATGCTTTTAAAAGCCGCATCTAGTAAAACAGTTAAACCTGAAAAAATACATTTAACAAATAAAAAGTCTGCTAATCCCCTGGACCCCTTACCAGTTCACCCCGGGTGAAAATGAAATAAGACACCACAAAATGAAATATTTTAATTGTTCCTAATTTAACTTATACTCACCCATACTGTCTTCCATCTTCTGTCCCCCGTCTTCTTTGTCCCGCCTGTCTCCTCTTCCTTCTTCAGGGCTCTTCGAGGCCCCTTTCAGTGTGTAGATGTGGCGGTATAGGCAGTCAGAAGCTGATGGCTGAGCCGCCATTCGGATGCAGGGGAAACATAGGTTCCCCTTTCTTTCATCCTCGCTACGGTCGGTCTCCTTGCCTTTCTCGCTCCTTTATCGGGCGCAGGAGTGCCGTTGGATCTCCATCTCTGTCTGCGCGTGGTCATGAGCATGCTCATTCTCTTCACTGCTCAACAGCACCACAAGTGCACGAAGCCTAGAGTGTAAGCTCTTGGGCTTGCTTTTTCTTCCGGGTTTTCCTTGCTCCCAATGGACAATGACATCACTGACTTTGCCCAGCCCTAGCTACTTGTCAGAAGTCTACCTTTCCATGTGGCTCATCATGGAGTCCTCTGGCCAGGAGCCGGGATGAACAGAGGGGAACCTGAGTTTCCCTCCTTGCTAAATGCCACTGGAGCGACCTTAGACCCCCCAGTGGCATACATTTAAAGGAGACTGCGTAGGAGCCTGAAAGGGGGAAGGTAAGTATAAGTTAATTAAGAATAATGAAGGGTTTTTTTGAAATCGTGTGTGTGTGTGTGTGTGTGTGTGTGTGTGTTTTTTTTTACTACACTTTCACTTTGAACTGGAAAAGGACTCCATGGACCCCTATACTAGTTCATACTCCATTACCCACATCACCCACAGCCAGGGTGGTGTGGATATTTTTAATGTCACCGTTACATAAATACCATGGATGTCACTGTTATATGGATACTGTGCATCTCACTGTTATATAGAGCATGCTGGATGTCACCATTATGTAGGCACTGTGGATGACACTGTTAGTGACACCGTTAAATGGATACTGTGGATGGCACCAATATGTGGATACTGTGGATGGCACTGTTATATGGAGCATGCTAGATGTCACCATTATATGGACACTGTTAATGTCACTGTTATATGGAAATGCTAGATGTCACGTTTATAAAGATACGGTAGTTGTCACGGTCTTGGGGATGCTGTGAATATCACTGCTTTGGGACCATTGGATATCACTTTTTCCAAGTCATCCTTCAGCTTGACCACATGGAGAGATATTATGCTCCACCCCCTGGGAGAAAACACAAAACAGGAACAGAGATTAAAAGCCCCACCCCTTCCTGCCATCCTTGTTCTTTGTGTTTCCTCCCTGGGAAACCTTTGGACAGAGTTTACCGTTGTTAAACTTCATCTAGTTTTGTTGTTTTAGCTTGTTATTCTTGACCTCCAGAGTACTGGAGTAGCCAGCTGTTCTGGACACAATACCAGAGGAGTCCCTTCTATAGGCCGCATACAGCCGGGGCTATTTTTCCCTCATAGTTTTACATGGGTACTAGTTGTAAGACTTCTCCTTAAGCCCCAACAACTGAGTCAGTTGTGGGTCTGGCTACCATTGGTAAGTCGGTTACATATGCACTAGTTGTGCTGTATTTCTTTAAATCCCTAACTACTTTGTTAGTTTTGGGTATGTCGCTCCTTTAAAACCTCAGGTGTTGGTTCTACTAACCTATTATATTGTATATTTTATATGATCACTTTTTTGTATTTTGTACTTTCCCTCCAAAAATGTAAAATTTTGGGGGCGTGGTTAGTGACCCGGCATCTGATGTCATTTCCGGCTTCGGCATCAAACTATTAGTAATTAGGCAGGCGCACACCAAAGAGATTGATTTTGCGATGAAAAAGTTTTTATATCATGAAAAAAAGTGTGCAAAACATACAAACAAGTAGATATATATACAAATCTCAACACACAGTCTCATGAGGTATGTGGGGTATGAAAAAAAGGATACAATTGTATAGCAAGATCCAGATATGTTCAGCTGAGGGGGCTGTGTTGCACCAAGACGCTAGAAATAATGACAAAAAAACCTTAACTGTAGCCGTAAATCAAGTATATGCTATATATGCTATATGGTAAAAGGTTACCTCAGATACATCCCCTATAGTCTGGTGCGTTCACAGTGATCCTCAATTTTGCCACATACAGGGTTATAATTGATTGATAGCGAATGCTGAGTCAAGGGTAAATATCCCTTCTTATATATATGCAGTACAGTCAGAGAAACAAAAAAGATGATAGATGTATAAATGCCAGAGTATCATGTAAAATTGGATAATATTTCCTCATTGGCTATACACAATCATGAATTGGTCCCGGGCCCACAATTTATGAACTGCAATACAAAAAATTTGATATATGTGATCACATGTGTGAAGTGTGAAGTGTGAAGTGTAGAGTTCAATATGTAGGGTGTACTACAAGACCCTTCAAAAAAAGGATAGCAGAACATCTGGCGACACATCAGGGAGACTTTTCCAGATTATCTAATGTGGGTCGTCATGTATTTAATGCACATTCAACATAAGATTCTGCAAAGGGAGTTTTTTTGGATATTTAAATTACAGACCCGCATCCCCCTGGGATTGAACTCAAGGTGGGATGTGGATCTTTTTCTAGGATGAAGTTTGCATTTTTGACTTATTAAGTGTGTACATTAAAACTAAAATCATAATAATACATTCCCCTTTTTTAGTGCAGTATAGATTCTTTCTGACAAGCCTATAAGGAAAAATGTTTTGCTTAGATCTAATTTTGATTTATTCTTGTTCAAAAAAATGTGTTGCATTTCACTTCTCCCCTCTCCTAAGATACATGGTTATGTTTGCTGGCCCATACTTAGAAGGGTTAATTGGATAATGCACAGGAGCGGGGGATGCTAGCTAAGCTTTTGCCATTGGCTGCCCCCGTTCTTATGATGTGTATTAGAATAGCGGACATAGTGGGATTATACGCACCATGCACTTATATGACATTCTCTACGTGATATATTAGTGAAGCTGTAGTCCACTTATGTATATAGACAATTGCTGCTGTGTTTTTGAATGTACAGATTGCGTATGTCCATATCTCATTTGCCGCGCTTCTCTTCCGCCCTCTCCCAAAACAGATGGGGACACAGATTGCCCATACTCTGACGTGGCAACTTCCCAGCCAATCAGAATGGGTGATGTCACCTGCTTTCATGCCAGTGGCTGTTTCCAGCTCTATGGCCTCGATGGGAGATGACGGAAGTGTCTCACGGCGGCTGAAGGAAGCGCGTGTGTCCACCAGAGCGTGAGTACTCATGTAATTGATTAGTTAATCATGTTTATGATATAATGATTTTCCTGATTGCATTAACAATGTATGCCTATATATATGAAGGGTTTTCCCTTTGTTAAATGTCATGAATAAGGGCGCCAAGCCCGAAACGCGTCGACGCCGCCACAGCTTTTATATTGCCTGTCTTGTATTGCTGTTTTCACAAGGAGCATTTTAACAACTTTCATTAAACTGGACGTTTTACTGAAATACGGAGGCTGGCCGGTCTATTGTCTACAGCAAAGATACATGTGGAGGTGAGCTCTCTCTTCCGTGCTGCCTAGCCGTTGTTTCTGGGGGAAAGCGCATCCGGAGCTGGCACATACCCTTACAGTTTCCCGGGCCCCATACCTTGTGCTATTTAAAGGTTTAATAATTAAATGTAATGCTAACATTATTGTTTGGGCTAGATAATATGGGCCATATGGGATGCCCCCTACATGAGTTTTTCTAGTTCTCTTAGTAAAACAACTATCCAGGATTAAATAGATTGGATCAAATGAAGGGAGTATAATCCAGTTCTTCATTCAGGCCTTTGGGGGCCATAGTATCTAGTGTGAAGATCCAATCAAGTTCTCGTCTAAAGAGAGCCTTATTCCTATCTCCGCCCCTCCTCGCTCTCTTGAGACGAGAACTTGATTGGATCTTCACACTAGAATTTATACATCTGTTATCTTTATTTGTACAGATCTATAATCATATCATTATGGCTGACAATCCATGATTGATCCAAAGGGCATCCCATATTAGTCCTCACAGTCATGAGAGCTCATTGTATAATCCACTGATTCCATGTTCATATAGATCCACCAAACTAAGATATTCTAACCACCCTAACATTAATAGGGACGACCTACATATGGTGGCATATAGAGAAGACAAACTCATATATTACTGAATCGCTCATATATAGTTGTTTTTGTTATGTATTTTAACTTCTGTAAAATATCTATTTTAAATTAAAAATATGTGAAGAAACCAACTATCCCCTGAAGAACGCACCCTCCATAAAGACTTCGCTGCTGCACATCGTGCCTGATTTATTCTTGTTTTTTCCATTGTTGCAATGTTAGGCAGCCATCTTTGCTGAGCCCGGTATGCGGCGCCCCGTGCACTTGTTCACTTACAGCGCATGTGGAGCGACGTCACCTCTGCCAACCAGCTAGTATGCGAGCTGGGGCAGGGGAGACGTCACTTCCGCCCACCAGCGCTGACGTCGCAGGCTGGGACGCCCAAACCGGATGTGACGTCGCAGAGCAGCCGCAGGAAGCGCTGCTCACGACGATCACTCACTGGCCGGCCAGGGGGGAGGTTAGGTAAGAAAAACATATATAAGCGCGCACAGCTCTG
This sequence comes from Gastrophryne carolinensis, assembly GCA_027917425.1. Classification (NCBI taxonomy): domain Eukaryota; kingdom Metazoa; phylum Chordata; class Amphibia; order Anura; family Microhylidae; genus Gastrophryne; species Gastrophryne carolinensis. Next base: position 112,740,194 of record CM051240.1, on the reverse strand, counting down.
CATTCCCTTATCGCTACCCTGATGAAATGGCCTGCGGCCATGAAACGTCGGTAATTTAATCGTATAAGCGATCATGACTCAATGTACTTGTAAATAGCTGTATGTTCTTGCTTGTTCATGCCTGTGTACTAATGCATTATGGTTCAAGTATGATGGGGTACTATTAACCCTTTAAGTGCCAGCCTACCTGGAGTTTTTGTCACACTCTGTTGCCAGACCATTTTGCACTATTTTGCGCTCCCCATGTTCAAATGTGATTTTTGAAGGGATTTCCAGGGATTTCCCAGAAAAAATTATATATTGTTTTTTTCAGCAGAGTCTGGGCTTTAACATGAAATGTCTTGTTTGTCATTTTTTAGGTGTATTCTCAATATTTTTGGGTGAAATATGTGCAAAAAATAAATAAATAAAAAATTTTTACATATTGTAGTTTTTTTTGTAATAAAAAATGTAAGTTTGTCAATGAAATCTTATTGCGTGTGAAATCCCAATTTCTCCCGGTTACAGCGGTACCACATATGTATAGGTAGACACCCTTTCCTGCCCAGGAGACTCCCCCAAACTGAAACAGCGCTTTAGGGGATTTTCAGATAAAATACAACTGTGCTACGCAATATGCACACCTTGCAGTTTTTCCAGAAAAACAACCCTTTACATTTGAAATACCCCCAACAAACTATATATTCTCTGGAAGTACACACCTCAGGCTTTCTAGGAGTACCAGGCTTGTTGATGTGGCCATAGTTTTCTGGAAGTTACCCCTCAATGGATTCTTTGGTTGCAAAGAGTTTCCCTAAAAAAAGGATAAAAAAGCAGAATCAAAGCCACATTTTCCTAAAAAAACTATATACAAACAAGAAAAAACAAGTTTAACCTGAAAAAACAACATTCCCCGAACAGAACAACACCCAACATGCATAGGTTCTGTCAAGGGAAGAGTTGCCAAACACCCCAAAGTAAAGCATGTGCGTAACGGTAATTTTACTTGAAAATTTCAGCTCTGCAGACAAAGTGCGTACCTTGCGATTTTTCAACCAAAACAACCCTTGACATTTGGAATATCCCCCATAAACCATATATTCCCTGAAAGTACACACGTTAAGCTTTCTAAGGGTACCCAGCTTGTTGTAGTGGGCTCATCTTTCTGGAAGTAATCCCTCAAAGAATTCTTTGTTTGCGCAGGGTTTCCCTAAAAAATTTATAAAAAAGCTGAATAAAAAACACCTTTTCCTAAAATATAAATATGCAAACCAGAAAAAACAAGCTAAGTCTGAAAGCGCAAGGTCCCCCGAACAGAACAATACCCAACATGCATAGGTACTATTAACCCTTTTAATTGCCAGCCTACTTGAGATTTTGTCACCCTCTGTTGACAGGCCATTTTTCCCCATTTTGCGTCTTGTTTTGCGCCATTTTTGCTGGAACTTTCAGGAAAATTATATATATATTTTTTTGCAGCAGAGTTTAGGCTTTAACATGAAATGTCTTGTTTGTAAATTTTTTTTTTTTTTTTTACAATATTATTAAGTAAAAATAATAAATAAATAAATAAAAAATGTTTTAAAAAAATTGACTCCTTTATTTTAAATAAAAAATGTATTTTATTAAGGAAAATCATATTGCACGTGAAAGCCCCATTTCTACCAATTAGAACGGTACCACATATTTATCGGTAGCCCCCTGTTCCTGCCCAGGAGACCCCCCTAACTGAAACAAGTATTTTATAACATTCACAAAAAAAATACAACTACCATGCACACTACAAAGGGTTAAATCGAGAAAAAAAATGACATAGGGTCCCCCCTCCCAGGGGAGGGAGACCCCATTTTTTTTTGATTTTTAAGGGTTAAAAACCCTTAAAAATAAATAAAAAAATTGACGTGGGGTCCCCCTTACCCAAAGTAACCAGCCCGGGACCAGCTATGGGGGCTTGTAGGCACAGAGTGGGGGGGCCAGCTTTTGTGGCCCCCCCACCCTGCAGCCTACGAGCCCACATAGCCCATGTGGGCCCGGGCTCTTCTGCCCCCCCCTGGCCTTTGGGGAGGCAGGTAATGGGGGTGCCGGGGGTTAATGGCAAGCCACCCGCTAGCGCAGGTGGCTTGCCATCCCCCCAGCCTTGTGAACTGGTATAGGGGTCATGGACCCCTTACCAGTTCACAAGGGGTTAAATGTAAATAATCACACAGACACACAAAGAGAAAAAAATATTTTATTTTTATTTTTTTTTACACTGTACTCACCTCCCATCCATCCTGGAGCACTCTGTCCCTCGGTGATCACTGGCTTCTGCTCACTTGCTAGAAGCCTTTTATAGCTGCTGGATGACAGAACACAAAGGGTTAATCAAAAAAAAAAATGACATAGGGTCCCCCCTCCCAGGGGAGGGGGACCCCATTTTTTTTTTTTTTTTTAAGGGTTAAAAACCCTTAAAAATCAAAAAAAAAATTGACGTGGGGTCCCCCTTACCCAAAGTAACCAGCCCGGGACCAGCTATGGGGGCTTGTAGGCACAGAGTGGGGGGCCAGCTTTTGTGGCCCCCCCACCCTGCAGCCTACGAGCCCACATAGTCCATGTGGGCCCGGGCTCTTCTGCCCCCCCCTGGCCTTTGGGGAGGCAGGTAATGGGGGTGCCAGGGGTTAATGGCAAGCCACCCGCTAGCGCAGGTGGCTTGCCATCCCCCCAGCCTTGTGAACTGGTATAGGGGTCATGGACCCCTTACCAGTTCACAAGGGGTTAAATGTAAAAAATCACACAGACACAGAGAAAAAAAATCTTTATTTTTCTTATTTTACACTATACTCACCTCCGATCCGACGTCCCTCGCTGCTGTATGTCCCGCGCCGCTGTCACTGACAGATGCCGGTGGTGATCGGCGCAGGGCGGGTGACAGGTGAGGGGGCTCCGATCGGAGCCTCCTCACCTGACATCCGCCCTGCTCCGATCACCACCGGCATCTGACAGATGCCGGAGCTCGGAGGGGGTATAGGAGGAGCGGGATGACGTCATCCCGCTCCTCCCACAATGGGCGGAGCTAAGCGGCGGCGGCCATCGCCGCCATTACAAGAGGTGAGGACCCGGAAGAGGGTCCTCACCTGAAGACTGCGCAGCCCAGGGGGGGGATCGGACCCCCCCCCCCCGGTGAAGAGGAGACCCGGACAGAAGGCTCGGGCGCGGAGGTGAGTAAATGACAGTTTTTTTTTTTTTTCTTTTTACAGCGCCGATGTCAGCGCTGGAAACGGGGGGGGGGCGGCTGGTTTCGGGCCCCCCCCGAAGACGGAGGACGACGGGGGGGCGATCGGATGCCCCCCGCAGGAAGAGGGAACCCCAAGCTTCACGGGGATACCGGAGGTAAGTGTTTTTTTTTTCTATCTTTTTAACTGTTTGTGGGAAATGCCAGGCACGTAGTTTCTACGTGCTTGGCACTTAACGGTAGGAGAGGCAACCACGTAGAAACTACGTGCTTGGCATTTAAAGGGTTAATTTTCTTGTGATTTATCTGGCTCTTTGTGAGTCATTATCTGCTAATACCATGCTGTTGTTTCTCTGACTGTACTGCATATATATAAGAAGGGATATTTACCCTTGACTCAGCATTAGCTATCAATCAATTATAACCCTGTATGTGGCAAAATTGAGGATCACTGTGAACGCACCAGACTATAGGAGATAAATCTGAGGTAACCTTTTACCATGCAGCATATATAGGATATACTTGATTTACAGCTACAGTTAAGGCTATTTTGTCATTATTTCTAGCGTCTTGGTGCAACACAGCCCCCTCAGCTGAGCATATCTGGCTCTTGCTATACAATTGTATCCTTTTTTTCATATAATTTGTTATACCCCACATACCTCATGAGACTGTGTTTTGAGATTTGTATATAAATCTATTTGTTTGTATGTTTTGCACACTTTTTTCATGATATAAAAACTTTTTTTATTGCAAAATCAATCTCTTTGGTGTGCGCCTGCCTAATTACTAATAGTTTGGTTTACTGGTTTTGGATTGGTGAGGGATACAATCCTAGGAAGGCAGCACCCTAATATGTTACTTACCTTTCTCTTTGGAGTGCCGACCACACCACTTAATCCAAAAACCGGAAATAGAATTTCCCCAGCTACAGAGTGGTGGAGGGAGACAGCTGCCACCCCTCGGAGAGAGATAGAAAGTGAGGTTCTTTTTACGGGCAAAACATGAAGGAAAGCTGGAGGGAAGGTCCCGGAGCAGGCAACATCCTCAGTGAGGTTTTCAGCAGCGGCAGCATGTGCATCGGCAAGGCCCAAAGCAGCAGCGTTCGGGGGCTGGAAGCAAAGTGTACCTGTCCCTTCCAGTGATGTCAGCCTCTCCAGCGGTTAAGGTAGAAGATTCCAAGGAAACACCTCCTGTGGTAAGATTGTTCAAAATGTTTTTATATATAACTTTGATACAAAATAGGTTACTGTTTATTATGTTTATAGAAAAGTAGATCCAAGTCTATAGGGTCGTTTCACAGCCTTCTACATTATTTCCCGTTTTTATCTTTCCGTGTGAACATTACACATGGCTTTCTTCAGTATCGGAGCTTTCACATGATTCAGAGCCTCCATCGGGAGCATCTCGTATTGTTCCGGATGATGTGAGAGCCATTGAGAATCTCTCTCAAAGCCAATTTCACAGACGAGGCTCTTAGGCTTGATTCAGAGAGACAAAAATAGACTTTCGTTTTTGTGCCACTTTCGTATTATTTTCAAATTTTCCCGCTCTCGTATGAGTGTGCGAGCGATTCTGTGCATGCATTGCTAACCTTCTGTAAAGTTTCCGTCCGTTCGTATGCCAGAGTACGAGGATGTCATTTTCCATCGTGACTTTTCTGTTTCATTTCCTCAGGTTACAACGTCAGATTTCGATTTTGTCCTTTTTCCATCGTCTCCTTGCACGAATCCTTTACGTTTCCCGATAAATTTGGATTTCATTATTCAATAAATAATCATCCGGACGTAAATCCTTATGATCTTGCGCCTGCGCACTACAAACTTAACTCATTAAAGTGCTTGCCTACATATTTGCCACCCTCACTTCTACTACAATGTTTAGCTAAACCCCTTAGCGCTATCCTCCATCTTCCCTTTTGGATCCTTAAAGCTCACCCCAACCACTTAGCATTATCCTCCATCTTCCTTTTGGACCCTTAAAGCTCACCCCAACCACTTAGCACTATCCTCCATCTTCCCTTTTGGACCCTTAAAGCTCACCCCAACCACTTAGCACTATCCTCCATCTTCTCTTTTGGATCCTTAAAGCTCACCCCAACCACTTAGCATTATCCTCCATCTCCCTTTTGGATCCTTAAAGCTCACCCCAACCACTTAGCACTATCCTCCATCTTCCCTTTTGGACCCTTAAAGCTCACCCCAACCACTTAGCACTATCCTCCATCTTCTCTTTTGGATCCTTAAAGCTCACCCCAACCACTTAGCACTATCCTCCATCTTCCCTTTTGGACCCTTAAAGCTCATCCCAACCACTTAGCACTATCCTCCATTTTCCCTTTTCAACCCTTAAAACTTACCCAAACCACTTCACGGTTAGGTTCTTCTTCCATTTTAGGCCCTTAAAACTTACCCAAAACACTTTGCGGTTAGGTTCTTCTTCCATTTTAGGCCCTTAAAACTTACCCAAACCACTTAGCGGTTAGGTTCTTCTTCCATTTTAGGCCCTTAAAACTTACCAAAAACACTTCCCGGTCATTGGAAGCTTCAGCTCTAAATTTTTTTTTTTGCCTTAGTTTGTTGTAAATGTATTTTTATAAAAAAATGACACGGAAACTTTTTTTTTTGTTTTTTTATATTATAAGCCCATTTTTTTGTTTCGGTTCTAAAAATTTTACAAGAAAAACTTTTTTTTTAATAAAAAATGTTAAATATTTTTGACATTTTTAAAAAATAAACTATTTTAAACATTTTAAAAAATACAGTGACAGGATTCAGGACACTAGTCTTCTTCTGTTGTCCCCAACGAGTCAACCAGCTGCTGCATATCGGCCACCAACTCAAGGACCCTTCGATTCATTGCTTCCACTCTTGCACGTGTGGTCCCTGGATAAAATTAGAAAAAATTAGTTTGAGACAAATACATGTTTCTCACCTGTGGATGGAATGTTTGTTAGTTGGCAAATTAAATTAGGACGTCATATGTCAGTCTGCTAAGTAATAAATCTAAGGAAGTGGGCACAGGTCATTCTGCTAAGTAATTAATCTAAGGAAGTGGGCACTGGTCATTCTGCTAATGCCATTGACTATGGCTTGATGTATCTGGGTGATCATGTCACTTAACACATACTGCAAAGAATTACATTACAACTTACTTGGTTGGTGGCCGACTGATGCCTCGTTGGGGACAACCCTATGTCCTGGGCCCTGCCACTGTTGTGAAGTAGAGGCTGTCGAGACATGGCAAATAGGGTCACTTATAATGTCTTAGTCAACAGTAATCAAATGTCAATTTCAATGTGAGTGTCACATCATTCACCTTCTCCCTGTGCCTCCTGGCCGAGATCTTCTGCAGACTGCACATCTTTACCCGCTCCAGAAGCATCTAGAAAAACAGATTAAGTGATTTAGCTTGGTCGTAAATAGCATGTATATGTGTGTGCGGTTACATGAAGAGTCACATACCAGAGGCTCCCGCCTGCGTTGCTGGGTACGACTCCCTGCCCACGCTGTGCCGCCCCTCCTCTGTGGAAAGGTCCAGGGGCTGGTCGGAGGACCCAACAGAGGAGACCGTCGCCCTGGAGATCCTCCACCTTCACTTCCAGCTGCAGATTCATGCAGCACTGGTTGTCCTGTGCGCCTCCGGGTGCGGCGGATTCAGTAATCCATTTCCAACACTAGAAAAGAAAAACAATTATAAATAAATGCCTACCTTCTGCATGAGTTACATCTGGCATGCAATCGCTATGTACTTACTAGGGAAATGGAGTCCGAAAAACCGCTGCACCCGGGGCATGTGCAGCCGTTTCAGGTCCGACCAATGCTGTATGATCTGAGTGTGGGCGAAGGTGGTGTCCGTCTGCTGTTGGATTTTCCCAATGATCTCCAGGGCGACGGTGCGCTTCTCAAAAGAGTTGGGCAGGTAGTCGTACCTGCGCTCCAGCATGGTCTACAAAACACAACAGAAACATAGGATGTAGTTAAAACTGCATACAAATATCTGTCACCAATCGATCTTTGGACTAAATGACATAAACAGACACAATTCTAGGCTAATCCAATCCTTGAAGCTGGCCTCAGTGTTGTTTCGCACGTGTGGGCTCTCACGTCGGTTTGGCATGGAGTTTAAGACACTTTTAAAACAAAACGTTTTTTCCTGCGCTTCCTTAAGGGCTAGGCATGCATTTAGATGGCAAATCAAAGGCATTAAAAGACACTTACAAGCATGATGATCTCTTCTTGTTGGCGGGTGAAGATTGTGGGCACCATCTTGCCTCTTGTCTGCAGCAGATAAGTAATGCCCCTGCGGTTTTCGGGTTCCACACGGCCGGACGAACACGTAAGCGTCAATCTTATTTAATGGGTCCTGGACACACAGCTCATTCTCTTTCAGAGTCCATGAATAATGGCACCAAAAAAATCCAAACCTAAAGCAGCAAAGGAGGTCAGCAGCAAACAGGCATCCAAGCAGGAGCCTGCTGCAGGCCCAACAACTCCGTCACAGATACTAAAAACGAAGCTGCGGACAACCCACATTGTTCAGCCAAAGGCACCCACTACAACCACCAAAAAAAAGGAGCCAGCGGGAAAGAGGAAGGCACAGGCCAGCAAGCAAACCCCAACGGAGGGGAGAAAAGGGACCAAGAGGGTGTGAAGCCCCAGCCCCCCCAGGTCACCATCACCCCACCCACGTGTCTACCATGCCAAGGCTCCAAAGAGGGCAAGGCACCGGCCCAGAAGCCCAAGCTCTGGCTCACCCCTGGACCGGCCGTCTACCTCCAAGTCTTTTAAGGGCCCACAGAGGCACAGGGCCCCAAGCACGACTTCCTCAACAACACCCTCTCCTCCTCGGCCACATTCTCCACCGGCACAGGTGTCAAGGCACTCTGAATATGCCACATCTACACCTGTGACTTCAGTGGCCACCCATCCACGCTCACTCAGTCCCTTTCCAAGTCCGGTTCAATCTGCAGCCAGCCAGCAGTCCGTAATTTCCCACAGCCAGCCCAGAATGTCCCCTGATTTTCCGCCAAACACTGAGGAGCCAGAACCACAACCAACAGGGCGCACATTGCACAGAGGCCAGTTGAGTGGCAGGTTTGGTGAGGCACAAACTCTGGCATTGGCTAGTGGCCTCACCTTGTATTATGATGAGTTATATGGGCGCAGATCCAAAGCTACAGACAAGCAGCGCAAAGACGAAATTTTGGAGGAGCTCACCAGACAGGTCAATGCAGCGGGGGAAGAGCTCAAAGATGTGGAGCAGATTCAAAGGAAAATATCGGACCACAAGTATGCAGCACGGAAGAATGAAAATAAACGGCGCCATTACAGGTACATATATACTTTGTGGATTTGTCTTCGTCTTGTATTGGCACCATTTAGCTAATTTTGTCCAACTATCTTTTTCAGCTTACAAACTGGCGGAGGATTCCCCACTAAACTGCAATTTACCCGAGCTGAGGAGATAGTGCTTGGCCTGCTACATCCTGTGGCCTTAGAGGGACACTCGGCACGACAGGACACGGACATTCCGACTATTCCTGACGGTTAGTAATGTTAGTGTGTATGTGAAATGTGAGCTACGTGTAAAATGATGCTACAAGCCATATATTAACACATGCCCCTAGGGTGTGCCTTGTAGTGGAGGTAACAATTTAAACAGGGTGTGTTATGTGTGTGGACTCATCATTTGCTAATTTCCTTGCCCATACATGAGTTTGGAGAGTCTTGAGGAACACTATTGGAATTAGCAAAGGACTGCCTGTTATGTATTTAGAGTCAATTACATCCAACACTTCCATCTTTATCTGTAGGCCACTTGGGTTGGAGCTGTACTTTGCTCAGAAAGAGTGTGGTCCCATAGTGGGCTTTTAGGGATGCGTGAAGCCTCAGAACAGCCAGTACATGCATGTTTATTTTGGTTAAGGAGACCAATGTTTATGTACTTGTTGACTAATACATCTAACAGATAATGGCATTCATAGTCAAGGTCAACTTGGTCCGTTGGGGGAGTTGCCATTCATGCGTGGCCCCGTGTTTTAGTGAACCATATGTGTTATTATACATAAGCAATGCCTAGTTGTGTGTTAACATGCCTTCTTTTCCACAATGCAGCCCAGCATCATCCCTCAGCTAGTAGGGAATCCTCAGCGAGTTTTACCATGCTGTCAACTTCCGTGCTGCCTCTGACTCAGGATCCGATATATACGGTAAGTGTCTTTTTCTGATGTTGCTTATGCATGTGACTTGCTATGTTTCTTTTTGCGGAATTACATATGTCTTCCCCAAACTGAACCTTTTTTATTTACATGTCCCAACAGACCCACACACTGATGGAGGAAATCCAGGAGCTGGAGGAGGATGGACCCTTCATTGGACCTTCTGAACAGCTCCCCCTGGGACAGAATCTGCAACTGTCCCAACATGTTTCTACACCAAATCCTCAGCAGCAGAGTGAAGCTGGCTGCATGCTGCCAGCTCATCGTGGGCAGTAGGGATGAGCGAATCGATCCGGACGAACTCGGATTTGTTCCGAATTTCATGAAAAATTTGATTCTGAACGAATCCGAAGTTTTCCTTTAAACTCCATTTATTTCAATTAAAGGCATTCTAAGATGGTGGAAGCACATGTCCAGACATGTCCCCTGGGGCAAGGTATCATGGGTAAGTCACATGCAGCTTATCAGCAGCCAGGAAGCCCGGTGACGTCACCGTGCTCTTCCTTGTGCGCATTTCAGCGTTCTATTGCGGCCAGAGCACAGCTCGTTACAGACAGGGACAGAGAGTTAGAGATAGGTAGGGAGAGTCAGAGAGGCAGACAGAGAGGTAGACAGAGCCAGGGAAAGATAGTGAAAGATAGGGAAAAACCGGAACCATCCAGCCAGGGACAGCTTAGAAGTGACAGTGAATTTTTTTTTTTTTCATTAGCCAGATCAGTTTTCAATTCAATTTCAGTTCTTTGTGCTGTAAATCTGCCTTGCCACTGTGCATGCCATCTATGCAGTGGCTTATTTAACCCTATCTGTTAAACACAAGCATTTGTCATAATATAACTGGATAAGTTTTAATATTTTTTGGTCTGCCTTTAACAAAAAAAAAACACCAGCCCACCTGGTTATCCCAAACCGGCACTTAGCAGCCTATCTGTTATACTAAATATGCTTGTTGATCCTCCTCAGCTTAATCAAAGTATTGCATTTTGAATTGGTTTTTGTTCTGCCTTTAACAAAAAAACACCAGCCCACCTGAGTATCCCAAACCTGCACTTAGCAGCCTATCTGTTATACTAAATACGCTTGTTCATCCTTCCTCAGCTTAATCAAAGTATTGCATTTTGAATTGGTTTTTGGTCTGCCTTTAACAAAAAAAAAAACACCAGCCCACCTGGGTATCCCAGACCTGCACTTAGCAGCCTATCTGTTATACTAAATACGTTTGTTCATCCTCCTCAGCTTAATCAAAGTATTGCATTTTGAATTGTTTTTTGTCCTGCTGCCAAAACACTAGGCCGCATGGCATCCCAAACCTGCACTTAGCAGCCTATCTGTTATATTAAATACGCTTGTTCATCCTTCCTCAGCGTAATCAAAGTATTGCATTTTGAATTGGTTTTTGGTCTGCCTTTAACAAAAAAACACCAGCCCACCTGGGTATCCCAAACCTGCACTTAGCAGCCTATCTGTTATACTAAATGTGCTTGTTCATCCTTCCTCAGCTTAATCAAAGTATTGTATTTTGAATTGGTTTTTGGTCTGTCTTTAACAAAAAAACACCAGGCTGGAGGGTATCCCAAATCTGCACTTAGCAGCCTATCTGTTATACTAAATACGCTTGCTCATCCTTCCTCAGCTTAATCAAAATATTGCAATTTGAATTGGTTTTTGGTCTGCCTTTAACAAAAAAAACACCAGCCCACCTGGGTATCCCAAGCCTGCACTTAGCAGCCGATCTGTTATACTAAATACGCTTGTTGATCCTCCTCAGCTTAATCAAAGTATTGCATTTTGAATTGGTTTTTGGTCTGCCTTTAACAAAAAAAACACCAGGCCGCAGGGCATCCCAAACCTGCACTTAGCAGCCTATCTGTTATACTAAATACGCTTGTTCATCCTTCCTCAGCTTAATTAAAGTATTGCATTTTGAATTGGTTTTTGGTCTGCCTTTAACAAAAAAAACACCAGCCCACCTGGGTATCCCAAACTGGCATTTGGCAGCCAATCTGTTATACTAAATACGCTTGTTCATCCTTCCTCAGCTTAATCAAAGTATTGCATTTTGAATTGATTTTTGGTCTGCCTTTAACAAAAAAAACACCATGCCGCAGGTCATCCCAAACCTGCACTTAGCAGCCTATCTGTTATACTAAATGCGCTTGATCATCCTTCCTCAGCCTAATCAAAGTTTTGCATTTTGAAATGGTTTTTGGTCTGCCTTTACCAAAAAAAAAAAACACCAGGCCGCAGGGCATCCCAAACCTGCACTTAGCAGCCTATCCGTTATACTAAATACACTTGTTCATACTTCCTCAGCTTAATCAAAGTATTGCATTTTGAATTGGTATTTGGTTTGCCTTTAACCAAAAAAACACAAGCCGCAGGGCATCCCAAACCTGCACTTAGCAGCCAATCTGTTATACTAAATACGCTTGTTCATCCTTCCTCAGTTTAATCAAAGTATTGCATTTTGAATTGGTTTCTGGTCTGCCTTTGACAAAAAAAAAAAACAGCCCACCTGGGTATCCCAAACCTGCACTTAGCAGCCTATCTGTTATACTAAATACGCTTGTTGATCCTCAGCAGCTTAATCAAAGTACTGCATTTTGAATTGGTTTTTGGTCTGCCTTTAACAAAAAAAACACCAGCCCACCTGGGCATCCCAAACCTGCACTTAGCAGCCTATCTGTTATACTAAATACGCTTGTTGATCCTCCTCAGCTTAATCAAACTATTGCATTTTGAATTGGTTTTTGTCCCACTGCCAAAACACTAGGCCGCAGGGTATCCCAAACCTGCACTTAGCAGCCTATCTGTTATACTAAATACGCTTGTTCATCCTTCCTCAGCTTAATCAAAGTATTGCATTTTGAATTGGTTTTTGGTCTTCCTTTAACAAAAAAAAACACCAGCCCAGCTGGGTATCCCAAACCTGCACTTAGCAGCCTATCTGTTATACTAAATACGCTTGTTGATCCTCCTCAGCGTAATCAAAGTATTGCATTTTGAATTTTTTTTTTGTCCTGCTGCCAAAAAACTAGGCCACAGGGCATCCCAAACCTGCACTTAGCAGCCTATCTGTTATACTAAATACGCTTGTTCATCCTTCCTCAGCTTAATCAAAGTTTTGTATTCTGAATTGGTTTTTGGTCTGCCTTTAACAAAAAAACACCAGGCCGCAGGGCATCCCAAACCTGCACTTAGCAGCCTATCTGTTATACTAAATACGCTTGTTGATCCTTCCTCAGCTTAATCAAAGTTTTGTATTTTGAATTGGTTTTTGGTCTGCCTTTAACAAAAAAACACCAGGCCGCAAGGCATCCCAAACCTGCACTTAGCAGCCTATCTGTTATACTAAATACACTTGTTCATCCTTCCTCAGCTTAATCAAAGTTTTGTATTTTGAATTGGTTTTTGGTCTGCCTTTAACAAAAAAACACCAGGCCGCAAGGCATCCCAAACCTGCACTTAGCAGCCTATCTGTTATACTAAATACGCTTGTTCATCCTTCCTCAGCTTAATCAAAGTATTGGATTTTGAATTGTTTTTTGGTCTGCCTTTAACAAAAAAAAAACACCAGCCCACCTGGGTATCCCAAACCTGAATTAGGCAGCCTATCTGTTATACTAAATACGCTTGTTCATCCTTCCTCAGCTTAATCAAAGTATTGCATTTTGAATTGGTTTTTGGTCTGCCTTTAACAAAAAAAACACCAGGCCGCAGGGCATCCCAAACCTGCACTTAGCAGCCTATCTGTTATACTAAATACGCTTGTTCATCCTTCCGCAGCTTAATCAAAGTATTGCATTTTGAATTGTTTTTTGTCCTGCTGCCAAAACAATAGGCCACAGGGCATCCCAAAATACGCTCTTTCATCCTTCTTCAGCTGAATCAAACTATTGCATTTTGAATTGGTTTTTGGTCTGCTGTAAAAACACCAGCCCACATGGGCATCCCAAACCAGCATATGTCACCCTATCTGTTATACTAAATAAGCGTCTACAGCCTCAGCTTTATTAAGCTATTGCATTTTGATTTGGTTTTTCTCCTGCTGTCAAAACACCAGCCCACATGGGCATCCCAAACCAGCACGTCACCCTATCTTTTATACTAAATAAGCTTGTTCAGCCTCAGTTATATTAAGCTATTGCATTTTGAATTGGTTTTCGTCCTGCTGTCAAAACACTAGCCCACATGGGCATCCCAAACCAGCACATGTCACCCTATCTGTTATACTAAATAAGCTTCTACACGCTCTTTTTTTTATTTACTTTTTTATATAGAGCAGTAATAGGTTATATAGTGAGGTAAATTTGCCATTTTGCACCATTATATAGAGAAGCCCACTGTGTAAATCTGAGGAGCAATAGTTTATACAGTATTGTGAGGTAAATTCGCTGTTTTGCACTATTATATATATCAACCTAAATCCCTGTGTAAATCTGAGGAGCAATAGTTTATATTGTGAGGTAAAATTGCCATTTTATAGAGCAGGCCCTGTCTGAAAATCTCATTTTGCAATCTATGTTATATTGTGAGCTAAATTCACCATGTTGCACCATTCTTTAGAGTGGCCCTCCTGTGTAAATCAGAGCAGCAATAGTTTATATTGGACAATACATTTTCCCTGTTTTGCACCATTATATGGAGCAGCCCCTGAGTAAATCTGGGGGGCAATAGTTTATATTATGAGGTAAATTCATGGTTTTGCACCATTACATAGAGCAGTCCCTATATAAACCTGAGAAATAGGTTATATTGTGTGAGTTAAATCGGCTCTTGGTTTTGTAGCATTCTATAGAGCAGCTCCTGTGTAAATCTGAGGGGCAATAGCTTATACTGTGAGGTAAATTTGCCATTTTGCAGCATAATATAGAGCAGGCCCTGTGTAAATCTGAGGGGCATTAGCTTATATTATGAGGTAAATTTGCCATTTTGCAGCGTAATATAAAGCAGGCCCTGTGTAAATCTGAGGGGCAATAGTTGATACTAGGGATGAGCGAATCGATCCGGACGAACCCAGATTCGATCCGAATTTCATGAAAAATTCGATTCGGATCGAATCCGAATTTCCCCGTGCTTCGATCGCTCGAAGTTTTCCTTTAACATCCATTCATTTACATTACAGCCATTCTAAGATGGCGGACGGGACATGTCCAGACATCAACCCCGCGCCAGTGCAAGCTGGGGCAGTCACATGCAGCCTATCAGCAGCCAGCAAGCCCGGTGACGTCACAGCGCTATTTAAGTCGGCGGACATCTTGCTTTTCCTCATTTCTCTATTGCATTCATGAGAGACAGGACGCTGCTGTAGTGAGGGAGAGACAGAGAGCCAGGGACAGACAGGGACAGGCTGGAGACAGGCAGGAGACAGGCAGGAGACAGACAGAAAGTCAGCGAAAAGCAGGGAAAGTTAGGAAAAATCGGAGGCAGTCACAGGGAGATTTTTTTTTTTTTCATCCAGCCTGAGTGTTACTGGCTGGCTGACTGGCTTTGTTAGCGTTTTCAGGCTGCTTATACACTTACTGTGCATATATACTGAACTGATCTCAAGTCTGCTGTGAGGCATCCCATTCTGTGACTACACCAGCCTCTATTTACTGCTATACCCTTTGCACTTATCCTAATAGAAATTTGGCCTGATAAACACACTTGCTGTGCATAGTATTACTGCTCACAGTTGCACTCCTGTTGGGGCATCCCATTCTGTGACTACACCAGCCTCTATTTACTGCTATAACCCTTTGCACTTATTCTAATAGAAATTTGGCCTGATAAACACACTTGCTGTGCATAGTATTACTGCTCACAGGTGCACTCCTGTTGGGGCATCCCATTCTGTGACTACACCAGCCTCTATTTACTGCTATAACCCTTTGCACTTATTCTAATAGAAATTTGGC
Source organism: Gastrophryne carolinensis (assembly GCA_027917425.1). NCBI lineage: Eukaryota > Metazoa > Chordata > Amphibia > Anura > Microhylidae > Gastrophryne > Gastrophryne carolinensis. The sequence goes on along the minus strand of CM051240.1, from coordinate 112,724,887 downwards.
CTGATAAACACACTTGCTGTGCATAGTATTACTGCTCACAGGTGCACTCCTGGCTGTTGGGGCATCCCATTCTGTGACTACACCAGCCTCTATTTACTGCTGTAACCCTTTGCACTTATTCTAATAGAAATTTGGCCTGATAAACACACTTTTGCTGTGCATAGTATTACTGCTCACAGGTGCACTCCTGGCTGTTGGGGCATCCCATTCTGTGACTACACCAGCCTCTATTTACTGCTATAACCCTTTGCACTTATTCTAATAGAAATTTGGCCTGATAAACACACTTGCTGTGCATAGTATTACTGCTCACAGGTGCACTCCTGGCTGTTGGGGCATCACATTCTGTGACTACACCAGCCTCTATTTACTGCTGTAACCCTTTGCACTTATTCTAATAGAAATTTGGCCTGATAAACACACTTGATGTGCATAGTATTACTGCTCACAGGTGCACTCCTGGCTGTTGGGGCATCCCATTCTGTGACTACACCAACCTCTATTTACTGCTGTAACCCTTTGCACTTATTCTAATAGAAATTTGGCCTGATAAACACACTTGCTGTGCATAGTATTACTGCTCACAGGTGCACTCCTGGCTGTTGGGGCATCCCATTCTGTGACTACACCAGCCTCTATTTACTGCTGTAACCCTTTGCACTTATTCTAATAGAGATTTGGCCTGATAAACACACTTGCTGTGCATAGTATTACTGCTCACAGGTGCACTCCTGGCTGTTGGGGCATCCCATTCTGTGACTACACCAGCCTCTATTTACTGCTATAACCCTTTGCACTTATTCTAATAGAAATGTGGCCTGATAAACACACTTTTGCTGTGCATAGTATTACTGCTCACAGGTGCACTCCTGGCTGTTGGGGCATCCCATTCTGTGACTACACCAGCCTCTATCTACTGCTATAACCCTTTGCACTTTTTCTAATAGAAATTTGGCCTGATAAACACACTTGCTGTGCATAGTATTACTGCTCACAGGTGCACTCCTGGCTGTTGGGGCATCCCATTCTGTGACTACACCAGCCTCTATTTACTGCTGTAACCCTTTGCACTTATTCTAATAGAAATTTGGCCTGATAAACACACTTGCTGTGCATAGTATTACTGCTCACAGGTGCACTCCTGGCTGTTGGGGCATCCCATTCTGTGACTACACCAGCCTCTATTTACTGCTATAACCCTTTGCACTTATTCTAATAGAAATTTGGCCTGATAAACACACTTTTGCTGTGTATAGTATTTCTGCTCACAGGTGCACTCCTGGCTGTTGGGGCATCCCATTCTGTGACTACACCAGCCTCTATTTACTGCTGTAACCCTTTGCACTTATTCTAATAGAAATTTGGCCTGATAAACACACTTGCTGTGCATAGTATTACTGCTCACAGGTGCACTCCTGGCTGTTGGGGCAACCCATTCTGTGACTATACCAGCCTCTATTTACTGCTGTAACCCTTTGCACTTATTCTAATAGAGATTTGGCCTGATAAACACACTTGCTGTGCATAGTATTACTGCTCACAGGTGCACTCCTGGCTGTTGGGGCATCCCATTCTGTGACTACACCAGCCTCTATTTACTGCTATAACCCTTTGCACTTATTCTAATAGAAATTTGGCCTGATAAACACACTTTTGCTGTGCATAGTATTACTGCTCACAGGTGCACTCCTGGCTGTTGGGGCATCCCATTCTGTGACTACACCAGCCTCTATCTACTGCTGTAACCCTTTGCACTTATTCTAATAGAAATTTGGCCTGATAAACACACTTGCTGTGCATAGTATTACTGCTCACAGGTGCACTCCTGGCTGTTGGGGCATCCCATTCTGTGACTACACCAGCCTCTATTTACTGCTGTAACCCTTTGCACTTATTCTAATAGAAATTTGGCCTGATAAACACACTTGCTGTGCATAGTATTACTGCTCACAGGTGCACTCCTGGCTGTTGGGGCATCCCATTCTGTGACTACACCAGCCTCTATTTACTGCTATAACCCTTTGCACTTATTCTAATAGAAATTTGGCCTGATAAACACACTTTTGCTGTGTATAGTATTACTGCTCACAGGTGCACTCCTGGCTGTTGGGGCATCCCATTCTGTGACTACACCAGCCTCTATTTACTGCTGTAACCCTTTGCACTTATTCTAATAGAAAGTTGGCCTGATAAACACACTTGCTGTGCATAGTATTACTGCTCACAGGTGCACTCCTGGCTGTTGGGGCATCCCATTCTGTGACTATACCAGCCTCTATTTACTGCTGTGACCCTTTGCACTTAATGTAATAGAAATTTGGCCTGATAAACACACTTGCTGTGCATAGTATTACTGCTCACAGGTGCACTCCTGTTGGGGCATCCCATTTTGTGACTACACCAGCCTCTATTTACTGCTGTAACCCTTTGCACTTATTCTAATAGAAATTTGGCCTGATAAACACACTTGCTGTGCATAGTATTACTGCTCACAGGTGCACTCCTGGCTGTTGGGGCATCCCATTCTGTGACTACACCAGCCTCTATTTACTGCTATAACCCTTTGCACTTATTCTAATAGAAATTTGGCCTGATAAACACACTTTTGCTGTGCATAGTATTACTGCCCACAGGTGCACTCCTGTTGGGGCATCCCATTCTGTGACTACACCAGCCTCTATTTACTGCTGTAACCCTTTGCACTTATTCTAATAGAAATTTGGCCTTATAAACACACTTTTGCTGTGCATAGTATTACTGCTCACAGGTGCACTCCTGGCTGTTGGGGCATCCCATTCTGTGACTATACCAGCCTCTATTTACTGCTGTAACCCTTTGCACTTATTCTAACAGAAATTTGGCCTGATAAACACACTTGCTGTGCATTGTATTACTGCTCACAGGTGCACTCCTGGCTGTTGGGGCATCCCATTCTGTGACTACACCAGCCTCTATTTACTTCTGTAACCCTTTGCACTTATTCTAACAGAAATTTGGCCTGATAAACACAATTGCTGTGCATAGTATTACTGCTCACAGGTGCACTCCTGGCTGTTGGGGCATCCCATTCTGTGACTACACCAGCCTCTATTTACTGCTGTAACCCTTTGCACTTATTCTAATAGAAATTTGGCCTGATAAACACACTTTTGCTGTGCATAGTATTACTGCTCACAGGTGCACTCCTGGCTGTTGGGGCATCCCATTCTGTGACTACACCAGCCTCTATTTACTGCTGTAACCCTTTGCACTTATTCTAATAGAAATTTGGCCTGATAAACACACTTTTGCTGTGCATAGTATTACTGCTCAAAGGTGCACTCCTGGCTGTTGGGGCATCCCATTCTGTGACTACACCAGCCTCTATTTACTGCTATAACTCTTTGCACTTAATGTAATAGAAATTTGGCCTGATAAACACACTTTTGCTGTGCATAGTATTACTGCTCACAGGTGCACTCCTGGCTGTTGGGGCATCCCATTCTGTGACTACACCAGCCTCTATTTACTGCTGTAACCCTTTGCACTTATTCTAATAGAAATTTGGCCTGATAAACACACTTGCTGTGCATAGTATTACTGCTCACAGGTGCACTCCTGTTGGGGCATCCCATTCTGTGACTACACCAGCCTCTATTTACTGCTGTAACCCTTTGCACTTATTCTAATAGAAATTTGGCCTGATAAACACACTTGCTGTGCATAGTATTACTGCTCACATGTGCACTCCTGGCTGTTGGGGCATCCCATTCTGTGACTACACCAGCCTCTATTTACTGCTGTAACCCTTTGCACTTATTCTAATAGAAATTTGGCCTGATAAACACACTTGCTGTGCATAGTATTACTGCTCACAGGTGCACTCCTGGCTGTTGGGGCATCCCATTCTGTGACTACACCAGCCTCTATTTACTGCTGTAACCCTTTGCACTTATTCTAATAGAAATTTGGCCTGATAAACACACTTGCTGTGCATAGTATTACTGCTCACAGGTGCACTCCTGTTGGGGCATCCCATTCTGTGACTACACCAGCCTCTATTTACTGCTATAACCCTTTGCACTTATTCTAATAGAAATTTGGCCTGATAAACACACTTGCTGTGCATAGTATTACTGCTCACAGGTGCACTCCTGGCTGTTGGGGCATCCCATTCTGTGACTACACCAGCCTCTATTTACTGCTGTAACCCTTTGCACTTATTCTAATAGAAATTTGGCCTGATAAACACACTTGCTGTGCATAGTATTACTGCTCACAGGTGCACTCCTGGCTGTTGGGGCATCCCATTCTGTGACTACACCAGCCTCTATTTACTGCTATAACCCTTTGCACTTATTCTAATAGAAATTTGGCCTGATAAACACACTTGCTGTGCATAGTATTACTGCTCACAGGTTCACTCCTGGCTGCTGGGGCATCCCATTCTGTGACTACACCAGCCTCTATTTACTGCTATAACCCTTTGCACTTATTCTAATAGAAATTTGGCCTGATAAACACACTTGCTGTGCATAGTATTACTGCTCACAGGTGCACTCCTGGCTGTTGGGGCATCCCATTCTGTGACTACACCAGCCTCTATTTACTGCTGTAACCCTTTGCACTTATTCTAATAGAAATTTGGCCTGATAAACACACTTGCTGTGCATAGTATTACTGCTCACATGTGCACTCCTGGCTGTTGGGGCATCCCATTCTGTGACTACACCAGCCTCTATTTACTGCTGTAACCCTTTGCACTTATTCTAATAGAAATTTGGCCTGATAAACACACTTGCTGTGCATAGTATTACTGCTCACAGGTGCACTCCTGGCTGTTGGGGCATCCCATTCTGTGACTACACCAGCCTCTATTTACTGCTATAACCCTTTGCACTTATTCTAATAGAAATTTGGCCTGATAAACACACTTTCTGTGCATAGTATTACTGCTCACAGGTTCACTCCTGGCTGCTGGGGCATCCCATTCTGTGACTACACCAGCCTCTATTTACTGCTATAACCCTTTGCACTTATTCTAATAGAAATTTGGCCTGATAAACACACTTGCTGTGCATAGTATTACTGCTCACAGGTGCACTCCTGTTGGGGCATCCCATTCTGTGACTACACCAGCCTCTATTTACTGCTGTAACCCTTTGCACTTATTCTAATAGAAATTTGGCCTGATAAACACACTTGCTGTGCATAGTATTACTGCTCACATGTGCACTCCTGGCTGTTGGGGCATCCCATTCTGTGACTACACCAACCTCTATTTACTGTTGTAACCCTTTGCACTTATTCTAATAGAAATTTGGCCTGATAAACACACTTGCTGTGCATAGTATTACTGCTCACAGGTGCACTCCTGGCTGTTGGGGCATCCCATTCTGTGACTACACCAGCCTCTATTTACTGCTATAACCCTTTGTACTTATTCTAATAGAAATTTGGCCTGATAAACACACTTGCTGTGCATAGTATTACTGCTCACAGGTTCACTCCTGGCTGCTGGGGCATCCCATTCTGTGACTACACCAGCCTCTATTTACTGCTATAACCCTTTGCACTTATTCTAATAGAAATTTGGCCTGATAAACACACTTGCTGTACATAGTATTACTGCTCACAGGTGCACTCCTGGCTGTTGGGGCATCCCATTCTGTGACTACTCCAGCCTCTATTTACTGCTGTAACCCTTTGCACTTATTCTAATAGAAATTTGGCCTGATAAACACACTTGCTGTGCATAGTATTACTGCTCACAGGTGCTCTCCTGGCTGTTGGGGCATCCCATTCTGTGACTACACCAGCCTCTATTTACTGCTATAACCCTTTGCACTTATTCTAATAGAAATTTGGCCTGATAAACATACTTTTGCTGTGCATAGTATTACTGCTCACAGGTGCACTCCTGGCTGTTGGGGCATCCCGTTCTGTGACTACACCAGCCTCTATTTACTGCTGTAACCCTTTGCACTTATTCTAATAGAAATTTGGCCTGATAAACACACTTGCTGTGCATAGTATTACTGCTCACAGGTGCACTCCTGGCTGTTGGGGCATCCCATTCTGTGACTACACCAGCCTCTATTTACTTCTGTAACCCTTTGCACTTATTCTAATAGAAATTTGGCCTGATAAACACACTTGCTGTGCATATTATTACTGCTCACAGGTGCACTCCTGGCTGTTGGGGCATCCCATTCTGTGACTACACCAGCCTCTATTTACTGCTGTAACCCTTTGCACTTATTCTAATAGAAATTTGGCCTGATAAACACACTTGCTGTGCATAGTATTACTGCTCACAGGTGCACTCCTGGCTGTTGGGGCATCCCATTCTGTGACTACACCAGCCTCTATTTACTGCTATAACCCTTTGCAATTATTCTAATAGAAATTTGGCCTGATAAACACACATTAGCTGTGCATAGTATTACTGCTCACAGGTGCACTCCTGGCTGTTGGTGCATCCCATTCTGTGACTACACCAGCCTCTATTTACTGCTGTAACCCTTTGCACTTATTCTAATAGAAATTTGGCCTGATAAACCCACTTGCTGTGCATAGTATTACTGCTCACAGGTGCACTCCTGGCTGTTGGGGCATCCCATTCTGTGACTACACCAGCCTCCATTTACTGCTATAACCCTTTGCACTTATTCTAATAGAAATTTGGCCTGATAAACACACTTGCTGTGCATAGTATTACTGCTCACAGGTGCACTCCTGGCTGTTGGGGCATCCCATTCTGTGACTACACCAGCATCTATTTACTGCTGTAACCCTTTGCACTTATTCTAATAGAAATTTGGCCTGATAAACACACTTTTGCTGTGCATAGTATTACTGCTCACAGGTGCACTCCTGGCTGTTGGGGCATCCCATTCTGTGACTACACCAGCCTCTATTTACTGCTGTAACCCTTTGCACTTATTCTAATAGAAATTTGGCCTGATAAACACACTTGCTGTGCATAGTATTACTGCTCACAGGTGCACTGCTGGCTGTTGGGGCATCCCATTCTGTGACTACACCAGCCTCTATTTACTGCTGTAACCCTTTGCACTTATTCTAATAGAAATTTGGCCTGATAAACACACTTGCTGTGCATAGTATTACTGCTCACAGGTGCACTCCTGGCTGTTGGGGCATCCCATTCTGTGACTACACCAGCCTCTATTTACTGCTGTAACCCTTTGCACTTATTCTAATAGAAATTTGGCCTGATAAACACAGTTTTGCTGTGCATAGTATTACTGCTCACAGGTGCACTCCTGGCTGTTGGGGCATCCCATTCTGTGACTACACCAGCCTCTATTTACTGCTATAACCCTTTGCACTTATTCTAATAGAAATTTGGCCTGATAAACACACTTTTGCTGTGCAAGGTATTACTGCTCACAGGTGCACTCCTGGCTGTTGGGGCATTCCATTCTGTGACTACACCAGCCTCTATTTACTGCTGTAACCCTTTGCACTTATTCTAATAGAAATTTGGCCTGATAAACACACTTGCTGTGCATAGTATTACTGCTCACAGGTGCACTCCTGGCTGTTGGGGCAACCCATTCTGTGACTATACCAGCCTCTATTTACTGCTGTAACCCTTTGCACTTATTCTAATAGAGATTTGGCCTGATAAACACACTTGCTGTGCATAGTATTACTGCTCACAGGTGCACTCCTGGCTGTTGGGGCATCCCATTCTGTGACTACACCAGCCTCTATTTACTGCTATAACCCTTTGCACTTATTCTAATAGAAATTTGGCCTGATAAACACACTTTTGCTGTGCATAGTATTACTGCTCACAGGTGCACTCCTGGCTGTTGGGGCATCCCATTCTGTGACTACACCAGCCTCTATCTACTGCTGTAACCCTTTGCACTTATTCTAATAGAAATTTGGCCTGATAAACACACTTGCTGTGCATAGTATTACTGCTCACAGGTGCACTCCTGGCTGTTGGGGCATCCCATTCTGTGACTACACCAGCCTCTATTTACTGCTGTAACCCTTTGCACTTATTCTAATAGAAATTTGGCCTGATAAACACACTTGCTGTGCATAGTATTACTGCTCACAGGTGCACTCCTGGCTGTTGGGGCATCCCATTCTGTGACTACACCAGCCTCTATTTACTGCTATAACCCTTTGCACTTATTCTAATAGAAATTTGGCCTGATAAACACACTTTTGCTGTGTATAGTATTACTGCTCACAGGTGCACTCCTGGCTGTTGGGGCATCCCATTCTGTGACTACACCAGCCTCTATTTACTGCTGTAACCCTTTGCACTTATTCTAATAGAAAGTTGGCCTGATAAACACACTTGCTGTGCATAGTATTACTGCTCACAGGTGCACTCCTGGCTGTTGGGGCATCCCATTCTGTGACTATACCAGCCTCTATTTACTGCTGTGACCCTTTGCACTTAATGTAATAGAAATTTGGCCTGATAAACACACTTGCTGTGCATAGTATTACTGCTCACAGGTGCACTCCTGTTGGGGCATCCCATTTTGTGACTACACCAGCCTCTATTTACTGCTGTAACCCTTTGCACTTATTCTAATAGAAATTTGGCCTGATAAACACACTTGCTGTGCATAGTATTACTGCTCACAGGTGCACTCCTGGCTGTTGGGGCATCCCATTCTGTGACTACACCAGCCTCTATTTACTGCTATAACCCTTTGCACTTATTCTAATAGAAATTTGGCCTGATAAACACACTTTTGCTGTGCATAGTATTACTGCCCACAGGTGCACTCCTGTTGGGGCATCCCATTCTGTGACTACACCAGCCTCTATTTACTGCTGTAACCCTTTGCACTTATTCTAATAGAAATTTGGCCTTATAAACACACTTTTGCTGTGCATAGTATTACTGCTCACAGGTGCACTCCTGGCTGTTGGGGCATCCCATTCTGTGACTATACCAGCCTCTATTTACTGCTGTAACCCTTTGCACTTATTCTAACAGAAATTTGGCCTGATAAACACACTTGCTGTGCATTGTATTACTGCTCACAGGTGCACTCCTGGCTGTTGGGGCATCCCATTCTGTGACTACACCAGCCTCTATTTACTTCTGTAACCCTTTGCACTTATTCTAACAGAAATTTGGCCTGATAAACACAATTGCTGTGCATAGTATTACTGCTCACAGGTGCACTCCTGGCTGTTGGGGCATCCCATTCTGTGACTACACCAGCCTCTATTTACTGCTGTAACCCTTTGCACTTATTCTAATAGAAATTTGGCCTGATAAACACACTTTTGCTGTGCATAGTATTACTGCTCACAGGTGCACTCCTGGCTGTTGGGGCATCCCATTCTGTGACTACACCAGCCTCTATTTACTGCTGTAACCCTTTGCACTTATTCTAATAGAAATTTGGCCTGATAAACACACTTTTGCTGTGCATAGTATTACTGCTCAAAGGTGCACTCCTGGCTGTTGGGGCATCCCATTCTGTGACTACACCAGCCTCTATTTACTGCTATAACTCTTTGCACTTAATGTAATAGAAATTTGGCCTGATAAACACACTTTTGCTGTGCATAGTATTACTGCTCACAGGTGCACTCCTGGCTGTTGGGGCATCCCATTCTGTGACTACACCAGCCTCTATTTACTGCTGTAACCCTTTGCACTTATTCTAATAGAAATTTGGCCTGATAAACACACTTGCTGTGCATAGTATTACTGCTCACAGGTGCACTCCTGTTGGGGCATCCCATTCTGTGACTACACCAGCCTCTATTTACTGCTGTAACCCTTTGCACTTATTCTAATAGAAATTTGGCCTGATAAACACACTTGCTGTGCATAGTATTACTGCTCACATGTGCACTCCTGGCTGTTGGGGCATCCCATTCTGTGACTACACCAGCCTCTATTTACTGCTGTAACCCTTTGCACTTATTCTAATAGAAATTTGGCCTGATAAACACACTTGCTGTGCATAGTATTACTGCTCACAGGTGCACTCCTGGCTGTTGGGGCATCCCATTCTGTGACTACACCAGCCTCTATTTACTGCTGTAACCCTTTGCACTTATTCTAATAGAAATTTGGCCTGATAAACACACTTGCTGTGCATAGTATTACTGCTCACAGGTGCACTCCTGTTGGGGCATCCCATTCTGTGACTACACCAGCCTCTATTTACTGCTATAACCCTTTGCACTTATTCTAATAGAAATTTGGCCTGATAAACACACTTGCTGTGCATAGTATTACTGCTCACAGGTGCACTCCTGGCTGTTGGGGCATCCCATTCTGTGACTACACCAGCCTCTATTTACTGCTGTAACCCTTTGCACTTATTCTAATAGAAATTTGGCCTGATAAACACACTTGCTGTGCATAGTATTACTGCTCACAGGTGCACTCCTGGCTGTTGGGGCATCCCATTCTGTGACTACACCAGCCTCTATTTACTGCTATAACCCTTTGCACTTATTCTAATAGAAATTTGGCCTGATAAACACACTTGCTGTGCATAGTATTACTGCTCACAGGTTCACTCCTGGCTGCTGGGGCATCCCATTCTGTGACTACACCAGCCTCTATTTACTGCTATAACCCTTTGCACTTATTCTAATAGAAATTTGGCCTGATAAACACACTTGCTGTGCATAGTATTACTGCTCACAGGTGCACTCCTGGCTGTTGGGGCATCCCATTCTGTGACTACACCAGCCTCTATTTACTGCTGTAACCCTTTGCACTTATTCTAATAGAAATTTGGCCTGATAAACACACTTGCTGTGCATAGTATTACTGCTCACATGTGCACTCCTGGCTGTTGGGGCATCCCATTCTGTGACTACACCAGCCTCTATTTACTGCTGTAACCCTTTGCACTTATTCTAATAGAAATTTGGCCTGATAAACACACTTGCTGTGCATAGTATTACTGCTCACAGGTGCACTCCTGGCTGTTGGGGCATCCCATTCTGTGACTACACCAGCCTCTATTTACTGCTATAACCCTTTGCACTTATTCTAATAGAAATTTGGCCTGATAAACACACTTTCTGTGCATAGTATTACTGCTCACAGGTTCACTCCTGGCTGCTGGGGCATCCCATTCTGTGACTACACCAGCCTCTATTTACTGCTATAACCCTTTGCACTTATTCTAATAGAAATTTGGCCTGATAAACACACTTGCTGTGCATAGTATTACTGCTCACAGGTGCACTCCTGTTGGGGCATCCCATTCTGTGACTACACCAGCCTCTATTTACTGCTGTAACCCTTTGCACTTATTCTAATAGAAATTTGGCCTGATAAACACACTTGCTGTGCATAGTATTACTGCTCACATGTGCACTCCTGGCTGTTGGGGCATCCCATTCTGTGACTACACCAACCTCTATTTACTGTTGTAACCCTTTGCACTTATTCTAATAGAAATTTGGCCTGATAAACACACTTGCTGTGCATAGTATTACTGCTCACAGGTGCACTCCTGGCTGTTGGGGCATCCCATTCTGTGACTACACCAGCCTCTATTTACTGCTATAACCCTTTGTACTTATTCTAATAGAAATTTGGCCTGATAAACACACTTGCTGTGCATAGTATTACTGCTCACAGGTTCACTCCTGGCTGCTGGGGCATCCCATTCTGTGACTACACCAGCCTCTATTTACTGCTATAACCCTTTGCACTTATTCTAATAGAAATTTGGCCTGATAAACACACTTGCTGTACATAGTATTACTGCTCACAGGTGCACTCCTGGCTGTTGGGGCATCCCATTCTGTGACTACTCCAGCCTCTATTTACTGCTGTAACCCTTTGCACTTATTCTAATAGAAATTTGGCCTGATAAACACACTTGCTGTGCATAGTATTACTGCTCACAGGTGCTCTCCTGGCTGTTGGGGCATCCCATTCTGTGACTACACCAGCCTCTATTTACTGCTATAACCCTTTGCACTTATTCTAATAGAAATTTGGCCTGATAAACATACTTTTGCTGTGCATAGTATTACTGCTCACAGGTGCACTCCTGGCTGTTGGGGCATCCCGTTCTGTGACTACACCAGCCTCTATTTACTGCTGTAACCCTTTGCACTTATTCTAATAGAAATTTGGCCTGATAAACACACTTGCTGTGCATAGTATTACTGCTCACAGGTGCACTCCTGGCTGTTGGGGCATCCCATTCTGTGACTACACCAGCCTCTATTTACTTCTGTAACCCTTTGCACTTATTCTAATAGAAATTTGGCCTGATAAACACACTTGCTGTGCATATTATTACTGCTCACAGGTGCACTCCTGGCTGTTGGGGCATCCCATTCTGTGACTACACCAGCCTCTATTTACTGCTGTAACCCTTTGCACTTATTCTAATAGAAATTTGGCCTGATAAACACACTTGCTGTGCATAGTATTACTGCTCACAGGTGCACTCCTGGCTGTTGGGGCATCCCATTCTGTGACTACACCAGCCTCTATTTACTGCTATAACCCTTTGCAATTATTCTAATAGAAATTTGGCCTGATAAACACACATTAGCTGTGCATAGTATTACTGCTCACAGGTGCACTCCTGGCTGTTGGTGCATCCCATTCTGTGACTACACCAGCCTCTATTTACTGCTGTAACCCTTTGCACTTATTCTAATAGAAATTTGGCCTGATAAACCCACTTGCTGTGCATAGTATTACTGCTCACAGGTGCACTCCTGGCTGTTGGGGCATCCCATTCTGTGACTACACCAGCCTCCATTTACTGCTATAACCCTTTGCACTTATTCTAATAGAAATTTGGCCTGATAAACACACTTGCTGTGCATAGTATTACTGCTCACAGGTGCACTCCTGGCTGTTGGGGCATCCCATTCTGTGACTACACCAGCATCTATTTACTGCTGTAACCCTTTGCACTTATTCTAATAGAAATTTGGCCTGATAAACACACTTTTGCTGTGCATAGTATTACTGCTCACAGGTGCACTCCTGGCTGTTGGGGCATCCCATTCTGTGACTACACCAGCCTCTATTTACTGCTGTAACCCTTTGCACTTATTCTAATAGAAATTTGGCCTGATAAACACACTTGCTGTGCATAGTATTACTGCTCACAGGTGCACTGCTGGCTGTTGGGGCATCCCATTCTGTGACTACACCAGCCTCTATTTACTGCTGTAACCCTTTGCACTTATTCTAATAGAAATTTGGCCTGATAAACACACTTGCTGTGCATAGTATTACTGCTCACAGGTGCACTCCTGGCTGTTGGGGCATCCCATTCTGTGACTACACCAGCCTCTATTTACTGCTGTAACCCTTTGCACTTATTCTAATAGAAATTTGGCCTGATAAACACAGTTTTGCTGTGCATAGTATTACTGCTCACAGGTGCACTCCTGGCTGTTGGGGCATCCCATTCTGTGACTACACCAGCCTCTATTTACTGCTATAACCCTTTGCACTTATTCTAATAGAAATTTGGCCTGATAAACACACTTTTGCTGTGCAAGGTATTACTGCTCACAGGTGCACTCCTGGCTGTTGGGGCATTCCATTCTGTGACTACACCAGCCTCTATTTACTGCTGTAACCCTTTGCACTTATTCTAATAGAAATTTGGCCTGATAAACACACTTGCTGTGCATAGTATTACTGCTCACAGGTGCACTCCTGGCTGTTGGGGCATCCCATTCTGTGACTACACCAGCCTCTATTTACTGCTGTAACCCTTTGCACTTATTCTAATAGACATTTGGCCTGATAAACACACTTTTGCTGTGCATAGTATTACTGCTCACAGGTGCACTCCTGGCTGTTGGGGCATCCCATTCTGTGACTACACCAGCCTCTATTTACTGCTGTAACCCTTTGCACTTATTCTAATAGAAATTTGGCCTGATAAACACACTTGCTGTGCATAGTATTACTGCTCACAGGTGCACTCCTGGCTGTTGGGGCATCCCATTCTGTGACTACACCAGCCTCTATTTACTGCTGTAACCCTTTGCACTTATTCTAATAGAAATTTGGCCTGATAAACACACTTTTGCTGTGCATAGTACTACTGCTCACAGGTGCACTCCTGTTGGGGCATCCCATTGTGTAACATACCATACCCCTCTTTATTTACGCTAAGCAGCTCTCTTATTTACACTAAGCAGGCCTGTTGGAGGCTGAGTGTTACTGCTCACTTTTGGTGTGCATTATATTCTGTTTCATATAGACCCACTGCTGCCTGGGGGTTCTTAAAATATCACCTACTACCACGCCAGTTAGACTATGTCGGGCAGACAAGTGCCTGGAAGTGAAAAGAGGAGTGGCAGAGGCCAAGATTCCGCAGGCAGAGGTCGCAGCAGACTGGGGGCCAGTAGCAGCAGGAGTCACGCTGAGAGACCTAATCTGCCAGTATCTGCTAGCGGTCGGGTCTCCACCAGTAACACATCTGCCGTGGTAGATTGGTTGACGCGGTCATCAACAACATCATCACAACTTACGTCTGAAACCCCCAGTCTAGGATCGGTAGGTTCCTCTGACACAACCCTGAGTTGGCATGCCCCGAGAGCAGTCCCTGTCCTCCCATTGCCTCTGTCCTATGCCGTTCCCTCCCCCAGCGACGTATCCTATGCTTTGGGTTCAGCTCCACTCTTTAGTGAGGAGGACGATCAGATAGAGGACAGTCAGCAGCTACTGCCCAGCCAAGAAATGGAGGTGGCTTCTTTAGCTAGGCAGACAAATAGTGATGTGGACAGTGTCGTGGGTGCTGCGAGCGTTCCAGCTCCTGCGCCAGACACTGTTGACGAATCCACGAACATCAGTGACGTACAGCCACAACTCGGTGATAATGATGATGACGATGAAGCCGATCGCACTTGGGAGCCGGGTGATGAAGGGGCTTCATCGTCATCATCAGGAGAAGAGGGGCGCAGGTTGCCCCGGAGTCAGCAGCTGAGGCAGCAAGGTGGTAGCAGTCAGCATGGGGGCACAATTCCAAAGGCTGGAGCCGGCCGGGGCCGGGGCCAGGGTAGAGCACCTGCTGTGCGGCAGTCTACCTTATCGGGGGGGGTGAAGTAGCTACTCGGCAGTGTGGCAGTTTTTCCTGAAGCATCCGCAGGAGGGTATCATGGCCACATGCAAGATATGTAGGCAAAAAGTGAAGCGTGGCCAGGGTCCAAATGTTGGCACCACGGCCCTGCGTCAACATATGATGCGTCACCATAAAGCGACCTGGGAGAACCGAGGCTCCCAAGGGGTGGTCCAGTCTGCTTCCTCACCAAGTGGCACGCCGCTCCCAATTTCTACCAGCCAAGGCTCCAGCACCTCAGCCGAAGGCAGCTGTGCGTCATACCCATCCTCTGTCGCTCCTGCTCCTCCTCCTCCTTCTCGAAGTCATGCATCCTGCCAGCAATCCATCAGCGAAGCCATGTCCAAGAGACAGCAGTATGCGCCCACTCATCCTACGGCGCAGAAGCTGAATGTGCTCCTGTCCAAGTTGCTGGTGCTGCAGTCGCTCCCTTTTCAGGTGGTGGACTCTGCACCTTTTAGAGAACTGATGGCTTGTGCCAAGCCGAGGTGGAGAGTCCCAAGCCGTCATTTCTTTGCCAAGAAGGCAGTACCAGCGCTGCACACTTTTGTTGAACAGAAGGTGGGCCAGTCCTTGAGCCTGTCGGTGTGTAGCAAAGTGCATGGCAGCGCCGACGTCTGGAGCTGTAACTACGGTCAGGGACAGTACATGTCGTTTACGGCCCACTGGGTGAATGTGGTCCCTTTGCAGCAGCAGCAGCAGCAACTTGGACAGGTCACGCCGTTTCGGCCTCCGCGCTCCCTGCCCGTTGGGCCTGTGACACCGTGCGACTCGGCCTCCTCATCCTCCGCCATCTCCTCACCCACCACTGTAGGCTCAAGTCTCAGTGCCCCTCCAGTCTACCATGTGTGCAGGGCACGGAGGTGTCACGCAGTGCTTCACATGGTTTGTCTTGGCGAACGGAGTCACACAGGGGAGGAACTGCTTAAATTTATTCATCAGGAAATCCAAACATGGCTTATTTCAAGAAAACTTAAAATGGGAATCATGGTTACCGACAATGGGAAGAACATTTTGTCTGCGCTGCGCCAAGGAAGCCTGACCCATGCCCCCTGCATGGCTCACGTCTTCAATCTGGTTGTCAAGCGGTTTCTGAAGTGTTCCCCCCATTTGCAAGACATCCTAACAACTTCAAGGAAACTTTGCATGCACTTCAGCCACTTATACACTGCCAAACACACCCTTCTTGAGCTACAGCGTCAGAACGGTATCCCCCAACATAGTCTGATTTGCGATGTTTCCACCCGTTGGAATACCACCCTTCACATGTTGGACCGATTATATGAACAGAGAAAAGCCATCACGGATTTCCTGATGATCCAAGCAGATAGGGGGACTCCCCTGTGTAACTTCAATGTCAACCAGTGGCAGCTAATACGTGACATTTGCTCAGGCCCTTTGAGGAAGCCACTTTATTTGTCAGTCGGCAGGATTACGGGATGAACGACGTGATTCCACTGCTTCATGTACTACAGCACATGTTGGAAACCATGGCTGGTTAGGGCACTGGAGACATGGCGTTTACATCTTACGGCCACATGAACCCCGTTGGAGCTGAACTGGAGGAGGAGGAGGAAGAGGAGGAGGAGGAGTTGCCCAGCGAAACACAGTTTAGGCTTGGCGAAATGGCTGGTTTATCTAGTCAGCGGACAGGAGAGGAGGAGCAGGAGCAGCCAGAGGAGCTAGAGGTTTTTGAGGAAGGCGAGACAGAGGACCCGGGCACACCGTGGCAGTATGCAGTGGAGATGGAGACAGGTAGTCCATCCGAGTCACTTGCGCAAATGGCAGGAAGCATGCTCACGTGCTTGCGTAGTGACCCCAGAATTGTTTCCATCTGTCGGCGGGATGACTTCTGGCTGTCCACCTTATTGGACCCTCGCTTCCGGCACAAAATGGGGGCATTTTTTAAACCCACCGAGAGGGAAGACAAACTGAACTACTACAAAGACATTCTACGTAGGCAGTTGGCCGATGCCTATCTGCGCCATGGTCCATACTCTCGCAGGTCTGACTCGAGGGGACCTCTGCACTCACCTTCCACTGCCATGGCCGCTGGGGGGGTTGGCAGGAGCAGCAGCAGCAGCTCCATCAGCAGCAGCCTCAGTCTTCAGTCGCTAATGAGTAGCTTTCTACACCCGCATAGTGAGGCTACTCATGAGCAGCAGGAAGACCTGGAGCAGGACCTGAACCAGCAGGTCATGTCATACTTTGACATGACCATGCCAACACACCTTGAGGATCCGCTGGACTTCTGGGCAGCCAAACTTGATTTGTGGCCGCAACTAGCAGAGTTTGCCCTGGAAAAGCTGTCCTGCCCGGCAAGTAGCGTGCCATCTGAGCGGGTGTTTAGTGCGGCAGGGGCCATAGTTACGGCGAGGAGAACTCGTCTGTCAACTAAAAATGTGGAGAGACTCACCTTTGTCAAAATGAATCAGGGATGGATCAGCCAGGATTTCCACCCACCAATGCCTGATGCATGCGACTAGATTCCGCATGGTGCCACGTTTTACACTTTCCAAATGGTGCAAAACATATTTATGTCTTTAGGCCAATTTTTGGGCTCCTGCTGATGCCAACTCCAGGGTATGAATCATCCAATTTTTGGGCTCCTGAAGCCAACCCCAGGGTCTCTTTAAAGTAATGTTTGGGCTCCTGCTGCTGCTGCTGCCAACTCCAGGGTGTGATTCATCCAATTTTTGGGCTCCTGAAGCCAACTCCAGTGTTTCTTTAAAGTAATATTTGGCCTCCTGCTGCTGCTGCTGCTAACTCCAGGGTGTAATTCATCCAATTTTCGGGCTCCTGAAGCCAACTCCAGTGTCTCTTTAAAGTAATATTTGGGCTCCTGCTGCTGCCAACTCCAGGGTGTAATTCATCCAATTTTTGGGCTCCTGAAGCCAACTCCAGTGTCTCTTTAAAGTAATATTTGGGCTCCTGCTGCTGCTACCAACTCCAGGGTGTGATTCATCCAATTTTTGGGCTCCTGAAGCCAACCCCAGTGTCTCTTTAAAGTAATGTTTGGGCTCCTGCTGCTGCTGCCAACTCCAGGGTGTGATTCTTCCAATTTTTGGGCTCCTGAAGCCAACTCCAGGGTCTCTTTAAAGTAATGTTTGGGCTCCTGCTGCTGCCAACTCCAGGGTGTGATTCATCCAATTTTTGGGCTCCTGAAGCCAACTCCAGTGTCTCTTTAAAGTAATATTTGGGCTCCTGCTGCTGCTGCTGCCAACTCCAGGGTGTGATTCATCCAATTTTTGGGCTCCTGAAGCCAACCTCAGTGTCTCTTTAAAGTAATATTTGGGCTCCTGCTGCTGCTGCTGCTGCTGCCAACTCCAGGGTGTGATTCATCCAATTTTTGGGCTCCTGAAGCCAACTCCAGTGTCTCTTTAAAGTAATATTTAGGCTCCTGCTGCTGCTGCTGCCAACTCCAGGGTGTGATTCATCCAATTTTTGGGCTCCTGAAGCCAACTCCAGTGTTTCTTTAAAGTAATATTTGGGCTCCTGCTGCTGCTGCTGCCAACTCCAGGGTGTGATTCATCCAATTTTTGGGCTCCTGAAGCCAACCCCAGTGTCTCTTTAAAGTATTATTTGGGCTCCTGCTGCTGCTGCTGCTGCCAACTCCAGGGTGTGATTCATCCAATTTTTGGGCTCCTGAAGCCAACCCCAGGGTCTCTTTAAAGTAATGTTTGGGCTCCTGCTGCTGCTGCTGCCAACTCCAGGGTGTGATTCATCCAATTTTTGGGCTCCTGAAGCCAACCCCAGTGTCTCTTTAAAGTAATATTTGGGCTCCTGCTGCTGCTGCCAACTCCAGGGTGTGATTCATCCAATTTTTGGGCTCCTGAAGCCAACTCCAGTGTCTCTTTAAAGTAATATTTGGGCTCCTGCTGCTGCTGCTGCCAACTCCAGGGTGTGATTCATCCAATTTTTAGGCTCCTGAAGCCAACTCCAGGGTCTCTTTAAAATAATGTTTGGGCTCCTGCTGCTGCTGCTGCCAACTCCAGGGTGTGATTCATCCAATTTTTGGGCTCCTGAAGCCAACTCCAGGGTCTCTTTAAAGTAATGTTTGGGGTCCTGATGCTGCTGCTGCCAACTCCAGGGTGTGATTCATCCAATTTTTGGGCTCCTGAAGCCAACCCCAGTGTCTCTTTAAAGTAATGTTTGGGCTCCTGCTGCTGCTGCCAACTCCAGGGTGTGATTCATCCAATTTTTGGGCTCCTGAAGCCAACTCCAGTGTCTCTTTAAAGTAATATTTGGGCTCCTGCTGCTGCTGCTGCCAACTCCAGGGTGTGATTCATCCAATTTTTGGGCTCCTGAAGCCAACCCCAGTGTCTCTTTAAAGTAATATTTGGGCTCCTGCTGCTGCTGCTGCTGCTGCCAACTCCAGGGTGTGATTCATCCAATTTTTGGGCTCCTGAAGCCAACTCCAGTGTCTCTTTAAAGTAATATTTGGGCTCCTGCTGCTGCTGCTGCCAACTCCAGGGTGTGATTCATCCAATTTTTGGGCTCCTGAAGCCAACTCCAGTGTCTCTTTAAAGTAATATTTGGGCTCCTGCTGCTGCCAACTCCAGGGTGTGATTCATCCAATTTTTGGGCTCCTGAAGCCAACCCCAGTGTCTCTTTAAAGTATTATTTGGGCTCCTGCTGCTGCTGCTGCCAACTCCAGGGTGTGATTCATCCAATTTTTGGGCTCCTGAAGCCAACCCCAGGGTCTCTTTAAAGTAATGTTTGGGCTCCTGCTGCTGCTGCTGCCAACTCCAGGGTGTGATTCATCCAATTTTTGGGCTCCTGAAGCCAACTCCAGTGTCTCTTTAAAGTAATATTTGGGCTCCTGCTGCTGCTGCTGCCAACTCCAGGGTGTGATTCATCCAATTTTTGGGCTCCTGAAGCCAACTCCAGTGTCTCTTTAAAGTAATATTTGGGCTCCTGCTGCTGCTGCTGCCAACTCCAGGGTGTGATATATCCAATTTTTGGGCTCCTGATGCCAACTCCAGTGTCTCTTTAAAGTAATATTTGGGCTCCTGCTGCTGCTGCTGCCAACTCCAGGGTGTGATTCATCCAATTTTTGGGCTCCTGAAGCCAACCCCAGTGTCTCTTTAAAGTAATATTTGGTGTCCTGCTGCTGCTGCTGCCAACTCCAGGGTGTGATTCATCCAATTTTTGGCCTCCTGAAGCCAACTCCAGTGTCTCTTTAAAGTAATATTTGGGCTCCTGCTGCTGCTGCTGCCAACTCCAGGGTGTGATTCATCCAATTTTTGGGCTCCTGAAGCCAACTTCAGTGTCTCTTTAAAGTAATATTTGGGCTCTTACTGCTGCTGCCAACTCCAGGGTGTGATTCATCCAATTTTTGGGCTCCTGAAGCCAAATCCAGTGTCTCTTTAAAGTAATATTTGGGATCCTGCTGCTGCTGCTGCCAACTCCAGGGTGTGATTCATCCAATTTTTGGGCTCCTGAAGCCAACTCCAGTGTCTCTTTAAAGTAATATTTGGGCTCCTGCTGCTGCTGCCTACTCCAGGGTGTGATTCATCCAATTTTTGGGCTCCTGAAGCCAACTCCAGTGTCTCTTTAAAGTAATATTTGGGCTCCTGCTGCTGCTGCTGCCAACTCCAGGGTGTGATTCATCCAATTTTTGGGCTCCTGAAGCCAACTCCAGTGTCTCTTTAAAGTAATATTTGGGCTCCTGCTGCTGCTGCTGCCAACTCCAGGGTGTGATTCATCCAATTTTTGGGCTCCTGAAGCCAACTCCAGTGTTTCTTTAAAGTAATATTTGGGATCCTGCTGCTGCCAACTCCAGGGTGTGATTCATCCAATTTTTGGGCTCCTGAAGCCAACTCCAGTGTTTCTTTAAAGTAATATTTGGGCTCCTGCTGCTGCTGCTGCCAACTCCAGGGTGTGATTCATCCAATTTTTGGGCTCCTGAAGCCAACCCCAGTGTCTCTTTAAAGTATTATTTGGGCTCCTGCTGCTGCTGCTGCTGCCAACTCCAGGGTGTGATTCATCCAATTTTTGGGCTCCTGAAGCCAACCCCAGGGTCTCTTTAAAGTAATGTTTGGGCTCCTGCTGCTGCTGCTGCCAACTCCAGGGTGTGATTCATCCAATTTTTGGGCTCCTGAAGCCAACCCCAGTGTCTCTTTAAAGTAATATTTGGGCTCCTGCTGCTGCTGCCAACTCCAGGGTGTGATTCATCCAATTTTTGGGCTCCTGAAGCCAACTCCAGTGTCTCTTTAAAGTAATATTTGGGCTCCTGCTGCTGCTGCTGCCAACTCCAGGGTGTGATTCATCCAATTTTTAGGCTCCTGAAGCCAACTCCAGGGTCTCTTTAAAATAATGTTTGGGCTCCTGCTGCTGCTGCTGCCAACTCCAGGGTGTGATTCATCCAATTTTTGGGCTCCTGAAGCCAACTCCAGGGTCTCTTTAAAGTAATGTTTGGGGTCCTGATGCTGCTGCTGCCAACTCCAGGGTGTGATTCATCCAATTTTTGGGCTCCTGAAGCCAACCCCAGTGTCTCTTTAAAGTAATGTTTGGGCTCCTGCTGCTGCTGCCAACTCCAGGGTGTGATTCATCCAATTTTTGGGCTCCTGAAGCCAACTCCAGTGTCTCTTTAAAGTAATATTTGGGCTCCTGCTGCTGCTGCTGCCAACTCCAGGGTGTGATTCATCCAATTTTTGGGCTCCTGAAGCCAACCCCAGTGTCTCTTTAAAGTAATATTTGGGCTCCTGCTGCTGCTGCTGCTGCTGCCAACTCCAGGGTGTGATTCATCCAATTTTTGGGCTCCTGAAGCCAACTCCAGTGTCTCTTTAAAGTAATATTTGGGCTCCTGCTGCTGCTGCTGCCAACTCCAGGGTGTGATTCATCCAATTTTTGGGCTCCTGAAGCCAACTCCAGTGTCTCTTTAAAGTAATATTTGGGCTCCTGCTGCTGCCAACTCCAGGGTGTGATTCATCCAATTTTTGGGCTCCTGAAGCCAACCCCAGTGTCTCTTTAAAGTATTATTTGGGCTCCTGCTGCTGCTGCTGCCAACTCCAGGGTGTGATTCATCCAATTTTTGGGCTCCTGAAGCCAACCCCAGGGTCTCTTTAAAGTAATGTTTGGGCTCCTGCTGCTGCTGCTGCCAACTCCAGGGTGTGATTCATCCAATTTTTGGGCTCCTGAAGCCAACTCCAGTGTCTCTTTAAAGTAATATTTGGGCTCCTGCTGCTGCTGCTGCCAACTCCAGGGTGTGATTCATCCAATTTTTGGGCTCCTGAAGCCAACTCCAGTGTCTCTTTAAAGTAATATTTGGGCTCCTGCTGCTGCTGCTGCCAACTCCAGGGTGTGATATATCCAATTTTTGGGCTCCTGATGCCAACTCCAGTGTCTCTTTAAAGTAATATTTGGGCTCCTGCTGCTGCTGCTGCCAACTCCAGGGTGTGATTCATCCAATTTTTGGGCTCCTGAAGCCAACCCCAGTGTCTCTTTAAAGTAATATTTGGTGTCCTGCTGCTGCTGCTGCCAACTCCAGGGTGTGATTCATCCAATTTTTGGCCTCCTGAAGCCAACTCCAGTGTCTCTTTAAAGTAATATTTGGGCTCCTGCTGCTGCTGCTGCCAACTCCAGGGTGTGATTCATCCAATTTTTGGGCTCCTGAAGCCAACTTCAGTGTCTCTTTAAAGTAATATTTGGGCTCTTACTGCTGCTGCCAACTCCAGGGTGTGATTCATCCAATTTTTGGGCTCCTGAAGCCAAATCCAGTGTCTCTTTAAAGTAATATTTGGGCTCCTGCTGCTGCTGCTGCCAACTCCAGGGTGTGATTCATCCAATTTTTGGGCTCCTGAAGCCAACTCCAGTGTCTCTTTAAAGTAATATTTGGGCTCCTGCTGCTGCTGCCTACTCCAGGGTGTGATTCATCCAATTTTTGGGCTCCTGAAGCCAACTCCAGTGTCTCTTTAAAGTAATATTTGGGCTCCTGCTGCTGCTGCTGCCAACTCCAGGGTTTGATTCATCCAATTTTTGGGCTCCTGAAGCCAACTCCAGTGTCTCTTTAAAGTAATATTTGGGCTCCTGCTGCTGCTGCCAACTCCAGGGTGTGATTCATTCAATTTTTGGGCTCCTGAAGCCAACTCCAGTGTCTCTTTAAAGTAATATTTGGGCTCCTGCTGCTGCTGCTGCCAACTCCAGGGTGTGATTCATCCAATTGTTGGGCTCCTGAAGCCAACTTCAGTGTCTCTTTAAAGTAATAGTTGGGCTCCTGCTGCTGCTGCTGCCAACTCCAGGGTGTGATTCATCCAATGTTTGGGCTCCTGAAGCCAACCCCAGGGTCTCTTTAAAGTAATGTTTGGGCTCCTGCTGCTGCTGCTGCCAACTCAAGGGTGTGATTCATCCAATTTTTGGGCTCCTGAAGCCAACCCCAGTGTCTCTTTAAAGTAATATTTGGGCTCCTGCTGCTGCTGCTGCCAACTCCAGGGTTTGATTCATCCAATTTCTGGGCTCCTGATGCCAACTCCAGTGTCTCTTTAAAGTAATATTTGGGCTCCTGCTGCTGCTGCTGCCAACTCCAGGGTGTGATTCATCCAATTTTTGGGCTCCTGAAGCCAACTCCAGTGTCTCTTTAAAGTAATATTTGGGCTCCTGCTGCTGCTGCTGCCAACTCCAGGGTTTGATTCATCCAATTTCTGGGCTCCTGATGCCAACTCCAGTGTCTCTTTAACGTAATATTTGGGCTCCTGCTGCTGCTGCCAACTCCAGGGTGTGATTCATCCAATTTTTGGGCTCCTGAAGCCAACCCCAGTGTCTCTTTAAAGTAATATTTGGTGTCCTGCTGCTGCTGCTGCCAACTCCAGGGTGTGATTCATCCAATTTTTGGGCTCCTGAAGCCAACTCCAGTGTCTCTTTAAAGTAATATTTGGGCTCCTGCTGCTGCTGCTGCCAACTCCAGGGTGTGATTCATCCAATTTTTGGGCTCCTGAAGCCAACTCCAGTGTCTCTTTAAAGTAATATTTGTGCTCTTGCTGTTGCTGCTAACTCCAGGGTGTGATTCATCCAATTTTTGGGCTCCTGAAGCCAAATCCAGTGTCTCTTTAAAGTAATATTTGGGCTCCTGCTGCTGCTGCTGCCAACTCCAGGGTGTGATTCATCCAATTTTTGGGCTCCTGAAGCCAACTCCAGTGTCTCTTTAAAGTAATGCTTGGGCTCCTGCTGCTGCTGCTGCCAACTCCAGGGTGTGATTCATCCAATTTTTGGGCTCCTGCAGCCAACTCCAGTGTCTCTTTCAAGCTATGTTTGGGCTCCTGCTGCTGCTGCTGCTGCTGCTTGCAACTCCAGGGTATGTCAGTCAATTTTTGGGCTCCTGCTGCTGCCAACTCCAGTGTCTCTTTCAGCCAATGTTTGGGCTCCTGCTGCTGCTTGCAACTCCAGGGTGTGATTCATCCAATTTTTGGGCTCCTGCTGCTGCCAACTCCAGTGTCTCTTTAAAGCAATGTTTGGGCTCCTGCCCCTCATAGTGATGCCACTTCAACTCTTTGCAATTGTGCCGCTCTGCGATTCTATTAGCGATGCCTCTGATCTGCATGTGATATTTGTTCAAAGTATTATTTAACTAACCCAGCACGCATCCTGTGCGTGTTACAGCAAGGCAGAATGGTTTACAACCCTATTGAGGCTCTAGGAGGCTCAGAAATAGCTGTTTTTAATAGCGATTCGTCGCGAATAAATTCGGGTAGAAACGATTTTTGTCGGGAAATTCAGCGAATCAGTCGAATCAAATTTTTCAAAAGTTCGCTCATCTCTAGTTGATACTATGAGGTAAATTCATGGTTTTGCACTGTTATATACAGCAGCCCCTATATAAACCTGAGGAGTAATAGTTTATATTGTGAGATAAATTCAGTTTTGCACCATTATATGGAGTAGCAATAGTTTATATTGTAGGTAAATTCATGGTTTTGCACCATTACATAGAGCAGTCCCTATATAAACCTGAGAAATAGGTTATATTGTGTGAGTTAAATCGGCTCTTGGTTTTGTAGCATTCTATAGAGCAGCTCCTGTGTAAATCTGAGGGGCAATAGCTTATACTGTGAGGTAAATTTGCCATTTTGCAGCATAATATAGAGCAGCCCCTGTGTAAATCTGAGGGGCAATAGCTTATATTGTGAGGTAAATTTGCCATTTTGCAGCATAATATAGAGCAGCCCCTGTGTAAATCTGAGGGGCAATAGCTTATACTGTAAGGTAAATTTGCCATTTTGCAGCATAATATAGAGCAGCCCAGTTGCCATCTAAATCAACTACTGGCCGGGCAGGACAGCTTTTCCAGGGCAAACTCTGCTAGTTGCGGCCACAAGTCAAGTTTGGCATCCCAGAAGTCCAGCGGCTCCTCAAGGTGTGTTGGCATGGTCATGTCAAGGTATGACATGACCTGCTGGTTCAGGTCCTGCTCCAGGTCTTCCTGCTGCTCATGAGTAGACTCACTATGTGGGTGTAGAAAGCTACTCATTAGCGACTGAAGACTGAGGCTGCTGCTGATGGAGCTGCTGCTACTGCTCCTTCCCCCCCCCCCAGCAGCCATGGAAGTGGAAGGTGATCGCAGAGGTCCCCCCGAGTCAGACCTGCGGGAGTATGGACCATGGCGCAGATAGACATCGCCCAACTGACTGCGTAAGATGTCTATGTAGTAGGTCAGTTTGTCCTCCCTCTCAGTGGGTGTAAAAAATGCCCCCATTTTGTGCCGGAAGCGAGGGTCCAATAAGGTGGAGAGCCAGAAGTCATCCCGCTGACAAATGGTGACAATTCTGTGGTCACTACGCAAGCACGTGAGCATGCATCGTGCCATTTGTACAAGTGACTCGGAGGGACTACCTGTCTCCATCTCCACTGCAAACTGCCACGGTGTGTCTGGGTCCTCTGTCTCGCCTTCCTCACAACCCTCTAGCTCCTCTGGCTGCTCCTGCTCCTCCTCTCCTGTCAAATGACTAGATAAAATGGTCATTTTGTCAAACCTAAACTGTGCTTCGCTGTGCCCCACCCCCTCCTCCTCCTCCACTTCAGCCCCCACAGGCTTCATGTGGCTGTGAAATGTATGCGCCATGTCTCTAGTGCCCTGACCAGCCATGGTTTCCAACATGTGTTGTAGTACATGAAGCAGTGGAATCTCATCGTTCACCTCATAGTCCTGGCGACTGACTAATAAAGTAGCTTCCTCAAAGGGCCTGAGCAAACGGCAGGTGTAACGTATGAGCTGCCACTGGTTTACATTGAAGTTACACAGGGGAGTCCCCCTATCCGTTTGGATCATCAAGAAATACGTGATGGCTTTTCTATAGTCGATCCTGCATATGGAGGGTGGAATTCCAACTGGTGGAAACATCGCAAATCAGACTATGTTGGGGGATACTGTTCTGACGCTGAAGCTCAAGAAGGGTGTGCTTGGCGGTGTAGGAGTGCCTGAAGTGCATGCAAAGTTTCCTTCCCGTTGTTAGGATGTCTTTCAGATGGGGGGAAGACTTCAGAAAACGCTTGACAACTAGATTGAACACGTGTGCCATGGCAGGACGCATGGCTCAGGCTTCCTTGTCGCAGCACAGACAAGATGTTCTTCCCAGTGTCAGTCACCATGGGTCCCATTTGCAGTTTTCGTGGAGTAAGCCATGTTTTCATGTATTGAGTTCTCATTTTTAGCAGTTCCTCCCATGTGTGACTCTGTTGCTCAAGGCAAACCATGTGAAGAACAGCGTGAAACTGCCTTGTCCTGCACACATGGTAGGCTGGAAGGGCACTGGGAAAAAAAAAAAAAAAATTAAAAAAAAAGAGAAAAAATTAATATTTAGAAAAAAAAGTAAAAAAAAAAAAAAATTATAAAAAACATTTCTACAAAAATTCACAAAATATTAAAGGGCAATGGAAAAAAAATATAAAAAAATTAAAATAAAAAAAAAAAAAAAAAATATATATATATATATATATATATATATATATATATATATGTTTCTAACAAATACAAAATATTAAAAACAAAAAACACAAAATTAACCAAAAAAAAATAATGTTGATACATTTTATATGTTACTATTATTATGTTATATGTTATTGTTGCTTTGTTATATATTATTATATGTTATTATTATAAATATGTTCAAATAAGATAAATGTTAACTATTAATATGTAATTGACAATTTGCCACTTTTCTCTGTGACACCAGTGCAAGTGCACTGTCACAGGCACAAAGGCCTAGGAGCATGGAGGCCACAGCGGAGGGACCTGTCCAAGTTGCTTTTGTGGTTGTGCAGGAACCACAATCACCCAGTGGTCCTAAAAGGATATTTATTGTCCCTGACCATAGTTACAGCTCCAGACGTAGGCACTGATGTGCACTTTGGTACACACTGACAGGCTAAAGGACTGCCCCACCTTCTGTTCAACAAAATTGTACAGGGCTGGTACTGCCTTCTTCGCAAAGAAATGACAGCATGGGACTCTCCACCTCGGCTTGGCACAAGCCATCAGTTCTCTGAAAGGTCCACCAACTCAAAAGGGAGGGACTGCAGCACCAGCAACTTATATAGGAGCACATTTAGCTTCTGCACGTTGGATGAGTGGGCACATACTGTTGTCTCTTGGACATGGCTTGGCAATGGATTGCTGGCGGAATGACTGACTTGGATTAAGAGGAGGAGGAGCATCTGGAGCGACAGAGCATGAGTATGACACACAGGAGGTGGTGGAGCCTTGGCTGGCTGGAACAGAGAGCGGTGTGCCACTGGGTAATGCAGCAGGCTGGACCACCACTTTGGAGCCAACTCTCCCAGGCCGCTTGATGGTGACGCTGCAAATGTTGACGCAGGTCTGTGGGTCCAACATTGGGACCCTGGCCACACTTCACCTTCTGCCTACACATATTTCATATAGCCATGTTAAACTCCTGCGGATGCTTGATGAAAAACTGCAACATGGGCTTGTAGCTGATTTATCCTACCAACTAGAGATGAGCGAACTTTTGAAAAATTCGATTCGACTGATTCGCCGAATTTTCCGACAAAAATTGGTTCGACCCGAATTTATTCGCGACAAATCGCTATTAAAAACGGCTATTTCTGAGCCTCCTAGAGCCTCAATAGGGTTGTAAACCATTCTGCCTTGCTGTAACATGCATAGGATGCGTGCTGGGTTAGTTAAATAATACTTTGAATAAATATCACATGCAGATCAGAGGCATCGCTAATAGAATCGCAGAGCGGCACAATTGCAAAGAGTTGAAGTGGCATCACTATGAGGGGCAGGAGCCCAAACATTGCTTTAAAGAGACACTGGAGTTGGCAGCAGCAGGAGTCCAAAAATTGGATGAATCACACCCTGGAGTTGGCAGCAGCAGCAGCAGCCCAAACATTACTTTAAAGAGACACTGGGGTTGGCTTCAGGAGCCCAAAAATTGGATGAATCACACCCTGGAGTTGGCAGCAGCAGCAGCAGGAGCCCAAATATTACTTTAAAGAGACACTGGAGTTGGCTTCAGGAGCCCAAAAATTGGATGAATCACACCCTGGAGTTGGCAGCAGCAGCAGCAGGAGCCCAAATATTACTTTAAAGAGACACTGGAGTTGGCTTCAGGAGCCCAAAAATTGGATGAATCACACCCTGGAGTTGGCAGCAGCAGCAGGAGCCCAAATATTACTTTAAAGAGACACTGGGGTTGGCTTCAGGAGCCCAAAAATTGGATGAATCACACCCTGGAGTTGGCAGCAGCAGCAGCAGGAGCCCAAATATTACTTTAAAGAGACCCTGGGGTTGGCTTCAGGAGCCCAAAAATTGGATGAATCACACCCTGGAGTTGGCAGCAGCAGCAGCAGGAGCTAAATATTACTTTAAAGAGACACTGGAGTTGGCTTCAGGAGCCCAAAAATTGGATGATTCACACCCTGGAGTTGGCATCAACAGGAGCCCAAAAATTGGCCTAAAGACATAAATATGTTTTGCACCATTTGGAAAGTGTAAAACGTGGCACCATGCTGAATCTAGTCGCATGCATCAGGCATTGGTGGGTGGAAATCCTGGCGGATCCATCCCTGATTCATTTTGACAAAGGTGAGTCTCTCCACATTTTTAGTTGACAGACGAGTTCTCCTCGCCGTAACTATGGCCCCCGCCGCACTAAACACCCGCTCAGATGGCACGCTACTTGCCGGGCAGGACAGCTTTTCCAGGGCAAACTCTGCTAGTTGCAGCCACAAATCAAGTTTGGCTGCCCAGAAGTCCAGCGGATCCTCAAGGTGTGTTGGCATGGTCATGTCAAAGTATGACATGACCTGCTGGTTCAGGTCCTGCTCCAGGTCTTCCTGCTGCTCATGAGTAGCCTCACTATGCGGGTGTAGAAAGCTACTCATTAGCGACTGAAGACTGAGGCTGCTGCTGATGGAGCTGCTGCTGCTGCTCCTGCCAACCCCCCCAGCGGCCATGGCAGTGGAAGGTGAGCGCAGAGGTCCCCTCGAGTCAGACCTGCGAGAGTATGGACCATGGCGCAGATAGGCATCGGCCAACTGCCTACGTAGAATGTCTTTTGTAGTAGTTCAGTTTGTCCTCCCTCTCGGTGGGTTTAAAAAATGCCCCCATTTTGTGCCGGAAGCGAGGGTCCAATAAGGTGGACAGCCAGAAGTCATCCCGCCGACAGATGGAAACAATTCTGGGGTCACTACGCAAGCACGTGAGCATGCTTCCTGCCATTTGCGCAAGTGACTCGGATGGACTACCTGTCTCCATCTCCACTGCATACTGCCACGGTGTGTCCGGGTCCTCTGTCTCGCCTTCCTCAAAAACCTCTAGCTCCTCTGGCTGCTCCTGCTCCTCCTCTCCTGTCCGCTGACTAGATAAACCAGCCATTTCGCCAAGCCTAAACTGTGTTTCGCTGGGCAACTCCTCCTCCTCCTCTTCCTCCTCCTCCTCCAGTTCAGCTCCAACGGGGTTCATGTGGCCGTAAGATGTAAACGCCATGTTACCAGTGCCCTGACCAGCCATGGTTTCCAACATGTGCTGTAGTACATGAAGCAGTGGAATCACGTCGTTCATCCCGTAATCCTGCCGACTGACAAATAAAGTGGCTTCCTCAAAGGGCCTGAGCAAACGGCAGGTGTCACGTATGAGCTGCCACTGGTTGACATTGAATTTACACAGGGGAGTCCCCCTATCTGCTTGGATCATCAGGAAATCCGTGATGGCTTTTCTCTGTTCATATAATCGGTCCAACATGTGAAGGGTGGAATTCCAACGGGTGGAAACATCGCAAATCAGACTATGTTGGGGGATACCATTCTGACGCTGTAGCTCAAGAAGGGTGTGTTTGGTGGTGTATGAGTGGCTGAAGTGCATACAAAGTTTCCTTGAAGTTGTTAGGATGTCTTGCAGATGGGGGGAACACTTCAGAAACCGCTTGACAACCAGATTGAAGACGTGAGCCATGCAGGGGGCATGGGTCAGGCTTCCTTGGCGCAGCGCAGACAAAATGTTCTTCCCATTGTCGGTAACCATGATTCCCATTTTAAGTTTTCTTGGAGTAAGCCATGTTTGGATTTCCTGATGAATACATTTAAGCAGTTCCTCCCCTGTGTGACTCAGTTCGCCAAGACAAACCATGTGAAGCACTGCGTGACACCTCCGTGCCCTGCACACATGGTAGACTGGAGGGGCACTGAGACTTGAGCCTACAGTGGAGGGTGAGGAGATGGCGGAGGATGAGGAGGCCGAGTCGCACAGCGTCACAGGCCCAACGGGCAGGGAGCGCTTAGGCCGAAGCGGCGTGACCTGTCCAAGTTGCTGCTGCTGCTGCAAAGGGACCACATTCACCCAGTGGGCCGTAAACGACATGTACTGTCCCTGAACGTAGTTACAGCTCCAGATGTCGGCGCTGCCATGCACTTTGCTACACACCGACAGGCTCAAGGACTGGCCCACCTTCTGTTCAACAAAAGTGTGCAGCGCTGGTACTGCCTTCTTGGCAAAGAAATGACGGCTTGGGACTCTCCACCTCGGCTCGGCACAAGCCATCAGTTCTCGTAAAGGTGCAGATTCCACCACCTGAAAAGGGAGCGACTGCAGCACCAGCAACTTGGACAGGAGCACATTCAGCTTCTGCGCCGTAGGATGAGTGGGCGCATACTGCTGTCTCTTGGACATGGCTTCGCTGATGGATTGCTGGCGGGATGCATGACTTGGAGGAGGAGGAGGAGGAGGAGCAGGAGCGACAGAGGATGGGTATGACGCACAGCTGCCTTCGGCTGAGGTGCTGGAGCCTTGGCTGGCAGAAATTGGGAGCGGCGTGCCACTTGGTGAGGAAGCAGACTGGACCACCCCTTGGGAGCCTCGGTTCTCCCAGGTCGCTTTATGGTGACGCATCATATGTTGACGCAGGGCCGTGGTGCCAACATTTGGACCCTGGCCACGCTTCCCCTTTTGCCTACATATCTTGCATGTGGCCATGTTACCCTCCTGCGGATGCTTCAGGAAAAACTGCCACACTGCTGAGTAGCTACTTTTCCCACCCCCTGGCCTCACTGATTCACTGCTGCTGTTGCCAACTCCAGGAACCCCTGCTCCACTACCTCCCGATAAGGTAGACTGCCGCACAGCAGGTGCTCGGCCCCGGCCCCGGCCGGCTCCAGCCTTTGGAATTGTGCCCCCATGCTGACTGCTACCACCTTGCTGCCTCAGCTGCTGACTCCGGGGCAACCTGCGCCCCTCTTCTCCTGATGATGACGATGAAGCCCCTTCATCACCCGGCTCCCAAGTGCGATCGGCTTCATCGTCATCATCATTATCACCAAGTTGTGGCTGTACGTCACTGATGTTCGTGGATTCGTCAACAGTGTCTGGCGCAGGAGCTGGAATGCTCGCAGCACCCACGACACTGTCCACATCACTATTTGTCTGCCTAGCTAAAGAAGCCACCTCCATTTCTTAGCTGGGCAGTAGCTGCTGACTGTCCTTTATCTGATCGTCCTCCTCACTAAAGAGTGGAGCTGAACCCAAAGCATAGGATACGTCGCTGGGGGAGGGAACGGCGTAGGACAGAGGCAATGGGAGGACAGGGACTGCTCTCGGGGCATGCCAACTCAGGGTTGTGTCAGAGGAACCTACCGACCCTAGACTGGGGGTCTCAGACGTAAGTTGTGATGATGTTGTTGATGAGCGCGTCAACCAATCTACCACGGCAGATGCGCTACTGGTGGAGACCCGACCGCTAGCAGATACTGGCAGATTAGGTCTCTCAGCGTGACTCCTGCTGCTACTGGCCCCCAGTCTGCTGCGAGCTCTGCCTGCGGAATCTTGGCCTCTGCCACTCCTCTTTTCACTTCCAGGCACTTGTCTGCCCGACATAGTCTAACTGGCGTGGTAGTAGGTGATATTTTAAGAACCCCCAGGCAGCGGTGGGTCTATATGAAACAGAATATAATGCACACCAAAAGTGAGCAGTAACACTCCAACAGGCCTGCCTAGTGTAAATAAGAGAGCTGCTTAGTGTAAATAAAGAGGGGTAAGCTATGTTACAGAATGGGATGCCCCAACAGCCAGCAGTGCACCTGGCAGCAGTACTACTATGCACAGCAAAAGTGTCTTTATCAGGCCTAATTTCTATTAGAATAAGTGCAAATGGTTATGGTATTAAATAGAGGCTGGTGTAGTTACAGAATGGGATGCCCCAAAAACCAGAGAGCACCTGGCAGCACTAATACTATGCACAGTAAAAGTGTCTTTATCAGGCCTAATTTCTATTAGAATAAGTGCAAATGGTTATGGTATTAAATAGAGGCTGGTGTAGTCACAGAATGGGATGCCCCAAAAACCAGAGAGCACCTGGCAGCAGTAAGACTATGCACAGCAAAAGTGTCTTTATCAGGCCTAATTTCTATTAGAATAAGTGCAAATGGTTATGGTATTAAATAGAGGCTGGTGTAGTCACAGAATGGGATGCCTCACAGCAGACTTGAGATCAGTTCAGTATATATGCACAGTTAGTGTATAAGCAGCCTGAAAACGCTAACAAAGCCAGTCAGCCAGCCAGTAACACTCAGGCTGGATGAAAAAAAAAAAATCTCCCTGTGACTGCCTCCGATTTTTCCTAACTTTCCCTGCTTTTCGCTGACTTTCTGTCTGTCTCCTGCCTGTCTCCTGCCTGTCTCCAGCTTGTCCCTGTCTGTCCCTGTCTGTCTAACTGTCTCTCCCTGCCTACAGCAGTGTCCTGTCTCTCACGAATGCAATAGAGAAATGAGGAAAAGCAAGATGTCCGCCGACTTAAATAGCGCTGTGACGTCACCGGGCTTGCTGGCTGCTGATAGGCTGCATGTGACTGTCCCAGCTTGCACTGGCGCGGGGTTGATGTCTGGACATGTCCCGTCCGCCATCTTAGAATGCCTGTAATGTAAATGAATGGATGTTAAAGGAAAACTTCGAGCGATCGAATCGCGGGGAAATTCGGATTCGATCCGAATCGAATTTTTCATGAAATTCGGATCGAATCCGGGTTCGTCCGGATCGATTCGCTCATCCCTACTACCAACAGTCCGCACTAATTCACTGATGCTGCTGCCGCCGCCGCCAACTCCAGGGACCCTCTTCCACTACCTCCCCTTCTGCCACCATGCTGGCCGCTAAATCTGTCACTCTCCATCACTCCAAGCCTTTAAAAGTGCCCTCAAAACTCACTGATGTCCTCCTAAGGTACCTCAACGGTGTCTGCTTAAGGAGCCAAAAAGCTTGCAACACCTCCTCCCACGACACTCTCCTTATCACTACTTTACGTTACTCTTACTTTTTATTAATACTCTTCGGATAAGATATATGTGCCGAAAATCTGTATATGTTCTCTTCATGCTGCTGCCAACTCCAGGGTGTGTCTTTCTGGCAATTTTGGGCTCCTGCTGCTGCTGCTTGCAACTCCAGTGTGTCTTTTGGCCAATTTTCGGGCACCTGCTGCCAACTCCAGTGTGTCTTTCAAGCAATGTTTGGGCTCCTGCAGCTGCTGCTGCTGCTTGCAACTCCAGGGTGTGATTCATCCAATTTTTGTGCTCCTGCAGCCAACTCCAGTGTCTCTTTAAAGCAATGTTTGGGCTCCTGCTGCTGCTTGCAACTCCAGGGTGTGATTCATCCAATTTTTGGGCTCCTGCCGCCAACTCCAGTGTCTCTTTAAAGCAATGTTTGGGCTCCTGCTGCTGCTGCTTGCAACTCCAGGGTGTGATTCATCCAATTTTTGTGCTCCTGTAGCCAACTCCAGTGTCTCATTAAAGCAATGTTTGTGCTCCTGCTGCTGCTGCTTGCAACTCCAGGGTGTGATTCATCCAATTTTTGGGCTCCTGCAGCCAACTCCAGTGTCTCTTTAAAGCAATGTTTGGGCTCCTGCAGTTGCTGCTGCTGCTGCTTGCAACTCCAGGGTGAAATTCAGCTAATTTTTGGGCTCCTGCAGCCAACTCCAGTGTGTCTTTTAAGCTATGTTTGGGCTGCTGCTGCTGCTTGCAACTTCAGGGTGTAATTCAGCCAATTTTTGGGCTCCTGCTGCAAACTCCAGTGTCTCTTTCAAGCTATGTTCGGGATGCTGCTGCTGCTGCTGCTTGCAACTCCAGGGTGTAATTCAGCCAATTTTTGGGCTCCTGTTGCCAACTCCAGTGTCTCTTTCCAGCAATGTTTGGGCTCCTGCTGCTGCTGCTTGCAACTCCAGGGTGTGATTCATCCAATTTTTGGGCTCCTGCAGCCAACTCCAGTGTCTCTTTCAAGCTATGTTTGGGCTCCTGCTGCTGCTGCTTGCAACTCCAGGGTGTGATTCATCCAATTTTTGGGCTCCTGCAGCCAACTCCAGTGTCTCTTTCAAGCTATGTTTGGGCTCCTGCTGCTGCTGCTTGCAACTCCAGGGTGTGATTCATACAATTTTTGGGCTCCTGCAGCCAACTCCAGTGTCTCTTTCAAGCTATGTTTGGGCTCCTGCTGCTTGCAACTCCAGGGTGTGATTCATCTAATTTTTGGGCTCCTGCAGCCAACTCCAGTGTCTCTTTCAAGCTATGTTTGGGCTCCTGCTGCTGCTGCTGCTGCTTGCAACTCCAGGGTGTGATTCATACAATTCTTGGGCTCCTGCAGCCAACTCCAGTGTCTCTTTAAAGCAATGTTTGGGCTCCTGCTGCTGCTTGCAACTCCAGGGTGTGATTCATCCAATTTTTGGGCTCCTGCAGCCAAATCCAGTGTCTCTTTAAAGCAATGTTTGGGCCCCTGCTGCTGCTGCTTGCAACTCCAGGGTGTGATTCATCCAATTTTTGGGCTCCTGCAGCCAACTCCAGTGTCTCTTTAAAGTAATGTTTGGGCTCCTGCAGCTGCTGCTGCTGCTTGCAACTCCAGGGTGTGTTTTTCAGACACTATAGGGGCCCCTCATAGTGATGCCACTGCAACTCTCTGCAATTGTGCCGCTCTGCGATTCTATTAGCGATGCCTCTGATCTGCATGTCACTATTATTTACAGTATTATTTCACTAACCCAGCACGCATCCTATGCGTATTACAGCAAGGCAGAATGGTTTACATCCCTATTGAGGCTCTAGGAGACTCAGAAATAGCCATTTTTATTAGCGATTTGTCTCGAATTAATTCGGGTCGAAACTATTTTTGTCGGAAAATTCGGCGAATCAGCCGAATCGAATTTTTCAAAAGTTCGCTCATCTCTAGTGGGCAGCATGCAGAGACTGAGCCGACAGTCCCCAGGGTTAGCTTTGCTGCTGAGGAATTGCCAAGCAGACCTGTGGCTGTTGGTGGACCTAGAGGCACATCATCTACACGCCCCACAACCTGGGGAATTGGGAGGCGTAGTCGACTATGTCGCCCAGTTTCCCAGGGGAGGGGCGCGCCGATGATGGAGTCAGCTTGGCACCATGAGAGGCGGCTATTTCGCCTCCAAAATCAATGAAACCACGAGCATCTTCATGGGTAATTAGAGACATTAAATAACACCTTAAACTCCATGCTGACTGAATTTAGGTCCAACAACAGCCACATGGCCACCTTATTCAATTATTACAGTGCCATGCTTGAGGAAGTTCGAAATAGCAACAGCCACATGGCCACCTTAACGTACAATCTCAGTGCCATGATGGCTGAATTTTGAACTTCCAATAGAAACATGTTGGAACAGTTGCCGATTCTGAATGCCACACAGGCCCAGGTGAGGGCCCCAACCTGGGTTTTATGGGCATCCCCCATTTTAAGGCCTATTTGGCCTGTATCTTCTCCACATCTTTTCTCTACATCCCCACTGTATTGACCTGTCTGGTGAGCCCTACCAATATACCCTTTTGGTATGGCTTTGCTTGTATGCTTTGGATTTGCACCCATATAGCTCATTAGAGTGCTGAGGTAGCCCACTAGCCAATGCCGGACGTGAAGCCTCAATGAACCTGCCACTCAAGCTGTTGCGCTGCAGGCTTGTGGCGAATTACATTGGTTCTGGCTCCTCCTGTTTGTAGGCATGATTGGGGGACA
Source organism: Gastrophryne carolinensis (assembly GCA_027917425.1). Taxonomy (NCBI): domain Eukaryota; kingdom Metazoa; phylum Chordata; class Amphibia; order Anura; family Microhylidae; genus Gastrophryne; species Gastrophryne carolinensis. The sequence goes on along the minus strand of CM051240.1, from coordinate 112,688,347 downwards.
TTCTGGCCTGGCAAACTACTACCTTGACCCCTGGCTGAGATTAAACTGGACTTGGATTGGGACTGGGGGTTCTTGTTTGGGTGGGCCACTGAGTAACAGGTGTAGATGTGGCATAGGTTTGGCTGCTTTACACCTGTGCCTGTGGCAAATGTGGCCAAGCAGGAGAGGGTGTGCCTGTGGGCCTATTTGTTTGCATAAAAATCTGGACATGGCAAAGCTTGTCACATATGTTTTTGTTTTGGAAATGTGTATTAAACTTTTGACAGGAGTGCCTTACTTTGAAACTCCTGCCTGTGGCCAATTGCTATGTGGCATGATTTGCCAAAAGTTACATTTGTGGTTTGACCATGTATTTTCATGAACTATGGGAGTGACCATAAACTCCAATGTTTGCTTTTCTAATAAACACCATACATTTTTACTTAACCTGTTGTTGACTAAGTTTATGCCTTTAGGTTTTTGGGGAATAAAGATGAGTTAAAGTTTGCAGTAACAAATTGGGAACCCAAAAAACCATGAGTCTCAAATCAGGTGTGAGGTTGTTTGTAATTAATTCATCACTGTTTGTAAAAGTAAGAAACAAACATACAAACACAAAGGGCAAAAAACACAATTAACAATCAATAAAGTGACAACACAAACAAAGGGACAACAAATTAGGAAAAATGTGTGGCTATCAAATTTGACCGCACGGCTTGGCCAGACGCACTAGGTGGCCCATGGTAGTCCTCCTCTGGATCATCTGTAGGTGGAGAGGGGGGCAAATCCACATACCGGGGGACATACCGGGATTGCAAAATTATGCAACACTGCACACGCCATGATGATATCTATGACCTTTTTAGGGTCATACAGAAGGGCTCCCCCGTATGGTCCAAGCATCTGAAGCGGGTCTTTAACCCTTTAAGTGCCAGCCTACCTGGAGTTTTTGTCACCCTTTGTTGCAAGACTATTTTGCACTATTTTGCGCTCCCCATGTTCAAATGTGATTTTTGATGGGATTTCCAGGGATTTCCCAGGAAAATTATATATTGTTTTTTTCAGCAGAGTCTGGGCTTTAACATAAAATGTCTTGTTTGTCATTTTTTAGGTGTGTTCTCAATATTTTTGGGTGAAACACGTGCAAAAAAAAAAAAAACTATTTTTTACAATTTGTAGTCTTTTTTGTAATAAAAAATGTAAGTGTGTCAATAAAATCTTATTGCGTGTGAAATCCCAATTTCTCCCAGTTACAGCGATACCACATATGTATAGGTAGACACCCTTTCCTGCCCAGGAGACTCCCCCAAACTGAAATAGCGCTGTAGGGGATTTTCAGATAAAATACAACTATGCTATGCGATATGCGCACCTTGCAGTTTTTCAAGAAAAACAACCCTTTACATTTGAAATACCCCCGACAAACTATATATTCTCTGGAAGTACACACCCTAAGCTTTCTAGGTGTACCAGGCTTGTTGATGTGGCCATAGTTTTCTGGAAGTAATCCCTCAATGTATTCTTTGGTTGCAAAGAGTTTCCCTAAAAAAAGGATGAAAAAGCAGAATCAAAGTCACATTTTTCTAAAAAAACTATATACAAACAAGAAAAAACAAGTTTAATCTGAAAAAGCAACATGTCCCGAACAGAGCGATACCCAGCATGCATTGCTACCGTCAAGGGAAGAGTTGCCAAACACCCCAAAGTAAAGCATGTGCGTAATGGTAATTTTACTTGAAAATTTCAGCTCTGCAGACAAAGTGCGCACCTTGCGATTTTTCAACCAACCCTTTACATTTGGAATATCCCCCATAAACCATATATGGCTTGATGCAGAGCCTCCCCGTTCAGTTCTCCCGTGCGTTTTCCCGTTGGTTTTGGGCTTTGATCGGGTCAGGAAAGGGTGCTACGTTGATTTTAGTGTGCGTTTATGCGCTCAGGTGTGCGCTCAGCCGTCTTTCCGATTGTCGGCTCGCAAGAGGCTGTTTGCCGGCAAAACGGACGCCTCGTTCATTGTTCCGTTTTTTTCAGTGATGCAGAGCCTTGTTTTCCGATTGAAATCAGCCTAATGAAACGGGGCCGCCGAGCCTTCACTTACGGCAAGTCAGAGCAGCCGTATTTGCACTCGGGCAATAATATGCAGTCCTCTGTTGGAGCACATCAGCGGCACCAACTCCGCGGTCTTGTCCTGCTGAGTATGGCAGAAACCAGGCTGCACCTATTTGAGCTCACCCGCCTTACTGGGTATGTGTATGAAACTTGTATTGTTTGCTCACCCTGTCTGACTTTGTTTTTTCCCTTAACACACTATTTGGTAATTTTTTTGTTAGTATCTTTTTAGCCTAATTTTTTAACTTTAAATTAAATGGGTTAAGTGATAGAACCCTATTGCGTCATGTTCTTGCCCTCTTATGTAAGTAGTATTCCCCAGACTTTTTTAATGAGTTTACAGGTTGGATGTGCATGTAGTCTCATTACAAATGTCCTTTCCTCCAACCCTACCCCGCTCACCTATTTGTCCCTCTTTTCTATTGTTGCAATGCACACCATTTTTTTTTTTTTTTTTTTTTTTTTTTTTTTTGGGGGGGCAGGAGACTCTGGCTATCCTTTGCTCCCCTGGCTGCGGACCCCAATCCTGCACCCATCTTCACAGGCAGAGGAGCCCTACAATACTGCCCCCAGGAGGACTCGCTCTGTGGTGGAATCATCTCTCATCTCTTGAAGATGAGGTTCCGTTGTCTTGATCAGACTGGTGGGGCACTACAATATACGCCTGCAAAGGTCATTAAAATAATCATGGCTTGTCCCGCTTTAAGAGAGGGAGTCTGCCATTTCTGAGTAAAGTCTCATTAAAAAGGGTTTCACACAGTGGGGCATCCCGATCTGGGATTTACAGGGGGAAGACCAGTGGCCGCTCTGGGTTTTGTTCTGCTTTATGTGAGGGAACCTGTGTTACTTTAAGAATAATGTAAAGGAGGTGGGTTATTCCATCCTAACCTGATTTGGTCATGATGTTTTAAAGCAGGCCAAAACCCATGTAACCCAGCCCTTTGGAGTGTGAAGAAATCCAGGGCTGGGTTACAGGCATTATGTCTCTGGGGCATTCCAATTTGGGATGTCCTGCACTTCACTGCGGGGGAACGTCAGAGCTATACCAGGAGCTATGCCATCTTTACACAGGAGCAGGACGACATCATCATGGATGTGAGTATGCGAGCGTGTGTTTATGTGCGCGCACACATTCCTTATAATAAAAAAAAAACAAAGTGCAAGAATAGTCTGAAACAACTTAGTTTGTCACGTTAAATACAAGCCCACCTTAGTTTAACCCATGTACGCAGCTACAAACTAGGCTACATGCAGATAGAAGAACTAGGGCAATGTGAGGCAGCAAGAGGTTAATAAAGTGACTTTAGTTAGGCCAGGAAACTTGTTAATGTATTTTGTGGATTAATGGTGGGTCCTTGTATCTTTTTTTTTACAGATGATCAGATGATGCTGCGGAATCGTTTTTTTAGAGTTTGGGCTTTTCATTAAAGCACGCTGAAGGTCCGGTTTAAAAAGGGCCCCAAAAAAACAACGCCCAACCAAACCATAAAAACAATGCTAAACTAAGGTTGTTTTTCATTCACAGATCAAAGAAAAACACAGCCACAAGACCCCGAGGCCTAATTTTTAACATGTTTAATTCAAATTTAAATTGTTTTTTACTTTTGTTTTATCAAAAAAATAATCTCAAAACCACAAAAGCAAAAAAAAAAGTTTGATTAAAAAAAACATAAACAGATTTTGTGAGTTGTCTTTCCTGCAAATGTACAATCACACAACATCATCACACATTTACATGACACAAAAGGTTTAGATATGGGGAAAAAAATCTGAAAAACTCACAACCAATTACGGTAAACATTAAAGGCAAGGAATAAGGAACACCAAAGAGATTAAGGTATGCATTAATGGCAAGAAAGAAGGAACGCCCAAAAATAAATTTGACAATATATATATGTGTCAAATTGGCAGTTGGTGCCATATGCATATTCCAATGGAGGTTTAGGGATGTGCGCTTGCGTGTAGCCAGATTGGCAACTGAAGAGCCATGGAGATGTAAGTATACTTGGAAAAATCACCAAAATGGAAGGTCAAATACGACGGAAACCAAGCAGGTACGTTCAAAAAGGCAGGAAAAATCTGGGAAAAACGGGCCGCCCGTGTGAACGTGAACGGGAGCCCCGATCAAATTGAAGGCACCCGAGAGAGCAAAAAAAGCTTTCCGAGTAAAATGAAATTGACGGATCAGTTAGGGAGCCATTCCGACGGAGGCTCTGCATCACATTTGAGCCACGATTCAAACGGGAGCCCCGGACAATCGGAAGGTTTTAAGCTCAGACCGGGGGAGGCTCTGCATCAGGCCCATATTCCCTGAAAGTACACATGTTAAGCTTTCTAAGCGTACCCAACTTGTTGTAGTGGGCTCATCTTTCTGGAATGAATCCCTCAAAGAATTCTTTGGTTGCGCAGGGTTTCCCTAAAAAATGTATAAAAAAGCTGAATAAGCTGAAATTATAAATATGCAAACCAGAAAAAACAAGCTAAGTCTGAAAGCACAAGGTCCCCCGAACAGAACAATACCCAACATGCCTAGCTACTTTTAACCCTTTTAATTGCCAGCCTACTTGAGATTTTGTCACCCTCTGTTGACAGGTAATTTTTCCCCATTTTGCGCCATTTTTGCTGGAATTTTCAGGAAAATTTTATATATTTTTTTGCAGCAGAGTTTAGGCTTTAACATGAAATGTCTTGTTTGTAAATTTTATTTTGTTTTTTACAATATTATTAAGTAAAAAAAAATAAATAAACATTTTTTTAGAAAATTGACTCCTTTATTTTAAATAAAAAATGTATTTTATTAAGGAAAACCATATTGCATGTGAAAGCCCCATTTCTACCGTTTAGAACAGTACCACATATTTATCGGTAGCCCCCCGTTCCTGCCCAGGAGAAACTAACTGAAACAAGTACTTTATAACATTTACAAATAAAATGCAACTACCATCCACGCTACAAAGGGTTAAATCGAGAAAATAAATGACACAGGGTCCCCCCTTAAAAACCCTTAAAAATCCCCCAAAAAATTGACATGGGGTCCCCCTTACCCGAAGTAACTAGCCCGGGCCCAGCTATGCAGGGCTTGAAACAGGGCACAATGGCTAGCTATTGTGGCCCCTGGCCCTGCAGGCTACAAGCCCGCATAGCTCGTGGGCCCGGGCTCTTCTGCCCCCCCCTGGCCTTTGGGGAGGCAGGTAATGGGGGTGCCGGGAGTTAATGGCAAGTCACCCGCTAGCGCAGGTGACTTGCCATCCCCCCAGCCTTGTGAACTGGTATAGGGGTCATGGACCCCTTACCAGTTCACAAGGGGTTAAATGTAAAAAATAATGACACGGACACAGATATAAAAAAAAAGACATTTATTATTTTTTTTACTATACTCACCTCCGATCCTGGGTCCCACGTCGCTGTCCCGCGCCGCTCTCTCAGCTCCGGTATCTGTCAGATGCCGATAGTGATCAGCGCAGGGCAGATGAGAGGAGAGGAGACTCCGATCTAAGCCTCCTCGCCTCACACCCGCTCTGCCCCTATCACCACCGGCATCTGACAGATGCGCCACGACACACCACGAAAGCACAATCTCACCCACAAATAGTGCCTGGAAGTGCCGTCGGAAATTTCCCGTTGTAAAGCCTTCTCTCACATGCTAAATGCTCTGAATCATGTGGAAGTATCACTCATCACAAGTTTTACACATGAATGTGAAACAAATGCAACGCAATTACACACGGAAAATACTTACACACACAATAAAAACAGTAATAAGATGGAAAAAGCTAACGAGAAACTCACAAATGGCCCAAACCCAACGGAAAAAATACACATACATGCTTTTTCATGTGAAAGTGCATGTGAAAGAGGCTTTGTATCAGCCCTTATGTCTGGGATGTGATAAGGTTAGTAAACAGGCAGACTCTAAGGGAAACCTGCAGCTTAGGCACGAGGTAGCCTCCATTCGGGATGCCCAAAAAGAGTTTCACACAGTCTCAGTGGTCTCTTGCTTCCGCCCTTATTCCCTCTTCAGGTTCAGAGAGTCAGCCTGAAAAACGGGTCTTCCCCGATTAACACTGCTCCAGGGAATTTGCCTGCCGTCCTCATGCAGATTAAAGGTTATACCTGAGTCAGATGAAGTTTTGATAGAGGATGCTTCCTCTCAATATATTCCCAAAGTATTCCGTAAAACTAGATTGTTATTACAAGTTAATATATATATATATATATATATATATATATCCATTGAGGATATAAGGGGGACTCAATAGCAAGAAGATTTATAGATTTATATACAAAAATATAATGGCTTCCTGTCCATTCAGCTTGTAGAACATCATTAATTCTAAGTGGGAGTTCCCCAGAGGAAAAGTTTTTATGCCAAAAAGGAAATTGTTACACGATCAGGATATGGAACGGTGAGCAAGTGCCCAAACCTGCATGCAGATGCCAGAATGGTGGACATGAGTGCTTTAGGCGAGCCAATGTGAGTCACTGAGGAGATCATTTACTAAAAAGAGCTTGACATTGGTATCTGATTTAATCCTCAGGAGCATGGCAAGTGAAGGGAAATAAGTTTCCCTCAGGAACCCGGCACTGTTACCAGCCATAAATAGAGCCCTCTTCCTTGCTAATGTTTCAGAGGAATTCATCAGGGCCACAGTTTCAACACTCGCTGGATCTCAGGTGTTTTTAGGATTAGTCGGGAGGCAATTTGTCTTAGAGTAAGCCTTGTGGAATCCCTAACGTGGGAATTCTTTTTGGGGAAGATGTCCAGATCAAATCAAGCTGAAAAAAGAGTCACTTCCAGGTAGCAGAATATTTAGTCCATGCCTTAGTGCGTTACACTTAACGCAGTCTAACGGTTACCCTAGTTAACAAGTCTTCAGGTCTAACCCACAATTCTGACAAATACTTTACGGTGATGGGGGGGGGGGCTTCTCCTAGTTCATTTCTGCTGTAGAAGTAGTAATTCAAGATTAGTTTTGTGGCCATATCCCCAAAGATCCAAAGAGAGGGAGGTTTCCTTTTAATTTTACAGGAACTTCCAAAAAATGTGATTAAAGCGGACCTTCACTCTGAATAAGAGTCTATCTTATATGTTTCCCACACCCTGTACATACAGATTGTCCACATTAAAAATCATCCTACCTGCATCTACTGCATGTTATGAGCCTTTAAACATCCAAGATGGCGGCTTATGAGCCATTTTATCAGGCAGCCTGCAAACAGGAAGTGCCTCCTGACTGTGCTGCTCTGCATTCTGGGACTGCTGACCTTTACCTGACCCCAGCTCTGCTCTGTCTGAGCAAAGCACAGCTATAACCCGCCCCTCTGTACTTTATCCCACTCTCCTCTCCTCAGTAAGTGTGATGCTTCTGAGTCAAGATGGCGGCGCCCGTATCCTAAAGTCCTGAACAGAGTTGCAGCCCAGTGGGGGAAAGAATAATAAGTAAGTGACTAAAAACGTAAAATATATTAACTTTAGATGCCGGGGAATATCATAAGGGTTTGGGCTTTTCAATAAATCATGGTGAAGGTCCGGTTTAAGTGTTGGGGTCTTCCGTAGATGGATTTGTTTGTCACCACCAGCAATACAAGATGCAGGACAGTTTTTTCTCTCACAAAAAAAGAAAGTGCGCTAGCAACAGATGCTCTTGCTAGTCATTGATTTTTTATCTGGACTATGCCTTCCCTCCTTTCAGATTTCTGCTTCAGGTGGTCCGGAAATAGTTTTGCTGAATTAAGGAAGAAGGATCCCAGGAGGTTCCAGACCTTCTGAATTTCATTCCGTCAAAACTGCTGACAGTGTGGGTCTGTAAAGAAACATCCTAAGAAGTAAGGATAGTTCAATGGGCAGCCAAAAAAGTTAACTACTAGGATAACCTATGAAAAGTTATGGAAATGTTTTTCTCTTCTCTTTGTAAATTAAACAAGCTGAAGAAAAAGTTAGCCACAGTACTCAAATCCCTGCAGGAATGGTTGGGTAAGGAGCTGCCTGTAAGTACATTAAGGACTCAAACTTCGGCATTACCAGTTGTTCGCCAACAAAAATTTAGGGTATACCCAAAAGACAGATACCATTTAAGGGGTTGCTTACCTAAGACCTGTAAATCATTTTAAAATGTTTAATATAGACTTCCTTTAAACCTCTGTATGTGGTATCAAAATGATGGTATCACTGAAATGTTTTTTTTTTGCTAGCTGTTGCTTCCGCTAGGTGAGCTAGTGAACTACAGGCCTTATCCATAAAAGAACTATATTGTACAATATTACCAGACAGGGTTAATTTGGACAAAATCCATGATAGTGGCTTTGGCCACAGCCAAGAGATATTTCTTCTGACATTACCAATTAAAGCAGGCAAGGAAGAAGGTCTCGTTGCTAGATGTTAAAAATCCTGATCTTATTAATAATATCCAGAGAAGGGCGTATAGCAGAACAGCTCTTAGTAACTGTTAGGGAAAAGAAGAAGGCTCAGCAGCTTCTAAATCCACTATGGCCGGATGGATAAAACAGACTATTGCACAAGCATATTCTAATAGGGGGGTATGTCCCATCAAGGTTTAGCCCCATTCTACAAGAGCTATGGCCATTTAAGGGCAGAAAGGACTGGTGCCTCTTTGCATGAGATCTGCAAAGCAGCAATGTGGTCTTTGCCCCACACCTTCCTCAAACATTATAAACTTGATTACCATCTGCAAAACGTCAGGCCTTCTGTAGAAGGGTAGAAGGGTACTACTTGCAGTTTTCCCACCCCTAAGATAAAATTACTTGCTTAATCCTCTCCATGTGGTCAAACTGAAGGATGACTTGGAAAAACCATCGTTAGACTTACTGGTAATGGATTTTTTTTGAATCCTTGAACTTTACCACTTATTACCCGCCCATAATCCAAGGGTGGTTAGTTTAGTTACTTTGCTATTAATGAGGAGGGGAGGAAGGGGTGGGGCTTTTAACCTCTGTTCCTGTTTTGTGTTTCCTCCCAGCGGGTGAAGCATAATATCTCTCCACGTGGTCAAGCTGAAGGATTTCTGAAAAATCAGTTACCGGTAAGTCTAACAGTGTTTTTTCCCCCACATAATAGGGTTGTATACCAGTAATTCAAAAATGTCTGATGGACAGAAAAAGGTTTTTGGAGCTGTATACAAAAGCCACAAAAAACTCAAAAACACAAAGGAGCAATTCTTCTAATCAGAAATGCAAGAACCCTCTGTTGTCCAAACAGAGGGTGCAACAATGTAGTCTGATGTTGTGGAAAGTATTGCTTCTAGCAGCCATGCAGGACATGACAAATTGTTTAGGTCTTCATCATCATCCCCACAGGTATCATGTGCACCTGAAGAATACATTACAGGAGCAGCCGGTGGTGAAATCTTAGTTCCTGAATCTATACCAGTAATGGATACAAGAGTAACATAGACTTCAGCAACATCAGAAATGAATGTGGACAGGGCTGGGTTAAGACTAGTGGAGGCCCCTGGGCACAAAATATTGTGAAGGTCCCCTGTAGAATATGCTTTTTTTCCTTTAAAGTAACAGTGCAGCCAAGTAACTGATCGGTAGTAGTGCGGCATGTGCCCAATCACTAAAATGTCAGATCAAGTCCCCTGTGCCATCTAGGCAGTATCACCTGTCAGCAGGAAGCCTTCAGGATAAGTTGCCAACCCCTGTGATGGGTGTGATGTGGGGGTATGCTAGGTCTTGACACATTGCTATGATGGATGGCATCAATGCTAGGAAACAGTGGGTGACCAGGCCGGTTGGTATGGGAATCGAATCTGCAGATCAGAGTGTTGAAGTGTTAGAGCGCTAGTGAGTATAGTGTTTTTTATTTTACTGCTTGGACAATTACTTTAATTATAGCAGGTCAACAGACTGTAGGACGTCATACAATGATGTATCTAATTCCACAGCACTGCATTATTCCAAGCACTTACTGTCTGTCCTGAAGTAAAAGAACACTCAGAGTACAAGTGGGCTATGCCAGACAAGGCTCTTAAAGCGGACCTTCAGCATCATTTAATGAAAAGCTCAAACCCTTAAAAAACTATTCCCAGCATCTAAAATTAATATATTTAACGTTTTTAATCACTTACTTATTATTCTTTCCCCCACTGGCCTGCAACTCTGTTCAGCACTCTAGAATACAGGTGCGGCCATCTTGACTGAGTAACATAAGATCTTGGGGAGAGGAGAGGGGGTCAAAAGTGCAGGGGGGAGGGGTTATAGCTGTGCTTTGCACAGACAGAGCACAGCTGGGGTCAGGAAAAGGACAGCAATCCCAGAATGCAAGGCGGCACAATCAGAAGACACATACTGTTTGCAGGCAGTCTGAAGCTCCAGGAGTCACAATATTGGATGTTTAAAGGGTGATAAAATGCAGTAGATGCATTTAGGATGATTTTTAATGTGGGCAATCTGTATGTACAGCGTGAGGGAAACATATAAAGATAGACTCTTATTCAGGATAAAGGTGCGGTTTAAATCAGACCAAAACCTGTGCTGTCCAGCCCTGGAGTCAGGCTGATTTTGGTTGCCTCTGTAAAACCCCCAGGGTGGGAAGCAAAACAGTGCTATTGCAGTGCATCCCTGGAGATTCTGAAGGCACATTCCCCGCTTTCCCTTTAGCTAACGTGAGCTCTATCCTCCAGCCATTCAGACAGGCTGAGGACGAGAGTGCGCCTCAGACTAGAGAGAAGCTGGGAATGAGGGCCCAAAAAGCACAGTGAGAGTCCCAGGAAAGCTGAGCACTAAAAGACTCTAGGGCCAGCTGCTGGCCTTCCCCTGGATGCCCTGGTGTGTCAAACCCTGGGGTCTCCCCCAAAACTCAACTTTGTCGGCAGCTCCCCCGGCATTATGAATGATGGCAGCTGTATCTCCGGTATCTCTGGGCTAAGACACACACTCCACAGGGATGCGTCCATCCTCACTATTGCTGAGCTCTGTTTCTAAACAGGGCTGTATTGCCGATCATTAATATGAATGCCATAGATGCTGATTAGATGAGAGCCGCGATTGAGGTACCAGGAAGATCTGGGAGGTTTCACATAGTGGGGCCTATTCCAAATCAGGATGCCCCCAAGGGTAGGAAAAAAGGCCTGGGATTGAGAAAATCCCGGGTTATCTTCAGCTTTAAAGAGCAACAACAGTGGGTCAGTGGATAGGTGGGTGGGTGTGCAGGTAGGTGGGTGGGTCAGTAGATATTTATGTAGGTAGGTGGAATAGGTGGACAGGTAGGTAGATCAGTTGGGTGGGTCAGGAGAACACAAGGCACCATATCTATTAAAATTTAATTATGCTTGTTTACTGCACACAGACAGTACAACAGCAGCATCTTCGCCGGCTTCACTGTCGCCACCCCTCTCCACTCACTGCAGCCAGCACGCATCTCCTCTCCCTCAGATTTGCACCATCTGGCTGCAGTGCTTCAAAAAGGAAATGCTAGCTTCCACTGTGCTCTGGGCCAGCCTTTGTGGAAGAAAGCTCTGAAGTTTTTTATTCCACCTTGCAGCAGCTTTGGACGCAGTTGCAGATTTTCAAAATCAAACCAAGGCTTGCCCGTGCGGGTGGGGGGCCGCCATCACCTCTGACAGATTAATTGCTGGTCTGCCACTTGTCAGACTGCATATCCCAGACCATACCATAACCCAAAAGGTTGGTGGAGACCCCTTTTGCAGTGCAAGTAGTAGTGGCCCAGGGGTGCGCACCCCTTGTGTCCCCTCATAATCCGGCCCTGGATGTGGAAGCTGAAGAATATAGAAGCAATGATGATGATACAGAGGAACAAACACCCTCTGAAGAAAACCCTGAATTCAGCAATATACTTCTACAAGATCCTGGTCTATGGCCAAATCTATACAAGAAGTTGAGAGAATTATTTGTTTTAAATGGTCCACAGCAAATCATGTCATTTAGATTTCCAAAGGACAAATAAAACAGAAGATTTGACAAGAGACATTATTCCAGAGAGATCCCTAACCAAGAGACATCCACGAGGCAATGGCTCATTTATTTAGCAACCACCGACTCAGCATATTGCTTTTGCAAGAAATATGGCTATATGTATAAAAACACGGAGCAACCCGGATCCTCAATGAACTGACCTCAGGAAACAGTTTTTTTTTTTAAAAAGGGCAAAATGGCAGGATATCCCACGGTGCATGCACTTCTTAGAATCTGGTACTGTCACACGTGCCCGTCACCTCCACACATATGCGCTTACCAAATAGATGAGAATAAGAAGCCTTAGGTCAATTAGTGCCACTTGGGAGGTTCCAGATGCTTGATATGATTTGTATACACCTTACTTATTCCTCCCGGGTATGATGAATTCCATTCATGAATAAAAGGAAAAACATACAGAAAATAGTGCAACCCCGTGGGAACTTTTCTTAAAAGATTTTTAATATCAGAAATGCACTCACAATGCTTTGAAGTATGTCACGCCAAACAGAATGCACTGGATGTGAGGGAGTCCTTTTCTTTCCCTTTTCCTGTGATCATTAGGATGGACGTCACGAATTAAAATCAGTTGAAAGTTTAAAAGAATGGTCGCCGTCTCCTCCTGTAACTCCTAACGCGTTTCGTTGCTGCGCAACTTTTTCAAAGGATGAGCGGCGCGGCGACTGACAGTTCTTTTATAAGCGGTGAAGGACCTTGTTGTTCAAGCCCCAAGCCAATCAGCATTCGGGGCAGTGAATATAATTAAGTCACATGTCTATCTGTGACGCAGCCTCATCCGCCGGTTGACAACAGAAGGCGTGATAAAAAACCTCATGATTCAAGCCCTGAGCGAATCAGCACTCAGGGCAGTGAATCTCATTAAGTCTCGTATCTATGTGTGACGTAGCCTTCTCCGCCGAGTAAAGGCGGAGGGCGTAGTGCTGGATAGGAAGCCTATTGGAAGCTGAAGCCACAGGCCAATCAGCACTAAGGGCAGTGAATCTCATTAAGTCTCGTGTCTGAATGTGTCATAGCCTCGTCCGCCGAATAGAGACGGAGGGCATGTTAAAGAATCGGGAGCCAGTGAAAGCTCAAATAAGAGAATATCATTAAGTTTCACGTTTGAATATGGCGTGACCCTGTCCAAACTCCGTGGGCGGGGTGCTCAATGTTGGCCATAAATCATATATAATCAATGGCGGAGGTGGAGCTGACACCACTGGAAAAGATTAGCGCCACTGTCAGTCAGTAGAGTTACTAGTGACTGAGTGGCGCGAAGAGTCACTGGCATATAATAGCCAGAGTGTACACAGCGCTACCGCTATACAGAGCCTGTGAAAGTTGTGACACTGAAGAAAAGCGGTGAATGAAAGTGTCAGCGCTAGCAGGGGCGGGGCTCACATATGCCGCATATAGCTTCAGCCGTGACTTTCATTAATGTGGACCCAAATCAATCGATCCTGAGATGTAATAATGTCTACATAGAAGAATTAAACGGTATAATTAGCAGTGGCCAGCTATAGTAAACCACACTTGCAAAACTATGCACTGGATGGCGGGCGAAACTACCCAAACAATGCACTTTTCAAATTGTTGGGCTGCAATCTTAGTATGCGCCCTCTGCACGAAACCTAAGGAGAGTATAGACCTGTGTGTTCTGGAGCCCCCTGGATTCTAACAGAAAATTGTAGGATCAATGACTGATCATTTGCATGATCCTACAATTTTCTGTTAGAATCCAGGGGGCTCCAGAACACACAGGTCTATACTCTCCTTAGGTTTCGTGCAGAGGGCGCATACTAAGATTGCAGCCCAACAATTTGAAAAGTGCATTGTTTGGGTAGTTTCGCCCGCCATCCAGTGCATAGTTTTGCAAGTGTGGTTTACTATAGCTGGCCACTGCTAATTATACCGTTTAATTCTTCTATGTAGACATTATTACATCTCAGGATCGATTGATTTGGGTCCACATTAATGAAAGTCACGGCTGAAGCTATATGCGGCATATGTGAGCCCCGCCCCTGCTAGCGCTGACACTTTCATTCACCGCTTTTCTTCAGTGTCACAACTTTCACAGGCTCTGTATAGCGGTAGCGCTGTGTACACTCTGGCTATTATATGCCAGTGACTCTTCGCGCCACTCAGTCACTAGTAACTCTACTGACTGACAGTGGCGCTAATCTTTTCCAGTGGTGTCAGCTCCACCTCCGCCATTGATTATATATGATTTATGGCCAACATTGAGCACCCCGCCCACGGAGTTTGGACAGGGTCACGCCATATTCAAACGTGAAACTTAATGATATTCTCTTATTTGAGCTTTCACTGGCTCCCGATTCTTTAACATGCCCTCCGTCTCTATTCGGCGGACGAGGCTATGACACATTCAGACACGAGACTTAATGAGATTCACTGCCCTTAGTGCTGATTGGCCTGTGGCTTCAGCTTCCAATAGGCTTCCTATCCAGCACTACGCCCTCCGCCTTTACTCGGCGGAGAAGGCTACGTCACACATAGATACGAGACTTAATGAGATTCACTGCCCTGAGTGCTGATTCGCTCAGGGCTTGAATCATGAGGTTTTTTATCACGCCTTCTGTTGTCAACCGGCGGATGAGGCTGCGTCACAGATAGACATGTGACTTAATTATATTCACTGCCCCGAATGCTGATTGGCTTGGGGCTTGAACAACAAGGTCCTTCACCGCTTATAAAAGAACTGTCAGTCGCCGCGCCGCTCATCCTTTGAAAAAGTTGCGCAGCAACGAAACGCGTTAGGAGTTACAGGAGGAGACGGCGACCATTCTTTTAAACTTTCAACTGATTTTAATTCGTGACGTCCATCCTAATGATCACAGGAAAAGGGAAAGAAAAGGACTCCCTCACATCCAGTGCATTCTGTTTGGCGTGACATACTTCAAAGCATTGTGAGTGCATTTCTGATATTAAAAATCTTTTAAGAAAAGTTCCCACGGGGTTGCACTATTTTCTGTATGTTTTTCCTTTTATTCATGAATGGAATTCATCATACCCGGGAGGAATAAGTAAGGTGTATACAAATCATATCAAGCATCTGGAACCTCCCAAGTGGCACTAATTGACCTAAGGCTTCTTATTCTCATCTATTTGGTAAGCGCATATGTGTGGAGGTGACGGGCACGTGTGACAGTACCAGATTCTAAGAAGTGCATGCACCGTGGGATATCCTGCCATTTTGCCCTTTTTAAAAAAAAAAACTGTTTCCTGAGGTCAGTTCATTGAGGATCCGGGTTGCTCCGTGTTTTTATACATATGGATTTTTGGAACTTTATTGAATGAAAAGTTTTTTAACACGTTGTAGCAGATTCATTAAGAATTGTCGAGATTTTGTTTATCACAAGATAGTCTGATATAAGTATAGAGCGCGGTGTTAATATCCACATATTTTGTAAGAAATATGGCTAGTCATGAAACTTGAAACTGGAAAATAGACCCCGATTACATTTAACAGTCGAGGATATTAACAACGCACTTATTGTATCTGAACCCAGGACTGGCAAAATGGTTAAAAAAATGATTGTCCTGATCAGAACAATGGCAGTACAAAACATTCTTTCATAGGAAAACTCAAAAGCTGTAGGAACCAAACAATGGCAATTTCTTTAAAAAGGAACATCAGAGGCCTTGGAGTCTAAAAAAATCTGAGTTCCATTCCCTGGGGAATCCTAAATTAGGGCCAGTTTCCCTCACCTTCTCCCAGAGCCCTTGCAGCATCTCTGTGCTGCATCCCCACTCACCTCTAGCCATGCTCATACCCGCGCCTGGCCTTACTGAATGGCCAGCGCAGGCACGCCACGACTAGAAGGTGAGAGGGGTATGTGGCTGGCGGCGAGTGAATGCAAGCGTGCAGATTGCACCAAGGGAGAGAAAGAAAGGTGAGTGTATGGGGAGACCTGGGGAGATACACACAGCAGGGCATCCCATTTCAGGATGCTGCCGCACAGAGGAACAACACACGAGAAAGTGAAATTCCTGTGTATTGGGCCTGATGCAGAGCCTCCTCTGAACTGCCCTTAAAACCCTCCGATTGTCCGGGTCTCCCGTTTGAATCGTGGCTCAAATGTGATGCAGAGTCTCCGTCGGAATGGCTCCCTAACTGATCCGTCAATTTCACTTTACTCGGAAAGCTTTTTTTGCTCTCTCGGGTGCCTTCAATTTGATCGGGGCTCCCGTTCACGTTCACACGGGCGGCCCGTTTTTCCCTGATTTTTCCTTGCATTTTGAACGTACCTGCTTGGTTTCCGTCGTATTTGACCTTCCATTTTGGTGGTTTTAGCAAGTATACTTACATCTCCATGGCTCTTCAGTTGCCAATCTGGCTACACGCAAGCGAACATCCCGCAAACTCCATTGGAATATGCATATGGCCACAAATGCAAATTGGAGACAAATTTTTTTTTTGGTTGCTTTTTTTGGTGGGGGTTTCCTTGTCCATAATAATATGGACCTAAATCATCTAGTAGTTCCTTCTCCCTTGTCCTTAATGCATACTTTTCTTTATTTTTTTTTTTTTCTTTTTATTGTCCCATATCTAAACCTTTGGTGTGTAATGTAAATGTGTGCTGATGTTGTGTGATGGTACTTTTGCAGGAAACACAACTCTCGAAATCTTATTAATTATTTATTAGTATTTTTTTTTTTTTTTTGTGTTTTTGTATTAAATTTTTTTTTTTTTTTTTAAACTATAAAAAACAGATTTACTATTTTTTTTCCAACAAAAAAAAATTAGGCCTCGGGGTCTGTAGCCTGTGTTCTTTTATCTGTGAATGAAAAACAACATTACTTTAGCATTTTTTTTTGGTTTTTTTTTTTGATTGTTTGTGCACTTATTAAATGGGACCTTCTGCGTGTTTTAATGAAAAGGCCAAACTCTTCAGAAACGTTGCCCCAGCATCTTAAACTAATATATATTAATTTTGTAGTCAATAAATTATTATTCTTTCCCCCACTGGGCTGCAACTCAGTTCAGGAATTTAGGATACGTGCAACGCCATGTTGACTCTGAAGCATCACACTTACTGAGGAGAGGAGAGTGGGATAAGGTACAGGGGGTGGGTTATAGCTGTGCTTTGCTCACACAGAGCCGAGATGTGCTATGGAAAAGGTTGGTAACATGATTTGTAAGGTGGACAATCTGTATGTACAGGATGTGGGAACTATCTAAGCTAGCCTCTTATTCATAGTTAAGGTCCGCTTTAAGGGCTTTTTTGGATACATTTTGAGGGAACTGTAAAAGTTTTTTATGTTTAAAATGGAAATGTTTGCTCATTTACTTTAGTTTAAATAAACACCACTTACAAGGTTTAGGCCGCACATTGCGTCGGGGGCGGAGTCTCCATTCATACTCCCTCTGTGGCAGTTGGGAATCTGTATGAATGACAAACACACTGATATTAGAGACTGTTGTTCTTTCATTAATATAATATTATGTTAGGCTTCTAGGTATCAATCTACTCACCTTCCCCAGCAACCTCTTCCTCCTCGCCCCCTTCCTCACTCATCCCTTGGGATGTTCCAGCGACGTCTGAATCTACAACAATAGGGCACATGAGTATCTGTATTTAATGCACGTCTTACCACATATCTAACTATATTTCCCTTACCGGAGTCAGGTTGAGGCTCTGTTCTGCTCGACTCCCTGCCATCAGATTGCCCCCTCCCCTGCATGCTGAGGTCCAGCGGCTCCTCCGAGTCACTTACAGAGGAGGGGGTGGCCGTTGACCCTGGCGGTGGGCCACCTACACCTTCACCTGTTTCGCCCAACACTGGGCTGCGTGTCCTGGTCCGGGTGGGGCAGAACCGCAAATTCCATTCATGGGCTGAAATACAAACACAATCATTAAACCACGCCCAGGCGATGCCAGGGTTAGAGGTGCATTGACATTTTCTACACTTACATGGGAAATGTGTTGCGAAGTACCGCCTCACCCGGGGCTTATGTCTTCTTTTTAAATCAGACCAGTGTTGGGCGATCTGAGTGAAGGTATAGGTGGTTTGGGATCTTCTTTCAATCGCGTCCACCACCGCCAGGGCCAACGTCCGCTTGTCATAATCTGACGGCAGGAAGTCGTAGCGATTCCTCAGCATCATCTGTTACAAAAAGAGACAAGGACACACCATTAATCCACAAAATACATTAACAAGTTTCCTGGCCTAAATCAAGTCACTTTATTAACCTCTTGCTGCCTCACATTGCCCTAGTTCTGCTATCTGCATGTAGGCTAGTTTGTAGCTGCGTACATGGGTTAAACTAAGGTGGGCTGGTCTGTAACGTGACAAACTAAGTTGTTTCAGACTATTCTTGCGTTTTTTTCTTTTTTTATTACAAGGAATGTGTGCGCGCACATAAACGCACGCTCGCTCGCATACTCACATCCATGATGAGCTCGTCCTGCTCCGTTGTAAAGACGGCGGGGGACATCTTGGCTTCTTTTTCAAATTCTAGCTCTGACTTTCCCCTGCGGTGACGTGCGTGCGTGCGCGCAGGCGCGCAACCGCAGTTGTAAAAATATTTAAAGTTCAAGGCACTCCGCTTGGTGTGGGATACCATATCAATATGGGCAGACCTAAAGGGAGCACAAAGAGCCAGCCGCACACATGCCTCATCCTAAATAAAACACAAAAGCAGGCACAAGACACATGTAGAGCATGCACCAACTAAAACGGTGGGGACTCCACAGACACAGGCACATTCCCCAAAACGCAGGAGCAAGGAGACATTAACCCATTCTCAACCACCGGCCCAAAAACCACACACGACTCCCCAGATAGCCAACCATCTATTTCAAGTGATGCAGGGGACAACACACACCCATGTGGGCGATAACCACGCCGTGGGTCCCTAACAGGCCGTTTTTTGATAAGCACAAAGCATGGCTGTTGCCAATGCTGTTTGGGTACATTATGGTGTTCTGTCCATCGAGATACTGAACAAATCAAGCGGACAGTTGTGGACCTGAAATCATATAGTTGGCCAAAAATGGACATGCGCCGGCAGCAGAGGTAAAGCCCAAATGCATTTAGAGTCGCTTTGTGACCAGCATGTAACACTTATTAGGTGTGATTTAATCTTCCCCAGCCTGAAGACAGGGGGTGGTTTCAAGAAAATACATTGGCCACAAGGTCAGCACGGATTGTGTGTGCTGGGCCACTTTGTGTACCAGTGTAAGGAGGGGTCTGCTCGTCAGAAATAGGGAAAGGTTCTGCACCCAGGTCAGTATATCGAGCAATCCTGCTTCTAATGGCAAGGTTGTGCAGGACCCCACAAGCAATAATTATTTTGATAACCTTGCCAGGCTGATACTGAAGAGAACCCCCACTGTGATCCAGACATCGGAAACACATCTTCCACAACCCAAAGGCACGTTCCACCACAGAGCGAGACCTCCTATGGGCTGTGTTGTAGCGCTCCTGTGCCTGGGAAGATGGGTGCAGGATGGGTGTGAGCAGCCATGGTAACAAGGGATAGCCTGAGTCACCTGCAAAAATACAAAAGACAAACATAAGGTGGATGCCTAAAAAAGGTTTAGGTGTGCATAGAAACATTAGTACACAGGGACAAATAGGTGAGCTAGGTATGGTGGGAGGAATTGACATTTTTACTGAGCCTACAAACACATGCAACCTGTACACTCCTTAAAAATGTCTGTGTAATGCTACTGAGATAAGAGGGCCAGAACATAAGCCAATAGTGGAGAATACTTTCACCCATTAATTAAACCAAAAACCTTTTCAAGTTTCCAGGAAAGGTCTCACAGATTAGTGGGGTAGTGGCAAATCCACATTCAAACCCGGGGGCCAAGAAATACAACTTTAATACACATACCCAGTAACCATCCTCCAGAAATATCTCCAGATTGAAACCGTTGATAGAGGCTGGAGTTCCTCAAAATGTGCGCATCATGCGTGGACCCAGGAAAGCCAGCAAACAGACTGAAAAATTGAAGATCAGGGCCCGCCACTGCCTGAACATTGATGGAATGGCCCATCTTCCTGTTCCTGCACCAAGCAAAACACAAGTGTAATTAGTGTGAGCCATAAATAACCAGAAAAAAAGCAGACCCAAACCACATACCTGAACAGATATTCCTGGTCCGCAGGGGGGATGAGCGAGACATGTGTGCAATCGATTGCACCAAGGACGTTGGGCATGTCGGCTATGTTATAAAAGCCCAACTTAACCGCATTCCAGGCTTCCCCTGTTTGAGGGAAAAAAATGTAATTCTGTGCCAGGGTAGCCATGCCATCCAAAAACTTGGTTAGGCTGCGGCTCAGCGTAGACTGGGACATCCCCAGGGAGAAGGCACCCAGTCTCTGGAACGAGCCGTTCGCCAAAAATTGCAGGCAGCCAACCAATTTGGTCATACCTGCAATTGCATGCCCCTTTCTTGTGGTGGGGGCTAACCATGGCCGCAGCTCGCTATACAAGGCATGGAGAGAAACACGGTTAAGGCGGGTGAGCTCGAATAGGTCAACGTCACTCATGCCATCGATGTCCAAAGGCGTGCGCTGCAGCCTGGTTTCTGCCATACTCAGAACTACCAGACGGCGTAGCTGGCGCCTTTGATGTTGGCCCACAGAGGAATGCATTCCCAAATAGCACGGAGCTCCAATACGGCTGGTCAAACTTGCCGTAAGTGAAGGCTCGGCGGCTCCGTTTTATTAGGCTGATTTCAATCGGAAATCAAGGCTCTGCATCACTGAAAAAAACGGACCAATGAACGAGGTGTCCGTTTTCCCGGGAAACAGCCTCATGCGAGCCGACAATCGGAAAGGCGGCTGAGCGCACACCTGAGCGCATAAACGCACACTAAAATCAACGTAGCACCCTTTCCTGACCCGATCAAAGGCCAAAACCAACGGGGAAACGCACGGGGGAGCTGAACGGGGAGGCTCTGCATCAAGCCAATTGTTCCTTTTTGTGATGGCAAGAGAGTAGAGTTTATTTCTGTTCTTGAAAAACACATAAATCGAATAACCAACCAAAGCATTCATAGTCATTATCTCGGAAGTGGCACTCAGAATGAGATCATTCAGTTATTAAACAGAAAGCTACTGCAGAGTTATAAGCAGATAACTAATATTCAGTTATGTTGGACTGCACCCCTGATATAAGTCATAAGGAGCAAATGACTTTGATGGTACGTTTTGTTACTGCCAATGAAAAACATGGAAATGAGAAATCAGAGGTGAAAATAAAAGAACACTTTTTAGGGTTCAAATAGTTGACTCTACAGGAGCTGGTATGACCAACATACTGTTGCAATGCTTTCAAACAAATAGCAAGATCAGGGCTATGACATTGGTTCAAACATGAAGAGTAGAATCAATGGAGTACAAGCTCATAATCGACAAATCGATCTGTGGGCCTATGCAGCACCTGCATATATATAAGTAGTGGAGTTCTTTAACATCATTCAAAGTCTATATGTATTTTTCTCTGCCTCCACTCACTGATGGGCCATTCTTAAAGATAATCTGGGAGCTACACTGTAGTCCATTTCATTTAAACCATTAAGTGCTACTAGATGGGAGAATTGTATAGATGCAGTCAAGGCTTTTTGCAACCAGATTTCAAAAATAGATGATGCCCTTACAGAAGTCATGACAAACAGTTCTCTAGAGGGAGTTTCTCTTTCAAAAATGACTACAAAAGTAAAGGGCATCTAGGAAAAATATCCCCCAAAAATTTGCAAAACATCATGAGATTAATTTGGGTATTTTTGATACAATGCAATAATTACGAAAAAAATGTATTCCTCCAAAGCTACCACTCAGATTAACAATTTAAAAATGTGATCAGAAGTGCCCTGAAAATGGCAATGGAACTGAATATTGCATTTCCACCTGTGCAGGATGCATGGGAAAAGGGCACTTTGATTATGAATCACAGTATGAACAAATAAGAGATCCTAAACAACTACCGTATTCAGGATGGAGTTCTTTAATTTTTTGTGCCATACAGTCTGTTGAAGATCGCTTCTTGCAGCTAAGGGAACATAGCAATGTGTTTTGGATTATTGTATAATTTGTACCACATTAAGGATCTGACCACAGAACACCTCCAAGAGATTGAAAAACAACTATCTGCGTGACATTGATGGAGATGATTTGTGTTATGTACTTCTATCTTCCCAGATACATACCGACAAACTGCCATACTCCAAAGAGTGTTCTGGAGTACATCTGCAAAAGCGGACTGTGCACAATAGGGTCGATTCAAATAAACATGTAACAGCTTTGATTTTGTTGTCGATCATCCTATTTTTCCCGTCCGCTCGTGCGTTCGTATGAACTTGCGAGTGATTCTATAAGCAAATACGTTTCTATCCTAAAATGTACGTCCGTTCGTATGGCAGTTCGGGAATCAGACCTATGTCAGTTTCCATCCTGAATTTTCCGTTTCATTTCTCAGGTTGCAACATTGGTTTTGCCCTTTTTCCTTTTTTGTCTGGACGTAAATCCTTCTGATCTTGCGGCTGCGCACTACGAACTTACCTCATTAAAGTGCATTCTAAATATTTGGTCTTTTATTTTTCTTTATTTCATTCATTTTGTAGTAACCAACCATTAATGAATGCATTAGCATAAGTAAATCTTACTTTGTTTAATTTTTAGTTAACTTGCATTTTTTACTTGTGGATTTAATTTTAATATTTTGGCTTCAAATGGTACAACTTAAAATTTTGTGTGTGGTTACCCACACCCTCTACATACAGATTGCTCTCAAATATTAAAAAAACACCCAGCAACTTCAGCATGTTATGAGCCTAGAAACAGCCAAGATGGCGGCTCAGGTATTATCGGGCAGCCTGCAAACAGAAAGGGCCTTGTGACTGTGTTGCTCTACATTCTTTGATTTCTGACCTTTCCGTGCCCCCAGCTCTGCTGTGTGTGTGCAAAATACAGCAGTAACCCACATCCTGCACTTTATCCCGCTCTCCTCTCCTCAGTAAGTGTGATGCATCTGACCAAAGATGTGCTTAAATAATTAAACAAAGCAAAGGTAAACAACTACACCAATAAATGCAATCTAAAAATATTATTCTAGTACATCAATTTAAAAATAAATAACAAAGGACATAAGTTTCTTTAATTAACGCAAAGATATGGATGTATTGCAAAATAAAGGTTTACATGCAAAGGACTAATTAAGGTCCACATTAAAATGCTTTTATAAGGCATACATGAATCAGGTATGCATTGCTATACCATTTATGGCCTCGGCCATGCTGATACATGCAGTTCATTGCAGCTCAAGACGCGCAGACTTCTCCACATAGCCAAAAAACCTGTTCAAGAACAGCAATCCGACTGCTAAAAGGTGTCGGCAGTGGCTTTCTTTTAAAACGTATTTAGAGGTTTGAAAACTGTTCGCTGAATCACACCTAAACACATCCAATTATCCTAAGTTTTACGTTTTCATCCTAAGTTTTAGGATTTGATCCTAAGTTTTACGTTTTCATCCTAAAATTTACGAACGAACTTGCGATGATCGTAAGAGCATATACGCATTCGAACGTAGGCTCGTGCGAGTCGGAAATGGCCAAAAAAACAGGAAAAAATGACAAACACCCACCCAAACTTACGATTCTCGATACGAAATCAATTAACTTTTGCTCTTTGAATCGAGGGGAATGTTTCCACTTACTTGCTCTCAGAATTCTTTTTCACTAACAGTGACTGTTGCTAGTGGTGGGCGGGGGTTTCTCCAAGTTAAAATTTATCAAAACTTGCCTACGCTCAACCGTGAAGCTGGAACGACTTGTTGGCTTGGCAACAATTGCTTTTGAACTTGAACTTACCCATAGATTGGACTTGGATGAAGCAATTAACATATTTGAAGTTAACATATCAGAAGGTACGCAAAGCACCTTTCATTTAGAAAAGTAACACAAATTATGTTTTTTATCAAATTTTCAAGTTTATCAAGTTAAAAAGTTCCAGTTATTTTCAAATGGTTGTTCCACAGAAGAAGGGTTACCTTCCAGATTAAAGAAATCAATGTGAAGTTATCCCGCAAATGTTTCTACTACACTGAAGAGTATGCATCTATTTTTTTAAAGATACATTTGTGCCAATTCTTAATTTTATTGGTGTCATTTCTTAATTCCTAGCAAGTTACAAATTGTTAGCCATTTTGCCTTGAGGAACCTATTAAATGTGTAGCTAGGGACTGGTTCTATGTTGAGTTTGAGCAGGGGCTTAACTATATGGGTGAAAAGGTTGTAACCACATTGGCGCCCCTGGGGTCAGGGGGGGGCATCTTTGTGGATTTTCTGCCTTTTTTATCAGCTTTGTGCTCTCATGATATCATGTACAGAAAAGTGCAATTTATCTTAATTGTTTCAGTTTTTAGTTGTATCCAAATGAGCTAAAATGACTGGAAAAAGGTTAACATATGAGCCATGTTGGGCCCCATTTCAGGTTTGCACCAGGATCTGGTCACATTTAGCAACCCCACTGGGTTTGAGCAGTTTCAAAAACCCTTTTTTAAATACTCTGGGATGGGATTCTGAGTTTATAAATGAGGGTTCTTCACTTATTTGAATGGGGAGTGTCATAATGCATACATTTGCCTATGGTGGTACTGCAGAGAAGTTGAGATATGATAGATTTTCCACAGATTACAACTAATTAACGGAGTCACATAAGGAGAGGGGGTCAGTTTATTTTCAGTGGCCTGGCATAAAAAGTATAGATTGTCCAAAGTACAGTTTGTTAAAAGACTGTACTGAGGTTTGTGGATTTGCCACAATACAGATGTGTGTATCAATTTGATAAGATGTGCACATGTGAGGGGGCATTCCACAGTTCACTTTAGGTGTCAACAAGGCTAGCTTCACACACTGGAGCATCCCAATTTGGGATGCGCTGGGGAAAAGCCAGTGGCCTGCTGCTGGGTTTTCCTCTTCTGGAATGTAAAATAGATTTGACTGTGCAGCCATATCTGTGATTTGGTTAACAGCATGCTGTTTCCAGGTTTCCTATAGTCATGTGTGTCTGTCTTGGTAAAGTAGGAGTGGCTTTTTTACCCTTTAGTAAATTATACTTTCTTACTACAAATCCCAGAATGCACTGTAACAGGCAAGCTCATTAGCAACTTTGGCTAAACAAAAAAGCAGCATTTACCTTCACAGCTGAGAAAGCTGTCAGTAACCCTTTAGCTACTGAAACACAAGACTATTGGGTCGATTCAAAGAAACATGTTACAGCTTTGATTTTGGTGCAGATCATCCTATTTTTCCCGAACGCTCGTGCGCTCGTATGAACTTGCGAGTGATTCTATAAGCAAATAAGTTTCTATCCTAAAATGTACGTCCGTTCGTATGGCAGTTCGCGAATCAGACCTATGTCAGTTTCCATCCTGAATTTTCCGTTTCATTTCTCAGGTTGCAACATTGGTTTTGCCCTTTTTCCTTTTTTGTCTGGACGTAAATCCTTCTGATCTTGCGCCTGCGCACTACAAACTTACCTCATTAAAGTGCATTCTAAATATTTTTTTTTTTTCTTTATTTCATTCATTTTGTAGTAACCAACCATTAATGAATGCATTTGCATAAGTAAATCTTACTTTGTTTAATTTTTAGTTAACTTGCATTTTTTTACTTGTGGATTTAATTTTAATATTTTGCCTTCAAATGGTACAACTTAAAATTTTTTGTGTGGTTACCCACACCCTCTCCATACAGATTGCTCTCAAATATTAAAAAACACCCAGCAACTTCTGCATGTTATGAGCCTCGAAACAGCCAAGATGGCGGGTCAGGTATTATCGGGCAGCCTGCAAACAGAAAGGGCCTTGTGACTGTGTTGCTCTGCATTCTTTGATTTCTGACCTTTCCGTGCCCACAGCTCTGCTGTGTCTGTGCAAAATACAGCAGTAACCCACATCCTGCACTTTATCCCGCTCTCCTCTCCTCAGTAAGTGTGATGCATCTGACCAAAGATGAGCTAAAATAATTAAACAAAGCAAAGGTAAACAACTACACCAATAAATTCAAATTAAAAATATTATTCTAGTACATCAATTTAAAAATAAATAACAAAGGACATAAGTTTCTTTAAATAACGCAAATATATGGATGTATTGCAAAATAAAGGTTTACATGCAAAGGACTAATTAAGGTCCACATTAAAATGCTTTTATAAGCCATACATGAAATGTATTGATTCAGGTATGCATTGCCATACAATTTATGGCCTCGGCCATGCTGATACATGCAGTTCATTGGAGCTCAAGACGTGCAGACTCCTCCACATAGCCAAAAAACCTGTTCAAGAACAGCAATACGACTGCTAAAAGGTGTCGGCAGTGGCTTTCTTTTAAAACGCATTTAGAGGTTGGAAAACAGCTCTCTGAATCACACGGAAACACATCCGATTATCCTAAGTTTTAGGTTTTGATCCTAAGTTTTAGGTTTTGATCCTAAGTTTTAGGTTTTGATCCTAAGTTTTAGGTTTTGATCCTACAATTTAGGAACGAACTTCCGATGATCGTAAGAGCATATACGAAATCGTACGTAGGCTCGTGCGAGTCGGAAATGGCCAAAAAAGCAGGAAAAAATGACTAACACCCACCCAAACTTACGATTCTCGATCAGAAATCAATTAACTTTTGCATTTTGAATCGAGGGGTATGCCCCCCACCTATTTGAAGAGGTTGAAGTAATGTAGATGGGATTAAACCTGTTGTCTGTAGAATGTTGTCAGCACCCTATGTGGAATTCAGACACATTAAAATGAACTTCCCAAAATTGGTTTGGATTGTTCATAGACTTCGTTTATTTCCAAACTTCTGTCATAGGGCATTTCTCCCCTACCAAGGCATCCTGTGTGTAAATCTGACCCACCTCTCAAAGCACACTGATCCTAGTTGATTTTCTGAGATTCTCTGGACAATCCCTGTAAGGTCTGGTAGCACCTGGCTTCTATCACAAAGGTCATGATCTATTGGCTTGATGCAGAGCCTCCCCGTTCAGCTCCCCCGTGCGTTTCCCCGTTGGTTTTGGCCTTTGATCGGGTCAGGAAAGGGTGCTACGTTGATTTTAGTGTGCGTTTATGCGCTCAGGTGTGCACTCAGCCGCCTTTCCGATTGTCGGCTCGCATGAGGCTGTTTCCCGGGAAAACGGACGCCTCGTTCATTGGTCCGTTTTTTTCAGTGATGCAGAGCCTTGATTTCCGATTGAAATCAGCCTAATAAAACGGAGCCGCCGAGCCTTCACTTACGGCAAGTTTGACCAGCCGTATTGGAGCTCCGTGCTATTTGGGAATGCATTCCTCTGTGGGCCAACATCAAAGGCGCCAGCTACGCCGTCTGGTAGTTCTGAGTATGGCAGAAACCAGGCTGCAGCGCACGCCTTTGGACATCGATGGCATGAGTGACGTTGACCTATTCGAGCTCACCCGCCTTAACCGTGTTTCTCTCCATGCCTTGTATAGCGAGCTGCGGCCATGGTTAACCCCCACCACAAGAAAGGGGCATGCAATTGCAGGTATGACCAAATTGGTTGGCTGCCTGCAATTTTTGGCGAACGGCTCGTTCCAGAGACTGGGTGCCTTCTCCCTGGGGATGTCCCAGTCTACGCTGAGCCGCAGCCTAACCAAGTTTTTGGATGGCATGGCTACCCTGGCACAGAATTACATTTTTTTCCCTCAAACAGGGGAAGCCTGGAATGCGGTTAAGTTGGGCTTTTATAACATAGCCGACATGCCCAACGTCCTTGGTGCAATCGATTGCACACATGTCTCGCTCATCCCCCCTGCGGACCAGGAATATCTGTTCAGGTATGTGGTTTGGGTCTGCTTTTTTTCTGGTTATCACACATTTTTTATGGCTCACACTAATTACACTTGTGTTTTGCTTGGTGCAGGAACAGGAAGATGGGCCATTCCATCAATGTTCAGGCAGTGGCGGGCCCTGATCTTCAATTTTTCAGTCTGTTTGCTGGCTTTCCTGGGTCCACGCATGATGCGCACATTTTGAGGAACTCCAGCCTCTATCAACGGTTTCAATCTGGAGATATTTCTGGAGGATGGTTACTGGGTATGTGTATTAAAGTTGTATTTCTTGGCCCCCGGGTTTGAATGTGGATTTGCCACTACCCCACTAATCTGTGAGACCTTTCCTGGAAACTTGAAAAGGTTTTTGGTTTAATTAATGGGTGAAAGTATTCTCCACTATTGGCTTATGTTCTGGCCCTCTTATCTCAGTAGCATTACGCAGACATTTTTAAGGAGTGTACAGGTTGCATGTGTTTGTAGGCTCAGTAAAAATGTCAATTCCTCCCACCATACCTAGCTCACCTATTTGTCCCTGTGTACTAATGTTTCTATGCACACCTAAACCTTTTTTTAGGCATCCACCTTATGTTTGTCTTTTGTATTTTTGCAGGTGACTCAGGCTATCCCTTGTTACCATGGCTGCTCACACCCATCCTGCACCCATCTTCCCAGGCACAGGAGCGCTACAACACAGCCCATAGGAGGTCTCGCTCTGTGGTGGAACGTGCCTTTGGGTTGTGGAAGATGTGTTTCCGATGTCTGGATCACAGTGGGGGTTCTCTTCAGTATCAGCCTGGCAAGGTTATCAAAATAATTATTGCTTGTGGGGTCCTGCACAACCTTGCCATTAGAAGCAGGATTGCTCGATATACTGACCTGGGTGCAGAACCTTTCCCTATTTCTGACGAGCAGACCCCTCCTTACACTGGTACACAAAGTGGCCCAGCACACACAATCCGTGCTGACCTTGTGGCCAATGTATTTTCTTGAAACCACCCCCTGTCTTCAGGCTGGGGAAGATTAAATCACACCTAATAAGTGTTACATGCTGGTCACAAAGTGACTCTAAATGCATTTGGGCTTTACCTCTGCTGCCGGCGCATGTCCATTTTTGGCCAACTATATGATTTCAGGTCCACAACTGTCCGCTTGATTTGTTCAGTATCTCGATGGACAGAACACCATAATGTACCCAAACAGCATTGGCAACAGCCATGCTTTGTGCTTATCAAAAAACGGCCTGTTAGGGACCCACGGCGTGGTTATCGCCCACATGGGTGTGTGTTGTCCCCTGCATCACTTGAAATAGATGGTTGGCTATCTGGGGAGTCGTGTGTGGTTTTTGGGCCGGTGGTTGAGAATGGGTTAATGTCTCCTTGCTCCTGCGTTTTGGGGAATGTGCCTGTGTCTGTGGAGTCCCCACCGTTTTAGTTGGTGCATGCTCTACATGTGTCTTGTGCCTGCTTTTGTGTTTTATTTAGGATGAGGCATGTGTGCGGCTGGCTCTTTGTGCTCCCTTTAGGTCTGCCCATATTGATATGGTATCCCACACCAAGCGGAGTGCCTTGAACTTTAAATATTTTTACAACTGCGGTTGCGCGCCTGCGCGCACGCACGCACGTCACCGCAGGGGAAAGTCAGAGCTAGAATTTGAAAAAGAAGCCAAGATGTCCCCCGCCGTCTTTACAACGGAGCAGGACGAGCTCATCATGGATGTGAGTATGCGAGCGAGCGTGCGTTTATGTGCGCGCACACATTCCTTGTAATAAAAAAAGAAAAAAACGCAAGAATAGTCTGAAACAACTTAGTTTGTCACGTTACAGACCAGCCCACCTTAGTTTAACCCATGTACGCAGCTACAAACTAGCCTACATGCAGATAGCAGAACTAGGGCAATGTGAGGCAGCAAGAGGTTAATAAAGTGACTTGATTTAGGCCAGGAAACTTGTTAATGTATTTTGTGGATTAATGGTGTGTCCTTGTCTCTTTTTGTAACAGATGATGCTGAGGAATCGCTACGACTTCCTGCCGTCAGATTATGACAAGCGGACGTTGGCCCTGGCGGTGGTGGACGCGATTGAAAGAAGATCCCAAACCACCTATACCTTCACTCAGATCGCCCAACACTGGTCTGATTTAAAAAGAAGACATAAGCCCCGGGTGAGGCGGTACTTCGCAACACATTTCCCATGTAAGTGTAGAAAATGTCAATGCACCTCTAACCCTGGCATCGCCTGGGCGTGGTTTAATGATTGTGTTTGTATTTCAGCCCATGAATGGAATTTGCGGTTCCGCCCCACCCGGACCAGGACACGCAGCCCAGTGTTGGGCGAAACAGGTGAAGGTGTAGGTGGCCCACCGCCAGGGTCAACGGCCACCCCCTCCTCTGTAAGTGACTCGGAGGAGCCGCTGGACCTCAGCATGCAGGGGAGGGGGCAATCTGATGGCAGGGAGTCGAGCAGAACAGAGCCTCAACCTGACTCCGGTAAGGGAAATATAGTTAGATATGTGGTAAGACGTGCATTAAATACAGATACTCATGTGCCCTATTGTTGTAGATTCAGACGTCGCTGGAACATCCCAAGGGATGAGTGAGGAAGGAGGCGAGGAGGAAGAGGTTGCTGGGGAAGGTGAGTAGATTGATACCTAGAAGCCTAACATAATATTATATTAATGAAAGAACAACAGTCTCTAATATCAGTGTGTTTGTCATTCATACAGATTCCCAACTGCCACAGAGGGAGTATGAATGGAGACTCCGCCCCCGACGCAATGTGCGGCCTAAACCTTGTAAGTGGTGTTTATTTAAACTAAAGTAAATGAGCAAACATTTCCATTTTAAACATAAAAAACTTTTACAGTTCCCTCAAAATGTATCCAAAAAAGCCCTTAAAGCGGACCTTAACTATGAATAAGAGGCTAGCTTAGATAGTTCCCACATCCTGTACATACAGATTGTCCACCTTACAAATCATGTTACCAACCTTTTCCATAGCACATCTCGGCTCTGTGTGAGCAAAGCACAGCTATAACCCACCCCCTGTACCTTATCCCACTCTCCTCTCCTCAGTAAGTGTGATGCTTCAGAGTCAACATGGCGTTGCACGTATCCTAAATTCCTGAACTGAGTTGCAGCCCAGTGGGGGAAAGAATAATCATTTATTGACTACAAAATTAATATATATTAGTTTAAGATGCTGGGGCAACGTTTCTGAAGAGTTTGGCCTTTTCATTAAAACACGCAGAAGGTCCCATTTAATAAGTGCACAAACAATCAAAAAAAAAAACCAAAAAAAAAATGCTAAAGTAATGTTGTTTTTCATTCACAGATCAAAGAACACAGGCTACAGACCCCGAGGCCTAATTTTTTTTTGTTTGAAAAAAAATTGTAAATCTGTTTTTTATAGTTTAAAAAACAAAAAAAAAAATTTAATACAAAAACACAAAAAAAAAAAAATACTAATAAATAATTAATACGATTTCGAGAGTTGTGTTTCCTGCAAAAGTACCATCAGCACACATTTACATTACACACCAAAGGTTTAGATATGGGACAATAAAAAGAAAAAAAAAATAAAGAAAAGTATGCATTAAGGACAAGGGAGAAGGAACTACTAGATGATTTAGGTATGCATTATGGACAACCCCCACCAAAAAAAGCAACCAAAAAAAAAATTTGGCTCCAATTTGCATTTGTGGCCATATGCATATTCCAATGGAGTTTGCGGGATGTGCGCTTGCGTGTAGCCAGATTGGCAACTGAAGAGCCATGGAGATGTTAGTATACTTGCTAAAACCACCAAAATGGAAGGTCAAATACGACGGAAACCAAGCAGGTACGTTCAAAAAGGCAGGAAAAATCAGGGAAAAACGGGCCGCCCGTGTGAACGTGAACGGGAGCCCCGATCAAATTGAAGGCACCCGAGAGAGCAAAAAAAGCTTTCCGAGTAAAGTGAAATTGACGGATCAGTTAGGGAGCCATTCCGACGGAGGCTCTGCATCACATTTGAGCCACGATTCAAACGGGAGACCCGGACAATCGGAAGGTTTTAAGGGCAGTTCAGAGGAGGCTCTGCATCAGGCCCTATGTGCTCTTTCTTGTGACATTGTAGGGGTGGCTGGAGTCCTTGAATAATTATTTTCTCCCCCACAGCTTCATCAGACATTGAGGATGTAATTTTGTATACTTATCCTAGGAGTAAGTAAGAAAATGTATGTCACATCGATCATTTTTAATGTTTTAGAGAATGGTAACTGGGTTCAGTCTTGCAGTAAGGCATAACTTTTCCCTGAATTCCAATCAGCAGTGAACATTTAACCCTGGTGCTGGGATTCTGTGGAGACATATATGTGAATATTACATATGGCCACTTTTTTTTGGCTTGGTGGCCATACCTCTTACTACACTGGTTGCTCCCTTTTGTGCCGGTCCAGGTGAGATCAGGTTAAACTCAGAAGCCTGCTGCAGTTTGGGAGCCTGTAGCATCTCTTTGTGGACATAAACCCTACATGGAAACTTTTTGCCAAGAAGAACCCACGGACCCAAAATAAATTAACCCTACCTTTGCCACCAATAATATACCCAGCAAAAACAAGCTAAAGTGCTGTTTCAGTTTGGGGCAGCCTCCTGGGCAGGAAAGGGTGTCTACCAATACGTATGTGGTACCATTGTAACAGGGAGAAGTGGGGCTTTTACACGCAATATGATTTTATTGAAAAATGTTAATTTGCTATTACAAAAAACACTTTTTGTACACATTTTAACCAAAAATGTTGAGAATACACGAAAACGACAAGACATTTCATGTTAAAGCCCATGCTGAAAAAAATGTATATTTTTCCTGGGAAATCCCTTAAAGAAATAACAGTTGATCATGTATAGCACAAAATAGTAAAAATGGTCTGGCAAAAGAGGGTGACGTGAAGGCTGATTCATTACTAGCGCCAGGTACCGGCAGATGGGAAGACAAGGGTACCGCTGCACCAACCAGGACCGAAAACCAATGTAAACCAAAATATATGTGCAGCGGTCCAGTGAAGCAACTGTGCACAATAGCCCACCATGTTGGAAGAGCCTCTACTCCCCACAGCAACACAAATGGGACCACTGCACCACTGCTTAATCTTGCTTAATGTGTTCTTTATTCATGTTTCACATAGAGCTTACAAACACAATTAAAACCATTTAAAAACATACAATCTAAGCAAAACACCATGAAATATTGTTGGGCGCTGTGCAACTCTCCATCAGTGCCTGGATACTAGAAAATCAGTAATCAACATTTCTCATGTCCCTTTAAGTAGTCCCTCTTCTTAATCCCCTCACAAAATGATCCCTCTTCTTTATCCTTCCTATAAACTGCAATGTGCTAGCACCCACAAATTATTAACTGTGCAAACAATATTGTGCAAACCAGATTAAAATGATTATATGTACATACCGAAATCACTGACCCCCAGAGGGGCTTACAAAGTGCTACGTGCTAACCTAATCTGCCATTAAAATTCCATATCCATTGTGAAAGAAACTTTGTCCGGAGGGAATAACCATGACCCAAAAATGAAATGAGTATATTGTCGATTATTAGTTACCAGGATATGCACAGTGCCTGCCTCTCAAGCGTTCCGTGACGACGGCAAACAGGCGTCACTTCCTCAGGGCAAGATGTCGCAAAAATCAGACTTTGATCACACAGCGTCTGGTGCTCTATGCTGGAGCTCCCAGCTTTTGAGCGCCGGTGCTGTGAGTGTGTAGTTTTTTCTTAAATGTGGTGTAGTGCGCCAAGTGTCGGACGCACTGAGCTGGCGCTACCTATCGCTCGCTGCAGCATTGTCCTCTTGTCCTGATCTAACATCTAATTCAGGTTTAACAGGTTTCTTTTGGTGCTGGACCTGTATGGCATGTAATACTGTTCCTGCTGATCCTAATGAAAATTCAGGGATTTTTATTTCATATAGGAGGGGCAGGCTGATTCATTACTAGTGGCAGGTACCGGCAGATGAGCGTCTGTAGCGAGGAGCTCAGAGCGACCGCTAGTGGTCCCTATGATCGGCTGTGGATTGCTATTACAGAGCGCCTCAGTCGCTGTAGTAACATGGCCGGCATTGATGAATTTGGTGTTTGTGAGTCGCTGTAAAGACACTGTACAGTCACTCACCCTTATTCAATGTAGCGTCTGAGCGTTCCTATGCTGCTCTAATACCACAATTGTTTAGAATCTTATCTTGCCAATGATAACATTGGCAAGATAAGATTTTAAACAATGTATTGGTTTCAAAACACAATTTTGTTTGTATTTTTTTTTTTTTTTTGTTCTTAATGCTTTTTTTATTTTGTTTGTTCTTAATGTTTTTTTTTGTGTTAAAAATATTTTCAAATGTGTTTTTGGTGTTTGTGTGGAGTCCGACAATACTATTCTAAATCAAAACCAAACACAAATGTATGTAAAATAAATAAATAAATAATTATTATTAAAAAAACAGCCGCACAGCAGCAATCATTCTGCATCTCCAGCAGCATTCGACGGGATTCCATCACGTATTGCCACAGTCTGTGATGCTCTTCTGCACAAGCTGTGGGAAAAAAAGACACAATTAAGTACCACAGCTCAAAAAATACGGTGTATACCTATGATCTTTGAAAAAACTGTTAGTTTAACTGTTAATCATTCAAAATATTTGAAAACATACACAACAGGGCAAACTTTCTTAATAATAGATGGCAAAATAAACAAACCCGTGTAGCCTATCTACACAACCACCCTAGTCTAACATCACAAAGCACATAACCTACCCAAATAAGGCCTACTTGACCACCGGAAGAATGTACTTAATGTAGTGGTCAATTACACCTGAGCCAATATGATCTAAAGGTCTTTTGAATTTCACAAAATTCGACCTTTTTTGGATGTCCATGGTGTGGGGAACCGCTCTGGTAGATACTTGGTAGCTGTGCAGTAAGCAGGGTCACAGACAGGATACAGTTCAATTCAAGTGTTTTTTATTTCACACTTGTAGCTTCCAACAAACACAGGGCCTTAACATCAGGCTTAAACAAAAATAAATCCTGCTCGGCTAAGCAACTCACTAATATATAACAATCCCTAGCTATACGTGGGACTGGCTATCCGGCCCACAGTTACAAATCACAAGCATTGTGTGGCCCATTCAATACCTCCTTTAGTCCAGCAGTCAGCTCTCCGGGTATGGCCACCCTCCTCAGCTCTGCAGTGAGCTTTAAATTAGGACCCTAGGATCCACAGCTGTGGGCTGTGGAAGCCCCGGACCGGACCCCCCCCGGGTGGAGTGAGCGTCCCACTACCAACCTCACTCACTCCAGAACAAGCAGGTCCCAGTACGTATTTTACAATCTGTCTATGTTAGCTATGGCCAACATAGACAACACAGACTATCAATCCTGCTTATACTGTGTCTGTGTTAACCCTTTGGTTACCAGAGACACACCCAAGGCTTACCATTCCCAGTTTAACCATTTCAAGGGCAGATATCTGTTCTCCCAAACCATACCCTTCTCACACTCCCTCCCCCTCAGTTCAGACCCACTGGGGCGAACTTCTGACATCAAACAATGGGTCCGGGATAAGGCATCCGCGTTACCTTGCAGTCTCCCAGCTCGGTGCTCCACTGAGAAACTGAAATTTTGCAACGACAAAAACCACCTTGTGACTCTGGCATTCCTCTCCTTGGACCTACTCATCCAGGTGAGGGGCGAGTGGTCAGTTATCAGACGGAACCGTCTTCCCAGCAAGTAGTATCTTAGTGCTTCTAAGGCCCACTTTATCGCCAGACACTCTTTTTCTACAATGCTGTAGTTTTTCTCAGCTGGTGTGAGTTTTCTGCTCAGGTAGGTAACTGGGTGCTCCTCTCCATTCACCTCCTGAGACAGGACAGCTCCTAACCCTACATCTGACGCATCGGTCTGCACAATAAATTCTTTCTTGAAGTTTGGCGTAATGAGGATGGGGGATCCACATAATGCCAACTTCAAGGCCTGAAAAGCGCTTTCTGCTTGTGCATTCCACCGCACCATGACGGACCCTTTTCCTTTCAAAAGGTCAGTCAGGGGAGCTGACAGCGTGGCAAAGTTGGGTATAAACCGCCTGTAATACCCAATAATGCCCAGGAATGCCCTGACTTGTTTGGTGCTGACAGGTTGAGGCCATTCCTGGATAGCGTCAACCTTGTTGACCTGGGGTTTAATTATGCCTCGTCCAATCACATACCCCAAGTAGCGTGTCTCCTCCATCCCGACCGCACACTTCTTGGGGTTTGCAGTTAGGCCGGCTGCCCTTAAAGAGTTCACCACAGCCTGTACTTTGGCCAAGTGACTCTCCCAGTCATCGCTGAAGATGATAATATCATCCAAATATGCTGAGGCGTATCTCCTGTGAGGCTTTAGCACTATGTCCATTAAGCGTTGGAACGTCGCGGGGGCCCCGTGAAGCCCGAACGGTAACACGACATAGTGGAATAGGCCCTCAGGGGTGATGAAGGCTGTCTTCTCTTTAGCGCTTTCTGTCAGGGGTACTTGCCAGTATCCCTTGGTGAGGTCGAGCGTAGTGAAATATCGAGCACCTCCCAGTCTCTCAATAAGCTCATCTATACGTGGCATGGGATAGGCGTCAAATTTAGAAACTTCATTTAATTTTCTGAAATCATTGCAGAAACGTAGGGTACCATCTGGCTTGGGAATCAGAACAATGGGACTGGCCCATTCACTTTTGGACTCCTCTATGACTCCCAACTGCAGCATTTTCTTAACCTCTTCTGCAATGGCCTGTCGACGAGCCTCAGGGACTCGATATGGTCTTAGCCGAACCTTCACCCCAGGCTCCGTGACAATGTCATGCTTGATTACGGACGTGTACCCTGGTAACTCTGAAAACACGTCTGTATTCCTAGCTACAAATTCTAGAGCCTCTTGGCGTTGTCCTTTCGTGAGGGTATCTGCAATCGTCACTTCTGCCCCCACCTCCGCAGGCTTAACGGTAGCCTGAGGGGGTAGCACAGAAGGGAGTTTAACCGGAGACTTCTCTGTAAGCAGACTCTCCCTGTCCTTCCATGCTTTGAGTAAATTGACATGGTACACCTGCTTAGGCTTCCTCCTACCAGGCTGATGTACCCTGTAGTTTACTTCACCCACCTTCTCCAATACCTCATACGGCCCCTGCCACTTGGCTAGAAACTTGCTCTCCACTGTGGGAACCAGAACCAAAACACGGTCACCAGGTTTAAAGGTCCTTACTGTGGCTGACCTGTTATAAACCCGGCTTTGAGCCTTCTGAGCAGCCTCCATGTGCTCCTTAACGATGGGCATAATGGCTTCCACCCTGTCCTGCATACTGGCGATGTGGTCTATAACACTTTTGTGGGGGGTGGGCTCCTGTTCCCAAGTCTCCTTTGCAATGTCCAGCAGGCCTCTGGGGTGTCTGCCATAGACTAATTCAAAGGGAGAAAACCCCGTAGAAGCTTGGGGTACCTCCCGGACTGCGAACATTAAAGAGGGCAACATAACATCCCAGTCCCTCCCATCTTTGTCCACCACCTTTTTCAGCATACTCTTTAAGGTTCTGTTGAATCTCTCCACTAATCCATCCGTCTGAGGATGGTATACCGACGTGCGTAACTGTTTTATGTTAAAGAGTTTACACAGTTCCTTGGTGACTTTAGACATGAAAGGGGTACCTTGGTCCGTGAGGATCTCCTTGGGCAGGCCCACCCGGCAAAACATGGCGAATAGCTCTTTAGCTATCAGCTTCGCCGATGTGTGCCGCAGGGGAATGGCTTCAGGATACCGTGTAGCGTAGTCCATTACTACAAGTATATGCTGATGCCCCCGGGCAGACTTAACCAACGGTCCTACCAAGTCCAAGGCAATCCTTTCAAATGGGACCTCGATGATGGGAAGAGGTACTAATGGATTCCGAAAATGACTCATAGGAGCACGCAACTGACATTCGGGGCATGATTCACAATAACGTTTAACCTCAGTATATACCCCTGGCCAGTAAAACCGCTGCAGGATGCGATCCAACGTTTTTGTGGCACCTAGGTGTCCCCCAAGCACATGTTTATGAGCCAACATCAGCACGGTTTGGCGATAAGGCTTGGGCACCAGCAATTGCTCCCAGGTCTCACCCCGCATCTTGTCAACCCGATATAAAAGTTCTTGGTCAACCATGAAGTGGGGAAATATCTGATTAGCATTGGCGTGCTGGGGCACCCCATTCACCACCACAACATTTTCCCTAGCCCGGACCAGTGTAGGGTCCTGGAGTTGTGCTGTGCCAAAGTTGTCACGGGATACCTCCAAATCTGAAAACTGTGGCCCAGTCACTAACTCTTCAGTCTCACCGGCCATCACATTTAGGGGAAATACAGTGCTTACATTACTTTCATCACTGGTCACCCCTACAGCTGGGACCCCAGAGTCTGGGTCGTTGGGCTCCGGGTCTAAGACTTGACTCTTCTGTTGGGGTTGTACTCTTAAGGGTGGTCTCCCCGTCCTCTGATTTCCCCGCCACAGAGTCCAGAACAAGGGGAAATCCCGTCCCAAAATAAGGTCATGGGGCAAGTTCATGACAACCCCAACCTCATGTTGACTTTCTCCACAGGGGGTCTGGATGGTCACAATGGCAGTAGGATAGTCTTTCACGTCCCCATGAATACACCGGACCCCAACTGTGTGGCCTGTGACAGTCCCAGGGTTAATATGGGATCCATTAATTAGAGTCACCCGACTTCCAGAGTCCAACAGCGTCAGCACCTGGAGCCCTGCCACTGTCACCTGGCAGAGGTGGCGCTCATCCATAGAGTCTGGAGTAGCAGCAGTATAAACCGGGGCCGCATAAAGGGAAACCCTCCTGGCAGAGCTGCAGTCCATGGGCTCAGGTTTATGGGGACACTTGGCTGCAATATGGCCAGGTTCCTGGCAGGTCCAACAGATAGGAGCCTCCGCTCTCCTCCTCCCCTGGGGCATCACCTGAACATAGGGATTTGCACTGGCCCGGGAGTTAGCAGGTACCATAGGCCTTCTGGACTTGGGGCTGGCTGGGGATGGAGAGGCCTTTTTCCTCAGAGCTTGGGTGGCTGAGTACCTCTCCACCATCCCCACCAAAGTATTAGCGTCAGCTGGGTCCCCATGTCCTACCCACTGCTGTATCTCACCTGGCAAGGCCCTCAAAAAGCGGTCCAGAACAACCTTCTCCACCATCTTGGCTGGGGTTGATGTCTCCGGCTGAAGCCACTTGCGAGCCAGGTGGATGAGGTGGTGCATCTGGGCCCTTGGTGGTAACGCCTCTTGGAACCTCCAGCTATGGACTCTTTGGGCACGTAGGTATATATCAACTCCCAAACGGGCTAGGATCTCCGCTTTTACAGTAGCATAATCCCGGGCTTCCTGCTCGCTTAGGTCGAAATAGGCCTGCTGTGGTTCTGCGATGAGGAAGGGTGCCAGAACCTCTGCCCAGTATTCCTGCGGCAGCCTTTCACGGGTGGCCACTCTTTCAAAGCCTGTTAGGAAGGCCTCTACATCGTCCTCTGACGTCATCTTTGTCATGGCTTTCCGAACTTCTCTCCTGGCATCCCGCTCCGGGATTGCTGCACCCAGCTTTTGTTGTGCAGCCGCCAGTGCTGTCATCTGCTGTGCTAGCAGCCTGTTAGTTTCTTGCTGCTGTAAGTTGGCCTGTTGCTGGGCCTGCATAGCCTCAGAGTGTGCCTTCTGTTGCTGGAAGTTGGACTGAACCAGCTGTTTAATTAGCTCATCCATGGCTGTGGCTTGTTGCTTGTTGAAGGCCAGGACATGCACCCAGTGTATGTTTCACTGCACTGTGCCCGCATCCTCCACCATATGTGGGGAACCGCTCTGGTAGATACTTGGTAGCTGTGCAGTAAGCAGGGTCACAGACAGGATACAGTTCAATTCAAGTGTTTTTTATTTCACACTTGTAGCTTCCAACAAACACAGGGCCTTAACATCAGGCTTAAACAAAAATAAATCCTGCTCGGCTAAGCAACTCACTAATATATAACAATCCCTAGCTATACGTGGGACTGGCTATCCGGCCCACAGTTACAAATCACAAGCATTGTGTGGCCCATTCAATACCTCCTTTAGTCCAGCAGTCAGCTCTCCGGGTATGGCCACCCTCCTCAGCTCTGCAGTGAGCTTTAAATTAGGACCCTAGGATCCACAGCTGTGGGCTGTGGAAGCCCCGGACCGGACCCCCCCCGGGTGGAGTGAGCGTCCCACTACCAACCTCACTCACTCCAGAACAAGCAGGTCCCAGTACGTATTTTACAATCTGTCTATGTTAGCTATGGCCAACATAGACAACACAGACTATCAATCCTGCTTATACTGTGTCTGTGTTAACCCTTTGGTTACCAGAGACACACCCAAGGCTTACCATTCCCAGTTTAACCATTTCAAGGGCAGATATCTGTTCTCCCAAACCATACCCTTCTCACAATGGGTATTAATTTAAATTTTAAAAATTCAAAAAAGAGCTTAATAAAATCTGTCTCATGGGTTGAGATCCCCTTTTAAAACAGTTGTAACTAATAAAATATTGACATTAACACAACACATATAAATAATATTAAATAATTTCTATATTGTGAAAGATATAAAAATTAAAACAAATAATATTAAGCATTAAACATTTAACCCTTAAAACGCCAGCCACATAAAATTTACGTGGCTGCCTCCTTTGCAGTTAACCGCCAGCCACGTAAATTTTACGTGCCTGAATTTTTTTTAAAAAGTCACTTACCTGACCCCTCGTTCGATCCTGCCGGGTCTCCTCTTCAGCCAGAGGGGCTCCGATCACCCATTGGGGCTCCTCCGACTGCAGGGGAGTGCCCAAAATAGGGTGCCCCCCCCCCCCCCGTTTCAGCAGCCGCCGAGATTGCCTGCAAAAAAAAATGACAGTTACTTACCTTTGTGCCCGCTGGCCCCGGTCGGCTCTCCTCTTCACGGGGGGGGGGGCTCCGATCACCCCCCCGCTCTTCCATCTTCTGGAGGGGGCATAACAGCCCTCCTCCCTCCGTAGCTTCCGATGGCGGCTGCCATCTTGGATTCTACGGGGCCGATGACGTCACCATCGGGTGTTGTCGGGGCACCCGGCGGTTCAGCTGTCAGATGCCGATGATGGCTGGACAGAGGAGGAGGGAGGTAGGCGATCCTCCAATCGCCTGTCTCCCCCCTCCTCTGCCCAGCCGTCACCTGCATCTGATCGCCGCAGGACACAGGAGATGAAGATCGGAGGTAAGTTATTTTGAAAAGGTGTGTGTGTCTTTTTTACTGTTAACCCTTTGTGAATTGATAAGGGGTCCATGAGACCCCTTATACCAGTTCACAAGGCTCGGGGGTCTGGCAAGTCACCTGCGGCTAGCGGGTGACTTGCCATTAACCCCTGGCCCCCCAAATTACCTGCCTCCCCAAAGCCCAGGGGGGGGCAGAAGAGCCGTGGCACTAGGCTATGCCGGCTTGTAGCCTGCAGGGCCAGGGGTCACTAAAGCTGGCCCCTGTGCCCTGTTCTACAAGCCCCCATAGCTGGTCACAGGCTGGTTACGCTGGGTAGGGGGGACCTCACACCATTTTTGGGGGGGATTTTTAAAATAATTTATTTTTGTTAAAATAAAGGAGACAATTTTAAAAAAATATATTTTTTTATTTTTTTTTACTTATTTACTTAAAAATATATAAAAAAAGTAGAAAAAATACAAACAAGATATTTCATGTTAAAGCCTAAACTCTGCCACAAAAAGAAAATATGCCATTTTCTTGGAAATTTCTGCAAAAATCACAGTTAAACACCACGCAAAACGGTGAAAAATATCCTGTCAGCAGAAGGTGACAAAATCTCAAGTAGGCTGGCAGTTAAAAGGTTACAGGTACCTATGCATGTTGGGTATTGTTCTGCTCAGGGGACCTTGCGCTTTCAGATTTAGCCCCCCCCCCCCGTTTCAGCAGCCGCCCGGTTTACTGTAAAAAAAAAAAAAAAAAAAAAAAAAACAGTCACCTACCTTTGTCCCCGCCGGCTCCCGCAGGCTCTCCTCTTCACGGGGGGGGGCTCCGATCCCCCCCCCCGCTCTTCTGTCTTCTGGAGGGGGCATAACAGCCCTCCTCCCTTGCCTCTTCCGATGGCGGCCGCCATCTTGGTGACGTCACGGGGCGGGGCCAGATGACGTCACCGCCGGGTGTCATCGGGGCACCCGGCAGTTCGTTTCTCAGATGCCGGTGACGGCTGGGCGGGGAAGGAGGGAGGTAGGCGATCCTCCGATCGCCTGCCTCCCCCCTTCTCTGCCCAGCCGTCACTGACAGCAGATCGCCGCGGGACACAGAAGATGAAGATCGGAGGTGAGTAAAGTAAAAGTTTTTTTTTTTTTTTTAATAAACTTTTTTAAAAAACGTGTCTTGTCTTTTTTTTTTTACCATTTAACCCTTTGTGAACTGGTAAGGGGTCCATGTGACCCCTTATACCAGTTCACAAGGCTGGGGAGATGGCAAGCCACCTGCGCTAGCGGGTGGCTTGCCATTAACCCCTGGCACCCCCATTACCTGCCTCCCCAAAGGCCAGGGGGGGGCAGAAGAGCCCGGGCCCACATGGGCTATGTGGGCTCGTAGGCTGCAGGGTGGGGGGGCCACATAAGCTGGCCCCCCCACTCTGTGCCTACAAGCCCCCATAGCTGGTCCCGGGCTGGTTACTGTGGGTAAGGGGGACCCCACGTCAATTTTTTTTTTGATTTTTAAGGGTTTTTAACCCTTAAAAATCAAAAAAAAAATGGGGTCCACCCCCCCTGGGAGGGGGGACCCTATGTCATTTTTTTTTTTTGATTAACCCTTTGTGTTCTGTCATCCAGCAGCTATAAAAGGCTTCTAGCAAGTGAGCAGAAGCCAGTGATCGCCGAGGGACAGAGTGCTCCAGGATGGATGGGAGGTGAGTACAGTGTAAAAAAAAAAAAAAAAAAATTAATAAAATATTTTTTCTCTTTTGTGTGTCTGTGTCATTTTTTACTTTTAACCTCTTGTGAACTGGTAAGGGGTCCATGACCCCTATACCAGTTCACAAGGCTGGGGGGATGGCAAGCCACCTGCGCTAGCGGGTGGCTTGCCATTAACCCCCGGCACCCCCATTACCTGCCTCCCCAAAGGCCAGGGGGGGGCAGAAGAGCCCGGGCCCACATGGGCTATGTGGGCTCGTAGGCTGCAGGGTGGGGGGGCCACAAAAGCTGGCCCCCCCACTCTGTGCCTACAAGCCCCCATAGCTGGTCCCGGGCTGGTTACTGTGGGTAAGGGGGACCCCACGTCATTTTTTTTTTTTATTTTTAAGGGTTTTTAACCCTTAAAAATCAAAAAAAAAAAAAATGGGGTCTCCCTCCCCTGGGAGGGGGGACCCTATGTCATTTTTTTTCTCGATTTAACCCTTTGTAGTGTGGATGGTTTTTGTGTTTTTTTTTGTGAATGTTATAAAATACTTGTTTCAGTTAGGGGGGGTCTCCTGGGCAGGAACGGGGGGCTACCGATAAATATGTGGTACCGTTCTAATCGGTAGAAATGGGGCTTTCACATGCAATATGATTTTCCTTAATAAAATACATTTTTTATTTAAAATAAAGGAGTCAATTTTCTAAAAAAAAAATTTTATTTATTTATTTTTTTTTTCACTTAATAATATTGTAAAAAAAAAAAAAAAAATTACAAACAAGACATTTCATGTTAAAGTCTAAACTCTGCTGCAAAAAAAAAAATATATAATTTTTCTGAAAGTTCCAGCAAAAATGGCGCAAAACATGTCGCAAAACATGACGCAAAATGGGGAAAAATGGCCTGTCAACAGAGGGTGACAAAATCTCAAGTAGGCTGGCAATTAAAAGGGTTAATAGTACCTATGCATGTTGGGTATTGTTCTGTTCGGGGGACCTTGCGCTTTCAGACTTAGCTTGTTTTTTCTGGTTTGCATATTTATATTTTAGGAAAAGGTGTTTTTTATTCAGCTTTTTTATAAATTTTTTAGGGAAACCCTGCGCAACCAAAGAATTCTTTGAGGA
Source organism: Gastrophryne carolinensis (assembly GCA_027917425.1). Classification (NCBI taxonomy): domain Eukaryota; kingdom Metazoa; phylum Chordata; class Amphibia; order Anura; family Microhylidae; genus Gastrophryne; species Gastrophryne carolinensis. Next base: position 112,644,430 of record CM051240.1, on the reverse strand, counting down.
ATTAATTCCAGAAAGATGAGCCCACTACAGCAAGCTGGGTACCCTTAGAAAGCTTAACGTGTGTACTTTCAGGGAATATATGGTTTATGGGGGATATTCCAAATGTAAAGGGTTGTTTTGGTTGAAAAATCGCAAGGTGCGCACTTTGTCTGCAGAGCTGAAATTTTCAAGTAAAATTACCGTTACGCACATGCTTTACTTTGGGGTGTTTGGCAACTCTTCCCTTGACAGAACCTATGCATGTTGGGTATCGTTCTGTTCGGGAGATGTTGCTTTTTCAGATTAAACTTGATTTTTCTTGTTTGTATATAGTTTTTTTAGGAAAATGTGGCTTTGATTCTGCTTTTTTATCCTTTTTTTAGGGAAACTCTTTGCAACCAAAGATTACGTTGAGGGATTACTTCCAGAAAACTATGGCCACATCCACAAGCCTGGTACGCCTAGAAAGCCTGAGGTGTGTACTTCCAGAGAATATATAGTTTGTTGGGGGTATTTTAAATGTAAAGGGTTGTTTTTCTGGAAAAACCGCAAGGTGCGCATATTGCATAGCATAGTTGTATTTTATCTGAAAATCTCCTAAAGCGCTGTTTCAGTTTGGGGGAGTCTCCTGGGCAGGAAAGGGTGTCTACCTATACATATGTGGTACCGCTGTAACCGGGAGAAATTGGGATTTCACACGCAATAAGATTTTATTGACAAACTTACATTTTTTATTCCAAAAAAAACTACAATATGTAAAAATTTTTTTTTTTTTTTGCACATATTTCACCCAAAAATATTAAGAATACACCTAACAAATGACAAACAAGACATTTCATGTTAAAGCCCAGACTATGCTGAAAAAAACAATATATCATTTTCCTGGGAAATCCCTGGAAATCCCCTCAAAAATCACAGTTGAACAAGAGGAGCGCAAAATAGTGCAAAATGGTCTGGCAACAAAGGGTGACAAAATCTCAAGGTAGGCTGGCGGTTAAAGGGTTAATACACATTTCATGGAAAAACTTACTTTAACCACTTGCCCATTAACTCCTGGGTCCACGAGCTGCCTCTTTCTCGGGGGGGGGGGGACATCAGAGGATGATGAAAAAGAGGAGCTGGGAAGGCGTCTGGCTGGTCGTCTTGGAGCCATGGTTCCGCATAGGCCAAAAAACGGAAGTGCATAAAACGAAAGCAAAAGTAAACCCCCCATCAGCATTAATACTGTTTTCCTATTTGCTACAGCGTACGTAAGGCAGTGTTCCGCGCAATAGCGACCCACGCCTACACCACATTTAACAACAGTACGCCCGGTTTATACTAGCGTTGTATGTAAAAATCCTATAGCTAACAATGGGCAGAACAGTATTTTTTGTTTAAAAATGATGCTAAACACATTTGTTTATACAGGACTATACAGGATATACAATAAACTTAGATGCCGCCAAATGTGACTGTAATAAAGAAGTGCCAACCAGTGCCTATTAAATAAAGAGCCAATCTGTTCAGCGTGTTTAATTAATTATTAAAAATAAAACTTAATAATACTGCATGCAGCAGCTATAGGTTGGCAGAAGTAGCTCTCACTGGCAGGGCTAAAAATTCCCAACAGGCGCTGATACAGGCTAGCCAATACCTTGTACGCCAATTCAGGCTTATTATTTAACATTTTGATTAGCAGTACCAATCTGAAATAATAGCAGAGCCAAAATATAAAAAGATATGGCCGCTCCCTGGCACACACATATGCTTTCAAAATTATGCCAAATGGCGCACTTCATAAATAAGGCTCTAAGTTCCATAATCAGCAGTATTCATGCAATTACAATGCATTCTTTTACAGAATTTCCTGTGGTCCAGCACTAGTGACTTCAACAAGTAGCTGCAACACTTTCTGGTCACCTCCTTGCAGGATACTGAGGCCGTTAGTTTCCTCCAACAGTACCTCAGGGCTAAAATGTTTGCCTTGCCTGTGGTCTTTACGTAGAGAAGTCTGCTCTGTCTTATTGCCTCCAGGCTGACCTTCTTGCTTATACCATTTCTCTTGGCTCATCCCTGTATAGACAATATTTTAGGGCTTTCCTATTTACATTTGGGTCCAACTATGTATATAACCATTTCCTCTGTTTATGTTTAATTAAATTAACCCTTACTGGTAGCCTTAGAGTTATCTTCTATTTCGTGACCTGCAGTTGGATCATGAGGCTTAGTGCTGCTACTGCAGTCAAAAGCCGAAAATTACTTCTAAGGCATAAATTTATCACTACATTTACAATTGGTCTTCTGGCCACAAAACCTAAGGCTCCCCTCCCGAATTAATGTAGTTCTTAACAGCGGTTCCTCATACTCAATGTGAGGCTAATCTAACCAATGGAACTATTGCTAAGTATTAAATGTGGGACTAATCTCTTCTTAATATTCTAATCAGGGCCAGATTATAGGCAGGGTGCAAGGGGCCTCCACCATTTGCCTTGCAAGAGGGCCTCCCCCAAATTTGGGGCCACAGTTGAGGGTATCTGAAATTTACAGTGCTGCCACTAGGTCTTGGTGGCCCGATCCACATGCCTTCATAGGGGTGTACACCTGAGGTTTCCCCTTTCCAACGATGCCTCCATTGGCTCGTTAGCCCCCTAGGTCTGGGGATCCGGCACCCAGAAGTGTACCCACCTGGCACCAGCAAGCAACAGTACCAGGACTTTGCAGCACCACCTCTTGGTCTGGACAGCCCCAATCCACATGCCCTTGCAGGGGTGTTTACCTAAGATTCTCCCCCCCCTTTCCAATGACATCTCCAATGGGTCGTTAGCCCCCTAGGTCCGGGGACATGGCACCTGGAAGTGTACCACCCCCCAGCACCTGTGAGAAATGGTACTGGAAATTTGCAGTACTGCCACTTGGTCTGGTCGGCCCTGATCCACATGTCCATGCAGTGGTGTATACCTGAGGTTCTCCAGCCTCCTTTCCAAATACATCTCAAGTGGAAAAAATGGTACTGGGACTTGACGGTACAGCCTCTTGGTTCGGTTGGCCCCTTGCAGGAGTTTAAACCCGAGGTTCTCTCCTTTCCTCCAGTGGGTCATTAGCCCCCCTAGATTCTGAGTTCTGGCGCTTGGAACTGTACCATCCTGGGCGAGGTGTATTATTTCCCAGGGTTATTTGGAGCCTCGGTTCTCCGGATCCAAGGGGGCAAGAAACGAATACGAATACTTTTTTGACCGCCAAGTAAGTATACAGGATACATACAAGGAATGCTTTTTGGAAGGGAGGTACCCCATTAGAGCTATAACCATTAAATATAAACATTAAACATATTACATTTAAACATTAAACATATTACATTTATACATTTAAACATATTTACATATGATACTGGTGGTAACTCAGTGACATGGGGGAGACAGGAAGTTCGTGGCAGGTTAATCAGTGATGATTATTCAGCACCTTAAGGGCTAGAGGAAAAAAAACATTTTTGTACCTGGAGGTTCTAGTCGAAAGCGCCAGGTACCTTCGGCCAGAGGGCAAGAGTTTGAAAAAAGAATGCCCTGGGTGTGTTGGGTCCTCAGCTATTTTTTTTTGCCTTTGAGCAGATTCTTCCCATGAATTGTTCCTCTAGGGATGGTAAGGGGCATCCTTTGATCTGCTCGGCAGTCCTAGTAATCCTCTTCAGCCTGTTCTTGTCTGTGGCTGTTGCCCCGCAATACCAGACCGTGAAGGAGGAGGTCAGAAGTGAGCCTATGGCACCATTGTAGAAGGTTTTTTGGATCTTTTTAGACATGCCGTATCTTGCTATTTGCCTCAAGAAATATAGTCTCTGTTGGGCCTTCTTCAAGATGACCCACTGGAGGTGTTGTTGGAAAAAAGAGGCCTTCAGTTATGCACCTCTGCCAATCAGCAATACTGGAAATTCCCAGTACTGTTGCTAGCCGGAGCTCCCTACTGACCCCCACACACACACCTACCTACCAGCTTATCTACCTGCTGATTTAACCACCTACCTATCTACTCACCTACTTGCCTACTGACCCACTAATTTACCCACCTACCCTCCTACCTATCTACCTGCCTGTTTATCAACCCAACTACCTATCCAACTGCCAACTGACCTACCTACATACCTGCCCACTCACCTCCCTACCCAGAGCCTGGAGTAGCAGCTGGCAGGCCTGGAGACAGGATCATCAGACCCTGGAATGGAGGTGGCAGTTGCCCAACCACCTACCTACTTGCTCACATCCCTACCTACTGTCACACCAACCTTGCTATCTGCCCTTCCACCTATATACCCATTCACCTACCTACTTACCCAACTATATACCTGCCTACTTACCCACCCACCTACCAGCCTGCTCACTCACTTACATGACTACCCCAAATTACCTACACATTTTTCTATCTGCCTGCCCCCATTTATGCCCATTTACCTACCTACTCCCTCACCAATATGCCTGCCTGCTTTCCCACTTACCTTCCTAATCAACTTGTTTTGATTCTTAGTTGCGTTGGTTATGTGTATGTGGTGGTCTAATTGCATGCAGTGTTGTGATCATTAGAGTGATTTTTTGTGGTTTTATAGGGGAGGAGCATGGTTTATCCACTCAGTGTGTGAAGTGAGTGGTTGGGTAACCTGTTTCCAAACTCAGGATGCCCCCTCCATCGTTGTGAATGGAGTGGACGTGACAGCATCACTGTGACAGATGACAGGGGGTGGTCCATTTATCACAGAGGCTGTCTGAAGATGATACGGTCAGGATGACACAGGGGACTGGATCTGACATTTAGTTTAATGTGCAAGCAAGGCAAGCATTCTTTTTGTTATGTTACTTGGCAAAACTATTACTTTAAATTGCATGTCCACCCCGGGTGAGTTACAAAACAATGCCTTACCTCTCCTGTACTTCAGCAATGTCACCTATGTACGGCATCACACAGAGCGTGCATATAGTGGCATTCCCCCTGCTGTGCATGCACTTGCCCATTGCATGTTAGTATACGGCCACGCACAGAGCGGGGGACGCCATTCTGGGCATTCTCTTCAAGATGGCTGTGCCCATGGCCTAAGGTTTGGAACGGCATCTTGGGGTCTTTTTGTAATCCCTGCCCCCTGTCCTGCCTCAGCACCAAGAGAAGGAAGCCAGGGTGGTTATAAAGACACTGGACTTTTATTTAATTAATTTAATTAAAAAACTGCAATGGGGTCTCCACCACATTTAATATTGCCTAATTCTAATTAATACATTAATGTGGGGCTACTAATTTATAATTTATTTAATCCCCAGACGTATGTGGGGCACAATAGCATACTAATCCCTCAAATCCCTAAGGATACCTACAAGTTCCTGGGTTTTGGTGATCAATCTCCACCAAATCCTCGAGACCAATATCAGTTTCATTCCTTCACTAACACTAGTACCTTTCCCTGCAAATGTTATACATTTTGGATTTGGTATGTGTACTACACATCAGACTCCCCCTTTCTTTTGATGTAGCATTCTGTGACTGCTGATGCTTGGAGAACCAGTACCATTTAAGTGCATGTGGCTCCATGCACTGCCACTTTAATCGATGTAAGGACTATTGGTTGTCCCTAGATCTCTTTTGAGATTAATGGTTACACAAATACCCAACTCCCTTATTAGAATATGTAATGTACCTGGGCCACATGTGTGGCAATAACAATACTGGCATAGTCTGCTCAGATTTTGTGTCCACTTTCCCTTTTTAGAGTTAAGTTAAAACACTACTAATCCTTGGACTGACTGTGCACATGTTCTTCTGTTTAATGCTTATACAGCCACAGTGATTTTGTCCCTTTGCCAACATTCACTATTGGCTAAGAGAGAGTCTATTCCCATTGCCAATTGCTCACTATAAACTTCAGGCGTTTACCCCCCCCCCACACTCAAGGGTCACTAACACAACAGATCACTACACAGATGCCCAAGTTTGGTAGTTAGTGTTTAGAGTGAGCACTAATTGCTTTACCTGTGCATCAGTGTAAGAGAACTGCAACATGTGACTGTTGGTGGCCCTTGAGGAGAGGGTTAAAGGAGCAGTATCGCGAAATTTGCATTAAAAAAGATTCATAATTAAATAGCCACACAATAGCTTCTAACATGTGTATAAATAATGTGGCGATGGAAAAAGGAAAAAATATCTGCCTTTCTTTTAAATTGTATAATGACAATAGCCTCGATTCAAAGACACATTCGTTCGGACTTCCGTAGCTGTCTGTGAAAGTTTTGGTGGGTGTTAGTCTTTTTTTTGCTTTTTTACGTCCATTTTCTACTCGCACGAACGTTCGGGAAAATGTGTATATGCTCTTTCGATGAACGAAAGCAAATCGGAACATTTCCAAACAAAATCGGAAATTTTCCGTTCGTTCAGATAACTTCCGTTGTTGGGATGGTTTCTGTCTGATTCAGGGAGCTGATTTCTGACGGATCACCACCCTATAAATCCATTTCATATCCGATCCACCTACGAGACCTTTGAGGGCTCGGATTGCTATTGTTGAACATGTTTTGTGGCTATGTGGAGGAGTCTGCGCGCCTTTAGCACCAAGGCATTGCATGTATCAGCATGGCCGAGGCCATAAATTGTATAGCAATGCATACCTGAATCAATACATTTCATGTATGCCTTATAGATGCATTTTAATGCTAACCTAAATTAGTCCTTAGCATGTAAACATTTATTTTCCCACACATCCATATAATTGTTATATTTTTTTAGACTTATGTGAATTATATTAGGATTGTTGAACTTGAATCTTAATTTGTTGTAGGAGTTATTGTTTTAGTTGGTTACCTTTGCTTTGTGTAATTATTTTATATTTGGTTGCAGGAACCGCAAGATGTGCCACTCGCCCTTGCTCCTGATGCCCGTTCTTTGCCTGCAGAATGCGGGCCAGGGGTTCTCTAATCGAGCACTATGCAAAACCCAGGCCGTGGTGGCAAGGGCCCTCTGGCTTTTGAAGTCCAGATTTAGGTGTTTGGACCATACGGGGGGGCACTGCAATATGACCCCAACAAGGTTATACCAAAATTTTAATTTACGTTTTTTAACAGGGACCACACGTGGCAGAGTGGCCCAACTGAGTGTCAGGGTCCTTCAGTTGGTGGGCAAGATGCAGGAGCTGCGCAACCCATTGGGGACCACAGATGAAGAATAATTTTCAGTGGCCTGCCATTGCTATGTATTTTGTTTTTTATAGTAGTAAAAATGTTACATTTTCAAAATGTTTTAAAATTTTATATTTTATGGTATAAAAAAAAAATGTTACATTGTCATTTCATTTACAAAATACATTAACACAAAACTAATGGGCCCAGAAATATTTAAAGATGAATATTCACATGACCGAGAAGTGATTTGGGTAAGTTTTAGGGGGCTAAAATGGAAGAAGAACCTAACCGTGAAGTGGTTTGAGTGAGCTTTAAGGGTCCAAAAGTGAAGATGGAGGATAGTGCTAAGTGGTTTGGGTGAGCTTTAAGGGTCCAAAAGGGAAGATGGAGGAGAGTGCTAAGTGATTTAGCTAAACATTGTAGTAGAAGTGAGGGTGGAAAATATGTAGGTGAGCACTTTAATGAGTTAAGTTTGTAGTGCGCAGGCGCAAGATGGTACGGATTTCCGTCTGGACGAATATTTATTGAAAAAGGGAAACAGAATCGAACGGGAAACGTAAAGGATTCGTCGGAGGATACGATGGGAAAAGGGCAAAAATGAAAGCCTACGTTGTAACATGTGAAAATGAAACGGAAAAGTCTGGATGGAAAATTACATTCGTAATCTGCCGTACGAACAGACGGAAACTTTACAGAAGGTTTTCAATGCATGCATTGAATCGCTCGAACGCTCATACGAGAACTGAAACATTTCACAAAAAAAACAGATCGGCGCGAAAAAGGAAGTTTTTTTGTGTCTCTCTGAATCGAGGCTATTGGCTCAGTCCATTTGCTGAATAGGGGGATCTGCTGGGTTGTATTTTATCAACCGAAATCTGTGTAGCAACTGGAAAAGCGACATGTAGCGGCTGATTCATCAATGTTTCATCCACAGCGAACAGCGCCAGTGTTGTGCCTTGCACAGCGCAAGGTATTACCTCTCGCTACCTGGCGCTCTCCCTTACACTTCTATGGCAGACATTGTTTTTGTGTTATTTGTCTTTGTTTTTTTTTTTTAATTCTGACATGCATAAAACCTAATTTTTGATTTTTCTGTAATGCTTTTGTTGTTTTTTTTTTTTTTTTTTTAATTAATTTAGGACTGTGTCACTTGGATGTCCAAATCACAGCCCTCTCCCAATGTCATTTCAGTTATTGTTAGCGTTTTCGAAGGTGTCTAACCCCCCAAACCATCTTTTTTGTCAAAGTGTTACAGGTGCTCTGTGCCGCAGTCAGCGAACAACAGCGCCCACGCTCTATGAGAGTAATGTCTTTGATGAATCCGTGGTATAGCGGCGCGGCCCATTCGCTATGCCGAGTCGCTATGTGGAGAAGGCCGCGGCGCTATGCTGATCATACATGTGTGTTTGGTTTTGGTTCGCTATTTCACTTGTTACGCCCCCAGTCGCTGTTGCTGAATACGCAGCAGACACGGCCGCAGCTGACTCGGCGCTATACGTTATTGTGATGTTAAATACCCTAGCGAATTGCTAAGCGTATTCACTTGCTAAGCGTATTCAAGAGTATTTTAGCGATGCGTGTTTGTGTTTTTTTATATTTTACTTACGTTTTCCAACTTCCGGTTTCCACCTCTGAGGATTCACCATGCGGCCTAGACGCCGAGCTGTCCCCCTCACCAGCTACTCCTCCGATTCTTCCTCCCCAATCCCTTCCCCCCTCCTCCCCCTGTCTCCCCCTGGTCCCTCAACATCCCCTGCACCCCCCGCACCCCCCAAATTACGGAGAAAAAGGGTGGATCCTCGTGTTAACGGCCAGGTGGTCAAAGTAAGTATATGTTGCATTTATGCTGTGCAACCAAATAGCTTGTTATTTATGCTTATTAGTCTATATATATATATATATATATGCATTGATTTTTTTTTTTTTTTTTTATGTGTTTTTTTATAGGATTTTTTAAAGCGGGAATATGACTATGCCCGTGGTGCAAAGAGGCGCATAGCGTTGGATGTGAAGGCCACTGTGTCCCGGCGCTTCCACACCCAGCTCACCGTCCGGTCCATATTGCAAAAGTGGTCGGACTTCAAGCGCCGGGACCCAGAGGGCATGTATAGGCTCTATGATGCCTATGCTTCAGGTAAGTGTCAGCTCACAACATGTAAATCAATCCACTAATGTAGTATTATCTTTTTCTTTTTTTTTTAATTCTGGGTTTTAAAGTTGTCATTTTTTTCTCCCCCTTTGACACAGATAAGCGTCCTCCCTTGGGCAAACGTGGGAAGGGTTTCCTCCCCCGCAGAAGAGTGGTGGGGTCGGATGACTCTGCGGGGAAGGCGCCCTCTCACCAGTCCAATCTAGAGGACCCAGGGGAGGAAGGGGATGATGCCCCAGAGGAGTGTGCTGCTGGGGGGCGGGCAGTCTGGAGCCTCAGCTCCTCACAATTGGACTTGTTGAGTCCGCAAACCCCGTGGGCCACTCTCAAGTGGGGAGGTGGAAGTGGACCCACACTCCCTCGAGGATCTGGGAGTGAGAGGGAGGAGGGTGGCCCATGTGGTTTGGGATCTTCAGGGCCAATTGTGAGGAGTCGAGGCTCCACGCCTCCTCCTCAGATTCCTCCCTGGGAAACCAGTGGCAGGTCATCCCCTGGTGAGTGCATTTCTAATTCTTGTTTGTCTGTTACAGGTGATCCTGGTGACTTAGCACTAATCCTGTGCCCTTGTTATCTGGTTTTTAGGGCATCATAGAGCCACCACCTCCAGCAGCTATGCGCCAGCCCTTGGCCGCGGGCATAGTCGTGGTAAGTGTTTGTTGTTATCCCTCACATCCCATATGTAATGACATTCCCCACCACCCCCAACCCCACTACAGTGCAATCCAACTGCCAACCACCCCTATGTTTGTGCCCACACCATGATGGTGGCTAGCAAATGTGTTAGTTTTGTAAGTTGTTCCGGCTAACACATGTTGCACACTCTACAAGTAAGATTCTACACTCAACTTAAAATTAGGCCTTAGGCATTGCACTGTAAAGGTTATTGGCACATTATCTTGATGTGTCCATGTTGCACACATAAATAATTCCCATGAACTCATGGACCAGTAAATATGCTAATGTCTGGCAACATGTGTGTAACCATGCAAGCATTTTTTTGGCAGACTCCTGAAACAGATGGATGTAAAATCTTAATGTGTAATTGCCCAACTAATATTTTTTTTTCTTTTGCTTTCTCCTGACAGATGTTGCCACGCAGACGGAGCCGGTGACCATACTCCCCACCCCAGCTCCCGGGATGTCCAGCAGCATGGGCCCCAGCCACAGCTGCGATGGTGAGTACATCCCACTTCATATGCCTAAAGACTTTGGACACCTATGTCTTATTCGAAATTCTTCAGAAATTTACAATGTACCTAATGTCTATTCGAAGCACACATCTAGGTTACATGCGATTGTCCTACAATCCTAAATGCATGTCTGCATGCTTGATTGTTGGCTCACATTCTTGGTTTTTCCACGTAGTGTTAAAATGTGGTGTTAGAACCAAAAAATTGGGCTGCTAAGGTTGTGAACCCTAATATGCTTGGCCCAAGCAGTTTAATCGTTAGGACTTAGGCCCTGATGTTTGGCTGTAAATAACCAAATAAATGTCCACACTGGGACTTATCCCTTCATTTATTCCCAAGAGTTCAGAGTAAATGTATGCTTTGGATGTTGTAGCCACATGTAAGGCAGGCACTAGTACTCATATAATGGTAACACATAAGGGCACAATTTACAACAATGTTAATGTGTGGGTCAGATAATTTGAGCCAATTTCATTACATTGCTACATCTGTGTATGTTGAGATCACATTATATGTTTTTAAATTGTTTGTTTTATACTCTCTACAGCTTGTGAAACCGAGCATCGCAGACTGTGGCAGTATGTCCGTCGGACACGCCTTATGCTGCTGGGCAAGAAGAGACCTTGTTAGGGTGGGGGGTATGGTTTTGCCCGCTGTGCGGCTTAATGTTGGCCATGTTGGCCGCCTTGCAGAAAAATAAATGTTTTATATTTTTATAATTACAGTGTGTTGTGCCTTGTATAGCATAGTTTAAGTGTCTAGCAACCCATTAGTTTGTAAATTTTTGGGTACATTTTTAGCCATTTAATGTGTAAACCATAGTAATATATGGCCAACAATGTGTGTCATACATTTCTGGCTACATGTACATATTTAGATCTAGAGACTCATCCCTGACTGTGTTAGTAGCTATGTCTTTTCAAAAACACTATTTTGAGCTTGGGTACTAAAATGTATTCACACAAAATATAAAAACAAACAAAATAAATCAAAATTCTTCACTAGGTGGCCTTGGAGGTTAGGATTCATTGCTAGGGGTGGTGTTGGGGGACAACAGTGCAGTAAAAAAAATAGACTGCTGCTGTATCAGCTGATGGATCAACAACAAAGTTTGCTCCATGGTATGTTCCATTCGTTGGAGTGCAGTTGTGTTCTCAGATTGCTGCCGATTTTGTAGTTCATGTAGCTGGCGCTGCAGGTCCTGAATTTGTTGCCGATCCACCAGCACCTGATTTTCCAACGCCGCAATGCGCTCATTAGTTCCATCACGCGGCTGTTGGTGACTGTAGTCCTCCAGCATCCGGACCCCTAGCTCATAAAAATCCGCACTTGTGGGTGCAAGACCTCCTCTTCTTGGGTGTTCAGCCTAAAAAATCAAAAAGCAAGATTGTAGTTAAGCTGAAACAATGCAGGTATGCCCCTTCCAATCATTTCCGCAAAGGGTTAAAATCAAACTTACCATTGCTTGAGTCTCTGTAGCTTGTCCACATGGCACTTGGGCAGACGGCACAGCCTGGGTTTCAGGTATGGCCTCCTGCCAAAACATAAAAAAAAAAATCATGTTACATGGTGGTTCCTGGACTACCCACGAACATGTCAATGTGTTTAGTGTTCCCAAAAATCTGACATCTTACCTCAGTGTGGTCCGCCCTAAGTAGTTCCGGGGTCTGGCTGCCAGAAAGGGGCAAATCCACATCTGAGAGAGGGGGCAAGCTGGCATATGCTAAACAGGAAAGTCAGGTTAGTAGGTTAGTTGAGATTTTGCAAATTTTATATGGATAGACTATCGAGGCCATACCTCGACAAAGTGCCAGATTGCACAATAGCCAAAATGGATCTTGGTAACTCAGATTGCAAACATGTATGTAAGAGGAAGAGTAGGCAATCATTGGCACAAACACTAACAGACACATTTCTCAAATTACACATACCCGCCATCTCACAGATGTCCAGAGTTAGGCCGTCACTCGAGCTTTGCCCTGGAAAATACATGTTTAAACACAAGTTGGACTAATAAATTCCCCAAAAAGGTTCGGCAACATCCTTACTAGATAATAAAGCAAACACCACTTACCTTCATCTCTAGCAGCTTCACGGTGAAGGGCCCTTTCCAGACAGCCACTTCCTATATTCCGGCCAACTAAAATACACAATGAATGTCTATAAATATTCACAACACTACTCTGGTGAATGTTTGTCTTTTAATATACCACAAAAAGGCATTGAAATCACTCAAAACAGTTTACTAATGAGCATGGGGATGGCAAATCCACTATAAATAGACAGCTTCAAGTTGACATTGAAAACATGTAGATTATTAAACTAACAAAATAGACCCAGTGTAACATAACCAGCATAAAGGATACAGTGTTTTGGGCAATACACACCAACAGGGTCCTGTTGACCTGCAACATAGGAAGTGGTGACCAAAGATGAAGCAGTGACTTGGCCTACAAAGAAAAAAGATGAATGAAAAACATGCACTTGTGTTAAAGCGGCTAAAGCAAGGTTGACACATGCACTTACCGGCATCCAAAGAGTAGCTTGGCTCCTGAGGAGATGCTGGTGCCAATGACGGTGCAGCTATCCGAAAGCAAAGTAAGGATTTAGGCATTGGTAATGTGCGGCACCTAATAAACCATGAATAAAGGTGTGTGTGAGCAGCTCAATCACTAATATTTAGACACCAAAAGTCACATTACGCAGGGCCTGAGAACTAGAGATTCCATTATTCAGCATTGCATGTCCCAACTTTGTGCAGTCAGATTTAAGAGTAGGGAAACCACAAAACACAGAGTGCCTTGGCGGGCCAGTGTGGCTTCCACATGTATCTGCAGATATATGCAAACACATCTCTGGCTTCCAACATAGCTACACATGTTTGTGCCTTGTTATTTAGTTGATGAGAGGGTTAAACTGGGCATGAAATTAGTCCCAGGCCCATATTACTAATCCTAAAATGTGGTAAAAACGATTGTTTGAGGTGCTCCCACCCCCCTTTATTCCAAACAAACCATCCCATAAATTAGTGATAAATACCTTCAATGGCAGACTGGGTTAGGCTTGAGGTTGGTTGAAGGGTAGGAGTTGGGGTGTCCTCCTCCCCCGAATCATGGACATCACCATGCGCACCTATGCATAAAGCAAGAGACAGGAAAGTCAAACATTTATGAGGTATAATGTACTACTTCACATGTCCTACTGTTAGTTGGCCAGAAAGAGACAAAGCAAATCACATACAGTAAAATCACCAGATAAAATAAAACCAAAAATATGTACCTTCTGCCCAACCTGTGGTTCCCAGCTTCAACACCCTGCAGCCGAATGAGCGGAATCTTGGACTTCAGCATCTCCTCATATGGCCTGTAGGTACTCTTTGGACCCTGGATGGTCCCACTCTCGACCTGAAGATCATGCTTTATCTTTTGCATAAGGTCCCTTTTCAAAGTGTAGAAGCGTTTCTTGCAGGATGGGCCACTACGTGGGTATTGAGCACTGCTAGTAAGCTCCTCACCAATGGCAACCCACAATTTTCTTCTTTCTTGCTTGCCTATAGACTGGCTTTGGGAGCCAAAGATTAGCTCCCATTTTGCCAGGGTAAGACGCACAAGAGTATTGCTATCCGCCAAATTAAATTCTGGCTCCCTCTTGGCAAATGGGCGCCTTGGGTGCTGGCTCACCTTCGGCCTGGGCCCTTTTCCTTAAGGGAGGTCTACGCACAGCACCCAACACACTCCTACTTGGGCCAGCTGTGGCCGGCAGATGTCCAGAATTTGGCTCCATCCTGTAGATGCACACACACACCACTAGACAACACACAAGCACGCATACAGACTACAGAATGGCAACAAGATCTTTTGGGGGGTGGCAGGTTTTATGTGCTCTAACAACCAATCACAAACAGGTCCACTTAATTGCTTCACACATACTGGCCAGGTGCTTGTAGCCACAGCTCCACTGCAATGACTGATGTTTCTTGCAACCATGTGTGGAAGGCAATTAATTAATTAGAGAGCTCATTAAGCAAACAACACAACCAAAGACAACAATGTACTCAGGTATATTAAACCCTTGTTAAATGTGGCTCTACAAACGGCTATTTAATTTGAGAGCAGCTTACCTTTCATTGGTCCAAAACGGAATGTTCAAACATATGCGCTAAAGCACGCAAGTATCTGCTCACGTACGCTAGTATGCTTTAGCGTACGCATGCGCAATCCGTTTCTAGCACACCTGGGTCAGCTAATTGCAGACAGGAAATAACAGAGCAACGCAAAAGGCGGCAAAGCGGACCAGTCCTTTTCCCAAGTTAAGTATAAATGGCTTTATTTGACAACCTTCTTGTATTGTTACACTGTGGCAAAGGCTGTGGTGTGCTCCTTTGTTCCCTTGGTTCATTTTACTGTCTGGCTGGGTTTGGCCCTTACTCTCTGTGGCTTGTTGGGTGATTTCTGACATCAGTGCTGTTTCTTTAGGAGATTTATTTTGATGACATATGCTAATATTGTGTAGCATACAGCAAGTGAGGATTGATTTTGGGGCCATTTGTGGGTTGTGCAGCAAATCCCCTCTTGGTTGTGCCTAACTTAGAAAGCACACTTTCAGCAGTCTGGTGGTTCTGACCACTATACATCTGGTTTTGTGGTGAGCTGCATTGTTGTGATTGTGTGAGGAGTGTGCTTGTGTCTGTGGTGTGTTTGTGGATTTATTTTGGTTTGCCTTCATTTGGATATCTGGTCAGTGAGTGTGAGATGGATAAGAGGGTGATGTATGGTTTCTGGGTGTATGGTTGTGGTAGAATGCTGGAGGAACAGGAGGCCAGGGAGGAGGGTGCTGTGAGGCTTAGGGCACCCCGATCCTTTGGCATCCGTCTTTCAGTGTGGGATTTAAGTGACGAGCAGATCAGAAGCCGCTTTTGTCTGAATCGTGCAGCACTACAGTACCTATATGATCAGATTAAGACCAAAATCGAACCATCCACCAGACACACCCAATCCATTCCAGGCATAGTTCGCCTATGTGCCACGCTTAATATTGTGGCACGAGGGAATTTCCAGGCAACCTCTGCCCTCCTCAGCGGGATCAGCCAGGCTACAATGAGCCGCATATTTATCCAGGTAGTACTGGCTATTTGTGACCTTATCCCTGTTTACATCAAATTTCCTGAGGATGAGGTTGCCCAAATCAAGCATGCGTTCTACCGCATGGGAGGGATTCCGAATGTGCTAGGGTGCGTGGATGGTACACATATCCCTTTCCGCCCTCCCCGTGCACAGGAGCTGCATTATAGGAATCGGAAGCAATACCATTCCATGAATGTCATGGTGGTCTGTGATCATGATATGAAGCTGCAGGCCGTGAGATCTGGCTTCCCCGGCTCATGCCACGATTCTTACGTGCTCCAGCAGTCAGTCCTGTGCCGGAAGTTTGAGAACAACGAAATGCCACCTGGCTGGCTACTGGGTAAATAAATAATCATGACAAAGTATTTTGATAAAAATATGTGGCCTAGTAAGCTAAATTTAAACTATGGCAAAAAATAACATGTACTAGTACTAATTGCTTTCTCTCTCAATGTGTTTATTCCACAGCGGACAAGGGATATGGGCAGAGAACGTGGGTAATGACTCCGGTCAGAAACCCACAGACCTCTGCCCAACGATGCTACAATGCAGCACATCGCAAAACCAGAAGCATTGTGGAAAGAACCATTGGACTGCTGAAAGCGCGCTTTCTGTGTTTGGCACGCCCAGGAGGAGAAATGTTGTACAGTCCACAAAAGGTCTCCAAAATTATCCTCGCATGCTGTGTGCTACACAATATTTGCATATGCCACAGAATACAACCCCCTGAAGAAACAGCACTGGTGCCAGAAATCCCCAACATGGCCACAGAAACGAGTGACGACACCCAGACTGGATTTGATCTAAGGGAAAGCATGATCACGTCGTTTTTCTCAGTAAGCTACCTCACCTTCACTATAATACAAGTACTGCACTACAGGGTAACTATTTGTTGGATCCAATCATAAGGGGGGGTGTGCAAGTTGAGCCAAACCACTATAAGGGTGTGTGTGTAAGTTGACCCAAGCCACTATAAGGGGGGGTGTAAGTTGACCCAAACCACTATAAGGGGGGGGGTGTAAGTTGACCCAAACCACTATAAGGGGGGTGTGTAAGTTGACCCAAACCACTATAGG
This sequence comes from Gastrophryne carolinensis, assembly GCA_027917425.1. Lineage (NCBI taxonomy): Eukaryota > Metazoa > Chordata > Amphibia > Anura > Microhylidae > Gastrophryne > Gastrophryne carolinensis. The sequence goes on along the minus strand of CM051240.1, from coordinate 112,627,789 downwards.
GGGGGTGTGCAAGTTGACCCAAACCACTATAAGGGGGGGGGGGGGTGTAAGTTGACCCAAACCACTATAAGGGGGGTGTAAGTTGACCCAAACCACTATAAGGGGGGTTGTGCAAGTTGACCCAAACCACTATAAGGGGGGGTGTAAGTTGACCCAAACCACTATAAGGGGGGTTGTGCAAGGTGACCCAAACCACTATAAGGGGGGGTGTGCAAGTTGACCCAAACCACTATAAGGGGGTGTGTAAGTTGACCCAAACCACTATAAGGGGGGTTGTGCAAGTTGACCCAAACCACTATAAGGGGGGTGTAAGTTGACCCAAACCACTATAAGGGGGGTTGTGCAAGGTGACCCAAACCACTATAAGGGGGGGGTGCAAGTTGACCCAAACCACTATAAGGGGGTGTGTAAGTTGACCCAAACCACTATAAGGGGGGGGTGTAAGTTGACCCAAACCACTATAAGGGGGTTGTGCAAGTTGACCCAAACCACTATAAGGGGGGGTGTGCAAGTTGACCCAAACCACTATAAGGGGGGGTATGTAAGTTGACCCAAACCACTATAAGGGGGGGGGTGTAAGTTGACCCAAACCACTTTAAGGGGGGTTGTGCAAGTTGACCCAAACCACTATAAGGGGGGGTGTAAGTTGACCCAAACCACTATAAGGGGGATTGTGCAAGTTGACCCAAACCACTATAAGGGGGGTTGTGCAAGTTGACCCAAACCACTATAAGGGGGGGGTGTAAGTTGACCCAAACCACTATAAGGGGGGTTGTGCAAGTTGACCCAAACCACTATAAGGGGGGGTGTAAGTTGAACCAAACCACTATAAGGGGGGGTGTAAGTTGACCCAAACCACTATAAGGGGGGGGGGGGGTTTAAGTTGACCCAAACCACTATAAGGGGGGTTGTGCAAGTTGGCCCAAATCACTATAAGGGGGGGGTGTAAGTTGACCCAAACCACTATAAGGGGGGTGTAAGTTGACCCAAACCACTATAAGGGGGGGTTGTGCAAGTTGACCCAAACCACTATAAGGGGGGTGTGTAAGTTGACCCAAACCACTATAAGGGGGGGGGGTGTAAGTTGACCCAACCCACTATAAGGGGGGTGTGTAAGTTGACCCAAACCACTATAAGGGGGGTTGTGCAAGTTGACCCAAACCACTATAAGGGGGGGGGGGGTAAGTTGACCCAAACCACTATAAGGGGGGGTGTAAGTTGACCCAAACCACTATAAGGGGGGTTGTGCAAGTTGACCCAAACCACTATAAGGGGGGGTGTAAGTTGACCCAAACCACTATAAGGGGGGGTGTAAGTTGACCCAAACCACTATAAGGGGGGTGTGTAAGTTGACCCAAACCACTATAAGGGGGGTTGTGCAAGTTGACCCAAACCACTATAAGGGGGGGGGGTGTAAGTTGACCAAAACCACTATAAGGGGGGGGGGGGTGTAAGTTGACCCACATAACAATTAGGGGTGTTGTGCAAGTTGACAAAAATTGGCCAAAAAAAAAACCTAGCAATGTCATTAAATGCTACAAACCAAAATTAGTAATAAAAACTAACTACACTTTTTCTTCTTTTTTAGGCAACATGAAGAGAAAGCCACACTTGTTTTCATTTATTTTTGACCAACCCCCCCCCCCCAAAAAAATAAACAAATAAACATGGTGCAATGTGTTTACTATTGAAGGTTCTAACATTGATTTCAATCCAACAGCAAACCAACGCTCAGGCGCTGTCTTGAATAGCGTGTGAAAAAATTACAGCGCCTATAAAGCTGATCTGAAACATCAAATTCACCAATGTAGGCATTCTTCCCAACAATGCCAGATAGCGACTGAGGAGGCCTGCTATAGCGACTCACAGGCGTTTGTGGCGTACGCTAGCGGCGCTCATAGCGCCGCACTTCAGGCGCTCATCTGTTGCTACCTGGCGCTATTACTGAATCGGCCTCTATGTTACATTGTTTCCCCCTCTCCTCAGCGTGGAACAGGCCAGAGTGTCGGGCCCGACACTCAGCAGACATAAACATGAGCTATTAGTCTCCAGCTGCACAACACAGACATCATTTTTTTCTAAATTTGTAATTCTTACTCCAACACTTACCTACATTCAAAGTACCATTTAAATATAAGCCACCAAGAAAAAATTGCGATACTGCTCCTTTAAGCACAGCTGCAATATACAGAGCTCTGGGGCTGTAAGAACCATGTATAATATAAAAATAAAAGTGCACACTATTTTATATTAGATTCAAATTCCTTTTAATTCCATAAGCAAAATGCATTACATGACTTGACCCTCTTCAAACAACACACAAACAACATCACTTTAGCACTATTGTATTAATATTTGCTATTTATGAGCTGCTATAGGGAAGTGCAATATGTTACTGTCGAACTGCTGATTATTGAGATTGTCATTGCTGCTGATGCACTACTGCACTTTATTAGCCCAATATATTTGTTTAAACCACAATTATAGTAATATGCTACCTTATTTTCTCATGGAGGTGTATATCACCATCTACATTTTTAATGGGGAGGCCGATTCAGTAATAGCGCCAGGTAGCGACAGATGAGCGCCATTAGCGTGATTTTCACAGCGCCCGCTAGTATTCGCTGTGCTTGGCCATTGTTCGGTTGTTGACAGCGACTCAGTCGGTGTGCGGTAATGTTGAATACGGGGTTAGGAGTCGCTGTTTGACAGGTTCCGCACTGTATGGGAGCGCCTGACAGCGAATGGTCATAGCAAACGGCTCCCAGCATATTCATTAACAAATCACGCTCAAAAAATTATCGCGCTGTGAAAAGCTTGTATAAACCCCAGAGCGCTGGCGGCGATGGCTTAAAAGTAGTTTTTAACCCCCAAACATCCATATTTTTTGATTAAAAAATTAAACAAGTTTTTCTAAACATTTTGTAATATGAATACATTAATATCAGACCTGTAATATCAATTCTGCACAAATTTTTATTTTTTATTTTTTTACCTTTAAAAAAATATCTAACATTGCCGAAGTGGTCACAGAATTTTTGACATTTAAAAAAAAAAAACATTAATATCAATTAAATATGAAGATTTAAAGATTGCTCCATTGAAATGCATTGGAAAGCGCCAGGTAGCGAGAGGTCATACCTGTCGCTGTGATGGGATTAGCAGCGGCGCTGTTCGTTGCAGTCCGCTACATGATGAATCCCGCGCTAGCTGACGCTCTCGCCGGCGCTAGCCTCATTTAGCGTGATAAATGCGTGATTGTGTCCGCCGCCTGGGGTTCTGGAGTCGGTAGCCGCCGATAGCTGGCGATACCTGCCGCTAGTGAGACACTACCTGGCGCTATCCCTTGATAAATAAGGCCCTTAGTGTTAAAGTCTTGTTGTTTGTGTATTGTTTGAATAGGATCATGACATGTAATGCAATTTTGCTTGAAATAAAAGGACTTTGAATCTAATAATATAGAATAGTGGGCACTTTTATTTTTATATTATATTAGATAGGAGTGAGTTATATGAATGTCACTGTTTAAAGTAGCGGCACTGTTGTCTTGGAGTAAGTGGTATTGTTCATTTAAAAAAAAAATATATATATTGTGTGTGCGTGTGCTGGACCTATAATAAATTATGCTGTAAGAAGCATGCAAACAAATTGGGTATAGAGCATCCCCAAAGTGCCCCTTGGCTCAGGTGCCCACTGGGGGATTTCCTGTTAACCCTTTAGGCCAGTCAAAGCCTGTTGTGTGAATTTAAGGTATACGCATAACAGCATGTTGCTCTTTACAATATCAGAATCATATCAGTAATCATCAGAGAATATCAGTATCATGTAACATTTGCTAACAACCATAGTACAGACACGGCATATTGTAGCTGTGATACACTTTGAAGAGGAGTCCGCCCAACTTGTTTGTTCTGTTATATGAAATAAATTCAGTCACAGAACTTGCATCATAAACAGATTAGCTACATACCTGGGCATTGCAGTAAGTATTAGCCCAAATTAGTTCATTTGTAAGATAATTAAAGCAGACCTAGCACACACAGGGCCACTATACTAAGGGCTTTATTCATCAAGGGATAGCGACAGGTAGTGCCTTGTAAGCGTCAGGTAGCGCCTGGTGAACTCTGGCCGCTGCACGCAATACCATTTTATGAAGGTGAATCTGGTTAGTGCCTCGTACAGCATCAAGCAGAGACCGATTCATCATCGCAGATGGCTCAGCGGATCCCTGCGGCGCTCTGTCGCTCTCCCATACATCTCAATGGACGCTCCATTTATTCTCTTTAAACAGGGTTTATTTTTTTATTTTTTAATAAAATCCTTGTGTGAGCTCTTCTGGCCTTTTAAAAGTTATTTTTTAAAAGTTTTTTTATTTTTACATTTTTTATGCAGAATTGTCATTTACAGGTGTCACAATGTTCTAAAAATGTAATTCCATATGTTTTCTACTAGTGTGTAAACATTAGAAAACAGAGTTTAATCACACAGCATCTGGCGCTATGTGCTCCAGTGACCCAATTTAGAGCGCTGTCGTTCTGTGAGTGGGGATTTTTCATGAATATGATGTGAGTTGCTGAGAGTCATTCGCACTGAGCAGTCGCTGCTGTTCGCTACATGCAGCGCTCTACTATTGTTAAATTTGGTATAGCCGTATTTCGCTATTGCGCAGAACACTGCATTGCGTACACTGTGCCAAATAGGAAAACACTATTAATGTTTAGGATATTTAGGATATTTTTTAAAACTTCCCTGTTGTGTAAGGTTTATAATAATTTGAATGAATAATCTTTAAACTAACTATTTTTCTAACTTTCATAGATATATACTGTATATTTTGAGCTGTGGAACTTAATTGTGTCTTTTCTTTCCAACAGCTTGCACACAGGAGCTTTGCAGACTCTGGCAGTACATGCAAAGATCCAGGAAAATGCTGCTGGAAATGAAGAATCAGCGACAGGGAGGGGGGAAATTAGGGTTGCCGCTGTGTGACTGTTGACAGACACAAATAAAATACAACTGCCATCGCGCCGATGACAGCTGCCAGTGACAGATGCTGCTAGTGATTGGAGCAGGGTGGGTGAGGGGCAGAAGATTGGAGCCTTCTTGCCTCTCACCTGCTCTGCACCGCTACTACCGGAATCTGTCAGAGCCAAAGCGGGGGTGACAGACTACGAGGAGCGGGATGACGTCATCCTGCTCCTCCCACAAAAGGCGGGGCTTATGGCCGGCGGCTAGCGTCATCAGAAGAGGTGGTGAGGACCCGGAAGAGCAGCATAGGAACGCCCAGACGGTGCATTGAATTTGGGTTAGCGACTGTACAGTGCCTTTATGACGTCTCACAACAATCAAATTAATCAATGCTGGCCATGTTACTATGGCGACTGAGGCACTCTGTAATAGCTACTCACGGCCAATCAGAGCGACCACTACAGATGCTCATCTGTCGTTAACTGGCACTAGTAATGAATCAGCCTGCCCAATAACTAGAAGTGGCTGTTTACTTATCCTGATCCTATAAATGCTCTAGGAAAAGGTAAGTATTAGGTGCGCCTTGGATGGAAATAAAGGTTAGTAGATAAAAAGGTTAACACAGGTAGAAATACATTTCTTGTTAGAAGAATTGGTTAACGTTGCAGGTGATTCTTCAAAATAAGCTTGTTAGAGGCTGGAAAAAGGAAGTTGGTTAGTTAGGATTATAAATGTTTGAGGTTGGTATTTCTACCAGTTAATCACACCAGCGACAACTAGTATCATTGCCTCTGGCTGATTAGGCCTCAAAAATCTCCAAGATTGCTGGAGATTTTTTCTCTACCTGGTTACCAACTTAATGGTTACCTGGACTGTAAGTACCCAGTGCCGTAAGTGGCTCTATTGGGTGCTTGCTTTAACTTTATATAGACAATAGGTATTGTAATTACCGGTGGTGCACAGTCCTGGACTCACCTGTCTTCTTAGGTTGATTGGAGTTATGAGGCTTTTTCTGTGTTTGAAGTGCTGGTTTGCTTTTAGGTAAGTACTTGAGAGTGGACTGGGGTTCCTGATGATAGTGTTGTTATGAGCTGGTAGGTGAGGTCTGTTTCAAGAGAGCAGTGCAGGTTATATAGGGTTAATAGCTTTAGTGAAGGGCTTTAACTCAGCGTGGTGCTGGTTCCCCAGTATGTGTACTAAGCAGAGCAGGGTTGATGGCTGTGGCTTTACCCTGTATATAGTATGCAGGTTGTTGTTGTAATCTGCAATAGGGGGTGTTTAGAAGGTGTTTAGACGTTGTTGTCGCTAATGGTGGGCAGTGTAGGCAGGGTATGTGTAATAGCTGCTCCTGCAGCTTTAATATATGTTGGAGATGTATGGCCGCAGTAGTGGCGAAGAGATGTAGCGTGGCCGGCGGGCCAGCCGCTCCTGCGGCTTTATATGAGCTGGTGGGTATGGCCGCTTCAGTGGCGAAGAAATGTAGCGTGGCCGGCGGAGGCGCACGTTTCGTCAGAATGTATCCAACGTTGTCAACGTTGACAACGTTGGATACATTCTGACGAAACGCGCGTCGGTGAACCCTAGCAAAGCCTCCGCCGGCCTCGCTACATTTCTTCGCCGCTGGAGCGGCTTCATTTTCAGTCACGCATATAAGCCGCATATAATCCGCCTTCAGCCAAGCCTCCGCCGGCCACGCTACATTTCTTCGCCGCTGAAGCGGCCATACCCACCAGCTCATATAAAGCCGCAGGAGCGGCTGGCCCGCCGGCCACGCTAAATCTCTTTGCCGCTAAAGCGGCCACACATTCCAGCATATATTAAAGCTGCAGGAGCAGCTATTACACATACCCTGCCTACACTGCCCACCATTAGCGACAACAACGTCTAAACACCTTCTAAACACCCCCTATTGCAGATTACAACAACCTGCATACTATACACAGGGTAAAGCCACAGCCATCAACCCAGCTCTGCTTAGTACACATACGGTGGAACCAGCACCACGCTGAGTTAAAGCCCTTCACTAAAGCTATTAACCCTATATAACCTGCACTGCTCTCTTGAAACAGACCTCAACTACCAGCTCATAACAACACTACCATCAGGAACCCCAGTCCACTCTCAAGTACTTACCTGAAAGCAAACCAGCGCTTCAAACACAGAAAAAGCCTCATAACTCCAATCAACCTAAGAAGACAGGTGAGTCCAGCACTGTGCACCACCGGTAATTACAATACCTATTGTCTATATAAAGTTAAAGCAAGCACCCAATAGAGCCACTTACAGCACTGGGTACTTACAGTCCAGGTAACCATTAAGTCGGTAACCAGGTAGAGAAAAAATCTCCAGCAATCTTGGAGATTTTTGAGGCCTAATCAGCCAGAGGCAATGATACTAGTTGTCGCTGGTGTGATTAACTGGTAGAAATACCAACCTCAAACATTTATAATCCTAACTAACCAACTTCCTTTTTCCAGCCTCTAACAAGCTTATTTTGAAGAATCACCTGCAACGTTAACCAATTCTTCTAACAAGAAATGTATTTCTACCTGTGCTAACCTTTTTATCTACTAATCTTTATTTCCATCCATAGCGCACCTAATACGTACTTACCTTTTCCTAGAGCATTTATAGGATCAGGATAAGTAAACAGCCACTTCTATTTATCCAAAAGGACAGGTTCGCCTTACTCTAGGTGCAGCTAAACCCCTATCTGGTACTTCTGCGCTGAAACAAACACAAATACCTCTGCCCGATAACTAACCTGCCCCTTTACACATGCCATTACTGAACTCTAAACTCCCTGCCCTGCAGTGTATTGTTAACTGTGCTGAATCCAATGGAGGATGAAAATCCTAAACATAAGGCATAGTTTACTGCAGTGAACAGCTGTTTTGTATTAGAGATATACCCATCTTATGGCCTCACGCTCTCATTGAGTCTTGCATTAGAGAGGCATGCTTTATTGCAGTGTAAAGCTGTTTCCTGTACCTGGTCATACAGTACATAGCCTCATAGGAAGGAAAAAGGAAAAGTGAGTAACACTGACCTATTAAATGAATAAAACACTGAAGGTATGTGTGTGTGCTTCCTTTAATGCTATAGTTATGATAGTTAATGCATCTGGTGTCTAAAGCAGTGTATCACAGCTGAATCCCATTACATACATCTCCTACCCAAACAGAATTCTAAAATTAAATATGTCAACACGAGATCTGTAACCAGGGATGGACTGCCATCAAAAACGTCCTGGGAATTTTTTGGTCACACCGGCCCTTCTGCAGTGTGTGCGGCCCCATATAATACCCCCCCTGTAAACAAGAGAATATAATAACTAGATATTATAAATAGTATCTCCTGGCTGGCGCAAGCCAAACTGTAAACAATAGAACCTCTCCTGAATGGCTCTTAGCCAAACTGTAAACAATATTAATCTCCTGCCTGCCGCTCACCAAATGTAAACAATATCAATACTAGATATTAATAATATTGTGTATATATTTATATCCTGCCCGGCTCGACTAAAATAGGCAACACATATACCAATACTATCAATATCTGGCCAATGATCACGCAATGGATATACGCATAAGACTATAAGACTGTAGTTCTTTTGACTTCTGGTATATGCAAGAGACACTGAGACACGCAGTAAATAAAGATATATATTGTTGACAAAATAACACAATAATGCAATCAAATCTCAAATCAAACACAATACATGAGACTGGCATACAGTTATGAGACTGGCATACATATATACAGGGAAAGACACATTACCCTCCTGATACGGCACTCACAAGCTTCTCCTCTGCAAGCAGTCTCCCGTCCACCTCCTTCTGTCTCCTTTCCTCCCCCCTCATGCCATCCTCATCTCCTAATTATACTAAAAGTAAGCTTCTGGTATTCCTTTGAACTTTTACGACCCTAGTCTTCCCTTCCCTTGGGCTTGACAAAAGAGGGTGCATCCCGGAAATTCCCAGAAGCCGTTTGTATAATTTATGGTGCCAGCGTCTATCTAAACTTCGATGTCCAGGTGTTTTGCTAGGAGGGTGTAACTGCTATTTCAGGTCTATACAACAGATTTATGGTATGGTCACAGAATGTTGATATTATCTAGTGCCCTCTCAGATGTCTTTTGTTCTATTTTCTGGTTTTGGAATGCAGATATTATCTAGCTTGGAAAACGTGCCTTAGGCCTTCCCACTTCATGTCATGCCCTGCCCTGCTGTATATTCCAATATATATATATATATATATATATATATATATATATATATATACATACATACCATTATTAACAATATTGATTTTCCATAAAGGCCCCTTATTTACATATCGCCCACTTGAGACAGAGATATATATATTATATTTATATGTATATATATATATCGAGGTCTCACAAATATATAAAATGTAAGTGCTTGAAATTTGCTGAGACCGATGGGACCCGATATATTACCGCACAGTGTTATGACAACCTGCAGTATCTCAAGTTACAGCCTGCATCCTTCAGCCACCACACAAATGTTTTAATGCCACACCTTCTTCAGCAGATCATCAAACATATTTCATATTTTTACACCATCCATAACCGCTTATGTGATTTTGGGTGACCAAATCTGGTGACATCCGGATTTATTCACTGCTGCTGGTATTGACAGACATCCGTCGACTTCCATTGTATGTTGCAGACAATGCTTTATCAGCTGTCACTGAGTCTCCAAGGCCTGTATTATCATCAGCGAGGTGGGTGCACAAGGTGACCGTCCATAATATACTGATTGCACAGCGTGCATATTGTTATGGGTGCACATCATCAGAACTGCCCATTGTTTCATGGTGCATATCATTAGAACAGTCCATATTGTCATGGGTGCACATGTACTTTGACAGTTCACACAGACCATAATGAGTTACAGCAACAGTACATCTGCAATATTAGAAGCACTCGGTGATATACTCTCCAACACAGTGATACACAGCAGACTCCAAGAAATAGATTTTTGGTCACAGAGCATAAACATAATGCAACATAGCAAACGGCGTATTACGGTGGAAATGTCTGAAAGAAAACCTTGAACAAAAGAAAGTGTGACTCTGTAGATGTGGCTTTGAGGATTCAAGCTTTAACCAAAGAAAAATAAGATTGCCACTATGCTATATCAATAATCCCCTCCGTCTCTGCAAACTCAAATCAAGGGCGTCTCTGGGCTATCTATGGAAAATCTGTTTAAAGGTTATTTTACAACAATATACAACATATTATAGCACACATCCATAAGATAATAGGTCCACCTAATGCAGACCTAGTATGTTGACCATATTGAACAATCCTAAGCACTAAACCTCGCCCACTTCATAACATTTAAGTAAGAAGACATAAACAAACAGATAGTTTCAAATTGTGTGCCTGTGTAACCTACAAAAAAAGTTACTTAGGAAAAAAAAAATGGTTCCCACTCCAATAACCTAACAGGAAAAATAGCTTACAAGCACACAATTTAAAATGATTGATCCAATGAACAGGCTAAAATATGAATTTTAACCTTTTCATTGTTCATTGTAAAAGGAAAAAAAAAGTGTAAAAACCGGTTCCCAATGTATTGTCACTGGAAAGACACTGGCTGTATAGAAATGCTAATGCTAATAATGCCTGGGAGTGACAGAGCATTCCACACAGCCTGTCAGTGACACCTGGGAGGAATCCTACATACACTAGGCTGGCACTAGTTACTAAATATGCGCAATCTGTAAAATATAGCGCAATCATAAAAAAATACTAAATTTACACTTTAATGGAAATCAGGGATATCCGAAACCCTGTCCATGCCAGCTTAGCAGTTCAGGTATTTTAACTAAAAACCAAAATGAATTTAGATTTTTGATAACCTGACTGCTTTTATCAAATTAATCTTTGAGGCTTATCCTAAACGTGTGCACATAAAAAAAACCGACACAAAAAAAGCCCACGTTAAGGTCCTCAAAACCTAATGGAAAAATCAAAGAGTTAATCAGAGACTTAGCCGGGATTTTATCCAATGGACCTGAAAGACAAAGCACACAGAGTTAATAACACCTAACTGGGTGCCTCTCTATAACCTTTTGTGCAAGCCTTGGCTCATCTGACATTCTTCTGTTCCCCGACATACTTACCTCTTTTCTTATGGCCATAACCTGTTGGATCAGTGAGCTCATATCACTCCTCAACTGCAGATTTTCTGCCATAAGGTATTCATTTCGGGCTCTTAACCATTTTACTGGGACACACTTTACAGTTTTGCTTTGACTATAATGTTCCCTAGCAAATTTCTTATGGTTAAAGCTCCCTGTCCCAAATCTAGCAGAATACACCATTATCTGCCTTTTGTGGGTTCTATAGTTCTGGGTATTATTACTTGTCATTTGCTTTGCAGAGGGGCAGAGCCTGGAAATGTGACCCGCTTGGCCACAAGAGTGACACTTCACACTTCTAGCTCTCTTTACATTGTCTCTGCACGGTACAGCAGAGTTAATTATTCTAGGCATTGCTTTTTGTAATGGGGGCCTTGAGACTGCCACTGGAGCTTGTTTGACTGCACTAACCTTTGGGGCTACCTTTGGGTAATTTTCACTCATACACTTACCCTGCACCCCCGAATCTATATGCTTATTTGGTGAAGACCCACATGAAACCTCCTCAGCAGCACCAGGAAAAGCATCATCCTGTCTCCTGATATCCACAGACACAAGTTCAACTTCTTTTTCTGTGACTATCAGCTTTTCTGACATTATCTGATTGTTTCTGCGCAATTCTCTGCTCTCAGCTCTCAGCTGCTCCACAATTGCGCCCAAACTTTCAGTGGATGCCCTCATGGCTCCTAGCGCTTTATCCAGGGAGTTTACCTCCTCTTTGAGGCTTTCATTTTGTATTTTCACCAAAACAAACTCCTTTGCAATCCAAACTGCCCCATAAATCAAAAAGCGTTTGCCCTCAGATTTGGAGATTTGTTTAGCAGCAATGCATTTAGATACATAATCCTGGGCTTCAGCCCATGGGTTACTGGATCCCTGCATTGCTCTTATAATCCCCTCTGCATTCTTTACCTTGTTAATCTTTTTTACAAGACCCTCCATGACTATACAATAAGGCACTTCAAATCAATTGCCACACTTTAAAATATGCTATGGTTACCAATAGCAACAACGGTCTGTGAACTTATAGAAATTGAATTGCACAATGTATTATATACCACAATACACTCAATATTCACCACAACACAGTGCTCTGCAAATACACAAGATGCCTCCTGCCTGGCTCGCCAATCTGTAAACAAGAGAATATAATAACTAGATATTATAAATAGTATCTCCTGGCTGGCGCAAGCCAAACTGTAAACAATAGAACCTCTCCTGAATGGCTCTTAGCCAAACTGTAAACAATATTAATCTCCTGCCTGCCGCTCACCAAATGTAAACAATATCAATACTAGATATTAATAATATTGTGTATATATTTATATCCTGCCCGGCTCGACTAAAATAGGCAACACATATACCAATACTATCAATATCTGGCCAATGATCACGCAATGGATATACGCATAAGACTATAAGACTGTAGTTCTTTTGACTTCTGGTATATGCAAGAGACACTGAGACACGCAGTAAATAAAGATATATATTGTTGACAAAATAACACAATAATGCAATCAAATCTCAAATCAAACACAATACATGAGACTGGCATACAGTTATGAGACTGGCATACATATATACAGGGAAAGACACATTACCCTCCTGATACGGCACTCACAAGCTTCTCCTCTGCAAGCAGTCTCCCGTCCACCTCCTTCTGTCTCCTTTCCTCCCCCCTCATGCCATCCTCATCTCCTAATTATACTAAAAGTAAGCTTCTGGTATTCCTTTGAACTTTTACGACCCTAGTCTTCCCTTCCCTTGGGCTTGACAAAAGAGGGTGCATCCCGGAAATTCCCAGAAGCCGTTTGTATAATTTATGGTGCCAGCGTCTATCTAAACTTCGATGTCCAGGTGTTTTGCTAGGAGGGTGTAACTGCTATTTCAGGTCTATACAACAGATTTATGGTATGGTCACAGAATGTTGATATTATCTAGTGCCCTCTCAGATGTCTTTTGTTCTATTTTCTGGTTTTGGAATGCAGATATTATCTAGCTTGGAAAACGTGCCTTAGGCCTTCCCACTTCATGTCATGCCCTGCCCTGCTGTATATTCCAATATATATATATATATATATATATATATATATATATATATATATATATATATATACATACCATTATTAACAATATTGATTTTCCATAAAGGCCCCTTATTTACACCCCCCATTATAGGCAGTGCGTAGAATCCCCCAATCACCCTATAACAAGCTCCCCACCCCCCCATAACAAGCAGTGCGGTAGAGTAGCTCCCCAAATCCCCCCATAGAAAAAGAGTGTGGCAGAGTATCCCCCCAAATTACCCCATAACAAGCAGTTCAGCAGAGCACCCGCAAACTGCCCCATAGCAAGCAGTGCAGCAATGCACCCCCAAATCCTCCCATAACAAGCAGTGCGGTAGAGTACCCCCCAAATCACCCCATAACAAGCAGTAGAGCAGAGCACCCCCCAAATCACCCCATAACAAGCAGTGCAACAACGTATCCCCCCAAATCATCCCATAGCAAGCAGTACAGCAGAGTACCCCCCCAAATCACCCGATAACAAGCAGTGCTGCTGAGTATCCCCCCAAATCACCCCATAACAAGCAGTGTGGCAGAGTATCCCCCCAAAACACCCCATAACAAGCAGTACAGCAGAGTATCCCCCAAATCATCCTATAACATGCAGTGCGGCAGAGTATTCCCCCAAATGGAGTCAGGTTCATACTTTTTGTAGATGTTATTTTTGAGCTTCACCACGGTCTGAGAATAGGCTGTGACAGGCTGTGAAGACACTAATGATGATGGCAGCGGCAGCACTTCAAGCACTCCATCAGCTCACCCACCGTCACCCACCATCACATGAGGGTCAACAGGCCATGCCCTTCATACCCGTCTGCCCCTCGCCACACACGGCTCCCCACCTTGGCCACCTGCAGGCCACCTGCCAGCTTTGCAGCAGTGCATCTTGAGGTGGGCCGGGTGAAACCACAACTAGCTGTAAAGACTAGAGTAAGTGTTCCCCCTTATACTACAACTTGCTGTAAAGACTGGAGTGAGAGTGCCCCCTTATGCCATAACTAGCTGTAAAGACTGGGGTGAGTGTGCCCCGTTATACCACAACTTGCTGTAAAGGCTGGGGTGAGAGTGCCCCCTTATACCCCAACTTGCTCTAAGCATTGGGGTGTATGCTGTTATATCACAACATGCTCTAAGCACTGGGGTGCGTGTCAGTATTGTACTTTAATACTACTACTACATGAAAGTAAAACACCACTTTTGTCAGGTTTTTGGTGTCCTGCCATATTGTTTTCCTCTTCTGGAATGTAAAATAAACTTGTGTTAGAATTGTGCCCCAGACATGTGGTTTACTTATCAGCATGCTGTTTCACAGTTTCCTATATCCCTGTGTGTGCGGTAATGAACCTTGCCAGCAGAGAACGCTACCAGTAACCATTTGGCTACTAGAATACAAGATTGTGATCCTCCCTTTCTGAATAAGTTAAATTACAGCAGAATGAGTTAAACCTGTTGCATGTACCAATCAGATAATTAACAAGCTAGAGTAAGGAAGTATGTATCTGTACAGCTATGGCACCAGTTGATTGCTAAGGTAAACACATTGTTGCTAGGGAAAATTGTTTTCTGTTATAACACAGGGTTGCAAACCAATAGAACAGATAAGCTTAACACATTGAAGAAGTCATTCTGGCACACAATAATGGAAAGTTTTTAAAATGCTGTAGAAAGTGGTATTAACCATTAAAGCACATGAGGTTTAACTTTACTTTAATTCTACTTGTTCAAAGCACTGGAGTTAACTCCTCTTTAATGCCACATCAGGCTCTTTTTGGTTTAATAGCAAATTATCCACTAGTACAAGCTGGGGAGACCGGACAGCGTGAGTGAGGGAGAGCTAGGGAGCAACATCTGCCTGTTCTCATTGAACACTGAGTACAGGCAGCTGCTGGGGCACACCTGGGAATTTACATTAGCTCATCTGTGTGCACCACCTGCATTCTGCTTATTGGGCTTAGAAAAAGGTACTCACTTGTTGGGGAAGTGGATGTGGCGGTGTAGGTGTGAGAGGTGGAGGTAGCCAATACTTCAACCACTCACTCAGCCAAGTCCTGTGGGATCCATCCAGTACATCCAGTTTATCTTCACAGACATATTCACATTGGCTGTGGATAGGTGGATTTGCTTGTTGGTGATGACAGGCCCTTGCAGTACTAAACATACTTTCTGATATGACATTTGCAGAGGGCAAGCCGAAACCTCCAAGGCATAGAGGGCACGCTCTTGCCACATGCCCAATTTACCGACTTGCCTGCTAGAACTCCACTTTTGCCTGCTGCTGCAGGTCACACACCCTTAACAACATACAGTATGTAAAGTGGAATTCCACCTGGTTGGTAAATCACCTATAAGGCAGTGGGTGGGAAGGTCAAAGTTCCTCTGCGGTGCAGATAGGTGAGCAGCAGCAGGGTGTGAATGCCCAAAGTGAGTGCACATGGTGCACAATTCATACAGCAGCTCCGGCATGTCTGGTTAATGGTCCAAGAAGCTTTGAACCACCAAGTTGTGCACATGCGCCAGCCAACAGATGTACCCCAACCCAGCTTGGCTCATTCTGAAAGAAAGCTAAACGCTGCCCTGGGATGTTGTGGGCAGACTTGGTGGTGGCGGTCTCACATCCTCCCTTGTGGGGGGAGACAAAATAAGGAGGGGATGGAAAAAAAAAGAAATATATAATTTCAATATTAACAATAACCAATACTAATTCTAATACTAACTAAGATTAACCTGTACTACTAAGTATAAATAATAATTAATTAATAACTAGTACTAACTAGGACTAATAAAATTAATAATAATAACATTAACAATACTAACCGCCTTTTAGGTTGCAACTAGAGATGAGCGAACTTTAGAAAAGTTCGATTCGGCCGATTCGCCGAATTTCACAAAGAAATTCGGGTTCGGCCGAATCGAACTTTTACGAAGTTCCCCATCAAAAATGCCGGCATGGTGGGAGCGGAGCCGGCCGGCGGGCCGGTAAAGCCGGCCGGCCCGCTCCCACCATGCCGGCATTTAAAAAACAAAACAAAAAAAAAAGCATTTTTGCCGGCATGGTGGGAGCGGGCCGGCGCTGACAGCGGAACTGGCCGGCGGGCCGGTAAAGCCGGCCGGCCCGCTCCCACCATGCCGGCATTTAAAAAAAAAAAAAAAAAAGCATTTTTGCCGGCACGGTGGCAGCGGGCCGGCCGGCCCGCTCCCACCATGCCGGCATTTAAAAAAAAAGCAAACACTTACCTGCAGGTCCGGAGCGTGGAGGCCGGCGCCGCTCTCAGCTGTCATCTGAGGGCGCGTCATCAGAGGGCGTCATCGCCGGCCCGCTGACAGCGGAACCGGCCGGCCCGCTCCCACCATGCCGGCTTTTTTTTTTTTAATTTCAGGAAAAATTCGATCGGCACGAACCACAAAATATTCGGATCGTGCCGAATCGAATATTTCCTGAAATTCGGAGCGAATTCCGGTTCGTCCGAACTGGTTCGCTCATCTCTAGTTGCAACGGTTGCTCTCCACTTATTGATGGTAAAGTGATTTTGGTCTGCACTTCGACTCACCCAGGTGTTTTTGAGCTGGAACTCCATTATTGAGCACATGTGCCAACGGATGTGCCTCAACCCAGCTCGGCCCAAGGCTGCTACTAGGTTCAACAACATTGTTGCACACCACCTTGCTGGCCTTCAGGTTCATCATCAGTAACATCTCATCTGCTTACTCCAGGCCCCCATGACTGGATGAGGAGGCAGGAAGGAAGGAATAGGAGCAGATGGCAACAAGAGCAGGCATAACAATAATACCAACAACATTTTTCTGTTTGCCTTGCAGGTTCAATTCCCAGCATGCTGTGGTGAAAATAGCGCATTCTCCATCCTGCTGTGAGGAAAAGCCCTCCTCAGAAGCCTCCAAAACTGTCCTTTAGTTGGCTGCTGTTGGTCCAACAACCCACCTTGCGAGCCACATGTAAAGTGTCCCGACCACTGAGAAAATGGGCCTTCCGGTTTTTATCATGTTCATTTTTTCATATTTTTTATATTTAATAATACTAATAATGTTTTTTGGTTTGCTTTGCAGGTGTCTGACCATGAATGTGGAGCAGAGAACACATATACACATAGTTTTGAAAAAGAAGCTCTTCTATACATGTATCAGCTTTTAGATGACTCTAAAGGATATCTTCGTATCGTGCCTGACTCAAATGATTCTCCTCCAGCAGAAAGAGCCAGAAGAGGTTGGGGAAAGCCTAATTAGGAAGCAAGTGGAATATGCCAACGAAGATGGCTCAAAATGGCCAGCATCAAGTGGAAGCCAAACCTTCCTTGTACTGAATCAAGTTTGATGACGATTTCCATATTTATGTCTATGATTTGGTTTAAGGACCTACGAGAACCCTGTTGCATGCTTACACTAGAGCAAAAAAAGGGTGTGGGATGAAAAAAAAAACATTATAAGAATAATACTAACAATGTTTTTCTGCTTGCCTTGCAGGTTCCTAGTGATTAACTTCATTAACAATTTATGTTATTAAACTGGGTTGTCACTGGGATCTACGCTCCTCTCCCACCATGCTGCAGGGAAAATGGCGCATTCTCCACCCTGTGGCTGGGACGACCTTTCCGATTGTAAGGGGGATGAGGTGAAGGACTTTTCATATAATCTGTGACTACAGTACCTCAATGTATTCTAGGCCTCACCATTCTGGCAGCAATTTTGGGGCCTACAAGAATACTCTGGCACCTGCTTGCACCAGATATTTATTTTTTAATATTAATATTTAATTATGTATATATATATATATATATTAATGCATTTATTTATTTATTTATTGGTGTCATTCTTTAATATTTTAGTTTTTTTAGATGATTTTGAGTACTTTCTCAAACAGGGAAATAACCCAGGTGTTCCCTTTGATTTTCAACCCTCTGGCCCTTGCTGGCACCATTTTTTGCCCCTAAGTTTGGATCCCCTTTGACTTCAATGGGGTTCGGGGTTAGGTTCACATTTGGGGCCCCGGATCTGAACTTTGGTGCCAAGTTGCCCGAACTTGGCGAACCTCAACTTCAACTAATCCGCTCATCACTAGTCACCACCAATACAATTACAATGTATAAAATCTACTTTTGTTTGCTGTACCCAATAAGGGGCACTTGCAGCAATATACAAATAAAAGGACATCAAGTCAATTTGGGGCCCATCAAGTTGGCGCCACCAGGTGAAGTGTTTCTGGGGGCCCACCCTACAGTGAAATGCAACCTGATGGACTGCCAGTAGTAACATTCAGACTGGTGGAAGCCAGTATGCCATTAGGGTCGATTCATGATTGGTGCGCTAAAACAATGGTGGAGTGCAAACAATTCCGCTTACGTGCATAATTCCTGGCTAATTGCACACACAGGGCACACGTGTGAATCGCACCAAATGGCAAACGCACAGAAGAAAGCGCAAATTGCGCCTTCTTGCACCAGTTTTATCTGCCACAAGGTAAATCTGCGATTTTGAAGCGTAAATGGCCTTTCCCAATGTGCATTTTGCATGTGCTTAACTGCTCCCGATGGTCCCCCATGTTTCTCCTCTTTCCTTTACTGTTTCTCCATAGTGATTTGATCTCTATGGATCTGCGTTTTTTTGCCATTTCGGAGTTTATTCTCTGGAGAACCCGAGTTCTCCTTTTTTTTTGGGGGGGGGGGGGGGACACTCTGATTCCAATTAACCATTAATGTTTTTTTGCCCAGTGTTTTGTCCCAGAAGTTCTCTTTAACCCTCCCTCCTGTGTTTGGTTTGCATATTAATGCTTAATCATTTAACTATAATTTTTGTAATGTTTTTGTTTTTGCTAAACTTTGGTGCCCAAAATCCAATTTTTTTTAAAGGGCTCAATCCATAAAATCCACAAAATCCGCAAAAGTGCATCCCATTTTGATGACCATGAGTCACACGGAAGCCCGAGCATGACTTGAAACTCAAAGTAGCTGGTGCAAAGTCACTGGCGCACCCACTGTGGAGCTAGGTGAGAATGTGGCCCAATCTTTCTATATGTACACACTGGAGGAGGGCATCTAAAATTTGTGAAGCCCTGCTTCTCATCCCATCCCTGCAATTGTGAGACAAGGCAACCCTATTTTCCCTGTTTCATGCAGGTCATTGCTTGACATCCCACATGGTGGCTGAAGTGTAATCAAGTGCAAGAGATTGGCTTGCAGAGAACTCAATTGGATGCCAATAATCATACAGTATGGGACATCTTACTGGCAGCTGGCAGCATGGATGGGGGTGGGGAAGTGAGTAAGTAGAGCTTTCTACTCTTGAAGGGTTTGAAGGGAATATGCTATGCTCACTTTGTGGGATCACTGGCCCAACAATAATTATTGGTTGTTGGTGCCCTTTTAGTAGCCACAGATGATCTCTCTGGTAACTAGAAAAGTCTGCCACAAATCCAGGATAGCACACAATGAAAGCTAACCTGGTTCCTTCAATTTAGAATATTGCTGCACACATTGGGACACATCAAGATAGCTCCTGGTGTCACAGACGACACAAACTCTCAGCCAAGCTCAACAGATATTATTTTACCACACAAGATCTGTCAGTGGCCCCTACCAGATATTAAATGGCTGAATTTACAAGCCAGCTAGAAATAGTCTTAGGGAGAATTGGGTAACTGAGATATTTAAAATATTGTGAGGCTTGGGTGCCCAGTCAAAAATGACTATTGGATTGCTTTAAATCAGGCCAAAACCCACTGAACCTGTGAAATAAATGTGGCCCGAGTCCCTGCTGATATTCCCTTCCTAAAGAAAAACTCCCTTTTTGTCAGGTGTTTGGTGTTCTGCCTTTTTCTCTTCAGGAATGTTAAATAAACATTTTAGCTAGGATTGTGCCCCTATACCCATCATATACTTATCAGCACACTGTTTCTTATATTCCTGGTCTAATGTGGGAGTGGTTTTCCTGGTCAAGTAAACTCATCAGCAGTTTTGCATAAATTAAACAGCAGTAATTACCTCCCCGGGTGAAAACACTACCAGTAACCATTTAGCTAATGGAACACAAGACTGTGTTCCCCTGTGAATTACCCTAGATGGGGTTAAACCTGTTGTCTCTGACTTCAGATGATTAACAATCCAGAGTCCGGAAGTATCTGATATGTACTACAAAACACCACTTTGGTGTACGTTGCTAAAATAAATGCATAAGGGTTGATTCATGACCGTGAGTTTTTTTACTCATTTTTTTGAGAGTAAATGCATTTTCTTTTGATTTTTTCCCTACATGCAATTCAGCACCATATTTAGCTGTGCAAATTCACATACTACATTTTCACCTACTATATTGTCCTAGAGCACTGTTTTTTTTTCTGTGCAGAAATTATATCACTGCCAACTCAATGAGGCGGGACATACAGCTAAAACAGGTGGCATTAGGGGATGTTATTTAAAAAATTCCTCCACTTTAGGAGCTTTGTTTGGATTAGGAGCTCTTCTTTACAGTACGTCTCTAGTCTGGAGTTGTTTCAAAAGTTGGAAACAAGATCTGTCCACTGCAGGATATGAACTTACAAATGATATTATTGCCTGGACAGTGACTACAAGAGTGGTGTAAGGACCGCTGCTCATTCACCTACTCCTTGCTGCATCTGTCACTTGGTATCACCAAGGAGGACCGCTGAGGCATATATACACAGGATGTGTGACATCAGTTCCTCCCAACAGCACTTTTAATCAGGTGAGCATAGTTGCTAGTAAATTCAACCTTTGGACAGCAACAAAGGAGCAAGAGGAAACTTGGGACCTCCAGAAGGAGAAAGACAAGCTCTTAGGGCTAAACACTAAATTACCAATTTAATCTAAAAGCAACAAAATAGAATTTGGGTTCCAGTGCCCTCCCCCCTCACCATTACCAGCTGACTCTAGGACCTAATGGGAAAGCCCCAGGTACCCCACCAGCTCAGTCTGAGACAAACTTGAGTAACAAACATTGGCATTGATTCACTAAGATTTAAAAAAAAATCTCACGGTAGTAAAAAATTCAATTCAAGCCTGAGAATTTTAGATAGGAAAACAATAAAAGTCAATGGCACATTTTTTTACTCCTGAGAAAAGTATTGAACTTTTTACTCTTTTTTACTCTTTAGTAAAATGTGCCGTTGACTTTTTATTGTCTTCCTATCTGGTGATTCACTTCTCATGAATTTAACTTTTTACTACCATGAGAACTTTTTTCAACTCTTAGTGAATCGAGGCCATTGTTCTTAAAACCATCATGCAAAATGCCAGAAAGTGCAGGAGAACTCTTGGTGCACACATAAGGGTCGATTCAAAGAAACATGTAACAGCTTTGATTTGGGTGCCGATCATCCTATTTTTCACGTCCGCTCGTGCGTTCGTATGAACTTGCGAGTGATTCTATAAGCAAATACGTTTCTATCCTAAAATATACGTCCGTTCGTATGTTATCTCCCGAACTTGCCTCAGTCAGTTGACAATCGTAAAATTCACGTTCATGTGCTCACTTGTTGCGGCGGCAGCCTGTTTTTTGTGCTGCTTCCATCGTCCACCTCTTCCAATTACTTGCGTTTGCCTCTGGTTTTCCTTGGTTTTTGGCCTCTTAGATTCGTTCGTTCGTATGTATATAAGATCTTGCGCATGCGCACTCTCACCACTACTGCCTCGCGCCAGGCTCCCACTTTCCTTTATTAACCATAAAACTTACCTAAACCCCTTAGCGCTTGCATCCTTCTTCATTTCTCGGTCCCTAAAACTTAGCTAAACCCCTTAGCGCTTGCATCCAACTTCATTTCTCGGTCCCTAAAACTTACCTAAACCCCTTAGCGCTTGCATCCAACTTCATTTCTCGGTCCCTAAAACTTACCTAAACCCCTTAGCGCTTGCATCCAACTTCATTTCTCGGTCCCTAAAACTTACCTAAACCCCTTAGCGCTTGCATCCAACTTCATTTCTCGGTCCCTAAAACTTACCTAAACCCCTTAGCGCTTGCATCCTTCTTCATTTCTCGGTCCCTAAAACTTACCTAAACCCCTTAGCGCTTGCATCCAACTTCATTTCTCGGTCCCTAAAACTTACCTAAACCCCTTAGCGCTTGCATCCAACTTCATTTCTCGGTCCCTAAAACTTACCTAAACCCCTTAGCGCTTGCATCCTTCTTCATTTCTCGGTCCCTAAAAGTTACCTAAACCCCTTAGCGCTTGCATCCAACTTCATTTCTCGGTCCCTAAAACTTACCTAAACCCCTTAGCGCTTGCATCCAACTTCATTTCTCGGTCCCTAAAACTTACCTAAACCCCTTAGCGCTTGCATCCAACTTCATTTCTCGGTCCCTAAAACTTACCTAAACCCCTTAGCGCTTGCATCCAACTTCATTTCTCGGTCCCTAAAACTTACCTAAACCCCTTAGCGCTTGCATCCAACTTCATTTCTCGGTCCCTAAAACTTACCTAAACCCCTTAGCGCTTGCATCCTTCTTCATTTCTCGGTCCCTAAAACTTAGCTAAACCCCTTAGCGCTTGCATCCTTCTTCATTTCTCGGTCCCTAAAACTTACCTAAACCCCTTAGCGCTTGCATCCAACTTCATTTCTCGGTCCCTAAAACTTACCTAAACCCCTTAGCGCTTGCATCCAACTTCATTTCTCGGTCCCTAAAACTTACCTAAACCCCTTAGCGCTTGCATCCTTCTTCATGTTGACGACCCTAAAACTTACCCAAACAACATAATGTACATATGTCTATATGTTTCTAAGCGTGTTTTTACGTGTTTGTGTAAATGTCTTTTAGTGCGCATATTAGAAATGACACATTTATGAAGGCTTAAAATATTATTTATTTTAAATATTTGTTGTTTGTTTTTTTTTTGTTTATTTTAAAAACATGTTAAAACTTAAAAATTTTTTTTTTTTTTTTTTAAATAAAAGGCCACTATCTAATAACAACTGTAAAACTATTTTACAAAAGTAGCCAGGACCAAGGGCACTAATCCTCCTCCTCTTCTTCATCTGTTGGCCCCAACGTCGCCTGTATGGCCAGCAGCTCGGCCACCAACTCTTTGATTCTTTTTTTTTTTTCAGCCACGGTTTGTGGCCTCATCCCTGTAAGCAATAGAGAAATAAACATAAATAGGAGTACCAGACCGGTTTGTATGCTGGAAATAGATTTGGGGTTAATTAAATACATGTAAATGCATGACATATGTCATTCTTCAAAGGGATAAAGTAAATGCATTTCCCACAGGTAAGTATTGAAACTCCTTAAACCGGACCTTCAACATTATTTAATGAAAAGCAATAACTATTCCAAAATGATTCTGCACCAGATCGAAGTATATTTTGATGGATTTATGATTACTGCGCCGCCATCGGGACTCCGAAGCATAACAGTTAATGAGGAGAGGAGAGTGGGATCAAGTACAGGGGAGTAGGTTACAGTGGTGCTTTGGGAATACAGAGCATAGCTGGGTTCAGGGAAAGGTCATCAGTCCCACAATGCATGGCAGCACCTTACTTTTTCTAATCTGTATCCCATGCAGCATGTAAATATTGCGCATTCAATATTCCGCCATATTGGATGTTTACAGGCTCCTAACATGCATTAGATGGCTGTAGGCTGTTTTTCAATGTTCCCAATCTGTATGTACAGTGTGTTGGCTAAATATTAGCTATGTTCTTAATACGAGTTAGGGTCCGCTTTAAGCTAACGAAGTGCCCACATGAAAGTGTTAACTACACATTGGCTACGCCTTTAGTTATGTGTGTGTTATTAGCTAACAACACATTAATATGAATAATGGCATGGATACTTACTGAGTTGGTGGCCGACAGATGGCTGGTTGGGGCCAACAGGCTGCCCTTGGTCCTGGCTATGCTGTGAAGAAGTCCCTGGAGAAACATGTGACATTTGGTTAGTAGTTGTATAGAGTCACTATTCCAAACAGATCTGGCTCCCAGGCTGGCTGACATCACTCACCTTCGTCAGGATCGACTTCCAGCATCTCTGCTGCCTCCTCCTCCACTATCTCACCCGCTCCAGAAGCTTCTACAAATACATAATAAAGGATAACTTAGTTTTTGGCCTGCCATGTATATCTTTGTGCCTATACATGAAGAGTGACATACCAGAGCCTTCCCCATGCCTGGCCGGGCATGACTCCACGCCCACGCGGTTGCGCCCCTCCTCTGTGGTAAGGTCCAGGGGCTGGTCTGAGGAGGCCACAGAAGAGGGGTAGGTCCGTCGCCCGGGAGATCCACCACCTTCACGCACAGATGCAGACTCATGCAGCACTGGTCGGCCTGTGCGCCTCCGGGTGCGGCGAATTCTGAAATCCATTTCCAACACTAACAAAGAAAAGTCATTATAAATAAAGGTATAGCTTATACATTTGCAACATATAACATGCTATCGCTTGGTACTTACTTGGGAAATGGATCCCAAAAAACCTCCGCACCCGGGCCATGTGCAGACGTTTCAGGTCCGACCAATGCTGCATTATCTGGGTGTGAGTGAAGGTGGTGCTGGTCACACGGTGGATTTCCGCGATGATCTCCCGGGCGATGTCCCTTTTTTCGCACACATTGGGCGCGAAGTCATACCGGCGCTGAAGCATGATCTGAAAAACATAATGGACACAGAGCTTTTACTTTTACACACAGACCCATATGTGTTGCATCACAAGTTGAGAATTTCATGTCATTAACACACACATTTAGAGTGGAAGCCATTTTTGGGGAGTGCCTTAAAGCGGACGTTGACTGTGAATGAGAGTCTGGTCTTATGTTATATGTTTCACACACCATGTACATACAGATAATAGCCAACATTAAAAATCAGGCCACCTGCATCTATGGCATGTTAGGATGGTTTCAACATCCAAGATGTCGGCTTATGCTTAGGCTTTTGGGCCACGTGTGTGGCTTGCTGTTGTGTTTTGCGGTCTTAGGCAAACAGTGTTCCTCAAACATCCGCATCAAGGTCCGAGACAGGCCAGGTTTGACAGCTAGCCCCGCTACTCCACAGGTTTATTAACTGGTGCTAAGCCAGAGCAATTGCCCTAATTCGGACATCAGCATAGACAGGTGACAACGTGGCCAGGCTCGGCCCTTGAGGATGAAGTGTGAGGAGCCAGTTCTTAAACATTAAGAGACCCAAAACTAGTTCCAAACGCATCATTTACATTTAGGCCATCATTGAGTATTAGCTTAAAACGCAGAGCCAGGCACTTACCAGCATGAGGATCTCTTCCTGTTGACGGGTGAAGATAGTGGGCGCCATCTTTATGCTTCTTCAAGGCAGCAGATAAGTGAAACCCCAGCGGTTTCCTGGTTCCGCTCGAACGTACGTCCGTACGAGCGCGTAGTCGTGCGCATAGGCGTCACACGCTGGGCTCATTATTTAAAGGTCCCTGCACCCAAAGCTCATTCTCTTTGAGCATTTGTTGAAAATGGCACCCAAAAAGCCTGCAGCAAAACGCGCCCAGCCAAGCCAGACCTCGGAGGGCCCAACCACCAGGTCCCAGCAAGGAAGCAAGAAATTACGCTCCAAGAAGGCGAGTACCACCTCGGCCCCACCAAGGGACACTGGACCCTCCCTTACCCAAAAAAGGGCCCCCAAGGCACGTGCTCCTGCGGCCAAAAAACAGGCCACAGCAGCACCCACCACCTCTGCCCCCAGAAGAGGCCGCCCAAGGGAGCCCACACCGCCCATGGTTTCCAGCAGGGCACTTCGCCAACCCAGGCCCCGCAGCAGGGCCAGAAGCCCATCTAGGCCACGCAGCAGGGCCAGAAGCCCATCTAGGCCACGCAGCTGGGCCAGAAGCCCATCCAGGCCCAGAAGCAGGGCCAGAAGCCCAGAAAGCAGACACAGGAGGCCCAGAACCCCAGCAAGGCCGCGCAGCAGGGCAACAACCCCATCCAGGCCCAGAAGCAGGGCCAGAACACCAGCAAGGCCGCGCAGCAGGGCAACAACCCCATCCAGGCCCAGAAGCAGGGCCAGAACCCCAGAAAGGCCCAGAAGCAGGGCCAGAACCCCAGAAAGGCCCAGAGGCAGGGCCAGAAGCCCATACAGGCCCCGCAGCAGGGCCAGAACCCAAGAAAGGCCCAGAAGCAGGGCCAGAAGCCCATACAGGCCCCGCAGCAGGGCCAGAAGCCCAGAAAGCCGAGACAGGAGGCCCAGAACCCCAGCAAGGCCGCGCAGCAGAGCAACAACCCCATCCAGGCCCAGAAGCAGGGCCAGAAGCCCAGAAAGGCCGCGCAGCAGGGCAACACCCCCATCCAGGCCCAGAAGCAGGGCCAGAAGCCCAGAAAGGCCAAGAAGCAGGGCCAGAAGCCAATACAGGCCACGCAGCAGGGCCAGAAGCCCCCGACCTGGCACCAGCCGGGAACATAGCCCCCGACCTGGCACCAGCCGGGAACATAGCCCCCGACCTGGCACCAGCCGGGAACATAGCCCCCGACCTGGCACCAGCCGGGAACATAGCCCCCCAAGAGGCCAAAGAATGGCCACCCTGACCACATCTACACCTGGAAGTTCGGTGGCCAGCCACGCAAGAACACCCAGTCCCTTGGCCAGTCCAGTCCAGTCATTGGGAAGCCAGCAATCCGTCCATTCCCCTACCCAGCCCCAGGCCATAATGTCACCACATGTGTCTGCACACATGGAGGAGCACCCAAGCCAACCATCTGGCCGCACATTGCGCCGCGGCCAGTTGAGTGGGAGATTCTCCCATGACCAAAATATGGCATTGGCTAGTGGCCTTACATTATACTATGACGAGCTCTATGGGAGCAAATCAAAACACATCACGAAGCAGCGCAAGATGGAATTGTTTGAAACCATCCTACGACAAGTAAATGCAGCGGGGGAAGAGAGGAAAGATGTGCCACAAATTCAAAAGAAAATCTCGGATCTCAAATATGCTGTACGTCAAAAAGAAATTAAAAGGCATAATTACAGGTAAATAAATGATGTCTCCAAATATAAGGATTAGGATGTACTGTATGCACCTTTTCTGAGTACCAAACGATTTTCTCTTTTCAGCATGCAAACTGGAGGTGGCTTTCCTACCAAACTGGAGTTTACCCCTGCTGAGGAGATTGTGCTGGGCCTTCTCCATCCGGTCGCGGTCGGTGGCCATGCGGGTCTAAGGGACACAGACTCACCGACCCGTACCCACGGTGAGTACTCTTAATCTGCATGTTTGCCTGTTTGGTAAAAAATATAAAGGTCACTAGTACCAAGATGACGGTATGGCCCTATGGTGTGGCTTGCTTGGGCTCGCACTACTGTGCCTGTTTGTGTCCTGTTTTGGTCCCTGTGAATCACACATTTAGGACCACATACATTATGTAAAAGACCAATTAACCAAAAATATTTGTCAAGTAACGAAGTTTATCCTGAAAAGTGATATATTTGGACTCAATCACAAAACACACATCATTAGGGATGTGTTGGCTATTTGTTGTGTGAGTTGTGTTTGAGGTAACAATTTAATGACACACCCACAAACATATCTGACCTAGAGCAGCGAGACTCAACTGGCGGCCCGGGGTCCCAATGCGGACCTTGGCACCAGATTCCCAGACCCCTGCCCAGACAGCACTGCACTCAGTTACTTCTGTGTTGACGTGCTCAGAGCTGCCCCCTTGATCGGCGATGTAGTGGTTGGTCTCCTGCCCAATGTCATGGCTCCCTGAAACATAGCATTGCAATATGAAGTACTGCACAGGAAGTGGCATTGCAAGGTACACAGTAACTTGGTGCATCTTTCTCTTGGTCCAATCCTGTCCCGCTGCCCCAGCTCTGCCCCATCTGCCACAGTCCCACCATCTGCCCCCCCCCCCACATAAGCCCCATACATTTCTAACATATTTGCTCCATCCATCCCATCACCATCAATTCCTGACCTCCCACCTTTAGCCATCCAGTCCCTGTCCCCTCAGCTCTGCCCCATCCAGCCCAGCAAGGGCAAGCAGCCTTTATTAGTTTGCACTTGGCAATCTCCAGCCCCTCCCCCAGTGTGTTTATTTCTAACTAGACACCCCCTGCGACAGCCCCATGCCCAGACATTCACCTCTCACCACATACCTTTAAATGGACCTTTACAAGAAGTGTTTGAGTACCCCTGACCTAGAGAATGGTAGTCCAAATCCAAATAGTTGCTGTGCAAGTTGTATGCTGACTGGGTACACTTCCTGACTTTGAACTGAGGTCAGTTAGCAGTTTTCTCGAGCCATTGCACCTATCTAAAATTGCGTGTATTTTAACAATTGTCCCCATTGCTGTAGAGTTGCTTAATATTACAAATAGTGGCTTTTTTTAGTAACTAAAAAAACAATGCTTATGTGTGTGTTTACCTTGTTTTGTTTTCTCTTCTTCAGCCCAGCATGACCCCTCAGCAAGGGTAAACTCACCCCCCAGTTTGCTTATGCCTACCAGGTCCGTACAGCATAGGAGCCCAGATCCGAGATTTCCGGTAAGTTCATTTAGTACCATAACTAATACCAAGTGCTTAAGCATGTGTTAAACTGATGGAATCCCAAATTTGGACGCCAACTTACCCTTTTTTTTTATATGTCCCTACAGACCCGCACAATCATGGAAGAGATCCAGCAAATGGAGGAAGCTGATGTCTCCCTGCAGGGCACGTCCGATGACCTCCCCCTGGGTCCCAATCTGGAACTGCTCCCTAATGTTTCTCTGGCCAATCCTCAGCAGCAGAGTGAATCTCCATCCATTGTGCATGCACATGGGGAGACTGACACAACAGTCCCCAGTGTTCACTCTGCTGCTGAGGATTTGCCAAGCATGCCTGTTGCTGTTGAGGGGACGACACAACGCGGCAGGGCACGCCCAAGAGCCAGGGTAATTGTGCGGCGGACTCCATTACGCCGCCCCACAATTTCCCAGGGGAGGCAGAGTGCCCTGCTTCAATTATGGACCCAAGAGAGGGACTCTTTTGAGGCACAGCTCGTTACTGAGCGTGAGGAAAGGCATGCCGACATGGTCAACATCAATAACAGCTTACAGGGCATCCTCGCGGAGTTGCGTACCCTCAACAGCAACATGGTAACTGCAAGTAATGGCATCCAGTCAGCCATGGCTGAGATGACCAATATGCAGAGAAACATTATGGAGCAGTTTCAAATTCACAATGCAGCCATGGCCCAGGCTAGGTCCCATCCCCACGGACCTCCACCTGGGTATTATGGGCAGCCACCCTATTAAGCCATGATTGTGTGGGACATCTTTTCTCTTACCCCCCACTGTATTTACTTGTCCTTTTAGGTTTCAAACAATCCATTTTGTTTTGCTCATGCAGGTTGTGTTTTGTATTTGCTCCCATATAGCTCCTTAGAGTAATGATTAAGGCCACTAGCCAATGCCATAGGTCTATGTGGAGTGTATCTGGCCACTTATGGCTTTAAATATGTATTTGGTTTGTGCTCCTCCTGTTTGCAGACATGTTTGTGTGACATTATGGCCATGCCCAAATATCCCTTGGCACAGGCAATATTAATGACTGGACTAGGCTGGCCTTTGGACTGGGTGTCCTTGTTTGGTTGTGCCACTCACTTCCAGGTGTAGATGTGCTCGATTTGTTTTTTTTTATATCATGCCTTTTTAACCACAGTTGTATATGGAATGTTTTATGTTAAGCACTATAATTCTAATTCTACAAAGTAAAACAAATTTCACAATTACAATACTTGTGGCGTTTTTAGTGGAAACACATTTTAAATCAGCTTGGGCTAAACCAGATACTTTTTGGTTTAAGAGGTGTAACAATGCAAATATCAAGCTAAGTAAACAACATGAAATACATTAGGCAACAATTAAGGGAAAAATGTTTTAATTTAAGGTAATGCCACATTACGGCAAAACAACATATTGAACAAAAAGGCTAAGACAGACACACAGAATGTTGAAAAACGAAATAAAATTAACTAAAATGCTGCAATATCAAGTTTGCTCTAACTGATTGTCCAGACTCACTGGGTGGCCCAACATAATTGTCTCCATCATCCTCTAGGGCTGTAGAGGGCAGACTATCCACATAACGTGGGACACGTTCTAGTATTGCAAAATTGTGCAAAACAGCACATGCCATGATGATGTCGATCACTTTTTTGGGATCATATTGCAGGGCGCCCCCAGTATGGTCCAAACAACGAAAAAGGCCCTCTCCACAACAGCCCTGGTCTTGCGGTGCGCACGGTTGTACGCTTCCTGAGAGGCATCCTGGGGCCGCAGCACAGGCGTCATGAGCCAGGGGAGAAGTGGGTACCCGGAATCACCTTAACAAGACAATTAAATTTAATAAACATTAAAAAGGCAAGACAACAAACACAAAGAATTTGACATATATCCAAATGATGTAAGGTAAAGGGCGTAAAAATACACCCAGGGCACATTAGCAAAATAACTATTGCCACTAATGTAGTACATAAATAAAAATGCCGCTTAAATATACAAAAGAATGATAAAACATCTGCACGGGCAAGGGTAGTTAGAATTTTAATATATTTTTGGTTTTCTGACATGTTACAATTAGGATGCTGCTGAGGGGCACTCAACATTTATATAAAGAATACAATGTATGCAGTTTAAGTCCACTTTGCCATTTAAAGACCAATACTACAAAAGGACAATAAACTAACAGATACTTGGGTATAAACTCCCAACCAATATATTTTGGGACATGGAACTAGGGGCACTCAACATTTATATAAAGAATACAATGTATGCAGTTTAAGTCCACTTTGCCATTTAAAGACCAATACTACTAAAGGACCATAAACTAACAGATACTTGGGTATAAACTCCCAACCAATATATTTTGGGACATGGAACTTACAGACATCCTAACTAAAGGGAAAACATTCTGAAGGACAAAGTGAGGCAAGCATTTTGGTTTTGAGTTCCGAAAATAAGACCCAACTAAAATGCAGTTTCAGGCTTATGTAAAGAATACAAAAACACAAATATCCACAAATAACAGATTAATCAGAAATTTAATACCAAATAAATAGGACACACTTACCAAGCAGCCATGCACCCGAAAATTCACCTGACTCAAATCTCCGAAACAACCCAGATCGTCTGAGTATATATGAGTCGTGCGACGATCCGGGGTAGCCGGCAAGGACACTCAGAAAACGCATGTCCGGCCCAACCACGGCCTGGACATTAAGGGAGTGTCCCATTTTTCGATTCCTTAAGGCAAAAGCATACAAAAAGGGTAATTGATAATTGAAAAAAGGATCAAAAATTTAAAACATGTCTGCACTCTATTGGAAACTACTAATGAAAAGCCTAAATAAGGCATGTACACAAATGAGCCAAAAAAAAAATATGCTGCCGCAAAGGAAAACAGGTTACATTACATGTTGGGCAACATAATAACCTAAAACAAAATATAAATACCTATATATATACTCGTCGGCTGCCCTAGGTACGAGTGCCACATGTGTGCAGTCAACAGCACCAATAACGTTGGGCATGTCGGCCACATTATAAAAACCAAGCTTAATGGCGTTTCTGGCTGCCATATCATCCGGAAAATAAATATATTTTGGAGTTATGGCAGCCATGCCTTCCAAAAATTTAGATAGTGCGCGGCTCAGCATAGGCTGGGAGATCCCCACGGAGAGGGCACCCAGCCTCTGGAACGAGTCGTTCGCCAAAAATTGCAGGCAGCCAAGCATCTTGGTCATACCTGAAATTGCATGCCCCTTCCTTGTGGTGCGGGCTAACCATGGCCGCAGCTCACTATATAATTTATGGAGGGAAGCGCGATTAAGCCTGGTCAGCTCGAACAGCTCAACATCATTCATGCTATCGATGTTCATGCGACGACGCAGGGGCAATCTGCTCTCAGACATCTGGATCAACTCAATGCCAAA
Organism: Gastrophryne carolinensis; assembly: GCA_027917425.1. Lineage (NCBI taxonomy): Eukaryota > Metazoa > Chordata > Amphibia > Anura > Microhylidae > Gastrophryne > Gastrophryne carolinensis. The sequence goes on along the minus strand of CM051240.1, from coordinate 112,595,688 downwards.
AAGCATAAGCCCTTGATGTGCCACAAACTCGCTCCTCTCCATCCTACTCCCGAGGCCAAATAGCTGCCGGCAAACATTTCGTAAAGCAGCTCTTTAATGGGCTTCAAAACAATTAGCAATCAGCTCTCTGAATTGGTCGCAAGCCCATGCCCATGTGAATGACGTAAAAAATAGGATCTGACGCAAATAATACGATTTGGACGGGAAAAAGACACGAACTAACGCAAAATATACGATTTCCGTACGAAATGCGTATGTTCATATACGTCTATGCGCGAACGATCGTGCGAATACGAAATGGGCAAAAAAACAAGAAAAAATGACAAACACCCACCCAAACTTACGATTCTCGATACGAAATCAATTAACTTTTGCTCTTTGAATCGAGGGGACAGACTGTAATTTGGTGGACTACAAAAACATCAACCAGTCAATATAGAGTAACTTAGTATAACCCTTTAGCTGCCAGCCTCCCCATGTTCAAATGTGATTTTTGAAGGGATTTCCAGGGTTTTCCAGGAAAATGATATATTGTTTTTTCAGCATAGTCTGGGCTTTAACATGAAATGTCTTGTTTGTCATTTTTTAGGTGTATTCTCAAAATTTTGGGGTGAAATATGTGAAAAAAAAAAAATAAAAAAAATCAATGTTTTACAATTTGTAGTGGTTTTTTTGTAATAACAAATGTAAGTTTGTCAAAAAAATCTTATTGCGTGTGAAATCCTGATTTCTCGCAGTTACAGCGGTACCACATATGTATAGGTAGACACCCTTTCCTGCCCAGGAGACTCCCCCAAACTGAAACAGCGCTATAGGGGATTTTCAGATAAAATACAACTGTGCAATGCGCTATGCGCACCTTGAAGTTTTTCCAGAAAAACAACCTGTTACATTTGAAATACCCCCAACAAACTATATATTCTCTGTAAGGGCACACCTCAAGCTTTCTAGGTGTACCAGGCTTGTTGATGTGGTCACCGTTTTCTGGAAGTAATCCCTCAATGTAATCTTTGGTTGCAAAGAGTTTCCCTAAAAAAAGGATAAAAAAGCAGAATCAAAGCCACGTTTTCCTAAAAAAACTATATACAAACAAGAAAAAACTAGTAAAATCTGAAAAAAGCAACATCGCCCGAACAGAACGATACCCAACATGCATTGCTACTGTCAAGGGAAGAGTTGCCAAAAACAGTTGCCAAGCATGTGCGTAACGGTAATTTTACGCACCTTGCGTTTTTTCAACCAAAACAACCCTTTACATTTGGAATATCCCCCATAAACCATATATTCCCTGAAAGTACACATGTTAAGCTTTCTAAGTGTACCCAGCTTGTTGTAGCGGGCTCATCTTTCTGGAATTAATCCCTCAAAGAATTCTTTGGTTGCGCAGGGTTTCCCTAAAAAAATTATAAATAAGCTGAATAAAAAACACCTTTTCCTAAAATAAAATTTATACAAACAAGAAAAAACAAGTCTGAAAGCGCAAGGTCCCCCGAACAGAACAATACCCAACATGCATAGCTACTCTTAACCCTTTTAACTGACAGCTTACTTGAGATTTTGTCACCCTCTGTTGACAGGTCATTTTTCCCCATTTTGCGCCATGTTTTGCGTCATTTTTGCTAGAATTTACTGGAAAGTTATATATATATATTTTTTTTTTGCAGCAGAGTTTAGGCTTTAACATGAAATGTCTTGTTTGTAAATTTTATTATGTTTTTTACAATGTTATTATTAAGTAAAAAAAAAAATTTACATTTTTTTTAGAAAATCGCCTCCTTTATTTTAAATAAAAAATGCATTTTATTAAAGAAAACTATATTGCATGAGAAAGCCCCCTTTCTACCGATTAGAACGGTACCACATATTTATCGGTAGCCCCCTTACCCGAAGTAACCAGCTCGGGACCAGCTATGCAGGGCTTGTAGGAACAGGGCGCAGGGGCCAGCTTTTGTGGCCCCTGGCCCTGCAGGTTACAAGCCCGCATAGCCCATGGCCACGGGCTCTTCTGCCCCCCCCCCTGGGCTTTGGGGAGGCAGGTAATGGGGGTGCCGGGGGTTAATGGCAAGTCACCCGCTAGCCGCAGGTGACTTGTCATCCCCCCAGCCTTGTGAACTGGTATAGGGATCTCTTGGACTCCTTACCAGTTCACAAGGGGTTAAGTGTAAAAAAAAACCACCACACACACAGAGAAAAAATATTTTATTATTTTTTTTTTTAATACTTACCTCCCATCCATCTTGCGCTGTGTCCCTCGGCAGTCACTGGCTTCTGCTCACCTGCTGGAAGCCTTTTATAGCTGCTGGGTGACAGAACATAAGGGGTTAATTAAAAAAAAATGACATAAGGTCCCCCCTCCCGGGGGGGGGGCATTTTTTTAGATTTTTAAGGGTTAAAAACCCTTAAAAACCAAAATAAAAATGACATGGGCTCCCCCTTACCCGAAGTAACCAGCCCGGGACCAGCTATGCAGGACTTGTAGGAACAGGGCACAGGGGCCAGCTTTTGTGGCCCCTGGCCCTGCAGGCTACAAGCCTGCATAGCCCGTGGGCCCGGGCTCTTCTGCCCCCCAGACTTTGGGGAGGCAGGTAATGGGGGTGCTGGGGGTTAATGGCAAGTCACCCGATAGCCGCAGGTGACTTGCCAGACCCCCAAGTCTTGTGAACTGGTATAAGGGGTCTCATGGACCCCTTACCAGTTCACAAGGAGTTAACAGTAAAAAAAAAACACACACAGAGAATAAAGAATGACTTTATTAAAAAATAAAAACTTTTTTTTTACTTTACTCACCTCTGATCTTCAGCTCCTGTGTCCCTCGCAGCTCTGATGACAGTTGTTGTCATCGCTGGCCAGTGGAGGAGGGAGGCAGGCGATCAGATCATCACCTGCCTTCCTCCTCCTGTGGCCAGCGATGACAAGTGTCAGAAATGACAGCCCGGAGCCGGGACGACAACCGGGAGTGATGTCATAAGCGGCAAGATGGCGGCGCCCGTCGAGGAGGACAGGGAGAGAGCCTTTCAGCTGCTGGAGAGCCAGGGGGGGGGCAATCGGAGGCCCCGCTGGTGAAGAGGAGACCCTGCGGGAGCGATCGAGCATTGAAGTAAGTAAATGTCATTTTTATTTTTTTTTTTTTTTTACATGTATTTTGGCGGCTGCTGAAGGGGGGGTGGCTATTCCGGGCCCTCCCCTGCACCCGGAGGGGGCCTGGGTGGGGGATCGAAGCCCCCCCAGATGAAGAGGAGACCCAGCCGGATCGAACAAGGGGTCAGGTGAGTGTTTTTGTTATTTTACTTTTACTGTAGCAGGGGGAGAAGTCAAGCACGTAGATTATACGTGCTTGGCACTTAAGTGGAGTGGAAGCAAGCACGAAGAATCTACGTGCTTGGCACTGAAAGGGATAAACCACCCTATTTGAAAAAGGACATATTTTTGTCATTTCACTTTTCTATGAATTGACTCATGGGTGTTAAAGAGAATAGTAAGTTGAAGGCAGACAGTGGCAACAATCTACAGTTTGTTCCCCTCTGACATGCTTATCCTGGGGCTATATATTTAATAGGAAAAGAGTCTGATGCTATACAGCTCATGTGGATGCTTTGGCTCTAGTTGCCCCCCCCCCCCCCCCCTTGGATCTGCAATAGCCAGCTTCAAAATGCTTATAATTTTACATAAAATGTATAAAAATGTATATTGATACATACCTGTAAAAAACTAAACAGCTTATTCTGTAAGTTAATATAACATTTAATAGAACAAGCCTTCATGTTAATATACTGTACAGCTGTACAAGTGAATAATATCTGTTATGAAATTGAATCTCAAGAGTCCTATATGTGAAGTCTTAATTGTTGTTAACCCAGCAAAATAAATTGGCTGCCATCCAGATTATTTAAACTTGATGATGTTTAGCTACTGGACAGTCTGCGGTCTGCCAACTGCTTCATATTGCCACTTGCAAGAAATATTGAAATTTAATGAAATTTTAACTCTCTGTGGTGAAGTATAAGCAGTTTTACTTGTTTTAAACTTTATACACGAAAATACAATATTTACAGGGGAAAAAGCTTTCTGTTACATATTTGATTTTTTTAATAACTGCAAAGACTTTTAAAGTAGTGTAAAACTCTGTCTGGCTTGAAATTTCATCAAATGTCTGGCAGCAATAATCAGGTTAGTGGAGACATAGATGTATAAGCATTTGAACTTCTCCCATCTATAATGTAATCAAAGTCTCATGTGAAATAACATTTTGTGAAATTTAACACGCAACTCAGCAACTTTTTCATATCTGTACTTCTCATTTTAACTGGCCATAAAGTCTTTGTGACAAAATGCATTCATTTATTTTAATTAACATTTTAGCAGGCAGGTCTCATATTTGGATAGCATAAATATAGTCCTTCCAAAAAAAATATAACCCAAAATTGTATTTAAGCTCTTTTCTTACATTTAGTTTTTGAGCTTTTATTGCACTTTATCTTAGCTTATATATTATGAGCAATGTATGTTAACAAATATAAGATACCTTGGAGTATTGAGGTTTGGCAATGAAAGTTACTTGTCTTAAAGCTTGGCATGGTACTAGGTAGTATATTTTGTTTTCATCACCAAATCATCTGTAACAGTAGGGAACTTCTTTCAGGGTAATGTCCTGGTTTATTATTTATTGCTGACCCCATTCTTACTTTTGTAGGATTGTTTAAAGGCTTCATAGTGTCATTTCATGAGCCTTTCCTGCTTTTCTACTTGGGGTAAACAATATAAATGCAATATAAATAACAATATAAATGCAAGTCCGTAATATTATATTATCAATTCTTGGAAGAGATCTAAACCTGATTAAGGAAGGCACTGATTAAAGCATTATAATGATGTGTTTATTGTCTAGAACAGGAAGTCATTTTTTGTTTTATGGAGTGTGTCATTTTGTCTACATTATGTGTATTGTCAGAATGTTAATCACAAGAGGGATCAGAGATGCTTGTGTGTAAACATCTTAGTCTTAGACAAATTTGTTTTCAATAGGAAAGGCGTACAACCCATCACTGCAGAAATGACTGCCTCTTGCTCTGAGAACTAAGTTTTCTGTTTTTCAATATCACAGTGGAAGATCTTATCCCTCAAAAGAGGCTGTGGGGGCCTTTGGCTTGGATATACAATTATCTTCCTGCACTTACCTGAGCTGTGAACATTCGACTCCCTGCTCAAGCTTGAGTGCTAAACTCCCTGGCTCCGTTCCTGCATGGACCTCTGGGCTTACTACTAGACTTAATACTAAACTCTGGGCTTACTACTTGCTGGAAACTGTTGTGGGACCCCGGCCTGTCTACAGCCCAGTTCATTATCTCTTGCAAGGGGCTCTGGTGAAAAAGATTCCCCACTCTGGAACTGGCTTGTGGTGCAGCACTCCTTGCTATCCTCCTCCTCCCAGCTCAGCCCAACATTCAGACCCTGAGTTCTTGTTCAGTTCACCAGACTCTGCAACGTATCAATACCTGGCACTCTGGCCTTCACTTCTGCTGCATTTTCCCTGTAATCTGTTGCATAGTAGGAGTGCTGGGTGCAGCAGAATCAAACCCAGATAGACACTTGTGGTGTAACAGGGACTGGCTATACTGGAACATTGTTACAGTAAGAGAAGGTCACCTTACATGGTGGATAACAGACAGGAAAAAGAAGTTGAAGATTGCTTCAATATACAGGAAACACAACACAGCAGAAAAATGCATAGAAAGATCACACATAAATATATATTATCATAAATGTAAACTGCAGATTGTCAAGAAAAAGTCACTCTGCAATAGACTAAGCTGGACTCTTGCATAGATAATGTATTCCAACACCCCTTCTCAACAGCTAAGGCTTAGTCTGTTAAATCTTTTTGATAAGCATTGAGTGTTTTTCAGCAGTCAGGGGCTTGATAATGATATCTGCTGTCATGTCTTGAAGACCCCGGTCTCAATGTGTTAACTTTTTAGTAGTTCTATCTGATCCCCTTCTTGCTCAAACCAAATCCGGATATTAGGCCTGATTCAGAGCCTCCTCAAAACCGTGTCGTATTTGGCTCGTTCTGTGTATTTTACACTTTTTTTATGTATGCATATGAGCTTACGCATAATTTAGAGCCTCCATCGGCAGCCTTCCGTTTACTGTCGTAGCTGCGTACACCAACGAGAATGTCATTTTCTGCCTCTTGTTAAGTCCTCGACAGGACGAGGATTACGTATAGGTTAACCTGTAAACCTTGTATACTACCGTTTTTCAGCGTTTCCAACGTAGCTTCCAACGAAGATTTTCCGTGTCCCATTGGATTCAGCATGCATCTTTCTCCCAATATACGTCCAAACGGATTTCTCTCGGAAATCTGTTGGAAAGCTGCTATGTTTACATGCATGTACGCATGTGCGCAGCTATTCATCTCATTCATGCCCCCCATCTCAACTATTCTCTCACTCACTTCTGCTTCCATGCTTACCGTAATTCACTCGTGGTTCCACTTTAGATGTTCTCCCATCCTTAATGCTTACCTTAAGTCACTCGTGGTTCCACTTTAGATGATCTCTTGTCCTTAATGCTTACTTTAACTCACTCGCGGTTCCTGTTTAGAAGATCTCCCGTCCTTAATGCTTACCTTAACTCACTTGCGATTCCTGTTTAGATGTTTTTCCTGCCTTCATGCTTACCTTAACTCACTCGCGGTTCCTGTTAATGCTTACCTTAACTTACTCGCGGTTCCACTTTAGATGCTCTCCTGTCCTTAATGCTTACCTTAACTCACTTGCGGTTCCACTTTAGATGTTTTTCTTGCATTTATGCTTACCTTAACTCACTTGCGGTTCCTGTTTAGATGTTTTTCCCTCAATCATGCTTACCTCATTCTTCTGCATTCTCCTCTTCCTTCTTGATGTCTTCTCCTGTATGAAATGTTTTAAATGTGTTCATGCATCATAAGTTTGTAGCTTAACATAAAATAAACACTAAACATGGTGAAATTAAAATATACATTTTGTTGTGCTTAAACTAATTTTTTTGGGGTTTAATATAATTATTTTTTTTTTCCAATATTTAAAACATCTCTAAAATATTTTTTTTTCCAAACAGTAAAATTTTTAAAACAGTTTACATTTTTTTTTTAAATAACATTATTAACAAACATGTGACAGGCCCCAGGAATCTATTCTTCACTGGTCCCCAATGAAGCAGCAAGCTCCTGGATGTCGCCCACCAGCCTATACACCATCGCGGTAAGATTTTGCAGTCTCTCCTGTGGGGTTGCTAGGAAAAGGAAGCAATAATTAATATTTGCTATATACATTTCTCATAGCTGTGGAATGAATGATTAATCATGTTCAAGCAAAGGGATGAAGCCATAGGTCATTATGCTAATGTATTAGGCTAGGGATGAGGCCATAGGTCATTATGCCAATGTATTAGGCTAGGGATGAGCCCATAGGTCATTATGCTAATGTATTAGGCTATGGTTTTTAAGACGTTGATGAAGACTTATGTTATAGGTAATCAAATAAGTAGACTACAAACTTACCAGGCTGGTGGGCAACCTGAGCTTGGGGGACCAGCATTCCCTCTGGGGCCTGCCACAGAACCGGATCTGAGTCTGTTGAGAAAGGAAAAATATGTTTACTTCTAATGTCAGATTAGGTAAAGGCAACATTTGTTTCATAATGTGTGTGTGCACCTCAGGGGCTGGGTCTTCTGGCCTCTCCAATCCACGCTCCCCACCCACAACCTCGTCATCTAAAAGAATAGAAGCAGGAAATGAGTGCGTGTTTACAGTGCATGTACCTGTGTGTGCTTCAGTCAGAGAAACATACCGGAGTGTTGTTGCTCCGCCATCTGGGACGACTCCTCTGTAGACAGGTCCAGTGGCTGCTCGGAGCCCCCTACAGAGGAGGGGGAGGACCTTGGCCCTGGAGACGCACCACCTTCACTAGCCCCAGATCCATCCCGCACTGGCGGGACTGCTTGCCTCTGGGTGGGTCGGATACGATAATCCCATTCACTCACTAGAAGGGAATAGCATTCCTAAACAGAGGCCTGCCTAAGGGCTTTGTAGGCAGTCACACCTTTTCTCCATCATCATCTAAAAGATACAAGAAAAACACATATGATTAATGCAAACATCATACAAATCACAATCTCTATTATAGCAGGTTCCTAACTTACATTCCCCATAACATTTCTAGGCTTCAGCTATCCTTGTAGATGCCATTTTGGTGTTGAGCTCGTGTGTTGCTTTGCACGCCGTTTAAATTCAAATTTCACCCCCACTGTATTGCCCTGTGCTGACTAATCGCATATGCATGCATTTCACCTGCAAATCAAAGGCCTGAACAAACACTTACTGGGTGCAGCTGCTAACTGTAAAAAAAAATAAATAAATAAATAAAAATGACATTTACTTACCTGTGGCCGCGCTGCCTCCCGATGGGTCTCCTCTTCACTGGGGGGGGCCTCCGATTCCCCGCCCCAGCCTTTTCCGTGGTGAGGAGAGGGCAGAAATCGCCCTCCCCCACTTCCTGGATCGGGTCTGCTAGCCTCGCTCCCTGGGGGCGGGGCCGGGTGACATCACTGTGATGTCACCAGCAGCCAGCCTCTTAATATCAGCACCTGAGACTCAGAATCAGTCTGCTCGGGTGCTTGGAGGAGAGAGGTGGGGAGGGGGAGAGGGCTGTGATTGCCCCTCACCAGGCTCTCTCCTCCAAACACCCGAGTAGACTGGCAGCTGTCATCGCAGATCGCCGGGGGACACAGGATCGGAGGTGAGTAAAGTAAAGAAAAATAAATATTTTTTTTTACATTTAACCCCTTGTGAACTGGTAAAGGGTCCATGAGACCCTTTATACCAGTTCACAAGGCTGTGGGATGGCAAGTCACCTGCGGCTAGCGGGTAACTTGCCATTAACCCCCAGCACCCCCATTACCTGCCTCCCCAAAGCCCAGGGGGGGCAGAAGAGCCCGTGGCCACGGGCTATGCGGGCTTGTAGCTGGCCCCTGCGCCCTGTTTCTACAAGCCCTGCATAGCTGGTCCCGGGCTGGTTACTTCGGGTAAGGGGGACCCCATGTCATTTTTGGGGGGATTTTTAAGGGTTTTTAGCCCTTAAAAATCCCCCAAAAAATGGGGTCCCCCCCTGGGAGGGGGGCCCCTATGTCATTTTTTTTAATTAACCCTTTATGCTCTGTCACCCAGCAGCTATAAAAGGCTTCCAGCAGGTGAGCAGAAGCCAGTGATTGGGAAGGGACACAGTGCAAGAAGGATGGGAGGTAAGTATTAAAAAAACAATTATAAAATATTTTTTTCTCTGTGTGTGTGGTGTTTTGAGAACTGGTGTGAACTGGTAAGGGGTCCAAGAGATCCCTATACTAGTTCACAAGGCTGGGGGCTGGCAAGTCACCTGTGGCTTGCGGGTGACTTGCCATTAACTCCCAGCACCCCCATTACCTGCCTCCCCAAAGCCCAGGGGGAGGCAGAAGAGCCCGTGGCCATGGGCTATGCGGGCTTGTAGCCTGCAGGGCCAGGGGCCACAAAAGCTGGCCCTTGCGCCCTGTTCCTATAAGCCCTGCATAGCTGGTCCCGGGCTGGTTACTTCGGGTAAAGGGGACCCATGTCATTTTTTTTTGGATTTTTAAGGGTTTTTAACCCCCTGGAAGGTGGGACTCTATGTTATTTTGCTTCTCGATTTAACCCTTTGTAAATGTTATAAAGTACTTGTTTCAGTTTGGGGGGGTTTCCTGGGCAGGAACGGGGGGCTACTGATAAATATGTGGCACCGTTCTAATCGGTAGAAATGGGCCAATTTCATGCAATATGGTTTTCTTGAATAAAATACATTTTTTGTTTAAAATAAAGGAGACAATTTTCTGAAAAAAAAATGTATTTTTTATTTTTTTTTAACTTAATAATAATATTGTAAAAAACAGAATAAAATGTACAAACAAGACATTTCATGTTAAAGCCTAAACTCTGCTGCAAAAGAATATATATATATAATTTTCCTGAAAATTCCAGCAAAAATGGCGCAACATGGGGAAAAATGACCTGTCAAGAGAGGGTGACAAAATCTCAAGTAGGCTGGCGATTTAAATGCTTAAAAGTCGCTATGCATGTTGGGTATTGTTCTGTTCGGGGGACCTTGCGCTTTCAGACTTAGCTTGTATTTTCTTGTTTGCATATTTATATTTTAGGAAAATGTGTTTTTTATTCAGCTTTTTTATACATTTTTTAGGGAAACCCTGCGCAACCAAAGAATTCTTTGAGGGATTAATTCCAGAAAGATGAGCCCACTACAACAAGCTGGGTACACTTAGAAAGCTAGTAAAAAAAAGTAAAGGGTTGTTTTGGTTGAAAAATCGCAAGGTGCGCACTTTGTCTGCAGAGCTGAAATTTTCAAGTAAATTTGCCGTTACGCACATGCTTTACTTTGGGGTGTTTCACAACTCTTCCTTTGACAGTAGCTATGCATGTTGGGTATCGTTCTGTTCAGAGGGCCTTGCTTTTTCAGATTAAACTTGTTTTTTCTTATTTGTATCTAGTTTTTTTAGGAAAATGGGGCTTTGATTCTGCTTTTTTTATCCTTTTTTTAGGGAAACTCTTTGCAACCAAAGATTACATTGAGGGATTACTTCCAGAAAACTGTGGCCACATCAACAAGCCTGGTACACCTAGAAAGCTTGAGGTGTGTACTTCCAGGGAATATATAGTTTGTTGGGGGTATTTCAAATGTAAAGGGTTGTTTTGGTTGAAAAATCGCAAGGTGCTCACTTTGTCTGCAGAGCTGAAATTTTCAAGTAAAATTGCTGTTACGCACATACTTTACTTTGTGGTGTTTGGCAACTCTTCCCTTGACAGTAGCTATGCATGTTGGGTATCGTTCTGTTCGGGGGAACCTTGCTTTTTCAGATTCAACTTGTTTTTTCTTGTTTGTATATAGTTTTTTTAGGAAAATGTGGCTTTCATTTTGCTTTTTTATCCTTTTTTTAGGGAAACTCTTTGCAACCAAAGATTACATTGAGGGATTACTTCCAGAAAACTGTGGCCACATCAACAAGCCTGGTAAATCTGGAAAGCTTGAGGTGTGTACTTCCAGAGAATATATAGTTTGTTGGGGGTATTTCAAATGTAAAGGGTTGCTTTGGTTGAAAAATCGCAAGGTGCGCACTTTGTCTGCAGAGCTGAAATTTTCAAGTAAAATTGCCGTTACCCACATGCTTTACTTCCAGAGAATATATAGTTTGTTGGGGGTATTTCAAATGTAAAGGGTTGTTTTTCTGGAAAAAATGCAAGGTGCGCATATGGCAGTTGTATTTTATCTGAAAATCCCCTAAAGCCCTGTTTCAGTTTGGGGGAGTCTCCTGGGCAGGAAAAGGTGTCTACCTATACATGTGTGGTACTGTTGTAATCGGGAGAAATTGGGATTTCACACGCAATTAGATTTTTTTGACAAACTTACATTTTTTATTACAAAAATTGTAAAAAAAATATTTTTTTTAATTTTTTTTCACATATTTCACCCAAAAATATTGAGAATACACCTAAAAAATGACAAACAAGACATTTCATGTTAAAGCCCAGCTGAAAAAAACAATATATAATTTTCCTGGGAAATTCCTTCAAAAATCACATTTGAACATGGGGAGTGCAAAATAGTGCAAAATGGTCTGGCAACAAAGGGTGACAAAAACTCCAGGTAGGCTGGCACTTAAAGGGTTAAAGCCTAGCTACTCCTATGTGTACACAAGGTATGTTTATGTGTTAACTTGCCGTTACTGTTACATTCCAGCTCCTATAAATACTATTGCGACTGCGCAACCCTCCACCTGTTTGACCACTGCCACCACAACCCACCAGCCATTGCCAACATATTCTACACAGGACCAGCTGGATCTGGTAAGTGAAATGTGCACTAACTGGTGATGCATGTGAAGGAAGATGACATATATTTGACCAACTATCTCACACATTTTTTTTCCATGTTCCTACAGACACCACCCATAATGGATGCAATATACCATCTGGAGGAGAAGGAGATTATTACCAGGGCCCCACTAATGCCAACCCAGCAACATCATGTGTCACTGCCCCAGCAGCAACCACCCACAAATTCTCTGCAGCAGAGACAATCAGCAGCAAGAGACACAACCAACTGTCCCATGTGCTAGCTCTGCTGCAGAGGATTTGGGTACTACATCTGCTCCTGTTGCTAGGCCTAGACCTCCAGCATCTGCATGCGCCAAAATCCGGGCGCCCTCAGGCACTTCGCCATGTCAGCCAGGTGAGGTGTGTGCAGATCCAGCATGGCGCAATGACAGCCACAACTTTAGGGCAGTGAACCAAAGATTAAGAGAGGAGCTGGCATCACAATTACTAAACTTCAATTACCACTTCACCACCCTGCTGGAAGAAATTAGGACTAGCAACAGTCAGAGGGAGGTTATGCTTGAGCAGTGGCAGATGATGAATGCCACCCAAGCACAGGTGTTGGCCATCCTACAAGCGCAACAACAGCCTTATAATGTCAATCTACCAGATTAACATTTAGCATTGTATTTCATCCACATCTTTCCTCTCCATCCCCACACTATTGACCTGTCTGGTGATCTTCACCCATATTTGTGCATTTGTGCTTTGGCTGGTGGCTTTAGATTTTCTCCCATACAGCTCAGGATAGTGCTCAGAAAAACCACTTGCCAATGTCATAGTTTGTGGCTCAGTAAAGCTCCTGCTGCAGCTCCCACGCAGCAGGTTTAGGCCTAATGAGATCCTGGCTGCCTCATCCTGGGTGGGTGGAATAGTTGGTGACATTCTTGGGTGACTAACACCCCACTAATAGCTACAACTTTGGCGAAAGTATTGTGTTGGACTTGCTTGGGGGCTGGGTGTCATAGGTTGGCTGGCCCTATAACTTGCAGTCGTTGAGCTGCTGGTGACTCAGGGCTGGCTGCATTGTAATGCTGAAATAGGCCACGAGCTGGAGAGGGTGTTGTTGTGGGCCTAGGGATTCCTGCCCTACTGTTCCCCTTGCCCTTAATACTAGTGCTCCCTATGGTTCAGGATGTTGTGTGACGGGGAGCATTCTGCCTTGAGGAAGTCTCCTTGGCCATCCAGCTTGTGGCAAATTTAGAGGGGGCAAGAGTGTGGCCCAATGGATCCTTCCTTTGCCTAGTGGATGTCCTAGTAGGCTGCGAGTGCCCTTCCCCACATTTGGGTAAAAAAAAAAAAAAAATTGGGTAAAAAAATATAACCAACATTTGGCACAAAAAATTGAAAAAACAAAATATAAGAAAAAAAAAACAAAACCCCAAAATGAATCAAAACAATTAGAAATCAAATGGTCCCGGACAGATTGCCCAGAAGCACTCTGGGTGCCCTCATATAATTCGTCCGGCATGTCCATGGTAGCTGGAGAGGTGGACTCGTCAACATACCGGGGGACCTGCTGCATTATCGCAAAGTTCTGTAGGACACAGCAAGCTATTATGATTTTTATAACCTTGTTGCAGTCATACTGCAGGGCACCCTGGTATGGTCCAGGCATCTAAATCTGGCTTTAAGCAGGCCGAAGGCCCTCTCCACCACAGCCCTGGTCTTTCAATGGGCCCGGTTATAGCCCTCCTGGGCCTGAGTCTGAGGGCGCAGGACAGGTGTCATCAACCATGGCAGTAGTGGGTATCCCGAATCCCCTGAAAAGAATAAAACAGAAAGTTAGTGTCTACTTCTTAGCTACATTGGATATCATGTCATCAGAGGGAAAAAAACATCCATATGTTGAGACAGGGCTATCCAAAAATATTAATAGTCATACATTGAAAGGCTAATGAAATTATTTCTCCTAGCTTACCCAGTAGCCATCCACCAGACAAATCTCCTGATTGAAAACGACCATACAGGCTCGAATTTCTCAGGATATAGGCGTCGTGGGTGGATCCGGGAAAGCCAGCCATCACACAACCGAAGGTCCGGGCCAACCACAGCTAGCACGTTTATGGAGTGGCCCATCTTCCTGTAAGAGCAGAAATACCGGTCCTTAGTACACAAAAACAATCCCCAAAATTACCAAGTTACACACACAAAATAAGGTATCCTTATTGTTAAAGTGTGTTTTTTAATGTTAAAACCCCCCAAAAAACACCAAAAAGTAAAAGTTGGTCAGTCGGATTCTAATAAGGTATACATGATAAGGACTAATTAAGGTCTGCATGCAAATGATTAGTTAAAGGCTACATTGAAATGATTAGTTAAGGTCTGCATGCAAATGATTAGTTAAGGGCTACATTGAAATGATTAGTTAAGGTATGCATGCACATGATTAGTTAAGGTATGCATGCTAATTATTGATTTCTATATACATTAAAAGATACTGTGAATCAATGAGTTAATACAAGTCATAATGTTGACCTAAACCACATACCTAAATAGATATTCCTCATCTGCTGGAGGAACCAGCGCAACATGGGTACAATCGATCGCATGAAGTTGGGCATGTCGGCTATATTAAAAAAAAACCAACGTAACCGCATTCCAGGCTACCATGTTGTCTGGGAAATAGATGTATTTTAAACATAGGGTAGCCATGCCATCCAAAAACTTGTTTATTGTGCGGCTCAGCGTAGGCTAGGACATCCCCATGGAGAGGGCATCCAGCCTCTGGAACGAGCCGTTCGCTTAAAATTGCAGGCAGCCAAGCATCTTGGTCATATCGGCAATTGCATGCCCCTTCCTTGTGGTGCGGGCTAACCATGGCCGCAGCTCACTATACAAATTATGGAGGGAAACACGGTTAAGGCGGGTCAGCTCGAACAGCTCAACGTCATGCATGCGATCGATGTCCATGCGTGCGCAGTGCAATCTGGCTTTGGCCATGGTGATGCACATCATGCCGTTTAGCTGCAAGCGCTCGTACTCCTCCACGTCCTCAGCAAACAGCTTGCTTTCACCTACAAAATGACTCCGTAAGTTGAGCGGAAGCAAACCCGTTTTATTGAGTGGCTTGTCATCGGCAATCAAGGCTCAGAATCAGCCACCAGCCCATACCAATCACGTAAGTTGGCCGATATAACGGCAATTTGCCAATAAACATACGCTTATCGAAAGCGCGTATACGCGTTAGCTTAAATGCATATACACATGAAAAAAGTAACGTGCAATCCGAAAAAGCATGGAAAAACTCACAAAAATTACACAGACACATGCGAAAGTGCATGTGAAAGAGGCTCTGAATCAAGGCTATTGTCCATATAAATGAACACATAGATCCGTCTGCCAATTTCTTTGTGTATAAGCACAAGAAAGTCCTCATGTGTAAGCACTTTTATTTTCATATTCCATGCTCTGGTGGCTTGTTTTAGACCATATATACTTCTCTGAAGTTTGCATACTAGGTCTGGCCTTTCTTCATCTTTGAATCCTGGTGGTTCCTTGGCTACAAGTCTTGATTTGTATCGCTCCACTGTGTCAACTGCATTGTACTTCACTTTAAAAGTCTATTTACAGCCTATGACTTTCCTTCAAGGTGGTAGTTCATGTCAAGTGTCCATGTTTTGGATTGTATATCTTCCTTTGCAGTCTTCCCAAGTTGCAGGTTCTTTGGCACTGGCAGTGATTGTCTTGTATGAGAGGTGTACATGTGGTTTGCCTATGTTTTTTCTTGTTGAGCATCTTGGTTCTGTGTCTGAGCTAGCTTGTGTCTGCTTTTCAGCACTGGTAGGTTCTGCACTCACTTCAACTGTTTGGTTAAAGGTTACAGATGATGGCTGATCAGTGTCAGTTTTCAAGGTTCTAGAAAAGAGTCTGTTCTTCAAATAAGTAGATGTCATTGCTGTCTCACTCCTGTATTTTTGTGGTAGTCCAGAGTCTTCCAGCATTTATCTGATCATTTAAGTTAGGGTTTGGTACTTTCTTTCATCTACCCCATTTTGCTCTGGTGTGTATGGGACAGCCTTTTAATGCTCTATTCCATTTTGTTTTAAGTACTCTTGCACTTTGTGTCCTGTGAATTCCCCATCATTATCACCCCGAAGTATGAGAGGTTTCCTGTGAAACTTGTTACTTGCCTTTAATTGTCAGTAATTTGTCAAGCACTTCACACTTGTGTTGCACTAGGTAAGTGACTGTGTATATCGAATAGTCATATATGAAAGTCACTGTGTACCTGTTGCCTCCTCCAGGTGTAGGTGGGTTTTGGGGACCACATACTTCACTTTGAACTATGGCAAGTGGTCTTGGAGCTCTATTCTGACTGGCTGGAAGTGTTGCCTTGGATTTGATGCAACATTCACACTCAACAGTAGCTGGACAAGAGAATACTTTGTTGGATTCCTGGAACATGAAGCACATATCTTTACTGGTATGGCTAAATTGAGGCATCATTGGGGCATACAAGGGTTCCATGCCATATTGATGTGCCTGTATTTTACTTCTATTTGCAAGGTAAAAAGCCTTTTTTATTCAGATAAAATTCTGTGAAAATGCTTGCCATGTCACTGGTTGTTCCCAAGTCAATGCACCAGTCTTGAAATGTATGCCTGTCACTTTAAATGTGAAATTCCAGTTTCCTTCACATAGATCAGAAATTGTGGCTTTGACCTTCTATTTACTATAAGATGGAAGCTGTCTCCACTTTCCACATTGTACAGTCTCTCTTTATGTGTCCTTGTTTGTGACATCTAAAGCACACCCTGGTTTCATTCCTGTGTGACCTTGTATCTGAAGCTTTTTGAGCTGTTCCAGTGTTGGTTACTGTCATGCATAAGCTCCTTTTTTCGCTGATACTCATTTATGAGCCTGGTCTTTACAAATGCTAGAAACAGCTTGCTGTTTAAACTGGATCTTTCATGCAGTCTTTTTAGTACATCCCACATGCCCGTCGCTGTATTCTCACTGCATATGTAAATAAGCTGTTCTGCTTTAAGGTTAGGAGGGCCCGTGCCCGTCTGTTTTTCTAGCCTCAGTCCTGATTATTGTCCTGTGTTCTCTCTGTAGTGATAACCTCCCACAATCATCTATGCATAATAGCATTTCCACTTTAAACTTCCATAGCTGATAATTGTCATTGTTCAGCTTGGCCTCAGAGTTTAAGCTCTGAGCGTCTGGCCATTCTTCCTACTTTATATATCAGAACAGCCTGTTCTGGGCATGGCTGTGATTGGCCAGATGGGACACGTGACCCACCGTAAAAAAAACAGGGTCACGTGTCCCTGCACCAAGAAGGAAAAAATGGGGATTTCACTATACCCTATTTAATCTGTAGAGGTGCCGCTCCCAAAGCTACCAAAGAGCTCAAACCAGGAACTAAAAAAAGCATTTAGGAAGGCCCTCTCAACTCATAAATTGATCAAAAATACATTTTTAATAATTTCATATTTATAATAACTACATACAATACACTCATCATAATAAAATCCCTTAAAAACACATAAATCGAACAATAACACACAGGACAAACCAACATAAAGGTGTGTAGGTGATGGGGAGAGTCCCACCACACTAACTGATATCAAATGCCTAGATATATGTGCTAAATCATTCAGCAAAGTGTTCCAACAGTGCAACTAAACATGTGCAAATCCTGCCTATGATCCGGATCACTACAAAATTGATATATTTATAAAGTGCAATTGCTCCTAGTCAAACAATCTCCAACCATAAAAACTCATAAACATATCAATCTACTCTATCATCAAGGAACCCCAGTCCACTCTCAAGTGCTTACCTTAAAGCAGACCTACACTCCAAGCACAGAATAAGCTTCAAGACTCCAATCAACCAAGGAAGACAGGTGAGCCCATCACTGTGCACCACCGTTGATTATAATACCTCTTGCTGGCAAAAAGGAGTACCCAATTGGGCCATTTACGGCACTGGGCACTTACGATCCTGGCAACCATTAAATTGGTGACCATGTAGAGTAAAAATCTCCAATAACTTTGGAGATTTTTGAGGCCTAATCGACCAGAGTCAATGACACTGGTTGTCGCTGGTCTGATTAACTGGTAACAATACCAACCTCAAACATTTTTTAACCTTAACCCTAATTCCTTTCCAGCCTCTAACAAATGGATTTAGAAGAATCACCTGCAACGCTTACCCAGCTCCTTAACAAGAACGTTTCTTCAATTGATAACCATTTCTCCTACTAACCTTCAATTCCATCCACAGCGCACCTATTACTTACCTTTTTCCTAGAACAACTATAGGATTAGGACAAGTAAACACCCACTCCAGTTATCCAAAAGGACAGGTTCGCCTTACCATAGGTGCAGCTAAACCACCATTGCTCTGAGATAAACACAGATACCTCTAGCAATGTAATGTAATTGGCTCAAATTAGCTGACGCTCACATTCACATTGTTGGCCACTGTGCCCTTAGGTGTTACCATTATATGAGTACTAGTGGCTGCCTTAAATGTGGCCACAACATCCCAAGCATACATTTACTCTGAACTCTTGGGAATAAATTAAGGTCTAAGTCCCAGTGTGGGCATTTATTTGTTTAGTTACAGCCAAACTTCAGGGCCTAAGTCCTAACGATTAAACTGGTTGGGCCAAGCATATTAGAGGTCACCCCCTTAGCAGGCCAATTTTGTTGGCAATAAACCACAATTTTACACTATGTGGCCAAAACAAGAATGGGAGCCAACAATCAAGCATGCAGACATGCATTTAGGATTGTTGAACAAACACATGTAACCTAGATGTGTGTTTAGAAAACACATAGGTACATTGTAAATGTCTCCAGAATTTACTATAAGACATAGGGGTCACAAGTCTTTAGGCATATGATGTGGGATGTACTCACCATCGCAGCTGTGGCTTGGGCCCATGCTGCTGGCCGTCCCGGGAGCTGGGGTGGGGAGGATGGTCACCGGCTCCATCTGCGTGGCCACATCTGTCAGGAGAAAGCAAAAGAGAAAACAAAAATTAGTGGGACAATGACACATGACTATTTGACAGCCATCTGGTTATGGAGGCTGCCAAAACAAATGCTTGTATGGTTACACACATGTTGTCCGACATTAGCATATTTCCTGGTCCATGAGTTCATGTAAATTATTTATGGTTGCAACATGGACACATAAAGATAATGCCAATAACTTTGACAGTGCAATGGTAAGGCCTAATTTGCAACTGAGTGTAGAATCTTACTAGTGTGCAACATGTGTTAGCCGGAACAACTTACAAAAATAACACATTTGCTAGCCCCCATCATGGTGTGGGCTGAAACATACTTTGGCAGGGCACACCAATCGGAGAGAGAGCTCCCGCGCGTCACTCCTCCAGGGCATGCGCCCGCGCAGGCCATTCACAAATGGACAGCGCGGGCGCACACACATCTAGAGGGGCGCGCAAGAGGCAGCCCCCAATGAAGTAAGGAGTTTGTGGGCTTTTGGGGAGGGCCCGCGGTGAGGGAGGTGATTGGGACGGGAAGCTTATAGATTCCCAGCCCAATCAACAATAGGTGTTGGTCCACTTTAAGGAATGTCATAACATATGGAATGTGAGGGATAACAACAAACACTTACCATGACTATGCCCGTGGAGAAGGCGTTGCCAAAAGCTCCTGGAGGTGCCGCCTATATGATGCGCTGCAAATTAGAAAGGAATGGCAAGGGCTAAGTACAAATGGCCATATGTAACCTGTCACAGACTAACACTGACTAAATCTGCACTCACCAGGGGATGAGCTGCCACTTGAAGCCCAGGGAGCGCTCTGAGGAGGAGGCGTGGAGCCTCGGCTCCTCACACTTTGATCTAAAGATCCCCCACCCAAAGGGCCACCCTCCTCCCTCTCACTCCCTGCTCCTTCAGGGAGTGTGGGAGAGTCCACTACTTCCACCCCACTTGGACTCCCCACTTGAGAGTGGCCCCTTGGCTGGTGAGACTCCTCAGATTCAGAGTGTGAGGAGCTGAGGCTCGATCCTGCCAGCCCCCAAGCAGCACACTCCTCTGGAGCGTCATCCCCTTCCTCCCCTGGGTCCTCTAAATAGGACACTCGAAAGGGACCCTCCCCCAGATGACTCCCCCGAGTCCACCTGTCTCGTTCGGGGGAGGAATCCCTTCCCACGTTTCCCCAGGGGAGGACGCTTATCTGTGTTGAGGGGGTGAATAAAAAAAATTACAATTACTACCCAAAATGGACACAGCTTAGAATATTATTTCCCAAAAAGTATAAACATAGCATAAACTTCCACTTACATGAAGCGTACGCATCATATAGGCGGAACATGCCTTCAGGGTCCCGGCGCTTAAAGTCGGACCACTTCTGCATAATAGCTCTCACACTGAGCCTGGTGTTGAAGCGCCGGGACACTGTGGCCTTCACCTCCAGGGCAATGCGCTTCTTGCCCCCACGGGCATAGTCGTATTGGTGGATGCAGAAATCCTATGAGAAATGAAAAAAAAAAAGGTAATCAATACATGACATCAGACCAATGGCCTAAACATTTATACTGAGAACAGATTAAACATATAATCCAAGCAAAACATACTCACTTTCACCACCTGGCCGTTTACGCGGCTATCCACCCTCTTCCTTTTTTTTTTTCCTGGCCCAGGGGGGGGAGGGGGTGGAGGGGGGTTAGGTGGGGGAGGTGAGGTAGGTGGGGGAGGTGGGGGAGGGGTGGGGGGGCCAGAGTCAGAGGAGGAGCTGGGGAGGTGCAGGATACGTCGCCTGGGCATCATGGTGGAAACGCAAAGGAGGAAACCGGAAGTGGATAAGCGACACCAAAAAAAAAAAAAAACGCTCCGCGCACTAGGAAGAAGCTAATATCCGCTACGTGCAAACTAAGTGGCGGTAATAGGAGATTTACGCATTACAACAAGCTATTGGCCAAGGCGCAATTAATTATTAGCTTGATTTAGCTTGGAAACGCAAAGGAGCAAACCGGAAGTGGATATGGCGAAAGTGAAAAAAAAACCACGCTCCGCGCACTAGGAACCAGCTAATATCCGCTACGTGCAAGCTAAGTGGCGGTAATAGGAGATTTACGCATTACAACAAGCTATTGGCCAAGACGCAATTAATTATTAGCTTGATTTAGCTGGGTGTTCAATATCCTGTAATGCATAGGTCAGAGCAAAAACAGATCTGGTTGCTTACAAATAACAATCTGATTCCTTAATAAAATAATAACACAATATAACTATCCAACAACATGATAATGTGGCACACAGGAGAATGCTATGTTATGAGCTTGTACGCCTGAAAACATCCTGCAGAATGTGGACATATGCACGCTCAGAACTACAGTGTATTCATTAAGAACGACTGGGGTCGCTGCAAGTGAATTCAGAAATGCATTCAATGAATTCAAATGCAGAAAGGCACATGTATGAACAGCACAGCCCAGCACAGCGACGCTAGCGCCGGCACATAGCGAATCACAACAGCGACTGCACAAACACTGACCACCACAGATTCAACAAGGACAGGGCTGCAGAATAGCTTGGGCGCTGACAATTTCAATGAGCGAACGTGAGTGCCAACCATGACTGACTAAAAAGTAGCTTTACAAGCCATGGGTGTTGTGAAAGCAAGCTAATTTGAGGCTAATGTGTTTTGTGGGAGGAGATGCATTTTATATTTCACTCACAACATTCCAGTCTAAAAATTACATCTTTCACCAAAAAATCAATAAAAACAAGACAGATTAATCAAACATATCCTAAACAACATGTGTTTAATTTTTGGCAAAAGACAAGAACACAAAAACCACTTAAAAAAAACATTGCAGTGTCTGCCATTGAAATGTATGGGAGAGCGCCAGGTAGCGAAAGGTCTGACCTGGCGCTGGGCTGGGATTAGCAGCGGCGCTGTTCGTTGCAGTCGGCTACATGATGAATCCCGCGCTAGCTGACGCTTTCGCCCGGCGCTAGCCTCATTTAACGTGATAAATGCGTGATTGTGTTCGCAGCCTGGCGTTCTGGAGTCGTTAGCCGCCAATAGCTGGCGATACCTGGCACTAGTGAGACACTACCTGGCGCTATCCCTTGATAAATAAGGCCCTAAGTTAGTGCCCAGAGGTGATTATGCAAAGTCATTAAGCTAAGGAAGTGGCCAGAGGTGATTATGCAAAGTCATTAAGCTAAGGAAGTGGCCAGAGGTGATTATGCACAGTCATTAAGCTAAGGAAGTGGCCAGAGGTCATTCTTCAAATGCCATCGACTATGGCTTGATGTATCTGTGTGTTCATGTCAATTACCACATACTGCAAATAATGACATTACTACTTACTTGGTTGGTGGCCGAGAGAGGGCTCGTTGGGGACAACCCGACGTCCTGGCCCTGGCTCTGCTGTGAAGAAGCTCCTGGAGAAACATGGCAATTACAGTTAGTTTTTATGTCTTATTCAACAGTAATAAAATGTCTATTTAAATGTCTGGGTCACATCAATCACCTTACCATGTTCTTCAGGTGGCCGATCTGCCACTTCCTCCACAACTTCACCCACTCCCAAATCATCTATAAAAACAGATGAAGGGAATCAGCTTGGTAGTAAATAGAATGTATATGTGTGTGCGTATACATGAAGAGTCCCATACCAGAGGCTCCCGCATGCGTGGCAGGGTACAACTGCCTGCCCACGCTGTGCCGCCCCTCCTCTGTGGAAGATCCAGGGGCTGGTCGGAGGACCCAACAGAAGAGGGGTAGGACCATTACCCTGGAGATCCACCACCTTCACTTCCAGCTGCAGCTTCAAGCAGCACTGGTCGGCCTGTGCGCCTCCGGGTGTGGCGTATAAGGTAATCCATTTCCAACACTACCAAAGAAAAGGCATTTTAACTAAAGGCCTACCTTCTATCTTAGTTACATCTGGCATGCAATCGCTATGTACTTACTAGGGAAATGGATGCCGAAAAACCTCCGCACCCGGGGCATGTGCAGGCGCTTCAGGTCCGACCAATGCTGCATGATCTGAGTGTGGGTGAAGGTGGTGTCGGTCTGTTGCTGTATTTTCCTGATGATATCCAGGGCGACGGTGCATTTCTCAAAAGAGTTGGGCAGGTAGTCGTACCTGCGCTCCAGCATGGTCTACAAAACATAAAGCAAACATAGCATTTAGTTCCAACTGGCTACCAATATCTGTCAAAAATAGATCCTTTGACTAAATGACATTAACACACACATTTCTAGGCTAATCAAATGAGCGAAGCTGGCCGAACTGGTGTTTGGCAAGTGTGTGCCGTGACTTTGGTTGTAACCACTTTTAAATAAAGCCCTTACTTCCTGCGCTTCCTTAAGGGGTAGCCCACATTAAGCTGGCAAATCAAACTGATAAAAAGACACAAGCATGACGATCTCTTCTTGTTGGTGGGCAAAGATTGTGGGCGCCATCTTTGTTCTTCTCCACAGCAGATATGTAATGCCCCAGCGCTTTCCGGGTTCCGCACACCGAAGGAACGGCCGTACGCATGCATACGCGAGCGCATAGGCGTCACAGGCCGCAAATCTTATTTAAAGGTCCCTGGACACACAGCTCATTTTGGCACCCAAAAAGCAAGCAGCGGCAAGCGGGAAAAAGGCACCCAAGCGGCAGGAGGCTTTGGAAGGGCCAAAAACTTGTTCACAAATGCCCAAAACCGAACTGTGGCAAAAACGCAATGCTCCATCTAAGCCACCCACCACTACTCCCAAAAAAAAAGGAGGCACAAGCCAAGCGCAAGACACGGGCCACCAAGCCTACCACAATGGAGGTGCTAAAAACTGGTAAGAGGGTACAAAGCGACAGCCCCCCCGGGCCCACATCCCCCCCACGTGGCACCAAGGCAGTGTTCAAATCCAAAACCCACCATGAAAGAAGCCCAAGCCGGCAAAGAAGCCCCCGACGGCCCAGAAGCCACAGCAGGGCCAGAAGCCCTCGACGGACCAGAAGCCACAGCAGGGCCAGAAGCCCCCAACGGCCCAGAAGCCACAGCAGAGCCAGAAGCCCCCAACGGCCCAGAAGCCACAGCAGGGCCAGAAGCCCCCGATGGCCCAGAAGCCACAGCAGGGCCAGAAGCCCCCGATGGCCAAGAAGCCACAGCAGGGCCCGAAGCCCCCGACGGCCAAGAAGCCACAGCAGGGCCTGAAGCCCCCGACAGCCCAGAAGCCACACCAGGGCCAAAAGCCCCCCGATGGCCCAGAAGCCACAGCAGGCCCAGAAGCCCCCGATGGCCCAGAAGCCACAGCAGGGACAGAAGCCCTAAAAGGCAGAGAATCCCAAGCTCCACATCCCCACCCGCACGGGGCTACCAATCCACGGGCAAGAGTGGCAGAACCACAAGCTCTGGCTCACCCATGGACCATCCAAGTACCTCCAAGGGCCATGCTCGTTCCAAGGGCCCACAGAGCCACAGGGCCCCAAGCACAACTTCAAGCTCATCCAGACCCTCTCTTCCTCGGCCACATTCGCTACCGGCACAGGTGGCCAGCCAATCACCCTATGCCACATCAACCCCTGCAACTTCTGTGGCCAACCAGCCACGAACTCCCAGTCCAGTTAGATCAGCAGCCAGCCTGCAGTCATTGAATTCTCCAACACACACCCAGGCCAGAATGTCACCCCATTTGCCTGCAATGAGGAGCCACAACCACAAGCAACAGGGCACACATTGCGCAGAGGCCACTTGAGTGGCCATTTTGGTGAGGCCCAAACTCTGGCATTGGCTAGTGGCCTCACGTTATATTATCATGAGCTATATGGGAGCAAATCCAAATCAACAAGCAAGCAGCGCAAAGCTGAGATTTTGACAGAACTCACCAGACAAGTCAATGCAGTGGGGGATGAGCTCAGAGATGTAGAACAGATTCAACGGAAAATATCAGACCTCAAATATGCCGCACGGAAGAGAATAAAAGGCGGCATTACAGGTACATATCTTATTTTTGGGTTTTTATTCTTCTTGTATAGACATCATTGAGCTAAATTTGTGTAACTATGTTTTTCAGCTTACAAACTGGCGGAGGATTCCCCACTAAATTGAAATGTATCCAGGCTGAGGAGATGGTGCTGGGCCTGCTACATCCTGTTGCATTAGAGGGACACTCGGCACAACAGGACATGGACAACCCGCCTATTCCTGCAGGTTAGTAATGTTTTATTTTCCCTAAAAATTGCTCAACCTGTGAAATTAGCCAGCAAGGCATATCTAAACACATGCCCCTAGGGTGTGCCTTGTAGTGGAGTGCACAATTTGACCAGGGTGTGTCATGTGTGTGGACAGATAATTTGATAATTTGCTTGCCCATACATGACGTTTCTGAACATTTAGGAAGAGTAGTAAAGTATTGAGATTAGCAAAGGAATGCCTGATCATCCAACACATACATCTTTATCTGTGGGCCACTTGGGTTTGAGCTGTGCTTGGGTCCCAAAGGCTTAAGATGGGGTGAATGCAATGTTTTCATAGATGCAATGGTAACCAGCAGAATCTGCTGTAACTGCTATTTGAAAGCTGAGTGTGTTCAATTAATGGCCTATAAGGGATGTTTAAACACACACAACAGGAAGTACTTGCATGTTTTGTTGGCTTCAGGTGACCAATGTGTCTGTTCTTGTTTCATAATCCATTTTCAATATAATGGCATTCATAGTGAAGGTCAAGTTGCACCGTGGTGGGAGTGGCCATTCCAGCTTGGCCACGTGTTCAATTTAAGCATATGTGTTATTAAGCATCACCAATGCAGAGTTGTGTGTTTACATTGTTTGTTTTCTTCTAATGCAGCCCAACCTCATCCCTCAGCTAGTGGGAAATCCTCAGCCAGTTTGTCCATGCCGCAAACTTCTGTGCTGTCACGGACCCAGGATCCGATAGTTTCGGTAAGTGTATTTTCCAAATGTGGCTTATGCATGTCACTTGGCATGTTATTTTTGGCTGATTTACATATGTAGTGCCCAAACTGAAGCTTTTTTTAACATGTCCCAACAGACCACACACTGATGGAGGAAATACAGGAGTTGGAGGAGGAACCAGCATGGGACCTTATGAAGATCTCCCCCTGGGCCAGAATCTGCAACTGTCCCAAAATATTTCTCCGACAAATCCTCAGCAGCAGAGGGAAGCTGGCTGCATGCTGCCTGCACATCCAGGCCCCAGTTTTAGATCTGCTGCTGAGGATTTGCCCAGTATACCTGTGGTTGTTGGGGGTCCTAGAGCAACATCATCTGCACGCCCCACAACCCGGGGAATTGGGAGGCGTACTCAGCAACGTCGCCCAGTTTCCCAGGGGAGGGGCGTGCAGATGATGGAGTCAGCATGGCACCATGAGAGGCGGCTATTTCGGCGCCAAGAGCAACAAAACCACGAGCATATTAATTCACAATTAGAGAACCTCAATAATAACTTAAGTGCCATGCTGACTGAATTTAGGACCCATAACAGCCACATGGCCAACTTGACAACCGAATTAAGGGCCAGCATGGCTGAATTGCAAACTAACCAAGAAACATTTTGGAACAGTTGCAGATTCTGAATGCCACACAGGTCCAGGTTAGGGCCCACCACCAAGGGCCACAACCTGGGTTCTATGGGCATCCCCCATATTAAGGTGTATTTGGCCTGAATCTGTTCTACATCTTTGCTCTATATCCCCACTGTATTGACTTGTCTGGTGAGCCCTACCAATATAGCATTTTGATATGGCTTTGCTTGTATGCCTTTGATTTGCACCCATATAGCTCATTAGAGTGCTGAGGTAGCCCACTAGCCAATGCCAGAGGTCAAGCCTCACTGAACCGGCCACTCAAGCTGTTGTGCTGCAGCCTTGGCCCTAATTACATTGGTTCTGGCTCCTCCTGTTTGTAGGAATGATTGTGTGACATTCTGGACTGGCAAAATACTACCTTGGCCCCTGGCTGAGATTAAACTGGACTTGGATTGGGACTGGGTGTTCTTGTTTGGGTGGGCCACTGAGTAACAGGTGTAGATGTGGCATAGGTATGTCTGCTTTCAACCTGTGCCTGTGGCAAATGTGCCCAAGCAGGAGAGGGTGTGTTTGTGTTCCTATTTTTAACATGTAACATCTCTGATTTATCCACTTGACAATTGGGTTGATTCAAAGAAACATGTAACAGCTTGGATTTGGGTCACGATCATCCTATTTTTCACGTCCGCTCGTGCGTTCGTATGAACTTGCGAGTGATTCAATAAGCAAATACGTTTCTATCCTAAAATATACGTCCGTTCGTATGGCAGTTCGGGAATCAGACCTATGTCAGTTTCCATCCTGATTTTTCCGTTTCATTTCTCAGGTTGCAACATTGGTTTTGCCCTTTTTCCTTTTTTGTCTGGACGTAAATCCTTCTGATCTTGCGGCTCCGCACTACAAACTTACCTCATTAAAGTGCATTCTAAATATTTGGTCTTATTTTTCTTTATTTCATTCATTTTGTAGAAACCAACCATTAATGAATGCATTTGCATACTAAAATCTTACTTTGTTTAATTTTTAGTTAACTTGCATTTTTTACTTGTTGATTTAATTTTAATATTTTGGCTTCAAATGGTACAACTTAAATTTTTTGTGTGTGGTTACCCACACCCTCTACATACAGATTGCTCTCAAATATTAAAAAACACCCAGCAACTTCTGCATGTTATGAGTCTAGAAACAGCCAAGATGGCGACTCAGGTATTCTCGGGCAGCCTGCAAACAGAAAGGGCCTTGTGACTGTCCGTGCCCCCAGCTCTGGGGGCAAAATACAGCAGTAACCCACATCCTGCACTTTATCCCGCTCTCCTCTCCTCAGTAAGTGTGATGCATCTGACCAAAGATGTGCTTAAATAATTAAACAAAGCAAAGGTAAACAACTACACCAATAAATGCAATCTAAAAATATTATTCTAGTACCTCAATTTTAAAATAAATAACAAAGGACATAAGTTTCTTTAATTAACGCAAATATATTGCAAAATAAAGGTTTACATGCAAAGGACTAATTAAGGTCCACATTAAAATGCTTTTATAAGGCATACATGAAATGTATTAAATCAGGCATGCATTGCCATACAATTAATGGCCTCGGCCATGCTGATACATGCAGTTCATTGGAGCACAAGACGCGCAGACTCCTCCACATAGCCAAAAAACCTGTTCACGAACAGCAATCCGGCTGCTAAAAGGTGTCGGCTGTGGCTTTCTTTTAAAACGCGTTTAGAGGTTTCTCTGAATCACACCTAAACACATCCAATTAACCTAAGTTTTACGTTTTGATCGTAAGTTTTAGGATTTGATCCTAAGTTTTACGTTTTGATCCTAAAATTTAGGAACGAACTTCCGCTGATCGTAAGAGCATATACGCATTCGTACGTAGGCTCGTGCGAGTCGGAAATGGCCAAAAAAACAGGAAAAAATGACTAACACCCACCCAAACTTACGATTTTCGATACGAAATCAATTAACTTTTCCTCTTTGAATCGAGGGGAATGCTTGGCACATATATGTTAGTATGTTCTTTTTAAGGTTAACTTAGTCCCGGAGTGCCTTACTTTGTAAATCCAGGCTGTGTGCAATTGCTATGTGGCATGATTTGCCATAAATTTCATGTCCATGTATTCCCCATAACTATGGGAGTGACCATCAACTACAATTTTTATGTAAAAAAAATGATCAAAAACAAAATAAAATACACGTGTTTATGACTAAGTTGCTGTCTTTCGGTTTTTGGATAATAAATATGACTTAACCCTTTAACTGCCAGCCTTCCTGGAGAAGTTGTCACCCTCTGTTGCCAGCCTATTTTCCGCTATTTTCCGCTACACATGTTCGACAGTGATTTTTGAAGGGATTTCCAGGGATTTCCCTATAAAATCATATATTGTTTTTTTCAACAGAGTCTGGGCTTCAACAGGGAATATCTTGTTTTTAAGTTTATCAGTGTTTTTTTAATATTTTTGTGGAAAATAAGGTAAAAAAAAATAAAAAATAAAAAAAATTACATTTTGTAGCGTTTTTTCTTAATAAAAATTACAAATGTACCAAAAAAGTCATATTGTGTATAAAAGCCCCATTCCTCGCAAATCCAACGGTACCACATATGTAGTGCTAGACACCCTTTTCTGACCAGGAGACACCCCAAACTTAATAGAGCACTTGAGGAGGTTTTCAAAGAAAATACAATTATTTTGCGCTCATTGCAGTTTCTTAACATAAACACCACTTTACATTTGAAATGCCCCCCCAAAACCATATATACACTTAAAGTACACACCTCAAGCTATCTAGGCGTATCAAGCTTGAGGTTGTGGCTACATATCTCCAGGTGTGGACAATCAAAGAATTCCGGCTTTTTTCCAAGGTTTTTGGGAAAAAAAAATAAAAAACAGAATAAAAGCCAAATATTTCCTTAAAAAAATATACTAACAAGAATAAACATACCTAATGTGAAACGGGAAGTTCCCCTGAACAGAACAATACCCAACATGCATTGCTAACTCCAAGGGTAGGGTTGCCGTTCACCCTAAAGGAAAGCATATGCATATTGGGCATTTCACTTGAAAATGCCTACTCTGCAGACTAAGCGCGCACCTTGTGCTTTTTCAACCAAAACAGCCCTTTACAAATAAAATAGCCCCCACAAACCATATATCCACAGAAAGTACACACCTCAAGCGTTCTAGGCGTACCAGGCTTGTTGTAATGGCAGGAGATTTCTGGACGCAATCCTTTGAGGAATCCACTGGTACCTTAAAAAAATCGTAGAAATTCATAATCAAAACCAAATTTTCCTATAAAAACAATACACTAACCACAAAAAACATGCCCAATGTGAATCGGCAAGGTCCCCTGAACAGAACAATACCCAACATGCATTGCTAACTCCAAGGGTAGGGTTGCCGTTCACCCTAAAGGAAAGCATATGCATATTGGGCATTTCACTTGAAAATGCCTACTCTGCAGACTAAGCGCGCACCTTGTGCTTTTTCAACCAAAACAGCCCTTTACAAATAAAATAGCCCCCACAAACCATATATCCACAGAAAGTACACACCTCAAGCGTTCTAGGCGTACCAGGCTTGTTGTAATGGCAGGAGATTTCTGGACGCAATCCTTTGAGGAATCCACTGGTACCCTAAAAAAATCGTAAAAATTCATAATCAAAACCAAATTTTCCTATAAAAACAATACACTAACCACAAAAAACATGCCCAATGTGAATCGGCAAGGTCCCCTGAACAGAACAATACCCAACATGCATTGCTAACTCCAAGGGTAGGGTTGCCGTTCACCCTAAAGGAAAGCATATGCATATTGGGCATTTCACTTGAAAATGCCTACTCTGCAGACTAAGCGCGCACCTTGTGCTTTTTCAACCAAAACAGCCCTTTACAAATAAAATAGCCCCCACAAACCATATATCCACAGAAAGTACACACCTCAAGCGTTCTAGGCGTACCAGGCTTGTTGTAATGGCAGGAGATTTCTGGACGCAATCCTTTGAGGAATCCACTGGTACCCTAAAAAAATCGTAAAAATTCATAATCAAAACCAAATTTTCCTATAAAAACAATACACTAACCACAAAAAACATGCCCAATGTGAATCGGCAAGGTCCCCTGAACAGAACAATACCCAACATGCATTGCTAACTCCAAGGGTAGGGTTGCCGTTCACCCTAAAGGAAAGCATATGCATATTGGGCATTTCACTTGAAAATGCCTACTCTGCAGACTAAGCGCGCACCTTGTGCTTTTTCAACCAAAACAGCCCTTTACAAATAAAATAGCCCCCACAAACCATATATCCACAGAAAGTACACACCTCAAGCGTTCTAGGCGTACCAGGCTTGTTGTAATGGCAGGAGATTTCTGGACGCAATCCTTTGAGGAATCCACTGGTACCCTAAAAAAATCGTAAAAATTCATAATCAAAACCAAATTTTCCTATAAAAACAATACACTAACCACAAAAAACATGCCCAATGTGAATCGGCAAGGTCCCCTGAACAGAACAATACCCAACATGCATTGCTAACTCCAAGGGTAGGGTTGCCGTTCACCCTAAAGGAAAGCATATGCATATTGGGCATTTCACTTGAAAATTCCTACTCTGCAGACTAAGCGCGCACCTTGTGCTTTTTCAACCAAAACAGCCCTTTACAAATAAAATAGCCCCCACAAACCATATATCCACAGAAAGTACACACCTCAAGCGTTCTAGGCGTACCAGGCTTGTTGTAATGGCAGGAGATTTCTGGACGCAATCCTTTGAGGAATCCACTGGTACCTTAAAAAAATCGTAGAAATTCATAATCAAAACCAAATTTTCCTATAAAAACAATACACTAACCACAAAAAACATGCCCAATGTGAATCGGCAAGGTCCCCTGAACAGAACAATACCCAACATGCATTGCTAACTCCAAGGGTAGGGTTGCCGTTCACCCTAAAGGAAAGCATATGCATATTGGGCATTTCACTTGAAAATGCCTACTCTGCAGACTAAGCGCGCACCTTGTGCTTTTTCAACCAAAACAGCCCTTTACAAATAAAATAGCCCCCACAAACCATATATCCACAGAAAGTACACACCTCAAGCGTTCTAGGCGTACCAGGCTTGTTGTTGTGGCAGGAGCTTTCTGGATGTAATCCTTTGAGGAATTCACTGGTGCCACCGCATTTCCCTACAAAAATTGAAAATATGCACAATAAAAAACACATTTTCCTAAAGAAAATATATGCTAACAAGGAAAAACATACCTAATATGAAATGGCAACGTCCCCTGCACAGAACAATACCCAACATGCATAGGTACTTTCAATGGTTACTGATGGTAAAGTTTCAGCTCTGCAAACAAATCACACCTTTTTTTCCACAAAAACAACCCTTTTCATTTGAAATACCCCACCCAAACCATATATTTACTTAAAGTACACACCTTATGCTTTCTTGTTCTATCCCGTTTATTCCAGTGGGCAAAGTTTTCTGTTAAAATTCTGAACGCATACACAGGTTTTACATAGTTTCCATATAAAATGTTACAAAAAATAGACTCACAACATTATGCTAAAAAACATCTGAAACAGCAGGGGCCCCCAAACAGAATACCCAACAAGCATAGCTCAACATCTCACTATAAAAGTGCACAAAACAGCCTTTACATTTCTTAATGATACTAACAGATGCAATAAGGATTAGACTTATGGGGTGCAGATGGGCTATTGTAGTTGTGGCATCAGATTATAAGGCCAGGGTCAAGTATACCGATCTTGAAAAGGGGCCCACGTTTGAATCATCATGCGCCACAAGTAACCCACTGCTCCTCCTCCAGCCCTCCTATCGCATCTATAAACATACCCAAAAAAATTAAAAGGAAAAGAAAAACACATTGACAACCTATTTCCAGCAAACAAAAGGGATCCACAACTAAGTCTAAACTGAAAATAAAATTTATGCAGTACTATCAGTAATCTACCTGGGTGTGGTAAGCTTCGAAGCAGTCGTCAAAGCATAACCCAGGTTGGCTGGGACATGTCGGGCAGAAGTACCGCACGTCCTTCCTGATGCCACGCTTTCTACATACTCTACAAGGCTTTTGGGGATACTTCTTAACACCCACATGGGGAAGGCACTTTATAAAGTGCTTCCCAACTAGCCTAGCCTGGTTGTCATTAGCTGTCACCTCTGGTTCCTGCTCGGTATCCCCAAACAACAAAGCAGGGAGTAACTGCTGTTGGTATTTAATAAAAGACAAATTTGAGCCTGGTACCGCTGCCTTAAAGACAACAAAGGAGTTGTAAGTTGCCAGCTGGACCAAATGAATTGCAACTTTTTTGTACCAGGCTCTGGATTTTCGGGTGGCATTGTAATATGTTAGTATTTGGTCCGTCTTATCAACGCCACCCATGAATTTATTATAATCCTTGATACAACGTGGCTTTTGGGAAGGGGCTCGGGGACCACGTTGCCTTACATTCATGACTGACTCATCATGGATTGTTGTCAGCATGATTAC
This sequence comes from Gastrophryne carolinensis, assembly GCA_027917425.1. Taxonomy (NCBI): domain Eukaryota; kingdom Metazoa; phylum Chordata; class Amphibia; order Anura; family Microhylidae; genus Gastrophryne; species Gastrophryne carolinensis. The sequence continues at coordinate 112,562,744 of CM051240.1, read as the reverse complement.
ATTTTTTTTATCCATATACTTCACGGCCAGGAGCTCACCGCTTCTTAAAGCATACGACTCTCCACGATTTAGTTTTTTTTGCAGCAATGACCTGGGCAAACCTTTTCGATTGCGGTTGATGGTGCCACAGGCCGGTGTGTCCAATGAATAAAGGGCTCTAAATAAGGGGATGCTGCTGTAGAAGTTGTCCACGTATAAGTGGTAACCTCTTCCCAGTAGAGGAGTCATGAGCTCCCAGACAATTTTTCCACTGACTGACAAATCAAGGGGACAACCAGGGGGGTCCAGATGTGTGTCCCTTCCTTCATATAATTGGAAAAATTTAGTATAGCCGGTCGAACTCTCGCACAATTTGTAAAATTTAATCCCGTAGCGGGCACGCTTGCTAGGGATATACTGACGAAATATAATGCGCCCTTTAAAAAGCAGAAGTGACTCGTCGATACTTAAATTTTGAGAGGGGGTGTACACTTCCGCAAAGCGCTCTGACAGGCTATTAATAAGGGGTCTTAATTTATGCAGCCTGTCGTGACCGGGCTCACCGCGGGGAATAGCAGTGGAATTGTCATTGAAGTGCAGAAATCGCAGTAAGATTTCGTACCGATTTCTGGACATTACGGCCGGAAATATTGGGGTTGCCAATAAGGATTGGGTATCCCAGTAGGAGGAAATGCTAAATTTTTTGACGATACCCATTGCAAGAGTGAGCCCCCAAAATTTTCTCATCTCACTCAAATTTGTAGGGTGCCATGCATGAGCTCGGGCGTGCCTCTGTGGGGGATTTTGGGTGAGGACCTGCTCAGCATAGAGATTAGTGTAATAGACCATATCCAGTAGGATGGCCTCTGAAACAAATAAATTGAAGTAGTCAATGACACCAAAGTTTGTGGTGTCGCAATTGACCCCGGGGACCGAATCAAATGGGGGAATTTCGGGGGAATAGTTATTAGGAGGCCTCCATGCAGGCTCTCCTCCAACTGCAGCACTCCCGCCCTGACCTACACTTTCTTCCAGCGTGGCCTCTTCTTGTGCGGTACCATCCCTTCTAGGATGCCTAGCACTGGTACCACTGCGCGGCTGTGTCTCCTCACTAGAGGAGACACTGTCGGACTCACTACCTGAGGGCATATACTCTGACCCTGACTCGCTAAACTCTTCTGAGTCCGACTCCATCATATAAGCCGCTGCTTCCTGTGCAGTATACCTTCTCCCAGCCATTTCTAAATCTATTCTAAAAATATAAACTCTATAGAGGAAGGCTGTACTGGAACTGAAAGCCTAGAACCTAAAGCTTAGAACCTAAACCTAAAGCTTAGAACCTAAACCTAAAGCTTAGAACCTAAACCTAAAGCTTAGAACCTAAACCTAAAGCTTAGAACCTAAACCTAAAGCAAAAAAATACAGAAAATACACAGTACGGAATAAAAAAAGTGTATCTACGATCCGACGAGAAGTGGTGAGGCAAACGTCCAGCGAAGGTCCAGGATAAGCAGTCTTAGGGCCAAAAACCAACCGACAAGCCTAAGGGAAGTTTAGTTAACACAAATATAGTTTAAGAAGGGTGGGTAAAACCCCCAAATTCCTGGTAATAACTACCCTATCGCCGATGCAACACCGCATGCACTGGCCGCAGGCAAACTACGTGCATGCTTGATCGCCTGCATGGGCGATCAGGCCGGCGATCGGGCCTGCCTGATCGCCCATGCAGGCCCGATCGCCGGCCTGAATCTGTTTTTCTGTACAAGCTTGTCTACACGGAAAAAAGCACAAACAACAAAAATATATTTATATATAGGCAAAAGCAAACAAAAAAAGCCTAACCTAGCCCTCATTCACACCTGTCCGGTACCGCACGTGTTTCCGTGTCGGCTGCAAAAATAATTCAGTGATGGCACCTTTATAGCCCCTTTCACACCTCTCCAGTGGAGCAGTGAGGAGAAAAACGCGGCTGCAAAAGCTCCTGCCTGCTTGATCGCCCATGCAGGCCCGATCGCCAGCCTGATCGCCCATGCAGGCCCGATCGCCCATGCAGGCCCGATCGCCAGCCTGATCGCCCAGGCCGGCGATCGGGCCTGCATGGGCGATCGAGCCTGCATGGGCGATCGAGCCTGCATGGGCGACCAGGCCGGCGATCGGGCCTGCATGGGCGATCAGGCCGGCGATCGGGCCTGCATGGGCGATCAGGCCGCGATCGGGCCTGCATGGGCGACCAGGCCGGCATGGGCCATCAAGCAGGCAGGAACTTTTGCGGCCCATGCAGGCCCGATCGCCGGTCTAATCGCCCATGCAGGCCCGATCGCCGGTCTAATCGCCCATGCAGGCCTGATCGCCCATGCAGGACCGATTGCCGGCCTGATCGCCCATGCTGGCCTGATCGCCCATGCCGGCCTGCATGGGCGATCAGGCGGGCACACCACCCCCTTGGCCCCAGCACAGCTACACAAAGGATCAGGCCGGCGGGCGATCATGCGGGCCATCAGGCGGACGATCATGCGGGCCATCAGGCGGACGATCATGCGGGCCATCAGGCGGACGATCATGCGGGCCTGCATGGGCGACCAGGCCGGCGATCGGGCCTGCATGGGCGACCAGGCCGGCGATCGGGCCTGCATGGGCGACCAGGCCGGCGATCGGGCCTGCATGGGCGACCAGGCCGGCGATCGGGCCTGCATGCATGGGCGACCAGGCCGGCGATCGGGCCTGCATGCATGGGCGACCAGGCCGGCGATCGGGCCTGCATGCATGGGCGACCAGGCCGGCGATCGGGCCTGCATGCATGGGCGACCAGGCCGGCGATCGGGCCTGCATGCATGGGCGACCAGGCCGGCGATCGGGCCTGCATGCATGGGCGACCAGGCCGGCGATCGGGCCTGCATGCATGGGCGACCAGGCCGGCGATCGGGCCTGCATGCATGGGCGACCAGGCCGGCGATCGGGCCTGCATGCATGGGCGACCAGGCCGGCGATCGGGCCTGCATGCATGGGCGACCAGGCCGGCGATCGGGCCTGCATGCATGGGCGACCAGGCCGGCGATCGGGCCTGCATGCATGGGCGACCAGGCCGGCGATCGGGCCTGCATGCATGGGCGACCAGGCCGGCGATCGGGCCTGCATGGGCGACCAGGCCGGCGATCGGGCCTGCATGGGCGACCAGGCCGGCGATCGGGCCTGCATGCATGGGCGACCAGGCCGGCGATCGGGCCTGCATGGGCGACCAGGCCGGCGATCGGGCCTGCATGGGCGACCAGGCCGGCGATCGGGCCTGCATGGGCGATCAAGCAGGCAGGAACTTTTGCGGCCCATGCAGGCCCAATCGCCGGCCTAATCGCCCGTGCAGGCCCGATCGCCGGCCTAATCGCCCGTGCAGGCCCGATCGCCGGCCTAATCGCCCGTGCAGGCCCGATCGCCGGCCTAATCGCCCGTGCAGGCCCGATCGCCGGCCTAATCGCCCGTGCAGGCCCGATCGCCGGCCTAATCGCCCGTGCAGGCCCGATCGCCGGCCTGATCGCCCGTGCAGGCCCGATCGCCGGCCTGATCGCCCGTGCAGGCCCGATCGCCGGCCTGATCGCCCGTGCAGGCCCGATCGCCGGCCTGATCGCCCGTGCAGGCCCGATCGCCGGCCTGATCGCCCGTGCAGGCCCGATCGCCGGCCTGATCGCCCGTGCAGGCCCGATCGCCGGCCTGATCGCCCATGCAGGCCCGATCGCCTATACAGGCCCGATCGCCGGCCTGATCGCCCATGCCGGCCTGCATGGGCGATCAGGCCGGCGATCGGGCGGGCACACCACCACCCCCTTGGCCCCAGCACAGCTACACAAAGGATCGGGCCGGCGGGCGATCATGCGGGCCATCAGGCGGACGATCATGCGGGCCGGCCCGCATGATCGCCGGCCGGCCATCATGCGGGCGGGCGATCGGGCACACCAATACCCCCCCCTCCCCCCCCACCTTGGCGATCATGCGATCGGGCGGCACACCAAAATCCCCCCCTCCCCCCCCCCACCTTGGCGATCATGCGGGCGGGCACACCAATACCCCCCCTCCCCCCCCCCCACCTTGGCGATCATGCGGGCGGGCGATCATGCGGGCCATCAGGCGGATGATCATGCGGGCCGGCCCGCATGATCGCCGGCCGGCCCGCATGATCGCCGGCGATCATGCGGCCGGGCGATCGGGCACACCAATACCCCCCACCCCACCTTGGCGATCATGCGGGCGGGCGATCTGGCGGCACACCAAAACCCCCCCTCCCCCCCTACCTTGGCGATCATGCGGGCGGGCGATCGGGCGGGCCGGCACACCAATACCCCCCTCCCCCCCCCCCACCTTGGCGATCATGCGGGCGGGCGATCTGGTGGGCGATCGGGCGGGCGGGCACACCAATAGACCCCCCTCCCCCCCCCCACCTTGGCGATCATGCGGGCGGGCACACCAATAGACCCCCCTCCCCCCCCCCCTTGGCGATCATGCGGGCGGGCGATCGATCTGGCGATCGGGCGATCGGGCGGGCGGGCCGGCACACCAATAGACCCCCCTCCCCCCCCCCCACCTTGGCGATCATGCGGGCGGGCGGGCGATCGGCGGGCGGGCGATCGATCGGCGGGCGGGCGATCGGCGGGCGGGCGATCGATCGATCGGCGGGCGATCGGCGGGCGGGCGATCGATCGGCGGGCGTGCGATCACACCAAAACCCCCCTCCCCCCCCCACCTTGGCGATCATGCGGGCGGGCGGGCGATCGGCGGGCGGGCGGGCGATCGGCGGCGATCGGCGGGCGATCGATCGATCGGGCGGGCGGGCGATGACACAAAAACTCCCCCCTCCCCCCCCCACCTTGACCCCAGGACAACAAATGAATGAATGACTTACCAGGATCCACGCTGAAAGAGGCCGGCGCCCGCCCGCAGCCTGTTTATATACAGGCGGGCGCCGGCAGATGTCATCAAGCTGCGCCTCCTGCTGATTGGTCCTGGGGGTGATCAGGTGACCTGAGTCATCCACAGGTCACCTCCCCCAGGACCTTGGACGAAGATCTCGGTGACTCCATCGCTGGAAGCCTGCAGATGCCCCCCAGATGCCCCCCAGGTAAGAAAACGCTAGGTACGTAAAATTCACGTAGCTGGCGTTTAACGACAGGAGAGGCAGCTACGTGAATTTTACGTAGCTGGCGCTAGAAGGGTTAAAGTAGCCCCAAAAACAAACACCCAAAAATAAAAAAAAAAGAGTCTAAAAACATTGTTGATGGTTTTTGTAATTAATTCATTACTGTTTTTTTTTATTAATAAAACACAAAGCCAAAAGCAAATGGCACAAAGCAATAACAACAAACAAGATAAAAAACAACATACAAAGGAGAAAACAATTAAGCAAAATGTGTTGCTATTAGATTAGAACGGTCGGCTTGGCCAGACGCACTGTGCTGGCCAACATAGGCGTCCTCTGGCTCATCGGCCGGTGGAGAGGGTGGCAAATCCACATACCGGGGGACCCGCTGCAAGATGGCAAAATTATGCAGCGCTGCACAGGCCATGATGATATCTATGACCATTTTTGGGTCATGCTGAAGGGATCCCCTGCCCTGGTTTTGTGGTGCGCCCTATTATAGGCCTCTTGGGTGGCATTCTGTGGGCATAGTACAGGCGTCAACAGCCACGGGAGGAGTAGATATAAAAAAAAAAAAAATTACTCCATACATTGAAGCCAAAAAACGCTCAAACTAACTGAATAAGAGACTAGGTGACATTGGCCCAAAAACATGAGCATACATATTGCACAGGGCAAATCAACAAAGAAACATATCTAATAGATGGAGGCCAAAATTAGAGAACCAATATTGTGGATGCTGGCCAATCAGCCAGACTGTTAAAAGCTATTGGTTTAGGTCTGTGCTGCTCAGCAATCTTGGATGGGTTAAGTTTTCATGACCTATTATCTGCTTTGTCTGAGGCAAAAACAGGTCTAACCCGGCCCCTGCACTTTATCCCGCCCTTTTCTACTCAGTAAGTGTAATGCATCTAAGCAAAGATGGCGCAGACCCTATGATAAAGTCCACAACAGAATTAAAGACAAGTGTGGGGAAGGCTGATTCGTAATTTGGCTCAAATTAGTCTTTAGAGGTAGCGACAGTAGCGTGATTTTCACAGCGCCGGCTAGTATTCGCTGTGCTTGGCCGTTGTTCGGTTGTTTACAGCGACTCAGTCGGTGTGCGGTAATGTTGAATACGGGGTTAGGAGTCGCTGTTTGACAAGTTCCGCGCTGTATGGGAGCGCATGACAACGAATGGCCATAGTGAACGGCTCCCAGCATATTCATTAACAAATCACGCTCAAAAAATTCTTGCGCTGTTAAATGCATGTGTAAACCCCTGTGCGCTGGCTGCGATGTGTTAAAAGTAGTTTTTTAACCCCCAAACAACCTTATTTTTGCAAAAAAATAATAAACAAGTTTTTATAAACATTTTGTAATATGAATACATTAATATCAGACCTGTAATAGCAATTCTGCACACATTTTTTTTTCTTTTTTTTTACCTTAAAAAAAAGATATAACATTGCACCGAATTTTTGACATTTAAAAAAAAAAAAAAAAAAAAAAAATTAATATCAATTAATTATGAATATTTAAAGATTGCTCCATTGAAATGCATTGGAGAGCGCCAGGTAGCGAGAGGTCATACCTGGCGCTGTGATGGGATTAGCAGCGGCGCTGTTCGCTGAAGTCTGCAACATGATGAATCCCTCGCTAGCTGACGCTCTCGCCGGCGCTAGCCTCATTTAGCGTGATAAATGCGTGATTGTGTTCGCAGCCTGGCGTTCTGGAGTCGGTAGCTGCCGATAGCTGGCGCTACCTGCCGCTAGTGAGATACTACCTGGCGCTATCCCTTGATAAATAAGGCCTTAAGTCTGGTGAGCTCGAACAGCTCAACGTCATGCATGCCATTGATGTCTATGCGTCGCCGCCGGTACAATCTGGCCTCTGACCTCCGGACGATCTCAATGCCCATGAGCTGCAGATCCTCATGCTCCTCAAATGCACTTGAGTCGTCCATAGCTGCTAGCCTGCTAGTTCTGAGGTCAAAATGGTCCCGTAAGGGGATCGAAAACGAAACGGTTTTATTGGGTGTTGGCCCCTCGGCAATCAGCTCTCTGAATTAATCTCCAGACCATTGCAATAATGTAAGTGTTCTGAACGATGGAAACATTTCAGATTTGGATTGGAATAGGTCCCGAAATTCTGCAAAACTTCCGATTTCCTTTGGATCATCGAAAGAGCATATACGTATTAGTTCGAACGTTCGTGCGAGTAGAAAATGGACAAAAAAAACAAAACAAAAAAAAGACTAACACCCACCCAAACTTTCACAGACAGCTACGAAAGTCCGGACTAATGTGTCTTTGAATCAAGGCTATAGAGCCAGAGAGAGACAGAGTGAGGCTGTGACAGTGACAGAGAGAGACAGAGACAGTTTACAGTGTTTGCATTAGCTTTCAAGCCTATTTAGTGTTAATAACACACCTGCCTATTTAGCTTTTCTTTTTCCTGGTGTCCTTCTTTAAAAAGCATGCTAGCATTTATATTTTAAGAGTACCTGGCTACTTACCTTTTGCATTTTGTAAAAAAAGTCTCATTTTACAATTTCCAGCAGCCATTGCCTTTCACCGGGGGGCATACCAAATGCTAGCATGTGTCTTACCTGTCTACTTACCTTTTGCATTTTGTAAAAAAAAAAGTCTTGTTTTCAAGTTTAAAGAAGCCATTGCGTTTCACTGGGGGAATCCCGAATATTAACATATATATATTAAGAGTACCAGTCTACTTATCTTTTGCCTTTTATAAAAAAAAGTCTCATTTTCAAGTTTAAAGCAGCCATTGCCTTTCACCGGGGGGCATTCTGAGTGCTACCACTTATCTTTAAAAAGTACCTGTCTACTTACCTTTTGCATTTTGTAAAAAAAAAATCTAGTTTTAAGAGTGACTGGCTAATTACCTTTTGCCTTTTGTAAAAAAAAGTCTTGTTTTCAAGTTTAAAGAAGCCATTGCCTTTCACGGGGGGGGGGGGCATTCTGAGTGCTACCACTTATCTTATCTTACTTACTTACCTTTTGCATTTTGTAAAAAATGTCTTTTTTTCAAGTTTAAAGCAGCCATTGCCTTTCACCAGGGGGCATCCCGAATACTACAATTTATCTTTTAAGAGGCAATATATGGGCTCCTTATGCTGCTGCTGCTAACTCCAGGGTGTGTCTTTCAGGCAATATATGGGATCCTTATGCTGCTGCCAACTCCAGGGTGTGTCTTTCAGGTAATATATGGGCTCCTTATTCTGCTGCCAACTCCAATGTGTTCTTCAGGCAATATATGGGCTTCTTATGCTGCTGCTGCCAACTCCAGGGTGTGTCTTTCAGGCAATATATGGGCTCCTAATGCTGCTGCTGCCAACTCCAGGGAGTGTCTTTCAGGCAATATATGTGCTCATAATGCTGCTGCCAACCTCAATGTGTTTTTCAGGCAATATATGGGCTGCTTATGCTGCTGCCAACTACAATGTGGTTTTCAGGCAATGTATGTGCTCCTAATGCTGCTACCAACTCCAATGTGTTCTTCAGGCAATATATGTGCTTCTAATTCTGCTGCCTACTGCACTGTGCTTTTCAGGCAATATACAGGTCCTTCTCAAAAAATTAGCATATAGTGCTAAAGTTCATTATTTTCCATAATGAAATGATAAAAATTAAACTTTCATATATTTGAGATTCATTGCACACCAACTGAAATTTTTTTTTTTTTTGTTTTAATACTGATGATTTTGCCATACAGCTCATGAAAACCCCCAAATCCTATCTCAAAAAATTAGCATATTTCATCCGACCAAAAAAAGTCAACCTTCAAATAATTATGTTCAGTTATGCACTCAATACTTGGTCGGGAATCCTTTTGCAGAAATGACTGCTTCAATGCGGCGTGGCATGGAGGAAATCAGCCTGTGGCACTGCTGAGGTGTTATGGAGGCCCATGATGCTTGAGTGTTGGGTCTTGCGTCTCTCAACTTTCTCTTCACAATATTCCAGATTCTCTATGGGGTTCAGGTCAGGAGAGTTGGCAGGCCAATTGAGCACAGTAATACCATGGTCACTAAACCATTTACCAGTGGTTTTGGCACTGTGAGCAGGTGCCAGGTCGTGCTGAAAAATGAAAACTTCATCTCCATAAAGCATGAAGTGCTCCAAAATCTCCTGATAGCTAGCTGCATTGACCCTGCCCTTTATAAAAGTCGACCAACACCAGCAGCTGACATGGCACCCCAGACCATCACTGACTGTGGGTACTTGACACTGGACTTCAGGCATTTCCTTCTCCCCAGTCTTCCTCCAGACTCTGGAACCTTGATTTTCGAATGACATGCAAAATTTGCTTTCATCAGAAAAAAGTACTTGGGACCACTGAGCAACAGTCCAGTGCTGCTTCTCTGTAGCCCAGGTCAGGCGCTTCTGCCGCTGTTTCTGGTTCAAAAGTGGCTTGACCTTGGGAATGCGGCACCTGTAGCCCATTTCCTGCACACGCCTGTGCACGGTGGCTCTGGATGTTTCTACTCCAGACTCAGTCCACTGCTTCCGCAGGTCCCCCAAGGTCTGGAATCGGTCCTTCTCCACAATCTTCCTCAGGGTCTGGTCACCTCTTCTCGTTGTGCAGTGTTTTCTGCCACAATTTTTCCTTCCCACAGACTTCCCATTGAGGTGCCTTGATACAGCACTCTGGGAACAGCCTATTTGTTCAGAAATGTATTTCTGGGTCTTATGCTCTTGCTTGAAGGTGTCAATGATGGCCTTCTGGACAGCAGTCAGGTCGGCAATCTTAACCATGATGGCGGTTTGGAGTAATGAACCAGGCTGGGCTTTTATAAAAGCCTCAGGAATCTTTTGCAGGTGTTTAGAGTTAATTAGTTGATTCAGATGATTAGGTTAATAGCTCGTTTAGAGAACCTTTTCATGATATGCTAATTTTTTGAGATAGGATTTGGGGGTTTTCATGAGCTGTATGGCAAAATCATCAGTATTAAAACAAAAAAAGACATGAAAAATGTCATTTGGTGTGCAATGAATCTAAAATATATGAAAGTTTAATTTTTATCATTTCATTATGGAAAATAATATACTTTAGCACTATATGCTAATTTTTTGAGAAGGACCTGTATGGGCTGCCAATGCTGCTGCCAACTCCAATGTGTTTTTCAGGCAATATATATGCTCCTAATGCTGTTGCCAACTCCAATGTGTTTTTCAGGCAATATATGGGCTGCCTATGCCGCTGCCAACTCCAATGGGTTTTTCAGGCAATATATGTGCTCCTAATGCTGCTGCCAACTCCAATGTGTTTTTCAGGCAATATATGGGCTGCTTATGCTGCTGCCAACTCCAATGTGTTTTCCAGGCAATATATGAGCTGCTTATGCTGCTGCCAACTCCAATGTGTTTTCCAGGCAATATTTGGGCTGCTTATGCTGCTGCCAACTACAATGTGTTTTTCAGGCAATATATGGGCTGCTTATGCTGTTGCCATCTCCAGGGTGTGTCTTACAGGCAATATATGGGCTGCTTATGCTGCTGCCAATTCCAATGTGTTTTTCTGGCAATATATTGGCTCCTCATGCTGCTGCCAACTCCAGGAAGTGTCTTTCAGGCAATATATGGGCTCCTCATGCTGCTGCCAACTCCAATGTGTCTTTCAGGCAATGTATGGGCTCCTAATGCTGCTGCCAACTCCAGGTTGTGTCTTTCAGGTAATATATGGGCTCCTTATTCTGCTGCCAACTCCAATGTGTTTTTCAGGCAATATATGGGCTTCTTATGCTGCTGCTGCCAACTCCAGGGTGTGTCTTTCAGGCAATATATGGGCTCCTAATGCTGCTGCCAACTCCAGGGTGTGTCCTTTAGGCAATATATGTGCTCATAATGCTGCTGCCAACCTCAATGTGTTTTTCAGGCAATATATGGGCTGCTTATGCTGCTGCCAACTACAATGTGTTTTTCAGGCAATATATGTGCTTCTAATTCTGCTGCCTACTGCACTGTGTTTTTCAGGCAATATATGGGCTGCCTATGCTACTGCAAACTCCAATGTGTTTTTCAGGCAATATATGTGCTCCAAATGCTGTTGCCAACTCCAATGTGTTTTTCAGGCAATATATGGGCTGCCTATGTCGCTGCCAACTCCAATGTGTCTTTCAGGAAAAGTATGGGCTCCTTATGCTGCTGCTGCTGCCAACTCCATGGTGTGTCTTTCAGGCAATATATGAGCTCCTAATGCTGCCTCCAACTCCAGGGTGCGTCTTTCAGGCAGTATATGGGCTCCTTATGCTGCTGCCAATTCCAGTGTGTTTTTCAGGCAATATATGGGCTGCTTATGCTGTTGCCAACTCCAATGTGTATTTCAGGTAATATATGGGTTCCTCATGCTGCTGCCAAATCCAGGGAGTGTCTTTCAAGCAATTTATGTGCTCCTAATGCTGCTGACAACTCCAATCTGTTTTTCAGGCAATATATGTGGCCCTAATGTTGCTGCCAACTCCAATGTGTTTTTCAGGCAATATATGGGCTGCCTATGCTGCTGCCAACTCCAATGTGTTTTTCAGGCAATATATGGGCTGCTTATGCTGCTGCCAACTCCAGTGTGTTTTTCAGGCAACATATGGGCTGCTTATGCTTCTGCCAACTCCAATGTGTTTTTAAGGCAATATATGGGCTGCTTATGCTGCTGCCAACTACAATGCGTTTTTCAGGCAATATATGGGCTGCTTATGCTGCTGCCGATTCGAATGTGTTTTTCAGGGAATATACGGGCTGCTTATGCTGTTGCCAACTCTAATGTGTTTTTCAGGCAATATATAGGCTCCTCATGCTGCTGCCAAATCCAGGGTGTCTTTCAGGCAATATATGTGCTCCTAATGCTGCTGCCAACTCCAATGTGTTTTTCAGGCAATATATGTGCTCCTTATGCTGCTGCCAACTCCGATGTGTTTTCCGGCAATATATGGGCAGCTTATGCTGCTGCCAACTACAATGTGTTTTTCAGGCAATGTATGGGCTACTTATGCTGCTGCCAACTCCAACGTGTTTTTCAGGCAATATATGTGCGGTAAATTAGTTCCCAGGCCCTGAATAATAATGTTGATAATTTTGTATAAATAGTGATTGAGCTGCTCCCACCCCCCTTTGTTCATTTGAATTGCCATGAGCACAAGCAGGGAGGAATTCAGCTAATATGGATTTCTCCCTGTGAAGTGTTCTAAAGGGAGGCTGGCTGCTTCCCAGGTGAGTAGCTCTCAGATATTTGTCTGCATTGCATGTCCCAACTTTGGGGACTCAGAATTAAGAGTAGGGACCACACTAAACACAGAGTGCCTTGCAGGGGCAGTGTGGCTTCCACATGTATCTGCAGATATATGCAACCAAATCTCTGTCTTTCCACATAGTTAGACATGTTTGTTGCTTGATATTTAGTTGATGAGAGGGTTAAACTGGGCGGTAAATTAGTTCCCAGGCCCTGAATAATAATGTTGATAATTTTGTATAAATAGTGATTAAGCTGCTCCCACCCCCCTTTGTTCATTTGAATTGCCATGAGCACAAGCAGGGAGGAATTCAGCTAATATGGATTTCTCCCTGTGAAGTGTTCTAAAGGGAGGCTGGCTGCTTCCCAGGTGAGTAGCTCTCAGATATTTGTCTGCATTGCATGTCCCAACTTTGGGGACTCAGAATTAAGAGTAGGGACCACACTAAACACAGAGTGCCTTGCCGGGCCAGTGTGGCTTCCACATGTATCTGCAGATATATGCAACCAAATCTCTGTCTTTCCACATAGTTAGACATGTTTGTTGCTTGATATTTAGTTGATGAGAGGGTTAAACTGGGCGGTAAATTAGTTCCCAGGCCCTGAATAATAATGTTGATAATTTTGTATAAATAGTGATTGAGCTGCTCCCACCCCCCTTTGTTCATTTGAATTGCCATGAGCACAAGCAGGGAGGAATTCAGCTAATATGGATTTCTCCCTGTGAAGTGTTCTAAAGGGAGGCTGGCTGCTTCCCAGGTGAGTAGCTCTCAGATATTTGTCTGCATTGCATGTCCCAACTTTGGGGACTCAGAATTAAGAGTAGGGACTACACTAAACACAGAGTGCCTTGCCGGGGCAGTGTGGCTTCCACATGTATCTGCAGATATATGCAACCAAATCTCTGTCTTTCCACATAGTTAGACATGTTTGTTGCTTGATATTTAGTTGATGAGAGGGTTAAACTGGGCGGTAAATTAGTTCCCAGGCCCTGAATAATAATGTTGATAATTTTGTATAAATAGTGATTGAGCTGCTCCCACCCCCCTTTGTTCATTTGAATTGCCATGAGCACAAGCAGGGAGGAATTCAGCTAATATGGATTTCTCCCTGTGAAGTGTTCTAAAGGGAGGCTGGCTGCTTCCCAGGTGAGTAGCTCTCAGATATTTGTCTGCATTGCATGTCCCAACTTTGGGGACTCAGAATTAAGAGTAGGGACCACACTAAACACAGCTGCTCCCACCCCCCTTTGTTCAATATATGTGCTCCTAATGCTGCTGCCAACTCCAATGTGTTTTTCAGGCAATGTATGTGTTCCTAATGCTGCTGCCAACTCTAATGTGTTTTTCAGGCAATATATAGGCTCCTCATGCTGCTGCCAAATCCAGGGTGTGTCTTTCAGGCAATATATGTGCTCCTAATGCTGCTGCCAACTCCAATGTGTTTTTCAGGCAATATATGTGCTCCTTATGCTGCTGCCAACTCTGATGTGTTTTCCGGCAATATATGGGCTGCTTATGCTGCTGCCAACTACAATGTGTTTTTCAGGCAATATATGGGCTGCTTATGCTGCTGCCAACTCCAATGTACTTTTCAGGAAATATATGGCCTGCTTATGCTGCTGCCAAATCCAATGTGTTTTTCAAGCAAAATATGGGCTGCTTATGCTGTTGCCAACTCCAATGTGTTTTTCAGACAATATATGGGCTCCTTATGCTGCTGCCAACTCCAATGTGTTTTCAGGCAACATATGGGATGCTTATGCTTCTGCCAACTCCAATGTGTTTTTCAGGCAATATATGTGCTGCTTATGCTGCTGCCAACTACAATGTGTTTTTCAGGAAAAATATGGGCTCCTTATGCTGCTGCCAATTCCAATGTGTTTTTCAGGCAATATATGTGCTGTTTATGCTGTTTCCAACTCCAATGTGTTTTTCAGGCAATATATGTGCTCCTAATGCTGCTGCCAAATCCAGGGTGTGTCTTTCAGGCAATATTTGTGTTCCTAATGCTGCTGCCAACTCCAGGGTGTGTCTTTCAGGCAATATATGTGTTCCTAATGCTGCTGACAATTCCAATGTGTTTTTCAGGCAATATATATACTCCTAATACTGCTGCCAGCTCCAATGTGTTTTTCAGACAATATATGTGCTCCTAATTCTGCTGGCAACTCCCATGTGTTTTTTCAGGCAATATATGGGCTGACTATGCTGCTGCCAACTCCAATGTGTTTTTCAGGCAATATATGTGCTCCTAATGCTGTTGCCAACACTGATGTGTTTTTCAGGCAATATGTGGGCTGCCTATGCTGCTGCCATCTCCAGTGTGTTTTTCAGGCAATATATGTGCTCCTAATGTTGCTGCCAACTTCAATGTGTTTTTCAGGCAGTATATGGGCTGCTTATGCTGCTGCCAACTCCAATGTGTTTTTCAGGCAATATATGGGCTGCTTATGCTGCTGCCAGCTCTAATGTGTTTTTCAGGCAACATATGAGCTGCTTATGTTGCTGCCAACACCAATGTGTTTTTCAGGCAACATATGGGTTGCTTATGCTGCTGCCAACTCCAATGTGTTTTTCAGGCAACATATGGGCTGCTTATGCTGCTGCCAATTCCAATGTGTTTTTCAGGCAATATATGGGCTGCTTATGCTGCTGCCAACTCCAATGTGTTTTTCAGGCAACTTACGGGCTGCTTATGCTTCTGCCAACTCCAATGTGTTTTTCAGGCAATATATGGCCTGCTTATGCTGTTGCCAACTCCAATGTGTTTTCAGGCAATATATGGGCTGCTTATGCTGTTGCTATCTCCAATGTTTTTTCAGGCAATATATGGGCTGCCTATGCAGCTGCCAACTCTAATGTGTTTTTCAGGCAATATATGTGCTCCTAATGCTGCTGCCAACTCCAATGTGTTTTTCAGGCAATATATGAGCTGCTTATGCTGCTGCCAACTCCAATGTGTTTTTCAGGCAATATATGGGCTGCTTATGCTGCTGCCAACTCCAATGTGTTTTTCAGGCAACATATGGGCTGCTTATGCTGCTGCCGACCGAATAAGAGCACACCAAAACAAGGTTTCTTTGATTGCAATTAATATGTGTATTCCAAGTGAAAAATATATATACAAAATACTTCATACAATTACCGAACCCCCAAACACCGGGGTAATAGTTGTTAACATAGCACTAATAGAAAACAGGTCATGTATTAAAGCTAGTATCCATATAGAGTCTATTGCAATATAACCAACGGCCACCAGGTGGTGCAGGCATACAGTGATCGTAAGTTCCAGAAAGCACAATATGCAGCCAATAGCATGAACGTCCAAGCAAGGCTTATTAAGGCAATCAAGGTAAAACCTCATGTAGAATCGAGTTCAAAAGCAAAGTGGATACATTACAGCTTTCACAGATCTCCAACGTTTCAGACCCCGTTGGGTCTTTCCTCAGGAAGTGCGATCACTTCGAATGTGTTTTTCAGGCAATATATGGGCTGCTTATGCTGCTGACAACTCAATATATGGGCTCCTTATGCTGCTGCCAACTCGAATGTGTTTTCCAGGCAATATATGGGCTCCTCATGCTGCTGCCGACTCCAGGGTGTGTCTTTCAGGCAATATATGGGCTCCTTATGCTGCTGCCAACTCCAATGTGTTTTTCAGGCAATATATGTGCTCCTAATGCTGTTGCCAACACTGATGTGTTTTTCAGGCAATATGTGGGCTGCCTATGCTGCTGCCATCTCCAGTGTGTTTTTCAGGCAATATATGTGCTCCTAATGTTGCTGCCAACTTCAATGTGTTTTTCAGGCAGTATATGGGCTGCTTATGCTGCTGCCAACCTCCTGGTTGTGTCTTTCAGGCAATATATGGGATCCTAATGCTGCTGCCAATTCCAATGGGTTTTTCAGGCAATATATGGGCTCCTTATGCTGCTAACCACTCCAGGGTGTGTCTTCCAGGCAATACATGGGCTCTTTATGCTGCTGCTGCCAACTTCATTGTGTTTTTCAGACAATATATGGGCTCCTTATGCTGCTGCAAACTCCAATGCTTTTTTCAGGCAATATATGGGCTCCTTATGCTGCTGCCAACTTGAATGTTTTTTTCAGGCAATATATGGGCTCCCCATGCTGCTGCCAACTCCAATGTGTCTTTCAGGCAATATATGGGCTACTTATGCTACTGCCAACTCCAGGGTGTGTTTTTCAGGCAATATATGGGCTCCTTATGCTGCTGCCAACTCCAGGGTGTGTCTTTCAGGCAATATATGGGCTCCTTCTGCTGCTAACCACTCCAGGGTGTGCCTTCCAGGCAATACATGGGCTCTTTATGCTGCTGCTGCCAACTTCATTGTGTTTTTCAGACAATATATGGGCTCCTTATGCTGCTGCCAACTCCAATGCTTTTTTCAGGCAATATATGGGCTCCTTATGCTGCTGCCAACTTGAATGTGTTTTTCAGGCAATATATGGGCTCCCCATGCTGCTGCCAACTCCAATGTGTCTTTCAGGCAATATATGGGCTACTTATGCTACTGTCAACTCCAGGGTGTGTCTTCCAGGCAATACATGGGCTCTTTATGCTGCTGCTGCCAACTTCATTGTGTTTTTCAGACAATATATGGGCTCCTTATGCTGCTGCAAACTCCAATGCTTTTTTCAGGCAATATATGGGCTCCTTATGCTGCTGCCAACTTGAATGTTTTTTTCAGGCAATATATGGGCTCCCCATGCTGCTGCCAACTCCAATGTGTCTTTCAGGCAATATATGGGCTACTTATGCTACTGCCAACTCCAGGGTGTGTTTTTCAGGCAATATATGGGCTCCTTATGCTGCTGCCAACTCCAGGGTGTGTCTTTCAGGCAATATATGGGCTCCTTCTGCTGCTAACCACTCCAGGGTGTGCCTTCCAGGCAATACATGGGCTCTTTATGCTGCTGCTGCCAACTTCATTGTGTTTTTCAGACAATATATGGGCTCCTTATGCTGCTGCCAACTCCAATGCTTTTTTCAGGCAATATATGGGCTCCTTATGCTGCTGCCAACTTGAATGTGTTTTTCAGGCAATATATGGGCTCCCCATGCTGCTGCCAACTCCAATGTGTCTTTCAGGCAATATATGGGCTACTTATGCTACTGTCAACTCCAGGGGGTGTTTTTCAGGCAATATATGGACTCCTTATGCTGATGCCACCTCAAGGCTCTGTAATTGTGCCCTCAAGGCTCTGTAACAGCTATTCTAAAAGCAATGCCTCTGATCTGCATGTCATACTTCTTTACCGTATTATTTCACTAACCCAGCATGCATCCTATGCATGTTACAGCAAGGCAAAATGTTCTACAACCTGTTAGGGCGAGTGCTGCGGGCCCATCTCGCAGCACTCCCCTCACCTCCGTTGCTGCTCCCGCTGCCCTGGTGAGCGCTGCGCACCCATCTCGCAGCGCTCCCCAGTCCCTCTCCTTACCCGCTCCTGCCGGCGGGCCCGTGGCTTCCGGCGCAGTGGCTGGCCGTGCGCTGGCTGCTACCAGTCATCTTCCTCCTCTTCATACTGCTTCCTTGCATGGTTCAGTGCGCGCAAGCCCCCGTCCACTAGAGGGCGTGCGCGCCAGATTCCTGAAATTTAAAGGTCCTGTACACCGCTGATTGGTGCCTGGTCATCCAATCCTGCATCCACTTCCCCTATTTAAGGGGCACTTCCTTTTCCATCAGTGCCAGATCTTGGTCTTCCTTTGTATGCAGAAAGTCTGTTGTTTTCAGTATTGCTCACCCGTGTACCAACCTTTGCCTGGCCCCGACTCTGAACCTGTGCTGCCAGCCCTGACCTCTGCTTGAACTTTTACATTGCCTTTTCCCTGCCTCCTTTGTACCACGCATTACCTCGGCTGACTGTGTGGCTGAGCCGCCGTTGGGGGGTAGCGACCTGGGCAGTCACTCGCCTCTGCAAGACCAACCTGCTTTGCGGTGGGCTCTGGTGAATACCGATGGCCTCTTTGACTCCGCTCCCCTGGCGCGGCACTCGCTATCAGTAACATGGTTACAGCGGATCCACACCTGTGCCGCCTCGCCCAGTCCATGACACAACCCTATTGAGGCTCTTGGAAGGCCAGAAATAGCCATTTTTAATAGCGATTTGCCTTGAATAAATTCGGACCGATACAAATTTTTCTGGAAAATTCGGCGAATCGGCCGAATTAAACTTTTCTTAAATTGCCTAGTGGATATCTTTCATAATGGGTGGTGTCTGTAGGGACAGAAAAAAATGTTTGAGATAGTTGCTCAAATATATGTTGTGGCAAGTAGCTTCACACCAGTTAGTGCACATTACACTTACCAGATCCCGATGTTCCTGCATAGGAGATCTGGGAACCGACTGGCAGTGGCCAAAGATCTGGAGGGTTGCCCACTAGTATTAGTAGTTTGATGTGCTGGAATGTAAAAGTAAAGTAGGGTTAACACATACACATACCTTGTGTACCTAAGCTTTTAATCTAAATTTTTAGAACCCAAAGCAAAAGATCCATTCCTTGACATACTAATCTGCTGGAATGACGTTAGTGTCAGTGTCCATGGCCCCGGCCAATCCCTGAAGTGTAGCCGAGTGTATGAGGCCCAGAACCAATCTGCTGCGGTGAACTGCAGTTTGGAGGGGTAGCCACCTCCTGTTTGCAACATTTAACACAAAGAAAAAACATTACTTATAAGGTCATGCACAACAGCAACCTGCACAACCCAAACACCCATCTGTACCCATGCTGCCTGCACTTATTTCGCTTCTGCCGAACTGCATACTTGAGGTCAGAGAATTTGCGTTGTATTTCCTCAACATCTTTCCTCTCCGTCCCAGCACAATTCACCTGTCTGGCGATATCCTCCCAAATCTGTGTCTTTCTGGCTTTGCTGGTGGCTTTAGAATTGTGACCATATAGCTTCTGATAGTGGTCAGAAAAACCACTTGCCAAAGCCATAGTTTCAACTATGGATATATCCCCATGGCTTAGCTCAACACAATACGAGACTGTCCTTCATCTACTAGCTTAAAGAGTGCTTATTACACATCTCTAGGGGGCTAAGTAAGCAGAGTAATCCAACAGTCAGAATAAGTAAGGGAGGGGTACAGCCTCTATTGTCTTGTTCCAAATATGCAATTGTGTCACAACCACAAGCATGCAGGCAGCCACATGCAATGTAAATGCTAATTAGATGTGATGGTGATTGAAAAGCTAATAAGATGCAACAGCTAGTAATATAATAATTAGTGTCATCGTGTGCAAGGGGGGAAAGAGAGGTGCAAATGCAAATTAACAATAGGAACTTTTACACCCCCAGTCTTGGGAGGGGGTATGGGTAACTGTTGTCTTCCCTCAGATTTTGCCTATTAGGAGTAATGGAGGACCAGCCTGCAAGAAACACATAAGATACTGGGAAGCTGTCAGAGACCTTCAAATATGTCACCAGATGGGAAGAAGGCTTCAAGCTATGATGCCAGTTTTGAGCAAGTTAAATGCAGTTTTAACTTTTATAACTTCTTTTTATTGTATTAAGGGTAAATTTGTGTTTTTTACTTTTACACCACCCCCATGTACCTCTATATCACTTAGTAGAGGGTAGAGGATGGAAAGCTATTTGAGCAGGAAGCTTGCTGCTAGCCTTGCTCCTCTCCCAAGCACTGGGGGGCCAGAATGGCCTGGTGCCAATCGGCATGAGATGTTCTTTCATGAATGGGGTCCCTGGAAGAGCAGCAGAATTATGATGAAGGGAGTCTGGAGGCTGCCCATTAGGTCATCAAGCCCTGGGTATACAAGCTTTTATGAGTGGTGCTGAAGGTACAACAATTTATTATGAGTTCAGGTAGGGCAGCCTCTAGGAATTTTACATACAGCAACAATGTCTGGTCCTACACAAATGTAGAAATACATTTTTTTGTTTGGTTAAATAAAAAAAAATATTTTAAAGTAGTCCATCATGGGTTTTGGTCCACCCCCCTGGGGATGCCCCGCTGTGGACAAAATACACCCATGTGTGCCCTGGAAAGATCTTAGAGGGCCAGATGCTGGTTTCCCCCCAAAACAGGATGCCCTACTGTGTGAAACCCACCAGGGTGCCAGTAATCACTTCCTTTTTCCCGGTCCAATGGCGCACGTGCGGACTTTTGTCCAATGAGAGACATTCAGCAAACGGGTACCCCTGCATCCCTATCTGAATGACTGGGACGAGAGCACGCACACAGCCTGAGGATGCAGGGGATGAGGCAGCTTGTGCTCCCCATTGAAGTCAATGGGAGCCCTTTGCCAAATGACATGTCACAGCAGATGGCTCTCATTGGCTGAGAGTCTGCGCATGCGCCATTGGACCGGTGAAGGGTAAATGTAGCCTTCTCTAGGGTTTCACACAGTGGGAGTCTGGCAACAGAAAGCAGCACACTGTGCCAGTTGACATATTATAATAGAAGGAAAGTCACCGCACTGTGTGCTACTGTAAATCTTCCTCTCCTGGAACCTGCCAGTACTGGAGGTGAATGTTGCTGAAGGACTGAGGGATGGTAAAAGGGAGACCTTTTATCGACTGCGCAGGTCCCCTTTTCATATCAGCATGACTTCCATACAAGTAGCAAAAGCAGCTGAAGTGCAGTATATATTTAATGATGTTTCTTTAGAAGCACACTTTTTTGGTTTAGCAACTTTGTTAAGCCACTAATGCTTGCTGTATTTAGTTTTAATTTTCTGACATTGAAGAAAGACTCTTTTTCATAATTGCCTTCCTTGACTAATTACATTGTATTGTCATAACTCAAAACAGTGGCTAAGCAACAACTAATAGAAAATGCTACTGACCCAAGGCAATATTATCTAATTTCCAGGAAAATGATCAATAAAATATTAAGCCAGTGCTTCATAAGGAAACCAGTCAGTCATGTTCTAATAGAAGAAAGAAAGTCAATATTTTGGATCATTTTAATGTTTTAATGTCTGCCCACTCCCAGCACTCGGCTGCTATACAAATTTTATGAAGATCTTTGCTAATTCATTTTAAAAGATTTGCCTTCATCACCTGTCTGAATTTTGGGAGCTGATCGAATAATATGCTCATATTTCTGAGGCGTTTGCTAGTCCAAGATACAGTATAGGGTTGATTCAGAGACAGATACGCATGGACTTTCGCATGTGTCTGTGTATTTATTTACACTGTTTGGCTTGTTTTTTGGCTTTTACATTACTTTTTCCATGCGTATGTTCATTCCCGCTAATGCGTATATGCACTTTCGATGGACTTTTGGATAAGTTACGGATCTAAATCGGATAATTTGCGTTAGTTCAAATAAGTTACGTTATTGAGATGGGCTTGCATCTGATTCTGAGACCTGATTGCCGATGGTCCACCGCCTTATAAAATGGTTTCATTTCCGCTCCACGTACGAGACCATTTTTGACTCGGATTGCTATTGAACATGTTTTGCGGCTATGTGGAGGAGTATGAGCGCCTTCAGCTCCAAGGCATTGCATGTATCAGCATGGCCGAGGCCAGATTGCACCGGCGACGCATGAATATCTATCGCATGCATGGCGCTGAGCTGTTCGAGCTGACCCGACTTAATCGCCTTTCCCTCCATAAATTGTATAGTGAGCTGCGGCCATGGTTAGCCCGCACCACAAGGAAAGGGCAAGCAATTTCAGGTATGACCAAGATGCTTGGCTGCCTGCAATTTTTGGTGAATGGCTCGTTCCAGAGGCTGGATGCCCTCTCCGTGGGGATGTCCCAGCCTACGCTGAGCCGAGCGCTATCCAAGTTTCTGGATGGCATGGCTACCATTAGTCCCAAATATATTTCCTTTCCAGACGACATGGTAGCCTGGAACGCGCTTAAGTTGGGTTTTTTTAATATCGCCGACATGCCCAACGTCATAGGTGCAATCGATTGCACCCACGCATTGGTCCCTCCCGCAGCCGACGAGTACATCTATAGGTAAGTTCATTATGTTATTTTGTTATATAGTTTAGGCAAACTTTATTGTAACTATCTATTAATCCCTCCTTCTAAAGTGTCCCTTTGAACCAGTTTACAATGCATACCTTAATCCCTCCTTCTAAAGTGTCCCTTTGAACCAGTTTGCAATGCATACCTTAATCCCTCCTTCTAAAGTGGTCCATTTGAACCACTTTACAATGCATACCTTAATCCCTCCTTCTAAAGGGTCCCTTTGAACCACTTTACAATGCATACCTTAATCCCTCCTTCTAAAGTGTCCCTTTGAACCACTTTACAATGCATACCTTAATCCCTCCTTCTAAAGTGGTCCCTTTGAACCACTTTACAATGCATACCTTAATCCCTCCTTCTAAAGGGTCCCTTTGAACCACTTTACAATGCATACCTTAATCCCTCCTTCTAAAGTGTCCCTTTGAACCACTTTACAATGCATACCTTAATCCCTCCTTCTAAAGTGTCCCTTTGAACCACTTTACAATGCATACCTTAATCCCTCCTTCTAAAGTGTCCCTTTGAGCCACTTTACAATGCATACCTTAATCCATCCTTCTAAAGTGTCCCTTTGAACCACTTTACAATGCATACTTTAATCCCTCCTTCTCAAGTGTCCCTTTGAACCAGTTAACAATGCATACCTTAATCCCTCCTTCTCAAGTGTCCCTTTGAGCCACTTTACAATGCATACCTTAATCCATCCTTCTAAAGTGTCCCTTTGAACCACTTTACAATGCATACTTTAATCCCTCCTTCTCAAGTGTCCCTTTGAACCAGTTAACAATGCATACCTTAATCCCTCCTTCTCAAGTGTCCCTTTGAACCACTTTACAATGCATACCTTAATCCCTCCTTCTAAAGTGTCCCTTTGAACCACTTTACAATGCATATCTTAATCCCTTCTTCTAAAGTGTCCCTTTGAACCACTTTACAATGCATACCTTCATCAATTATTTTCCTGTAGGCCTTATCAAACCATTTTAATGTTGACCTTAATTAGTCATTAGCATGTTAATCTTTATTTTCTACCACATCCATATAATATTTGTTATTTAAACTACTTATATACTTTGTTAATGTTATTTGGATTGTAGAACAGATTTTTTTCTGGGTGTTAGTAGTTAGTGAGTTGTTTACCTTGGCTTGCTGTAATTTTTTTGGTTTTGGTTTAGGAACCGCAAGATGGGCCACTCGCTGAATATCCAAGCAGTGGTTGGCCCGGACATGCGATTCCTTAGTGTACTTGCCGGGTATCCAGGCTAATCCCATGATGGTTATATCTTGCCGAGCTCCGGATTATTTCGTCGGTTTGAGTCTGGAGAATTCTCTGGTGGATGGCTCCTGGGTAAGTTTGCTCAAATTCCATCATTTCCTTTTCACTGTATGGTTATGAATATAGTTGACGACCCATGTCTTAACCTATGGCTGTTTTTTTCCCTTGATGACATGTTAAACAATAATGTTGCTTAGAATGTGTAATTTATGTAAGTATTTTGTTATTCTTTCAGGGGATTCTGGATATCCGCTTATGCCCTGGCTCCTGACGCCCATTCTTCGCAGAATGCGGCCCAGGAGTCCTATAATCGGGCTCACCGGAAGACCCGGACCATAGTGGAGAGGACCTTTGGACTGATGAAGTCCAGATTTAGATGTTTGGACCATACAGGGGGGGCACTGCACTATGACCCCAACAAGGTCATCCAAATAATCCTTGCATGCTACATGCTGCATAATTTTGCCCTGATGCAGCGTGTCCCCCGTTATCTGGATCTGCCCCCCTCTCCACCCAGCCAGGAGGCAGATGACATTTATGATGGCACCCCTAGTGCCTCTGGCCAATCTGTGCGTGCACATGTTATGTCTTCTTTTTTTTCTTAACATTTGTTTTGTTTGTTTATGTTTTTGTGTGTTTGGAATATTGTTTGCCTCTGTGAAGGCCTTTTTTTCCCTTAAACCATTTCGTACTGATTTAATTACTAAACATTTTACACCTGATTTGAGCGTCATGCAGTTTATTTTCTCGTGTTTGTCATTACAAACCTTCATTAATATCAAAACAGCACAAACATTAATGCATCAACTTAGGGAACAACAGCTAAAGTCAAATTCAATATATTTTCTGGAAATGTGTCAATTTTTAGTTGTACATGTGCATACATTTTAAAACATAACAATAAATTGGGCCAGACTCCTGGCCCCTAGAAATTGGCCACATCCAGGGGTTCTAAAGTAACTAATGCCAGCCCGAAGTTTCCCCGCCCACCAACATCAAGATCCATAGGGAGCAACAATTTCCGGCGGAATAGTTGGCCAGGAATACATAGGGCCACATACACACCCTCTCCTGCTCGGGCACATTTGCCACCGGCACAGGTGGAAACCAGCCATACCTATGCCACATCCACGCCTGTAAGTTTGGTGGCAACCCAGCCTATGACCCCCAGTCCTAATGCCAGTCCAGTACAATCTTTTCCATGGGAAAATGTTTTTTCCAGCCAAGAATGTCCCCCAATATTGCCAACAAACAGGATGAGCCAGCCAGCATTTTCTTAAGCCCAAGCCTGCAGTGTGGGAGCTTGAGCGGCCGCTTCATTGAGGCTTAAGCTCAGCCATTGGCTAGTGGGGTATGTGAGCACTCTAATGAGCTATATGGCCGAATTCAAAAACAAACCAGCAAAGCCATAAACAACCCAATCTTGGTTGCGCTCACCACACAGGTAAATAGAGTTGGGATGTAAAGGAAAGATGTGGAGATCCTGGTCAAATAGAGCTTAATATTGATGTTGCCCATAATAAGGTTGTAGTGGGCCTTGAAGGTGGCCCAACACAAATCTGCCACTCCAGCATCTGTCTGTTGCTAGTTTGAAATTCATCTAGCATGGCAGTGAAGTTTGCATTTAAGGTGGCCGTTTGTTCTGCCATCTGTCTGTTTAAGGTGGCCATTTGTTCAGCCATCTGGCTGTTGCTCGTCCTAAAATCAGTCAGCATGGTGGTGAATGTAGTATTGAAGTCCCCTAATTGTGCAGTAAGCTGCTCTGTTGTTCTTCGAGTCACCTGCCTAAAGTAACGACTGTCATGGCGCCATGCTGACTCCAGGATCGGCACGCGCCTCCCCTGGGAAACTGGTCGACGTTGTTGACTGCGTCTTCCACTTTCCCAGGTTTGTGCACCTGCAGATGCTGGAGTTCTAGTGTGAGCAACAGTACCAGATGTGCTTGGCAAAACCTCTGCAGCAGAGCTAGCACTGGGGACTGTAGGCTCAGTCTCAGCCTGCTGCCCACGATGGGCTGGCAGCATGCATCCAGCTTCACTCTGCTGCAGAGGATTTGGTGCAGTAGGATGCTGGGGCAGTGGCAGATTAGGTTCCAGGGGGGTAATTTGCGAAGGTCCAATGCGGCTAGTATCCTCCTCCTCCATCTCCTGGATAACATCCATTGGTGTGGGAGTCTGTTGGGACATGTGCAAAAGTGTGTCAGATTGGGCCCTAAACATATTTAAGAACAAAATAAGTCATGTGCATTCACATGCATCACCAGTTTCAACAAAGTCCACTTACCTTAGATATCTGGCCCTGTGTCCTAGGCAGCAGGAAAGTTGACGGCGTGCTCAAACTGGAGGAGGCTTCCACACTTCCAGAGGCTGGATGCTGGGCTGTGTTAAAAAGTAAAAAGCACGTAAACACACAAACATCCCTTGATGAACCTGATGAGTACATATGCTTTAGCAAACACTGGGACAAGCAGGAATGACAACTCCACCAACAGCCAAAGTTGCCCTTCACAATGAATCTGAGGCTATCTTATATGTATGCCTCACCCTGTACATACAGATTGGTCACATTAAATAATACAAACATGCATGTACTGCATGTTAGGAGGCTTTACAGATCCAAAATGGCGCCTTAGGGGCCAACAGTCAGCTTGCAAATAGCATTTAGCTTCAGAGTATGCTGCTGTGCATTCTTGCAATGGTGACCTTTCCCTGACCCCAGCTCAAGTTTGTCTGATCAAAGCACAGCTAGAACCCCAGTGGTAGAAACACAAAGAAGTAAGTGTTGTCTATTATTGACTATATTCACATCACATGCAGTGCTTTGGTAAGATAAATTGTTTAATATTGACCAGAAATACTGTCAAAGGTCGTGTATGGCCTGCAAACCTTTTTAAGGACCATTAACTACTGCACCCTGGGAGAGTGGACATCATGAAGGCCATTCCTCAGACATTAAACACCCGCCAAAAACATTAACCTCCCCTCAAAGGCACTCCCTAGGGGCCTGTGTTCATATCTGCCTGTGAGCCTCATTTCACAAGTTTACAATAGTTCACAACAAACATTACTAACCTGCAGAAATATCCTGGATGTCCAAGTCGTGTCTCCCAGAGAGGCCCTCTAATGCGACGGGGTGGATTAAAGCCAGGACCATTTCTTCAGCTCTGGTATATTGTAATTTGGTGGGGAAGCCTCCGCCAGTTTGGAAGCTGAAAAATAGAGGTTACTATATTTGCCATTGTGGTCACTACAACAAGCAGCAAAATGCAAACCTAAAAGATGTACCTGTGATTGCGCCATTTATTCTGCTTCTTCCATACTGCATACTTCAGGTCAGATATTTTTCTCTGGATCTGCTCCACATCTTTCCTCTCGTCCCCTGCTGCATTAACCTGTCTATTGAGCTCTTCCCAGATTTGGCTTTTTCTCATTTTGCTGGTTGCTTTGGAATGGCAGCCGAATAGCTCATCATAAGGAAGTGTGAAGCCACTTGCCAAGGCTAGGGTTTGTGCCTCCCCAAACCATCCCCTCAACTGGCCTCGCCACAATGTTCGGCCTAATGGTTTTTGTTCTGGCTCATCTCTGTTTGGTGGCAATTCAGGGGACATTCTGGGCTGGCTGTGTATTGATGATTCGGCCATCACGTGGCTGGAAAATGACTGTACTGGACTAGCATTTGGACTGGGGGTCCTTGCCTGGGTGGCCACCGAACTTCCAGGCGTGGATGTTGCCTAGGTCTTGCTGGTTTCCACCTGTGCCGGTGGCAAATGGTGCCGAGGAGGAGAGGGTGTGCTTGGGGGGCTCGGGCTTCTGGCCCTCTACCTCTTTGGGCCCTTGGAACTTGTGCTCCCTTTTCCTTTGGATGTGGTAGGACGGGGAGCAGGAGAGGGTGCGCTCGGGGGGCTCGGGCTTTTGGCCCTCTGCTTCTTTGGACCCTTGGAACTTGTGCTCCGTGTATCATGGGATGTGGTTGTGCAGGGAGCAGGAGAGGGTGTTCTTGGGGGGCTCGGGCTTCTGGCCCTCTGCTTATTTTTCCCCTTGGACGTTGTGGTACCTTGCTGTTTGGATGTGGGTGCGCATGGGTGGGCCTTCTTCTTGAAGGATCCTTCCTTGCGGGTGCTTGATGTTTTTGATGGCCCTGGAGTTGTGGCCAATGTAGCCTTGTGGTGTCCACTTTTGCTACACGTTTCAGGCACCTTTGTAGTAGATTTTTTGTGCGGCCGAGTGCTCGGTCGGTCGGGAGGATGAAGTGTTCTCATGCCGCTCTGGCCTTTCGGTCTTGGCCTCCTTTGCTGCTGGTTGCTTTCTGCTTGCTTTTTTGGGTGCCATGATGACAAGCTCAAAGAGAGTGAGCTGTGTGTCCATTACCCTTTAAATACTATTCGCGTACGCGTGCGTACGGCTGGCCGGCCGGCCGTGCGGAACCCGGAAGCCGCTGGGGCATTACCTATCTGCTGAGGACAAGAAGAAAGATGGCGCCTACGATCTTCACCCGCCAACAACAAGAGCTCATTATGCTCGTAAGTGTATTTTAAAGACATTGATTTACCATCTAAATGCATGCATAGGCCTTAAGGAAGAGCAGGAATAAACAGTTGTTTTTAAAAGTGATTTAAACTCCGTGGCAAACAGAAGTTAGTGTGGACATGTGCGAAACAACTCACTTGCATCTAGAATCCGTGGCAAACAGAAGTTAGTGCGGACATGTGCGAAACAACTCACTTGCATCTAGAAGGATAGTTTGAGGCTAGAAATGTGTTTGGGAATGTCATTTAGTCAACTGATCTAGTTGTGAATGATATTTGTATGCTGTTTGATCTAACAACTATTTTGTTTTTTGTGTTTTTTAGACTATGCTTCAGCGCAGGTATGACTACCTGCCCAATGCATTTGAGAAGAGGAATCTGGCCCTTGAGATCATGGCCCGGATCCACCAGGAAATGGACATCACCTTCACCCATACGCAGATCATGCAGCACTGGTCGGACCTTAAGCGACTAAACATGCCCCAGGTGCGGCGATTTTTTGCTAACCATTTCCAAAGTAAGTACATACCGATTGCATGCTAGATGTAACTAATACAGAAGGTAGGCCTTTATTTATAAATGCTTTCTTTTATAGTGTCGGAAATAGACTATCGCATTAGACCCATCTGGAGGCACACAGTCCGGCCAGTGCGGCATGAATCTGCAGCAGCAAGTGAAGGTGGTGGATCTCCAGGGCCAAGTTCCTACCCCTCCTCTGAAGCTGCGTCAGACCAGCCCCTGGACCTATCCACAGAGTAGGGGCGTCACCGCGTGGGCAGGCAGTCGGCTCTGGTATGTGGCTCTTAATGTAACCCCACACACATACATGCTATTGAAACCAAAGCCCTTAATCTCTTTTTATAGATGAATATGTAGCGGGTGAAGGATCTGGAGCAGAGACTGCAGCAGATCATGCCCAGGAGGAACATGGAGAAGGTGGGTGATGTCACACACACATTCTAAGTGTCATTTGGTTACTGTTGAATCAGACATTAGAAGTGAGCCTATTTTAAATTTCTCTACAGCCTCACATTTCCAGCAGTGGCAGGCCCCAGGCTGTAGGGTGGTCCCCCAAGCAGAGGTCGCCCACCACCAAAGTAAGTTGTAATGTAAATACTTGGAGTATGTGTAAAATAACATCATCACCAATCAACCTAAATCCATTTTAAATGTCCTTAGCATAATGACACATGGCCTCTTCCTTTAAGACATTCCTTAGCATAATGACATATGGCCTCTTCCTTTAAGACATTCCTTAGCATAATGACATATGGCCTCTTACTTTAAGACATTCCTTAGCATAATGGCATATGGCTTCTTCCTTTAAGACAATCCTTAGCCTAATGACATATGGCCACTTCATTTAAGACATTCCTTAGCATAATGACATATGGCCTCATGAGTTATATTTGAACCTAATAAGCATTCCATCCACAGCTGTTAAACATGTATTTGCAGAACAATAGTTTAATTTACTTTTTTTACAGACACCACACATGCGAGATTGGCACAAATCAGTGCAACGGTGTTTCGGTTGGTGGGCGAGATGCAGCAGCTGCGCGATTCATTGGGGACCACAGATGAAGAATAATTATGAAGAATAATGGGACCTGCCATTGCTTTGTATATAGTTTTATGCTTTTAAAATGTTCAAAATATCTGTAAATATTTATTAAGTTTTTACATTTTTTACAAAAAAAAAAAATTGTACTGCCAAACATTTGCAAACGTTTTACCAAAAAAAAGGCAACAAAAATTGCCAGTTGGTAGTAAAAAAACAAAACCTAAAACTTTTTTTTTTCTGTAAAAAATACATTCATTAAGGGTTGGTTACAGCAAAACGTAGGAACAACCCAAATTTAAAAACTGAAGAATATCCAGACCGTGATGTGATTTAGGTAAGCATTAAGGGCGCAAAATGAAGAAGAAAGAAACTGCGATATGATTTAGGTAAGCATTAAGGGTGCAAAATGAAGAAGAATGAAACCGTGATGTGATTTGGGTAAGCATTAAGGGCGCAAAATGAAGAAGAATGAAACCGCAATGTGATTTAGGTAAGCATTAGATGCACAAAATGAAGAAGAATGAAACCGCAATGTGATTTAGGTAAGCATTAAGGGCGCAAAATGAAGAAGAATAAAACCGTGATGTGATTTAGGTAAGCATTAGGTGCGCAAAATTAAGAAGAATGAAACCGCAATGTGATTTAGGTAAGCATAAAGGGCGCAAAATGAAGAAGAATGAAAGCACGATGTGATTTAGGTAAGCATTAGGTGCGCAAAATGAAGAAGAATGAAACCACGATGTGATTGAGGTAAGCATAAGGGCGCAGAATGAAGAAGAATGAAACCGCAATGTGATTTAGGTAAGCATTAAGGGTGCAAAGGGAAGAAGATACAGACTGCGATGTAATTGAGGTAAGTATTGTAGCAGAAGTGAGTGACCAAAATATGGAGACGAGCACATTAATAAGTTAATTTTGTTGTGCGCAGGCGTAAGTCCATAATGATTTCCGTCTGGACGTTTATTTATAGAAAAAGGAGTTCAGAAGCTAAAGGGAAATGTAAATTATTCGTTCGAGGCGACTAGGGATGAGCGATTCGGACGAACCCGAATTCATTTCGAATTTCATGAAAAATTCGATTCTGAACGAATCTGAATTTCCCCGCGATTCGATCGATCAAAGTTTTCCTTTAAACTCCATTTATTTCAATTACAGGCATTCTAAAATGGTGGATGAACATGTCCAGACATATCCCCTGGGGCAAGTTATCATGGGAAGGTCACATGCAGCCTATCAGCAGCCAGGAAGCCCGGTGACATCACCGTGCTATATAAACGACGGCCATTTTCCTTTTGCGCATTTCAGCCTTGCATTCCAGAAACAGCGGTGGTTGATGCAGACAGGGAGAGACTTAGAGATAGGCAGGGACAGTCGAGACCCACAGAGAGGCAGACAGAACCAGGGAAAGATAGGGAAAAATTGGGAACAATCGGGAACGATCCAGGCAGGAAGAAGCTTTTTTTTATTTTCATTTACCAGATCAGTTTTCACTCGGTGTTCTTTGTGCTGTAAATATTCCTTGCCACTGTGCATCCCATCTTGGCAGTGGTATATTTAACCCTATCTGTTATACACAAGCATTTCTCAAAACTGGATTAGTTTTAATTTTTTTTTTTTTTGTCTGCTGTAAAAACCCCAGGCCACATAGCCATTCCATTTCAGCACATGTGACCCTATCTTTTATACTAAATCAACTTGTTCAGCCTCAGGTTTATTAAGCTATTGCATTTTGATTTGGTTTTTGGCCTCCTGTAAAAACCCAAGCCCACATGGGCATCCCAAACCAGCACATGTGACCCTATCTTTTATACTAAATCAGCTTGTTCAGCCTCAGCTTTATTAAGCTATTGCATTTTAATTTGGTTTTTGTCTGCTTTAAAAACACCAGCTCACATGGGCATCCCAAACCAGCACATGTGACCCTATCTTTTGTACTAAATCAGCTTGTCCGGCCTCAGCTTTATTAAGCTATTGCATTTTGAATTGGTTTTTGTCTGCTTTAAAAACACCAGCCCACATGGGCATCCCAAATCAGCACATGTGACCCTATCTTTTGTACTAAATCAGTATGTTCAGCCTCAGCTTTATTAAGCTATTGCATTTTTAATTGGTTTTTGTCTGCTTTAAAGACACCAGCCCACATGGGCATCCCAAACCAACACATGTGATCCTATCTTTTATACTAAATCAGCTTGTTCAGCCTCAGCTTTATTAAGCTATTGCATTTTGATTTGGTTTTTGGCCTCCTGTAAAAATCCAAGTCCACATGGGCATCCCAAACCAGCACATGTGACACTATCTTTTATACTAAATTAGCTTGTTCGGCCTCAGTTTTATTACGCTATTGCATTTTGAATTGTTTTTTGTCTGCTTTAAAAACACCAGCCCACATGGGCATCCCAAACCAGCACATGTGACCCTATCTTTTATACTAAATCAGCTTGTTCATCCTCATCTTTATTAAGCTATTGCATTTTGAATTGTTTTTTGTCCTGCTGTCAAAACACCAGGCCGCAGGGTATCCCAAGCCTGCACGTTGCACCCTATCTGTTATACTAAATTAGCTTGTTCATCCTCAGCTTTATTAAGCTATTGCATTTTGAATTGGTTTTTGTCCTGCTGTCAAAACACCAGGCCGCAGGGTATCCCAAACCACCACGTTGCACCCTATATGTTATACTAAATAAGCTTGTTCAGCCTCATCTTTATTAAGCTATTGCATTTTGAATTGGTTTTTGTCCTGCTGTCAAAACACCAGGCCGCAGGGTATCCCAAACCTGCACGTTGCACCCGATCTGTTATACTAAATAAGCTTCTTCAGCCTCAGCTTTATTGAGCTATTGCATTTTGAATTGGTTTTTGTCCTGCTGTCAAAACACCAGGGTATCCCATTTTGCCAATTTTCATAGTATCTGGTGCAGAGAAGCAGTTCCTCACTTTATTTAGCTTCTGCTTTTTAAAGTAAACACATTTTTTAAAGTACCTATTGCGCATTTCAAATACATAAAAATGTCAGGCAGACAAGTGCCAGGATATTCAAAGAGGAGTGGCAGAGGCCAAGATTCAGCAAGCAGAGGTCGCAGCAGACTAGGGGCGAGTGGCAACAGGAGTCACGGTCGCATCTGCCGTGGTAGATTGGTTAACGCGGTCATCCACATGATCACAAGTTACATCTGACACCCCCAGTCAAAGGTCGGTAGGTTCCTCTGACACAACCCTGAGTTGGCATGCCCCGAGAGCAGTCCCTGTCCTCCCCATTGCCTCTGTCCTACGCAGTTCCCTCCCCCAGCGATGTATCCTATGCTTTGGGTTCAGCTCCACTCTTTAGTGAGGAGGACGATCAGATAGAGGACAGTCAGCAGCTACTGCCCAGCCAAGAAATGGAGGTGGCTTCTTTAGCTAGGCAGACAAATAGTGATGTGGAGAGTGTCGTGGGTGTTGCGAGCGTTCCAGCTCCTGCGCCAGACACTGCTGAGGAAACCGAGAACATCAGTGACATGCAGCCACAACTCGGTGATGATGATGATGAAGAAGCCGATCGCACTTGGGAGCCGGGTGCAGAAGGGGCTTCATCGTCATCATCAGGAGAAGAGGGGCGCAGGTCGCCCCGGAGTCAGCAGCTGAGGCAGCAAGGTGTTAGCAGCACGGTTGGCAGTCAGCATGGGAGCACAATTGTAAAGCCTGGAGCCAAACGGGGTAGAGCACCTGCTGCACGACAGGCTACCTTATCGGGAGGTAGTGGAGCAGGAGTTCCTGGAGTTGGTGACAGTAGCAGTGAATCAGTGCGGCCTGTTAGTGGGAAAAGTAGCTACTCGGCAGTGTGGCAGTTTTTCCTGAAGCATCCGCAGGAGGGTAACACGGCCACATGCAAGATATGTAGGCAGAAGGTGAAGCATGGCCAGGGTCCAAATGTTGGCACCATGGCCCTGCGTCAACATATGATGCGTCACCAACCATAAAGTGGCCTGGGAGAACCGAGGCTCCGAAGAGGTGGTCCAGCCTGCTTCCTCACCAAGTGGCACGCCGCTCCTAATTTCTGCCAGCCAAGGCTCCAGCACCTCAGCCGAAGGCAGCTGTGCGTCATACCCATCCTCTGTCGCTCCTGATGCTCCTGCTCCTCCTCCTCCAAGTCATACATCCCGCCAGCAATCCATCAGTGAAGCCATGTCCAAGAGACAGCAGTATGCGCCCACTCATCCTACAGCGCAGAAGCTGAATGTGCTCCTGTCCAAGTTGCTGGTGCTGCAGTCTCCCCCTTTTCAGGTGGTGGACTCTGCACCTTTCAGAGAACTGATGGCTTGTGCCGAGCCGAGGTGGAGAGTCCCAAGCCGTCATTTCCTTGCCAAGAAGGCAGTACCAGCGCTGCACACTTTTGTTGAACAGAAGGTGGGCCAGTCCTTGAGCCTGTGTGTAGCAAAGTGCATGGCAGCGCCAACGTTTGGAGCTGTAACTACGGTCAGGGACAGTACATGTCATTTACGGCCCACTGGGTGAATGTGGTCCCTTTGCAGCAGCAGCAACTTGGACAGGTCACGCCGCTTCGGCCTCCGCGCTCCCTGGCCGTGGTGCCTGTGACACCGTGCGACTCAGCCTCCTCATCCTCCGTCATCTCCTCACACTCCACGGTAGGCTCAAGTCTCAGTGTCTCTCCAGTCTACCATGTGTGCGGGGCACGGAGGTGTCACGCTGTGCTTCACATGGTTTGTCTTGGCGAACTGAGTCACACAGGGGAGGAACTGCTTAAATTTATTCATCACGAAATTGGCTTACTCCAAGAAAACTTAAAATGGGAATCATGGTTACCAACAATGGGAAGAACATTTTGTCTGCGCTGCGACAAGGAAGCCTGACCCATGCGCCCTACATGGCTTGCGTCTTCAATCTGGTTGTCAAGCGGTTTCTGAAGTGTTCCCCCCATCTGCAAGACATCCTAACAACTTCAAGGAAACTTTGCATGCACTTCATACACCGCCAAACACACCCTTCTTGAGCTACAACGGTAGCCCCCAAACATAGTCTGATTTGCGATGTTTCCACCTGTTGGAATTCCACCCTTCACATGTTGGACCGATTATATGAACAGAGAAAAGCCATCACGGATTTCCTGATGATCTAAGCGGATAGGGGGACTTCCCCTGTGTAACTTCAATGTCAACCAGTGGCAGCTCATACGTGACACCTGCAGTTTGCTCAGGCCCTTTGAGGAAACCACTTTATTTGTCAGTCGCCAGGATTACGGGATGAACGACGTGATTCCACTGCTTCATGTACTACAGCACATGTTGGAAACCATGGCTGGTCAGGGCACTGGAAACATGGCGTCTACATCTTACGGCCACAGGAACCCCGTTGGAGCTGAACTGAAGGAGGAAGAGGAGGAGGAGTGGCCCAGTGAAGCCCAGTTTAGGCTTGGCGAAATGGCTGGCTTATCTAATCTGCGGACAGGAGAGGAGGAGCAGGAGCAGCCAGAGGAGCTAGAGGGTTGTGAGGAAGGCGAGACAGAGGACCCAGACACACCGTGGCAGTATGCAGTGGAGATGGAGACAGGTAGTCCCTCCGAGTCAAATGGCAGGAAGCATGCTCACGTGCTTGCATAGTGACCCCAGAATTGTTTCCATTTGTCGGTGGGATGACTTCTGGCTCTCCACCTTATTGGACCCTCGCTTCCGGCATTTTTTAAACCCGCTGAGAGGGAGGACAAACTGAACTACTACAAAGACATTCTACGTAGCCAGTTGGCCTATCTGCGCCATGGTCCATTCTCTCACAGGTCTGACTCAGGGGAACCTCTGCGCTCACCTTCCACTGCTATGGTTGCTGGGGGGGTTGGCAGAAGCAGCAGCAGCAGCTCCATCAGCAGCAGCCTCAGTCTTCAGTCGCTAATGAGTAGCTTTTTACACCCGCATAGTGAGGCTACTCATGAGCAGCAGGAAGACATGGAGCAGGACCTGAACCAGCAGGTCATTTCATACCTTGACATGACAATGCCAACAAACCTTGAGGATCCGCTGGACTTCTGGGCAGCCAAACTTGGCTTGTAGCCGCAACTAGCAGAGTTTGCCCTGGAAAGCTGTCCTGCCCGGCAAGTAGCGTGCCATCTGAGCGGGTGTTTTGTGTGGCGGGGGCCATAGTTACGGTGAGGAGAACTCATCTGTCAACTAAAAATGTGGAGAGACTCACCTTTGTGAAAATGAATCAGGGATGGATCAGCAAGGATTTCCACCCACCAATGGCTGATGCATGCAACTAGATTCAGCATGGTGCCACATTTTACACTTTCCAAATGGTGCAAAAGATATTCATGTCTTTAGGCCAATTTTTGGGCTCCTGCTGATGCCAACTTCAGGGTGTGCCTTTAAGCCAATTTTGGGCCTCCTGTTGCTGCTGCCAACTGCAGTGTGTCTTTCAAGCTATGTTTAGGCTCATGCTGCTGCTGCTTGCAACTCCAGGCTGTGATTCATCCAATTTTTCGGGGCTCCTGCTGCCAACTCCAGTGTCTCTTTAAAGCAATGTTTGGGCTCCTGCTGCTGCTTGCAACTCCGGGGTGTGATTCATCCAATTTTTGGGCTCCTGCAGCCAACTCCGGTGTCTCTTTCAAGCTATGTTTGGGCTCCTGCTGCTGTTGCTTGCAACTCCAGGGTGTACTTCATCCAATTTTGGGGCTCCTGTAGCCAACTCCAGTGTCTCTTTCAAGCTATGTTTGGGCTCCTGCTGCTGCTGCTTGCAACTCCAGGTTGTGATTCAACCAATTTTTGGGCTCATGCAGCCAACTCCAGTGTCTCTTTCAAGCTATGCTTGGGCTCCTGCTGCTGCTGCTTGCAACTCCAGGGTGTGATTCATCCAATTTTTGGGCTCCTGCAGCCAACTCCAGTGTCTCTTTAAAGCAATGTTTGGGCTCCTGCTGCTGCTTGCAACTCCAGGGTGTGATTCATCCATTTTTTGGGCTCCTGCAGCCAACTCCAGTGTCTCTTTCAGACTATGTTTGGGCTCCTGCTGCTGCTTGCAACTCCAGGGGGTGATTCATCCAAATTTGTGGGCTTCTGCAGCCAACTCCAGTGTCTATTTCAAGCTATGTTTGGGCTCCTGCTGCTGCTGCTGCTTGCAAATCCAGGGTGTGATTCAGCCAATTTTTTGGCTCCTGCAGCCAACTCCAGTGTCTCTTGCAAGCTATGCTTGGGCTCCTGCTGCTGCTTGCAACCCCAAGGTGTGTTTCATCCAATTTTGGGGCTCCTGCAGCCAACTCCAGTGTCTCTTTAAAGCAATGTTTGGGCTCCTGCTGCTGCTTGCAACTCCAGGGTGTGATTCATTCAATTTTTGGGCTCCTGCTGCCAACTCCAGTGTCTCTTTCATGCTATGTTTGGGCTCCTGCTGCTGCTGCTGCTTGCAACTCCAGGGGGTGATTCATCCAATTTTTGGGCTCCTGCAGCCAACTCCAGTGTCTCTTTCAAGCTATGTTTGTGCTCCTGCTGCTGCTGCTTGCAACTCCAGGGGGAGATTCATCCAATTTTTGGGCTCCTGCAGCCAACTCCAGTGTCTCTTTCAAGCTATGTTTGGGCTCCTGCTGCTGCTGCTTGCAACTCCAGGATGTGATTTATCCAATTTTTGGGCTCCTGAAGCCAACTCCAGTGTCACTTTAAAGCAATGTTTGGGCTTCTGCTGCTGCTTGCAACTCCAGGGCTGCTGCTGCAAACTGCAGTGTGTCTTTCAAGCTATGTTTGGGCTCATGCTGCTGCTGCTTGCAACTCCAGGGTGTGATTCATCCAATTTTTGGGGCTCCTGCTGCCAACTCCAGTGTCTCTTTAAAGCAATGTTTGGGCTCCTGCTGCTGCTTGCCACTGCGGGGTGTGATTCATCCAATTTTTGGGCTCCTGCAGCCAACTCCGGTGTCTCTTTCAAGCTATGTTTGGGCTCCTGCTGCTGCTGCTTGCAACTCCAGGGTGTACTTCAACCAATTTTGGGCTCATGCAGCCAACTCCAGTGTCTCTTTCAAGCTATGCTTGGGCTTCTGCTGCTGCTTGCAACTCCAGGGTGTGATTCATTCAATTTTTGGGCTCCTGCAGCCAACTCCAGTGTCTCTATCAAGCTATGTTTGGGCTCCTGCTGCTGCTGCTTGCAACTCCAGGGGGTGATTCATCCATTTTTTGGGCTCCTGCAGCCAACTCCAGTGTCTCTTTCAGACTATGTTTGGGCTCCTGCTGCTGCTTGCAACTCCAGGGGGTGATTCATCCAAATTTGTGGGCTTCTGCAGCCAACTCCAGTGTCTCTTTCAAGCTATGTTTGGGCTCCTGCTGCTGCTGCTTGCAAATCCAGGGTGTGATTCAGCCAATTTTTTGGCTCCTGCAGCCAACTCCAGTGTCTCTTGCAAGCTATGCTTGGGCTCCTGCTGCTGCTGCTTGCAACCCCAAGGTGTGATTCATCCAATTTTGGGGCTCCTGCAGCCAACTCCAGTGTCTCTTTAAAGCAATGTTTGGGCTCCTGCTGCTGCTTGCAACTCCAGGGTGTGATTCATCCAATTTTTGGGCTCCTGCAGCCAACTCCAGTGTCTCTTTCAAGCTATGTTTGGGCTCCTGCTGCTGCTGCTGCTTGCAACTCCAGGGGGGGATTCATCCAATTTTTGGGCTCCTGCAGCCAACTCCAGTGTCTCTTTCAAGCTATGTTTGTGCTCCTGCTGCTGCTGCTTGCAACTCCAGGGGGAGATTCATCCAATTTTTGGGCTCCTGCAGCCAACTCCAGTGTCTCTTTCAAGCTATGTTTGGGCTCCTGCTGCTGCTGCTTGCAACTCCAGGATGTGATTTATCCAATTTTTGGGCTCCTGAAGCCAACTCCAGTGTCACTTTAAAGCAATGTTTGGGCTTCTGCTGCTGCTTGCAACTCCAGGGCTGCTGCTGCAAACTGCAGTGTGTCTTTCAAGCTATGTTTGGGCTCATGCTGCTGCTGCTTGCAACTCCAGGGTGTGATTCATCCAATTTTTGGGGCTCCTGCTGCCAACTCCAGTGTCTCTTTAAAGCAATGTTTGGGCTACTGCTGCTGCTTGCAACTCCGGGGTGTGATTCATCCAATTTTTGGGCTCCTGCAGCCAACTCCGGTGTCTCTTTCAAGCTATGTTTGGGCTCCTGCTGCTGCTGCTTGCAACTCCAGGGTGTACTTCAACCAATTTTGGGCTCATGCAGCCAACTCCAGTGTCTCTTTCAAGCTATGCTTGGGCTCCTGCTGCTGCTTGCAACTCCAGGGTGTGATTCATTCAATTTTTGGGCTCCTGCAGCCAACTCCAGTGTCTCTATCAAGCTATGTTTGGGCTCCTGCTGCTGCTGCTTGCAACTCCAGGGGGTGATTCATCCAATTTTTGGGCTCCTGCAGCCAACTCCAGTGTCTCTTTCAAGCTATGTTTGTGCTCCTGCTGCTGCTGCTTGCAACTCCAGGATGTGATTCATCCAATTTTTGGGCTCCTGAAGCCAACTCCAGTGTCACTTTAAAGCAATGTTTGGGCTTCTGCTGCTGCTTGCAACTCCAGGGGGTGATTCATCCAATTTTTGGGCTCCTGCAGCCAACTCCGGTGTCTCTTTCAAGCTATGTTTGGGCTCATGCTGCTGCTGCTTGCAACTCCAGGGTGTACTTCATCCAATTTTGGGGCTCCTGCAGCCAACTCCAGTGTCTCTTTCAAGTTATGTTTGGGCTCCTGCTGCTGCTTGCAACTCCAGGGTGTGATTCAGCCAATTTTGGGGCTCCTGCAGCCAATTTCAGTGTCTCTTTCAAGCTATGTTTGGGCTCCTGCTGCTGCTGCTTGCAACTCCAGGGTGTGATTCATCCAATTTTTGGGCTCCTGCAGCCAACTCCAGTGTCTCTTTCAAGCTATGTTTGGGCTCCTGCTGCTGCTGCTGCTTGCAACTCCAGGGTGTGATTCAGCCAATTTTTGGGCTTCTGCAGCCAACTCCAGTGTCTCTTTCAAGCTATGCTTGGGCTTCTGCTGCTGCTGCTTGCAACTCCAAGGTGTGATTCATCCAATTTCTGGGCTCCTGCAGCCAACCCCAGTGTCTCTTTAAAGCAATGTTTGGGCTCCTGCTGCTGCTTGCAACTCCAGGGTGTGATTCATCCAATTTTTGGGCTCCTGCAGCCAACTCCATTGTCTCTTTCAAGCTATGTTTGGGCTCCTGCTGCTGCTGCTGCTTGCAACTCCAGGGTGTGATTCATCCAATTTTTGGGCTCCTGCAGCCAACTCCAGTGTCTCTTTCAAGCTATGTTTGGGCTCCTGCTGCTGCTAGCAACTCCGGGGTATGATTCATCCAATTTCTGGGCTCCTGCAGCCAACTCCAGTGTCTCTTTAAAGCAATGTTTGGGCTCCTGCTGCTGTTTGCAACTCCAGGGTGTGATTCATCCAATTTTTGGGCTCCTGCAGCCAACTCCAGTGTCTCTTTAAAGCAATGTTTTGGCTCCTGCTGCTGCTTGCAACTCCAGGGTGTGATTCATCCAATTTTTGGGCTCCTGCAGCCAACTCCAGTCTCTCTTTCAACCAATGTTTGGGCTGCTGCTGCTGCTTGCAACTCCAGGGTGTGTTTCAGCTAATTTTTGGGCTCCTGAAGCTGTCAGCTCCAGGGTGTGTTTTTCAGGCACTATAGGGGCCCCTCATAGTGATACCACCTCAACTCTCTGCAATTGTGCCGCTCTGCGATTCTATTAGTGATGCCTCTGATCTGCATGTCATACTTATTTACAGTATTATTTCACTAACCCAGCATGCATCCTATGCGTGTTACAGCAAGGTAGAATGGTTTACAACCCTATTGAGGCTCTAGGAAGCTCAGAAATAGCCATTTTTAATAGCGATTCATCGCAAATAAATTTTGGTCGAAACGATTTTCGTCGGAAAATTCGGCGAATCAGTCGAATCGAATTTTTCAAAAGTTCGCTCATCTCTAGAGGCGACGTTGGAAAAAGGTAAAAAACTGAAGCCTACGTTGTTTTCTAAGTAACCTAGATGAAAAACAAAAGCTGAATAATGGCATTCTCATTGGCGTACGAACGGACAAACACTTTACAGAAGGCTTGCGATGCATGCTTAGAATCACTTGTACACTCATACGAGAACAAGCATACAGGGAGGAGACCAAACCTCCCGCAAAGTGTAATAGAAAAAGTAGCACCACCCCACAATATGTCTAATAAGAAAAATCAAAATTTATTACAATTTATTACATAATGAGCTACAATTTAAAATCACATATAGACACTAACATTACAAACATAAAACAACACCAGAGGGCGCCAGAGGTCCTAAATAAAGTGCATAGTGAATAAATTCATTCTAAGAACTATAAAAACTAGGTACATTAAAAATTATCTTTCTGATCCCACAGTCAAATGTGCAAGGTGCTATATAAGTGCAAAGTGCAAAGCAGTAAACTAAATAGGTATATTCCAATGGATTATTCAACATCTACCAAAAAGAGTCCCAGCCAGGTGCAAGACAGCGCACCTGAGTGGGCATGAGAGAGAGAGATAGTGAATGTACAAACCGACCAAGGGCGCCCCCACAAACCGTACACTCATATGAGAGCGGGATAAAAAAAACAGATCGGCACAAAAACAAAATTATTTTTATGTCTCTCTGAATCAACCCTTATGCCATTGATTAAAGTTGAGTTTCGGCTTGAGGTTGCAGTTAAATTCAACCTAAATTTTTCCTATTTGGATGGGCTCAGCCAGACCTCAACAGAGGAAAATATGTGTCAAACAATTTGACAAGTTTTTATATACATTTTAAACAAAAAAAGTGTTTCCATGGATACTAGCCCAGCGAACCAGATGAAGGGACTGGTATCCCCAGGGCTCAGACACCCATCAGCTGGCCTTCAAATCAAACCTTATGCCTTTCAGCACATCTCTCTTGCTGTCAATTGGCATGAGCTATTCTACACCCCTAGTGCACAGGAGGTGTGTGGATATTCAGGCAGAGGCTAACCATCAACTACATGCCAGGCAGGTGGCTTGCTAACCCCCCAACCCTTTGAAATGGTATAGAGTCCTTAAGACTAACCATCACCTGCATGGATGGTTTAAGCACTGAGCATGAGAGGCTCCCATTCTGGGGTCTCTACCACTTGGGATCCTCCCCCACTGATGCTCGATCCTGACGGACAAACTTGATAGGCTGCGAATAGTGCCAGGTATAGGCTGCCTGGTTAAGCACAAAAATTGGTAACA
Organism: Gastrophryne carolinensis; assembly: GCA_027917425.1. Taxonomy (NCBI): domain Eukaryota; kingdom Metazoa; phylum Chordata; class Amphibia; order Anura; family Microhylidae; genus Gastrophryne; species Gastrophryne carolinensis. The sequence continues at coordinate 112,520,877 of CM051240.1, read as the reverse complement.
GCTTACCACCAAAGATCCTGTTTCCGCTGGTGTTCAAGGAGTGCATAGGGGCTGCTGCCTTGTCCTGGAGGCAAACTGCAGACAAAGGAATTTCCTTTTTAGTGCCTTTCTCCTGTTTCAGGAGTTAGAGGCTGAATTTAACAAGGCACAGTCACAGTAGAATCTGTTGGTGCACAGCCGTGTTCACCATCCCGGATTCTATAGCTGTCAAATAAAAGTGTAGCTAATCAGCACGTGCTAATTTACTATCGCTGGCTACCACTGAATTCATTTGCATACTTATGGTGATATGTTGAACTGGTCATAGTACCGCTATACTACCAACTGATTTTAAGGGTACAGTTTTAACCCTGAAACAAGTTGTGCGAATTTTGCACTTTACCCCCATCCCTCCATTGGGAACATTTTAATTTTTAACACATCAGATTAAAAGCTGCGCTTTATTTGTCTTTCCCACTGGATCACAGAGACAAGAAACTTCATTTGTCTATAGGCTGCCTGGTCTCAAATTTACCAGGCAGGGGTTGGGCAGCAGGACAGCCCAGTCTGACACTGGCCTACACCACCTGTGCCCTCAAAGGGGCCTGCTGGCTGACACAGTTCTGTCACAGAAGGCATTTACAATTGTTGTGCTAACAAGCCATGATCTATAACACACCTTGTACCAGACTAGCCTCCCAGCAACTCGCTGGCACCCTGATTGATAATACCAGGCAGGGAAAACACAGCCCCTATTTAATACGACAAATGGCTGGGCTGAGGCCAAGGGTCCTCCATTAGAATTTCTGCCCAAGGGCCTTCATCACAAATGATCCAGCCCTGATCACCTATGACATTTGCCTGTATGCTTTCTGTTTAACCATTTTGTTGGAACACTTGTGGGACTAATGTTATGTTATGGACCCTGGCTTTGTCTGATTATCCCTAAAAAACATTGAACACCAACACCCCTTATTAGTTAACTACAAATTGTTAAAGTTTAAGCAGAAGTATGGGAAATATAAGGTTATAATATTGTCATTTTCTCTTTACGAATTTTAGAGGTAAGCACATAACTAAGGCACGAGTAGCTGGAAGTATACTGATCACTCTGGCAGAGTTTATTGTACTTTTTAAACAATTTCTAGCACATTTGAATCAAATTAAATTAAATCAAAGAAAATGAAATGAGGTCTAATGTTATGGAGACATTTACAACCTTATTGTGAGTATTCTGTGCTTATACTAAAGGAAAAGGAGACTTTATTGGAATTCGTATTTAAATTTATGAAGTGAATAATTGCATAACATAAATAAGGACATAAAGAGGTAACAGCAAATACTGAAACACCCTGCCAGAGTTCAACATCTCTTTTGAAATGATGAGTATTATACTTTATAAACTGAGACTTTTAAGCTAATGGCTTAAAAGAAAAAATACTGGAAGGGAATAAATGTTTTAAAATAAGACATTGACCTTTGAGACATATGAAAGCTTTAAAATGTACTTGGTGTCGTAAAAGAGACCCTGTAGTGAGTCTGCCATTGATGGGCTAAACCTTAAGAATTCCAGTCTCTTGATGTTTAGCCAACTTCTTAGGTTATAATTAGACCGTAGAAAATGTTAGAACTGCTTATTTGAGCACAGGTTACATAACAGAGACAGCCAGTGACAGCCTGAAAACTTACATTTGTAGTGCTGGTGTTATTTCTGTATCTTTATGAGCCATATATTTGGTGCACCTAGGAATTGCTGGTTATTTGATATTAAACATCTTTGTTAGGTTGTATGCTCAAGTGACCAAAAACACCTGTGACCTTAGAAATTAATGTAGATAGATATAGATATAGATCTATCTGCAGATATGAGCCCAGTCTCTCATATCTGCAGATTTATCTATCTCACATAATACCTCACTCTTGCTCTGGGTGCCAGATTGTGGCCACAAAATTCAGGGACACAGAACTGTGCAAACCCGCATTGGGAACCTTACTGACTGCTGTTGGAAACATGGGACCATGAACATGGCACAGGGAAATAAGGAGGTAGTTAAGTGCAACGGCCCAAGCTTTCATTAACTTTCTATATTACCCCCCCTTGACCACTGCCTAGTTATTATTAGCCTTTGCTATTAATGATTATAAGTTTGGTTATTCAATTTAGACTCTCTTTACTCTCTGACCAGTGGAGCTAGGAGTAAGTGCCTTAAATGTTTTCTTATTACAGGTGATGCCCATCTTACTGAAAAGGCAGGCCAACCTCTATTTTGTATGACTGTATGAAAGGTCTTGGTAATAAAAAAAAACAAAGACTTTGACCCGCTGGGTATGCTTGTTCAAAAATAGAACTTGGCGAACCATTTGCAAGGTGTGTCACTGCAAAGCAGAAATACAGTAGCAAGAGAAGAAATGAAAAAGACCGCACCAACAGAAATATAGTGGTGTGCTAAAACTGTGCAGGGTAAACAGAACACCTGTTACTACATACACACAAAGCACGGGGGGTCCCACACACCCACCCAGCCCTGACACAGAAGCACCACCAAACAATTAGCTATGAAAAATGACCAAATGTATTAGTACATATAACTACATTGTATACTAAACACTTTATGACAATATTAAAAACATATTAAAAAACATATAAGACAAGCTAGCACCGAGGAGGGGGCACCGATGAAGGAAGAAGGGGGGGGAGGGCCAATTTGACCCAATAACAACGCTGCTATTCTGTGCTTATCTAGTGACAAAGAAATGAGCCTAAACTACACTAATAAAACAATGTGCAAAAATATGCAGCAATTCATGAAAGGTGTCATCAAGGTGTATGAAAAAGTGATGCTGTGACGTCACGAAACGCGTTGGTGGTGAAGAGTGTGGGCAGGTAAGGAGGGGGGGTTGTCCAATTGAGTCTGCTTTATTTATATTCTATATGTGGTTTCTGTGGTTGGTATTTTTTTCCACTTGGTGAGTCCTCATATTATTTGTAGTTAGGTGCATCCACAGTGCTTCCTGGTTTGTTTTTTATTTATAGATAGGATTTCTCTATATATATTAGGACACTATGTAGTATATTAATTAATATTATTTAGTATATTGATCAATGTAAAGCACTTTTGCAAATTTTTTCATGAATTGCTGCATATTTTTGCACATTGTTTTATTAGTGTAGTTTAGGCTCATTTCTTTGTCACTAGATAAGCACAGAATAGCCGCGTTGTTATTGGGTCAAATTGGCCCTCCCCCCCCCTTCTTCCTTCATCGGTGCCCCCTCCTCGGTGCTAGCTTGTCTTATATGTTTTTTAATATGTTTTTAATATTGTCCTATAGTGTTTAGTATACAATGTAGTTTATATGTACTAATAAATTTGGTCATTTTTCATAGCTAATTGTTTGGTGGTGCTTCTGTGTCAGGGCTGGGTGGGTGTGTGGGACCCCCCGTGCTTTGTGTGTATGCAGAAATACAGTAGCTTGGTAACAAAAATAGGCCAGCCAATATTGAATAGATATGGGTATGCATTTTCAATCAACCTAATGGACAACATTTAGACATAATACAGCTTTAATTCCAATTATCTCCCGGAGGAGGGTCCCCAGAGATTATTAATACAACTTTCTCTTCTTCTTACCTCTAGGAGGTAGAAGGCAGAAATAAATGGTCAGTAATTGCAAAGCCAACACTGCTCCTTTGTCATGGGTGAACCTGTGATGTCATTATGGAGAAAGCATTGGTGAGGCAGATAGGGTAGAATGATTTCAGGTAAGTTCCCTTCACCTGCCAACTTTGAATACATTGTTGTGTCCCATCACAGCAGATTTCTAATCCTCTAGGACTATTGCTTGCACTGCCCTTATTTTGGCCTTGTGATAGCCATGCAGGTGACTAAATTGGACCTGTCCACAGCAGCTCAAGGACTGCTGCATACTATGCCACCAGATATTTCTGGTTTGGTATATGGAGAGGCAGGGTGTCACTTATTTGCAACTATCCCACTAGCTTTGGAATGTAGAAATTGAAATAAAATGATTGTATGTCCCTAAAAAAATGTTAATTATGTTAATATTTGCAAATAAATTTTAATTATTTCAGATATGAAGAGGGGTGTGCAAGTCTAGGTGCTGCGTAGGGTTTGCGCTGTAGTGCCTGCTGTTCAGTATGGGATGGGATGCTGGTATGGCACATAAACGTTGGACAGTATATATGACCATGGAACAGGATGTGCGGGATCTTAGTAGCAATACCCTGGGCACTGTTAGTGCACCCAGGGCCGCGGGAATTAAAGACAGCAGTCCATCTCCACCCAGGGGTGTGGTAGTTCTCCTTTATCCCTCTTTCTGCTGTAAGGATTGGGAAAGTAGGGAGTTTCTGCAAGTTCAGAGACTGCACCTATGCATAGTTTTTTCTGGCAGCACACCTCACCTAGAGCCTATACATTGCTTTCTTCTAACACCCCCTCTTCTTCCTGATTCCTAACCCCTCCTTTCCTACCTGGACTCACTGTAACACTGCCAGCCCTGACATCCCTGTATATGTTCTTCTCTTACTGTGTTATAGCCTCAGCATTATGACTGATATACACACCACTGGCACAATATCTGCCCCTACAATACTAAAGCTTCAGTAGAATCAGTTATCACATATCCATCTCTGTCCTTGATCTGTTCTTTAACACTCATTAAACAGCTAAAAAGCTACTCGGGGTTAACCCTTTCGCTGCCAGCCTACCTGGAGTTTTTGTCACACTCTGTTGCCAGACCATTTTGCACTATTTTGCGCTCCCCATGTTCAAATGTGATTTTTGAAGGGATTTCTAGGGATTTCCCTGGAAAATGATATTTTGTTTTTTTCAGCAGAGTCTGGGCTTTAACATGAAATGTCTTGTTTGTAATTTTTTAGGTGTATTCGCAATATTTTTGTGTGAAATATGTGAAAAAAAAAATATTTTTTTTTTTTTTTACAATTTGTAGTGTTTTTTTGTAATAAAAAATGTAAGTTTGTCAATAAAATCTTATTGCGTGTGAAATCCCAATTTCTCCCAGTTACAGCGATACCACATATGTATAGGTAGACACCCTTTCCTGCCCAGGAGACTCCCCCAAACTGAAATAGCGCTTTAGGGGATTTTCAGATAAAATACAACTATGCTATGCAATATGCGCACCTTGCAGTTTTTCCAGAAAAACAACCCTTTACATTTGAAATACCCCCCACAAACCATATATTCTCTGGAAGTACACACCTCAAGCTTTCTAGGTGTACCAGGCTTGTTTATGTGCCCATAGTTTTCTGGAAGAAATCCCTCAATGTATTCTTTGGTTGCAAAGAGTTTCCCTAAAAAAGGATAAAAAAGCAGAATGAAAGCCACATTTTCCTAAAAAAAACTATATACAAACAAGAAAAAACAAGTTTAATCTAAAAAAGCAATATCCCCCGAACAGAACGATACCCAACATGCATTGCTAATGTCAAGGGAAGAGTTGCCAAACACCCCAAAGTAAAGCATGTGCGTAACAGTGATTTTACTTGAAAATTTCAGCTCTGCAGACAAAGTGCGCACATTGCGATTTTTCAACCAAAACAACCCTTTACATTTGGAATATCCCCCATAAACCATATATTACCTGAAAGTACACATGTTACGCTTTCTAAGCGTACCCAACTTGTTGTAGTGGGCTCATATTTCTGGAATTAATCCCTAAAAGAATTCTTTGGTTGCGCAGGGCTTCCCTAAAAAATTTATAAAAAAGCTGAATAAAAAACACCTTTTCCTAAAATATAAATATGCAAACCAGAAAAAACAAGCTAAGTCTGAAAGCGCAAGATCCCCTGAACAGAACAATACCCAACATGCATAGCTACTTTTAACCCTTTTAATTGACAGCCTACTTGAGATTTTGTCACCCTCTGTTGACAGGTCATTTTTACCCATTTTGTGCCATGTTTTGCGCCATTTTTGCTGGAATTTTCAGGAAAATTATATACATATTTCTTTGCAGCAGAATTTAGGCTTTAACATGAAATGTCTTGTTTGTAAATTTTATTTTGTTATTTACAATATTATTAAGTAAAAAAAATAAATAAATACATTTTTTTTAGCAAATTGACTCCTTTATTTTAAATAAAAAATGTATTTTATTAAGGAAAACCATATTGCATGTGAAAGCCCCATTTCTACCGATTAGAACATTACCACATATTTATCGGTAGCCCCCCGTTCCTGCCCAGGAGACCCCCCTAACTGAAACAAGTACTTTATAACATTTACAAATAAAATACAACTACCATCCACACTACAATGGGTTAAATCGAGAAAGAAATTGACATGGGGTCCCCCTTACCCAAAGTAACCAGCCCGGGACCAGCTATGCAGGGCTTGTAGGAACAGGGCGCAGGGGCCAGCTTTTGCGGCCCCTGGCCCTGCAGGCTACAAGCCCGCATAGCCCGTGGGCTCGGGCTCTTCTACCCCCCCTGGCCTTTGGGGAGGCAGGTAATGGGGGTTCCGGGGGTTAATGGCAAGTCACCCGCTAGTCGCAGGTGACTTGCCACCCCCCCAGCCTTGTGAACTGGTATAGGGGTCATGGACCCCTTACCAGTTCATAAGGGGTTAAATGTAAAAAAAAAAAACACAGACACACACAAAGAGAAAAAAATATTTTATTAATTGTTTTTTAAAAATACTTACCTCCCATCCATCCTGGAGCACTGTGTCCCTCTGCAATCACTGGCTTCTGCTCACCTGCTGGAAGCCTTTTATAGCTGCTGGATGACAGAACACAAAGGGTTAATTAAAAAAAATGACATAGGGCCCCCCTCCCGGGGGGGGGGACCCCATTTTCTTTTTGGATTTTTAAGGGTTAAAAACCCCAGCTATGGGGGCTTGTAGGAACAGAGTGGGGGGACCAGCTTTTGTGGCCCCCCCACCCTGCAGCCTACGAGCCCACATAGTCTATGTGGGCCTGAGCTCTTTTGCCCCCCCCTGGGCTTTGGGGAGGCAGGTAATGGGGGTGCCGGGGGTTAATGGCAAGTCACCCGCTGCGGCAAGCGGGTGACTTGCCAGCCCCCAGCCTTGTGAACTGGTATAAGGGGTCTCATGGACCCCTTACCAGTTCACAAGGGGTTAAATGTTAAATAAAAAAGACACAGACACATAAACAGACACAGACACAGTAAAAAAAATGATCTTTATTTTTTTTTTTTTTTAACTTTACTCACCTCCGAACCTGTCTCCCCCGGCGATCTCCGCTGACAGTCTGATCTCGTGTTTGAAGGAGAGAGCCTGGGGAGGGGGGGGGGGAGTGATCACAGCCCTCTCCTCCTCCCCTGCTCTCTGCTCCAACCACCCGAGCAGACTGATTCAGAGTCTCGGGGGCTTGGACTGAAGAAGGCGGCTGCTGGTGACATCACAGGGGGCGGGGCTAGCAGTCACGATGCAGGAAGTGGGGGGAGAGGGCATTTTCTGCCCTCTCCTCGCCACCGAAGAGGCTGGGGGGGGCGATCGGAGGCCCCCCCAGTTAAGAGAAGACCCGGTGGGAGGCAGCACGGCCACAGGTAAGCAAATGTCAATTTTTTTTTTACAGTTAGCAGCTGCTGCTGCCGAAGAGGGGGGGGGCGGCCTAAAATTAAAGAGGAGACCCGGCCGGATCCAACGAGGGGTCAGGTGAGTATTTTTGATTTTTATTTTTTTTATTAGCAGGGGGGAAATTCAAGCACGTAGATTCTACGTGCTTGCCACTTAAGTGGAGTAGAAGCGAGCACGTAGAATCTACGTGCTTGACACTGAAAGGGTTAAGGAGCTCATTGATTGGGGTGTGGGGTTTAGGAGCTCATTGGCTGGCCTTAGGCTGGTCAGGGCCTGTAAATTCCCGGGCTGAGTTTTGGACTCAGTCCTTCCCTGGACACCACTATTTTGTTGCTTAGAAGCTGCTAAGGGGACAACTAAACCCCTTTTTTTGTAAAATTGGTATGTGCTGGTAGAATCAGTGCTTCCCTGCAAGAAAGCCAAATGCCCTTAACCGCACAATGTTCAGGGCACCAATAATCCCAGCACAGATGGTTCCAATAACATCACTATCCAGGGCAACTTCCAATCTACTATGCTTGTAACGAAATGCTGGTAAGGTCACACTCCTCTGTGCTCCTGACATCCTGTGAGAGGACTTTCTAAAGAAGTGAAGCACATAGATAGCCAACCCTATTTAGGAGGACAGTCTATCCCTACCTTAGGACTTAACCCTTAAGGGGAAATCTTCCCTTGTACTTAAAATAAGTTCAGCTGCAGAGACTCCGTTATGGGATGCTCCCATGCACTTACAAACAATTAAAAAACGCACAAAATCCAACATTATTGTGCATATAAAACACACAGATAAAATAGACATAATTGTTTTTAATAAAGTGGATGCAAAGCAGCAAAAAAAGGAATTATTCTCCCAAAAGTTTTGTTTTTTCTAGAAAAATATCACTAATTTTTAATAATGCAGTTTACAAACTCAAAGTGGCTCCAAAATGACAACCAGTAGGTCCACTTTGATTCCTTTTTTGAAAGATCTCTTCTTCAATGCCTCAAAACTCATTAATAATGGATTAGACTGGGGCCTTTTTTAAAAATAGTCTGAAAGGCTGCGATTATCAAACCCACATTTAATATTATAAATGTGCTCCCTCAAGTGCATCTTATGCTGTCTTTTGGTGCCACCAACATACTGTAGGCCGCACAGATAAATTTATAAGTTACACAATATGAGCGGGGTGACAAGATATAAATTGTTTGATATGGAATTTTTTCTTAGTACTATATACATATACATATATTTACATGCCATAAAGGTCCGGCGCCGAAAGAAACCTGTTAAACCTGAATTAGACGTGGAGGCTGACTCATTGCTAGCGCCACGTATCGCCATGTGAGCATCTGTATAGCAGCGTTTAGAGTGACAGCTAGTAGACACTGTAAACGGGTGTCGGGCACTGTAACCTAGTGTAGCTGTAGCTGTAGTATCCTGGCCAGCATTGATGAATTTGATGTGTGGTGGACACTGTAGAAGTGCTCTTCCTAATTCACTGCAGAGCCAATGGAGAATGCTAGGTGGTGTCCTAAGGTTAAAGCGCCCAAGACCACACCACATCTAACAAGAGGACAACACTGCAGCGAGAGATAGGTAGCGCAGTAAAAAACTACACACAGCGTCATCGCTCTAAAGCTGGGCGCCAGACACTGTGTGAGTCTGTTTTTAAACATATATACACCAGTAACAAAGCAAAGACACCACATGGTTTTAACCCTTTAAGTGCCAGCCTACCTGGAGTTTTTGCTACGCTTTGTTGCCAGACCATTTTTCACTATTTTGCCTATGCATGTTCAACTGTGATTTTTGAAGGGATTTCCAGGAATTTCCCAGGAAAATTATATATTGTTTTTTTTCAGCAGAGTCTGGGCTTTAACATAAAATGTCTTGTTTGTCATTTGTCAAGTGTATTCTTAATATTTTGGGGTGAAATATGTAAAAAAAAATAAAAAAAATCTATTTTTTACAATTTGCAGTGTTTTTTTGTAATACAAAATTTAAGTTTGTCAATAAAATCTTATTGCGTGTGAAATCCCAATTTCTCCCGGTTACAACGGTACCACATATGTATTGGTAGACACCCTTTCCTGCCCAGGAGACTCCCCCAAACTGAAACAGCACTTTAAGAGATTTTTAGATCAAATACAGCTATGCTAAACGCTATGTGCACCTTGCAGTATTTTAATAAAAACAATCCTTTGCATTTGAAATACCCCACACAAACTATATATTCTCTGGAAATACACACTTCAATCTTTCTAGGCGTACCAGGCTTGTTGATGTTGCCACAGTTTTCTGGAAGTTCTCCCTCAATGTATTCTTTGGTTACACAGAGCTTCCCTAAAAAAGGATAAAAAAAGCAGGATCAAAGCCACATTTTCCTAAAAAAAACTATATGCAAACAAGAAAAAACAAGTTAATCTGAAAAAGCAACATTCCCCGAATCGAACGATACCCAACATGCATAGCTACTGTCAAAAGAACAGTGCCAAACACCCCAAAGTAAAGCATGTGCACAATGGTAATTTTGCTTGAAAATTTCAGCTCTGCAGACAAAGTGCGCACCTTGCGCTTTTTCTACCAAAACAACCCTTTACACTTGGAATACCCCCAAAAAAACATACATTCTTTGAAAGTACACATGATAAGCTTTCTAAGCGTACACAGCATGTTGTAGTGGGCCCATCTTTCTGAAAGTAATCCCTCAAAGAATTCTTTGGTCGCACAGGGTTCCCTTAAAAAAATTATAATAAAGCAGAATAAAAAATGAGTTTTCCTAAAATATCAATATGCAAACAAGAAAAAGCAAGCTAAATCTAAAAGCACAAGGTCCCCCGAGCAGAACGATACCCAACATGCATAGGTACTATTAACCCTTTTAACTGCCAGCCTACTTGAGATTTTGTCACCCTCTCTTGACAGGTCATTTTTAACCTTTTTGCGCTATGCTTAACTGTGATTTTTGCAGGTATTTCCAGCAAAATGATATATTTTATTTTTGCGGCAGAGTTTAGGCTTTAACATGAAATGTCTTGTTTGTAATTTTTTACTGTTTTTTAAAATATTTTTGAGTAAAATAAACAAAACAAAATAATTTTTTTTTTTTAGAAAATTGTCTCCTTTATTTCAAATAAAACCTTTTTTTTTTTTAAAGAAAACCATATTGCATGTGAAAGCCCCATTTCTCCTGATTACAACGGTACCACATATGTATCGGTAGCCCCCCGTTACTGTTCAGAAGACCCCCCCCAAACTGAAAAGAACACTTTATAACATGTAAAAATAAAATACAACTACAATCCACACTATAAAGGGTTAAATCAAGAAAAAGATTGGCGTGGGGTTCCCCTTCCAAGGGGGGGGTAATCCCCATTTTTTTTTTTATTTAAAAATTCCCATAAAAATGACATGGGGTCCCCCCTACCCAGCATAACCAGCCCAGGAATCAGCTATGCAGAGCTTGTAGAACAGGGCACAGGGGCCAGCTTTGGTGGCCCCCGGCCCTGCCAAGTACAAGCCCGCACCGCCTAAATCAGCCCGGTCCCTTCTGCCCCCCCTGGGCTTCGGGGAGGCAGGTAATAGGGGGGCCGGGGTTAATGGCAAGTCACCCGCTAGCCGCAGGTGACTTGACAGCCCCCCAGCCTTGTGAACTGGTATAGGGGTTTCATGGACTCCTTACAAGTTCACAATGGGTTAAAATGGACCAACACCCAGGGCTGATCTATAAGATTCCCAGACCGTTCTATTCCCTCCCCCCGGGGCATCCAAAATCGGGATGCCCCTCTGTGTGAAACCCCCCGGAACACCCGCTACCACTTACCTGAATCCCGGTTCTACGGTGCATGCATGGGCCTCATCCCCGCTATCCCTCTAGCAGGGCGCGTGCCCGCGCTGGCTATTTATGAATGGCCGGCGCGGGCACGCTCCCTGTTAGAGGGAAGTGGGGGATGCGATCTCCAGCACGCTCAGAGTGGCTGAGCTTAGACGTCTCTTAGACGTCCATAACTCAGCCGCTCTGAGCGCGCTAATTGGACGAGTGGCCGCGCATGCACCATAGGATCGGGGTGAGATGAGTTATTGTGGGTGGTCGGGGAGTTTCACAGAGCGGGGCATCCCTGATCGGGATGTCCCGGGGGAAAGGACCAATACCCAGGATAGTCAAAATCCTGGGTGTTGGTCCACTTTAAATGTAAAAAAAAACACAAACACACCACACCACAAAATGCTGTAAGCATTTTATACCTGCTGTGTAACAGGACATAAGCGGTTAATTTAAAAAAAAATTGACATAGGGTCCCCCCTCCCAGGGGGGGGGACCCCATTTTTTTTGAATTTTAAGGGTTAAAAACCCTTAAAAATCCCCCCAGAAAATGACGTAGGTTCCCCCCTACCCAGCATTACCGACCCGGGCCAGCTATGGGGGCTACTAGCCCACATAGCCACTAAGTGGCCCGGGCCCTTCTGCCCCCCCCTGGCCGTTGGGGAGGCAGGTAATGGGGGGGCTGGGGGTTAATGGCAAGTCACCCGCTAGCCGCAGGTGACTTGCCAGACCCAGAGCCTTGTGAACTGGTATAAGGGGTCTCATGGACCCCTTACCAGCTCACAAAGGGTTAATTGTTTAAAAAAAAAACACAGACACAAAAGTATTTCATTAAAAAAAAAAAGCTCTTGTCCCTCGCCGCTCTGATGACAGATGCCGGTGATCGGCATCCAGAGAAGGGGGAGGTAGGAGATCAGAGGATCTCCTGCCACCTCCTTCCCCGGGCACCGATCACCGGCATCTGACAGCTGAGAGAGCTGAAGTGGTCATCGGGGCTGGGATGACGTAATTAGCCCCACCCCCAAAGTGGCGGGGCTTAGTGCCAAGATGGCGGCCGCCATCAGAGCTGCAGAGGGGAGAGAGCTTCCCGTGCTCTCTCCTGAAGATCGGTAAGTCCTGGGGGGGGGGATCGGAGGCCCCCCAGGTGAAGAGGAGGGACAGCGGGAGCCAGCGCACACAGAGGTAAGTGAATGCCATTTTTATTTTTTTACAGTTAGCAGCTGCTGCTGCCGAAGCGGGGGGACGGCCTATTCCGGGGGCTCTCCTGGAGCCATCTGAGCCCCCACGGGGAATCGGATGGCACCAAATTAAAGAGGAGACCCGGCCGGCCCGCTAGCAGGGGTAAATGCCAGGCATGTGAATTTTACGTGGCTGGCACTTAAGTGACGGAGAGGCAACCACGTAAATTTTACGTGGCTGGCATTTAAAGGCTCATGGAACCTAGTCCAGAAACCCAAACAACAGGAGCACCAATTCAATCAATTTTAATAAAATACTTTTTATTCAAAATCACATTAGATCAAGAAAACAGAGACATAACACACAATGCAAAACACATTAAAAACACTGCCTATCCCCAAAATACATCCAGTGCTGCCAACGCAGCAAAATTACCTGGGAAACTCCTAATATATCAATACGTATAAGAAAAACCACAAATATCAACTATTTTTGTGCCGGCACAAAAAAACCCTCCCCAAAAAAAGAAGGAGAGGGGGGCCCCCCACTAAATCTTAATTAATTTAAAGTGACAATGCATAATTCACAAGACAGCAATTCATATTCATTTCATACAATCACAAATCCTAAAATTCAATAAGTGTAAAAGTATGTACAATAAGTGAAAACATTTATATATGAAGAATAATAATATAAAAAGTGTTTTCTAAGTGTTACAAGTGTTCAAATTGATATTGGTCATAGACACAAAACACCAAATACAGGAGAAACATTTCCAAATAGACCAGCACAAACAGAGCAAGACAAACAGAGAGGCAAAATACTTAGCCGGACAGCGGGTATGGTGAGGAGTGGGGAAGGCAGCAGGGACACCTTCGATCGCGGCCTCGATTCCCCACTCCTCACCTTACGTGACATACCTGCTGTCCGGCTAAGTATTTTGCCTCTCTGTTTGTCTTGCTCTGTTTGATCTAATGTGATTTTGAATAAAAAGTATTTTATTACAATTGATTGAATTGGTGCTCCTTTTGTTTGGGTTTCTGGACTAGGTTCCATGAGCCTAATTTTCTGCAGTATTTTGTTGTTTACAGTGTAGCACTATTAATTGTGGGCGGTGCACCACTGTGGTGGAATTTTGTGCTGGCATTTAAAGGGTTAATTTTGAGAAAAATTTGAATAGTGGGGTTATCTGTGTACAAAAATTTCCAGGTAGATTTTGATATGATTTTTTGTTTGTTAATGATGGAGTTATATGTATCCTGAGCCTTTGTGACCTTATTGGACCACTCCTTATTAGTTAGAATTTAAAACATATTTTTTGCTTTTGATATATAAATTCCCTGCTTGTCTGCTGAATTTTATCTCAATTTCTGTGGTGCCCTGTAGTAGCATTACAGGCAATGTGACGTCCCCTCTCTCATTCCAGGCAGTGAGCAGCATCCCTTATTACAGGCAGTAAGCAGCATTCCTCATTATTGGTAGTGTGTGGCATCCCCCCCAATCAATTGGGATCGCCCCGCAAAAGTCCTTCATGCTGTGTTTTTGCCTTAGTCACGCTTGCGAATACTCAATAGGAAATGGCAGCTGCAAGTTAAATCACGCAAAAACAGCTGCAAATTGTAGGTGAAAAGGTGCTCACATTGCCATAGCGATAACCGCTAACTCTGCGCAACGCCTAGGTGTGCAGGCAGCCTAACAAGTCACCCAGTGTCAACAAATATTGGTTATTGGTGAGGCTTCGTCACATGAATAAAAAGCTTCTTTTAGTCTTTTTAAAAATGTCCTTTTCTTCAGAAGAAACAAGCTGTTATAATTGATTATTGTAGTTGTATCTGTGCAGGGTGGGGTTACTAACGACTAACATGCAGTATGAACAAGGTGGCCAACAGTAGAATCTCACCTGTGCAAGGGCAGTATTTCTGTCAGCAGCAGTACTACCACAGTATGGAACATGGTGGACATTCAAACAACAGCAGGGGTATTAATGGGACAGTAGAAGATAACCAGTCCCCAGTGGCAAATATTGTCAGGGCTGTTAGCTGAAGACATGAGGAAATCTTCACTGATTCAGGACAAGTAGGTCAACACACCTTATGGGTGACAGAGGAGAAGTAGCAGGGGTAGGAAAGACAGGGCATGATGATGATAATGATGATGAAAATGACTGATGATCTTGCTCAAAATGCTAGCACATTCCAATTTGCCATATAAGCATTAATGCCACTTCATGTGCAGAAGAAAACACATACAGATGTAGCCCGCTTAAAAAAAATGCAGCACTGCTCCACTGGGTGCAATAAATAGTATGAGGGAATTGCAGTGAAATACGGTGGCATGTTTGCATTTAATGGCAGCATGGGCAATTAGGGAATGCCTTTCTATGCAGTGGTCTGGCACACCGGATGCAAAAGACTGATACCCCAATGCTGATACTCACCACTTCCATAATCCAGCAAATGAGGGATTGCTGTTGTCTTATAGATTCTTTGGGTGGGCATGCGCATTGTTACTACAGTAGAAGACTCAGTAAGCATAACCACACAACTAACCCCACGAGCGTATCCACATCAGAGCTATAGTTAATTTACATATTCTCTTTTACTTATTTTTTACTTATCTTTAACTTATTTTTTACTTGTTTTATTAACACACTGACACAAGACAGGTCACAAAGCTATTTAAAAACAAGTAGTACCGTATTTGCTGGCGTATAAGACGACTTTCTGCCCCTGAAAAATATGCTTCCAAGTGGGGGGGGTCGTCTTATACGCCGGGTGCACGGGTGACATACCTTCAGATTCTCTCCTTCTGCATACCCCCAACCGTCCCGATTTTCGCGGGATTGTCCCGCGAGAAGGCTCCTTGTCCCGCCTCCCCAGGACGCTATTCCGTGTTCCGGGACAGTCGGGGACTCGGGAGCTGTGGTGTGTGTGGGGGCGGAGCCAGAGGCAGGGCCTGCTTTCTCCTCCTGCCTGCTGCCCTGCCAGTGCGGCGCTTTGGCTCTACAAAAGGAAGTAAGAGCGGGGCCGGGGGCCAGGGAGAGGCGGCGCGCAGCCCGGCCTCCAATCCCCTCTACATTCACAGCCTTTTTCCGGCATCTGCTGTAAGCTCACTCCTGATTGGCTGCCAGTCGGCGACGCTGCTTCGTGTTACCTATGAGGAGGAAAGCCACGATGACTGAACTGTGGAGGGGAGAGGGCAGTGCCCGGTGCCCTGTAAAGCCCCTTCTGGGCATCCAGGTACTGTGTATGTGTGTTAATGGGTGTGAAACAAAGGCACTTTACTCAGTCCCCCCAAAAGAAGCCGAGCTGTGTTTGAGGGGCTCCTCGCTGCTGCCCTATCATGTGACCTCCTGACCTGCTGCCTGCCTCACCTGTGCAGTGTGCCCCTCACACACAGCTCGGCTTATTTTTGGGGGACTTGTGTGGAGATGTCTATTTTATTTACACCATACCTCCCAAGTGTCCCTGATTTGAAGGGACTGTCCCTATTTGAAGGCTGTGTCCCCCTGTCCCTCGTTGGTATCATTTGTCCCTCTTTGAGGTGTAACATGCAGATCTGCAGCAATAAATGATTAATTTGCCTATTCAAAGTGTTTTATTATTGTAACTGTTATATCCTATCTCCTATCTATCAATTAATGAGGGGCCGTGGCTTAATTTACATATTGTCCCGATTTCCCATTCTGAAAAGTTGGGAGGTATGCTGAACCTACAGCTAATGGGAATCTAAAACCCAGGGTCAGCCTGTCTTAACCCTTAAATGGCAGGGGCTGTGAAAACACTACTACTGTGTCCGATTTCAGGAAACCCTACACCCGTTCAACACATTGTGACAGATCGTGTGTGTGGAAGAGGGAGTAGCCTTATACGGCGAGTATATAACAAACTCTATATTTTGAGTGGAAATGTTGGGGGGTCGTCTTATACGCCCAGTCGTCTTATAAGCCGGCAAATACGGTATATCTTAGAGGTTTAGGAAATCTTTTTCTTTCTTGAATATCTTGGTGTACCTATCTAAGATTTCTGGCTGTGAAGCTTTTTGTCTTCAACCATTGCTATTCTGTTACTGTAGAGGTGATAAGGAGGTATCGGCATAAATTTATGTCAGGCACCAGGGGCATTGTAGGTTCAACTTTTGTTATTAATATTACTTATAAAACAAGTAGCAAAAGTATTACAAGTTTTGAACGCTTTTTAGCTTATTTCACCAGATTTAACAGCCCTCAGCAATCTGAACTCTGGGGTCTGTGCTGAAAGGTTTTCGAAGTTGAAAGGATGAATGATTAATGGCTTCCATTTGGAGGCCTAGCACCAAAATGGATTGAACTCACACCGACCGTGTCTGTCCCAAAATAAAATGTTTCTGTTTTGGTTGTGGAGATACATCGAGTTCAAAGTCTTAAAGTATATTGTAATTCTGCAGAAACTCTGAATGTCTATAGAATATTCCTAAAGCTCCCTCTAGTGTTCTTAGTGACACTTTTCTTTTGAGAAGTAGAATAAAATTCCACTATTATTGAGGTTTCATAAATGAACTGAGTAAGCCATTAAAACAATGCATGTTAATTAAATAACAATTGATACTTATAAGAATAGTTATCAGGTTTCAGCAAAAGATAAATCTGGCAGCTATGCATAATTAATTCCAAATGACACAGGGAACAAATGCATTTATAAGTTGCTTAATAGTACAATGATGTAAGAAATGTTTACAAGATTTAATTAGCATTTAACAAGGCATTTTAAAGAAAGGTAATGGATATTTTTTTCTTATTTGTGCAAAATCGAACACTATTTTGCAATAAAGCTGAGTTTTGAAAGTGGAAAACCTCCAAAGTACCATCCGTAGTGGTTATGCTCTACGTTTTATAAGCTAAGCAGCCTAATTACAGTAGCTGTGCAGAGCACAAATAAAATTACCTTTGCTTGAGGAACAGGTACAGTAAGAATACTCAGGAACATTTAAAGTGGACCAACACCCAGGGGGGATCGGCCCGGGAATCTATCGCGCTTCCCGATTCGGGTGCCCCACCGAAGTGGACCAAAACCCAGGGTACTCAAACTCCTGGGTGTTGGTCCACTTTAAAAATAAAAATAATTCTTTCAAACATCATTTGCGTAACGTGTTACATGATTATTGTTCATAGTTAGGGATGAATGGACCCGTAGAGGTTCAGGTTCTCCAAGTTCACCAGAACTTGCTGCCAAAGTTCAGTCTGGGTCTCCAGACTTGACCCAAACCCCTTTTAAATCAATGGTGACCCAATTTGGAGGGCCCAAAAGTGGCTGTAAAATGGGGGTAGCAAGGGCTAGAGGGCTGAAAATCGAAGGGAACATCAACCAAATTGGGTAGAGAAAGTGCTCAAAATAATCCCACAAAATGAAAAAAACAAACACACAAATAAATAAATTAAAATGAAATTTAAAAAAAATAAAACAATTTATTTTTTAAGGGTGTCTGAGGCCAAATCAGGGGAACATCTTGGTGATTGCCCTACACAAAATAGGGTTGGGAAAGTGCTCAGAATAATCCCACAAAATGAAAAAATAAATAAATAAATGCACAAATAAAAAAATACATCAATAAATGTATACATAAATGAGTATATAAATCATGAATAACGTCAATAAATAAATATTTACATAAATATATGCATGCATAAGTAAATTCATTCATTAAAATATAAAATTTTTTACAGGTGTCAGAGGTCAGAGGGGTTGAGGTGAGGAGGTGGATGTGGCGGTCTAAGCGGAAGAGATGGAGGAGGTGTAGGTAGAAGAGGCGGAGGAGCAGGAGATAGCAAACACTTTAACCATTTATTCAGGTGCTGGCACAGCCAAGTCCTGTGGGATCAATGCTTGGTTCATCTTAAGGAATGTAAGGATGTCCACGTTAGCCTTGGATAGGTGGATTCACCTGTCGGTCCACCCCTTGCGGTGCTGAACACACATTCTGATCGGACACTTGCCGCAAGGCATGCCAGCACCACCAAGGCATAGAGGACAAGCTCTGGGCATGTGTCCAATTTAGCGACCCAGAAATTGAACTGGGAAGGCCCATCCCTTAGTACCAGGAGATGAGTCAACAAGTAGTAATCCACCATACAAGTCAAAGTCTGCCTCCTGGTACTACTGGCCTTATCCAATGCTGGTGGATATGGTGGACAATTAAATAAATTACTCACCCTCCCCTGTGAGGTGGCGCTAGTGCCCCTGCTGCATTGGCAACTTGATCCTCCTCCTCCTTCTGTCTCATGCTACCACTCAAATTAAGCTGGGAACTTGGCCAAAAGTAGTGCGTCCACCAGAGTTCATTTTTACCCCATCCAGAAAGGTAGCCACTCAGTAATCAGCATTGTGCTGGCAACTCTGCGGTCATTCCACAGACACTGGTGCATGTCATGGCTCATGTAAACCAAGCTGCCCTGCATTAAGGAGAAGCTGTCCTCATCAGGTGTCTCCTCCTCCTGCTCTTCCCTCCAGCCAAGCCAGAGTCCTCCTCTTCCTCCCCCTCTGAATTCTCTGACTCCTCCAAAATGCAGGCTGGACACTGGAGTACCTGGCCGCTGTTGGTCTATCAATCCATCCTAAAAGTCAAGTGTGCACTGCCCTGACACCTCGGAAAATAGACCTTTTTTTTCCTCCTCTACTTCCTCCTGTGCCACCATCAAATCCTCTGTCATGGCCTTAAAGGTTTTTTTGAGCAAGCAAAAGAAAAGGATAGTAGGGCTGAGATGGCTTCATCAAGGCTTACCTAAATTGCTGTCGCTCTTCATTTCGACTAACCCAGGCATTTTGGAGCTGGAACTCCACTATTGCCTGCTGCTGTTCACACACCCTTTCCAGCATATACAAAGTGGAATTCTACCTGGTTGGTGAGTCACACATGACGTGAAGGGTGGGAAGTCTAAAGTTCCTCTACGGTGCAGTTAGGTGGCAGCAGGATGGGAATGCCGAAAGTGTGTGCACACATTATGCAACAGCTTTGGCATCTCTGCATATTGGGCCAAGAAGCTCTGCACCACCAAGTTGAGCACATGCGCCAGCCAAGGGATGTGCATCAACACTGCTCGATTCAAGGCTGCTACAAGGTTAGGCCCATTTCCGCACATCAGCTTTAGGTTCAATGGCAGAAACCACTCATCTGTCTGCTTCTAGATGCCAAACAACAGCTGGTGTGGGTTTTTTTGCCCAGACAGATGAGTTTTAGCACAGTCTGCTGCCATTTCCCAATGGCTGTGCTCGAATTGGTGGTGCAGGGGCTGGATTGACTGCATGAGGAGCAAGCAGAGGAGGAAGCAGAGTAGGAGTAGAAGGCACTGACTGATTTCCAGCAATAATGAGTGGTGGAAAGATATGCGCCAAAGTGCCAGCTCACAACTACATTGACCCAGTGGGCAGTTAGAGAGATGTAACGTCCCTGCGCATGCTTATTTGCCCACATGTCAGTGGTATTGTGACACTGGAACTAATAGCATTGCGCAGTGCACATCCTATTTTCTCCACAACCTGTTGGTGCAGGGCAGGAATAGCCTAACAGGAAAATTAGTGGCAGCTGGGAATGGCATATTCTGGGACAGCCACCTCCATCAGATTTTTAAAATTGTACATTTCCACCTGGCGGAATGGGAGAATTTCAAAGGCCTGCAATTTGGAAATGCCCACATTCAGGGCCAGAGCTCATGGGTGGGATTGGCCACATTTTCTCCCCAAAGATTGAGGGATGGCAAGCTGAATGTTTTCCTTGGTGGTGGTCTCACATTCTCTCTCTGGGGGGCTACAGGTGGCCTTGTCATTGGGGAGGTGGTGCTAGAGGCTGAGACAATTGAAGCAGCAGAGGGAGACTCAGGCCTTTGCAGGTTTTTCTGCCACTGCAGCTCATGTTTTATTTGCAGGTGCCTGGTCAAGCCTAAGGTGCTGAGATTATTAGAACCTTTTCATTAAACAATTTGTAATGTGCACACCTACACACAGTAGAAACAGCTTTAGATCAAGCATGTTGGGCTCAAGCTGTCCTAAGGGCCTTTGCATAAAAGTCCCACATAAGCCAATTTATAAAGAATGAGACAACTGCCAAACGCCAAAATATAAATTGCAATGTTTGTTACAAAGACAAGAGTACACAAATACCTAATATGTAGTGCTCTACAAAAAGTCACCACCAGGTGGTACAATCCTGCTTATAGAGTTCAATTAGCAATAGATAATAATGGGCACAGCTGAGAGCAATATATCTCAGCTGATGATGCATTACATAGAAACTCGTATCAAAGTCAACAAGAAACAAATACCTTGTAGAACCATATGACAATAATATATATATATATATATATATATATATATATATATATTAGACAACCATATTCCATATTGCAAGCTCAATTTCTCCCGATCACAACAGTCCCACATCGGTATCAGTAGCCCCCTATTCTTGCCCAGGAGACTCCCCAAACTGAAAAGAGCTCTTTATACCATTTACAAATAAAATACAACTACTATCCACACTATAAAGGGTTAAACCAAAAAGGGATCCCCCCTACCCAGCATAACCAACCCGGAGAACTGCAATACAGGGATTGTAGGACTAAATGGCCCTGGGCTCTTCTGCCCCCCTGGGCTTTGGGGAGGCAGGTAATTGGAGGGCGGGGGTTAATGGCAAGTTGCCCACTAGCTGCAGGTGACTTGCTCCTGAGCCTTGTGAACTTGTATAGGGGTCTCGAGGATCCTGTCCCACAGAGCTCCGATGACAGCTGCCAGGGGATCAGTGGAGGGGGCTGGGGGGGCAAGGTATTACAGCCCCTTGCTCCTCAAACCCTCTCACCTCCAATCACCCAACGCTACTGAGTGTCTTGGGTCTGGTGTGGGATGACATCACAGATGATGTAATCTGCCTCGCCCACAGCTAGTGGCCAGGCAACTGCAGAAGTGCTGGAGAGGGCCTATTTTGCCCTCTCCTCACAATGGAGGAGCCTGGAGGGTGATCGGAGGCCTTCTGGTGAAGAGGCGATCCGGCGTAAGAGATCACAACTGCAGGTGAGCAAATGTATTTTTTTAATAGCTAGCAGTGCCCCGGGGAAAGGACCAAAATTCCAGATAGTCAAAATCTTGGGTTTGGGTCCACTTTACAGACATACAGCAGTTTAGCTTGCAACTCATTTCATGTGCATTATGATTGTAAGCCCTACTTGAATGTTACACCCCTTTTATCTAATGGTTTAAGAATTGTAAAGACATGTAATTCCTACCTATTAGCAATAAGCACCCCCACTACAGGAAGAAGATATGTCATAACTAGAGATGAGCGAGTAGTGAAATATTCGAAATTTCGAATTTCGATTCGAATAGACCGCGTTACTCGACTACTCGACCGATTATCGAATCCCATTATAGTCTATGGGAAAAAAATGCTCGCCACTTGGAAATCTCAATTCGACCACTTGGAGGTCACCAAGTCCACCCTGAAACATCAGAAAATGATGCCAACACTGCTGGAATGCAACTGGGACAGCAGGGGAAGCATGTCTGGGTGCATATAACGCGCCCAAGTCGCACTATTACGCCACTATCACAGCCTCTCAACAATACACTCCAAACACAATACAACTTCTACGTAAAGTGAGACAAGACAAGGAAACCTTCTTTCCTCTACATTGCCATGGACCCCAAGCCAAACTGTACAAAAAAGAACAAAATTCTGCACCCCTTAAAATCACGTTGCCTATGACAACCACAGATGGCATAGGCAAGGGGGAAAACAAATAGACCCCACCCCTAATTGTCATTGTGTGTGTGTGTGTGTGTGTGAGATGTGGTCAGACATGTCTTCTTGTGTCATTGTGTCACCCCAGCAGTAAGGGAAGCTTAAAGGAGGAGGTTTGTTACAGTGTGTCACCCCAGCAGTAAGGGAAGCTTACAGGAGGAGGTGTGTTACAGTGTGTCACCCCAGCAGTAAGGGAAGCTTACAGAAAGAGGTTTGTTACAGTGTGTCACCCCAGCAGTAAGGGAAGCTTAGAGCTGAGACCTCTTAAAAATTGTATTAAGGCCCAAGAGCTGAGACCTCTTAGAAATTGTGTGGAGTCCCAAGAGCTGAGACCTCTTAGAAATTGTGTGGAGGCCCAAGAGCTGAGACCTCTTAAAAATTGTGTGGAGGCCCAAGAGCTGAGACCTCTTAAAAATTGTGTGGAGTCCCAAGATCTGAGACCTCTTAAAAATTGTATTAAGGCCCAAGAGCTGAGACCTCTTAGAAATTGTGTGGAGGCCCAAGAGCTGAGACCTCTTAAAAATTGTGTGGAATCCCAAGAGCTGAGACCTCTTAAAAATTGTATTAAGGCCCAAGAGCTGAGACCTCTTAAAAATTGTGTGGAATCCCAAGAGCTGAGACCTCTTAAAAATTGTATTAAGGCCCAAGAGCTGAGACCTCTTAGAAATTGTGTGGAGGCCCAAGAGCTGAGACCTCTTAAAAATTGTGTGGAGGCCCAAGAGCTGAGACCTCTTAAAAATTGTATTAAGGCCCAAGAGCTGAGACCTCTTAAAAATTGTATTAAGGCCCAAGAGCTGAGACCTCTTAGAAATTGTGTGGAGGCCCAAGAGCTGAGATCTCTTAAAAATTGTGTGGAGGCCCAAGAGCTGAGACCTCTTAAAAATTGTGTGGAGTCCCAAGATCTGAGACCTCTTAAAAATTGTATTAAGGCCCAAGAGCTGAGACCTCTTAGAAGTTGTGTGGAGGCCCAAGAGCTGAGACCTCTTAAAAATTGTGTGGAGTCCCAAGAGCTGAGACCTCTTAAAAATTGTATTAAGGCCCAAGAGCTGAGACCTCTTAGAAATTGTGTGGAGGCCCAAGAGCTGAGACCTCTTAAAAATTGTGTGGAGGCCCAAGAGCTGAGACCTCTTAAAAATTGTATTAAGGCCCAAGAGCTGAGACCTCTTAAAAATTGTGTGGAGTCCCAAGAGCTGAGACCTCTTAAAAATTGTATTAAGGCCCAAGAGCTGAGACCTCTTAGAAATTGTGTGGAGGCCCAAGAGCTGAGACCTCTTAAAAACTGTATTAAGGCCCAAGAGCTGAGACCTGTTAAAAATTGTGTGGAGTCCCAAGAGCTGAGACCTCTTAAAAATTGTATTAAGGCCCAAGAGCTGAGACCTCTTAGAAATTGTGTGGAGGCCCAAGAGCTGAGACCTCTTAAAAATTGATTGTATTAAGCCCAAGAGGTCAGCCATAATTTTTTTTATTAATACAGCAATTCTACGGCGGTTAAGGAGGAGGAGGAGGAGGAAATGGCACTTCATACAGATGGCACTTCACTCTTGGCTGCTTTCCACTGTTGTACAAGCAAAGTCTGGGTCAATCCACTTGCTGTTCATTTTGATTAGCGTCAGCCTGTCGGCACTGTCGGTTGACAGGCGGCTGCGCTTATCGGTTATAATGCCCCTGGCT
Source organism: Gastrophryne carolinensis (assembly GCA_027917425.1). Taxonomy (NCBI): domain Eukaryota; kingdom Metazoa; phylum Chordata; class Amphibia; order Anura; family Microhylidae; genus Gastrophryne; species Gastrophryne carolinensis. The sequence continues at coordinate 112,496,900 of CM051240.1, read as the reverse complement.
GCGCTGAACACCCTTTCACGCTGGCGGCAGGGCAGGCAAGCACCTCCAAGGCGTACAGGGACAGTTCCAGCCACGTGTCCAACTTGGAGACCCAGTAAGTGTAGGGCGCCGAGGGATCGGGGAGGACAGGGGTGTGGTCTGCCAGGTAGTCCCGCAACATCCGCCGATACTTGTCCCTCCTGCTGATAGCGGGCCCCGCAGTGATGGAAGTTGCACGAGGGGGTGCCATGAACGTGTCCCACACCTTGGAGAGTGTTCCCCTGGTGGCTGTGGGCCTGATCGATGTTGTCAGACTCTGGGAGACACTCTCCTCTCTGCCGCCAGCGATGGTGGGTGGGAAAATCTGCATCATGTTCTGCATGAGTTCCCTCTGGTATTCCAGTAATCGATTCGTCCTCTCCTCTACCGGAATAAAAGAGGAGAAGTTATCTTTATACCGGGGGTCCAGGAGTGCGAAGACCCAGTATAGTTTGTTCTCCAATATCCGGACAACACGTATGTCCCGGGAAAAGCAGCCCAGCATGAAGTCAGCCATGTGTGCCAGACTCTGAGTAGGCATGAAGTCACTGCCCCCACCAGAAGGATCATTTTCCATTTCCTCCTCTTCCTCCTCCTCTCCGCCCCATCCGCGCTGAACCAATGGGACGCACACAGCCTGACTGCTACCCTCGCCGCCAGCATCCTCTTCCACAGCCACCTCCACGTTGTCCTCCTCCTCCTCATCCTCCTCCTCCTGCAACTGCCACCGAGCAGCAGACAAAAGTGTGGTCTGACTGTCTACCTGCGTTGCGTCTCCTCCTATCCCCGTCTCCTCTGTGTGCAATGCGTTCTCCCTTATTGCAATGAGCGATTCTTTAAGGATGCATAGGAGCAGGATGGTTACGCTCACTATAGCGTCCTCGCTGCTGACCTTCTTAGTGGACTCCTCAAAGATACGCAATACATCGCATATGTCTGCCATCCATGGCCACTCGTGGTTGGCAAACTGAGGGAGCTGAGTTGGATGCACGCGTGGATGCATCATCTGGTACTCCATCAATGCTCTCTGCTGCTCACACACCCTGGCCAACATGCAATAGGTGGAATTCCAGCGAGTGGGCAGGTCACACAACAGCCGATGTTGAGGCAAATGGAGGTGTTGCTGGAGTTTTTTTAAGCTAGCAGCAGCTACAGTTGACTTCCGAAAGTGAGCGCACAAGCGCCGCACTTTCACCAGTAGCTCTGCCAGGTTGGGGTAAGTCTTTAGAAACTTTTGTACTACCAAATTAAAAACGTGGGCCAGGCATGGTACGTGATTGAGTTCTGCAAGCTCCAGAGCCGCCACCAGGTTACGGCCGTTATCGCACACGACCATGCCTGGTCCTAGCTGCAGCGGCGACAGCCACATCTCTGTCTGCTGCAATATGGCGTGCCTCACCTCTGCGGCGCTGTGCTTCCTGTCGCCCAAGCTGATGAGCTTAAGCACCACCTGCTGACGTCTCCCCGCGCCAGTGCTGCAACGCTTCCAGCTAGGGGCTGAGGGCGATGTTAAGGCAGAGGAGGAGGAGGAGGAGGAAGAGGAGGGGGTCTATCAGAACCCGTGCTGGCAATCTTGGGCGGGGGTGGTATGTAGGCCGTCCCTGTTTGCGACTCCGTCCCCGCTTCCACAACATTCACCCAGTGTGCCGTCAAAGAGATGTAGCATCCTTGGCCGAAAGCGCTTGTCCACAAGTCGGTGGTCAAGTGGACCTTTGCGCTGACTGCGTACCTCAGGGCCCGCCTGATGTTACGCGACACGTGCTGGTGCAGGGCGGGGACGCCACACCGGGAAAAATAGTGGCGGCTAGGGACGGAATAGCGAGGTGCGGCAGCCGCCATCAGGTCGCGGAAGGCCTGCGTCTCCACAAGCCTAAACGGCAACATCTCCAGGGCCAGCAGTTTGGAGATGAGGCCGGTTAAGGCTTGTGCTTGGGGGTGACTGGAGGCGTACTTCCGCCTGCGGTTGAACGCCTGCGAGATGGACAGTTGATGGGATGAGGAGATGGAAGGTGCAGACGAAGATGCGGGGGAAGGGGGGGCTGAAGGAGAAGGCCCCAAAGTAGCCGAGGCAGAGGCAGATGTGGAGGTGTCCTGGCTGGAGGTCTGGACCGCAGTGGCAGCACACAACAAAGGGGAAGAGGCAGTGGCAGCAAGACCGGGCGCAGGTTGTATTGCGTTTGCTCTCTCCCACTCAGCCCAGTGCTTGACTTCCAAGTGACGGCGCATGCCTGAGGTGGTCAGATTGCTCTTCTCAGAGCCCCTACTCAGTTTTGAGTGGCAGATTGCGCAAACCGCGCTCAGTTTGTCGTCCGCGCAAACATTAAAAAATCTCCACACCACAGAAGTACGAGGCCTCGATGGGGGAGCTTCGTGCGACTGCCTGCTGCCGGGAAGAGCTTCGGCCCTGCTGGCTGTGGCCTGCCTTCTCTGTCTGGACTGTCCTCTGCCTCTGGACTGTCCTCTGCCTCTTGCTGCCTTATTCGGTGATGCGCAGACCGCATCTCCACTGCTTTCCCCGCTGGACATCACCCCTGTCCAAGTGGGGTCGGTCATTTCGTCGTCCACCACCTCCTCTTCCACTTCCTCTCTCTGCTCCTCCTCCTGCCCACTGGACATTCCAACAGCCTCCCTTGATGGCAACTGCGTCTCATCATCATCGCTCATGATAGCAGATGCTGGTTCCGGGTCCACATCACTAGGAGATGGCGGATACTCAAGTGTTTGGGCATCACTACAAACAAATTCCTCTGCTAGCTCCTGGGATTCTTGCAGCACATCTGGAAAAGGACCCGAAAAGAGGTCCTGGGAGGGGTCAAGGGTGGGCTTACTCTGTTGGCCAGGTTGGGAGGAAGGAGGGTCAGAGTGAGACTGTGTGGATGACTTGGTGGTGGACAAGTGACTGGAAGCGTTATCGGCCATCCACTGCACCACCTGTTCACGCTGCTCAGGCCTCAACAGAGGTGTACCCCGCCCCCCGCTTAACTGTCCCATAAAGGCAGGGAAGCTGGATGAGCGTAATGCTGGCCGCCCCTCACCAGCACGCATTGTATCCCCACTGGCTTCAACGCGGTTTGTGCCCCCACCAGCATTTCCGCGCCCCCGTCCACGTCCCTTTGCGCTAGCCCTCCGCATTTCAGACGTTTAACTTTTTTGGCCACGCGTTATGCCAAATATATATATATTTTTTAGGAGAACACCTGGCTATACAGCCGTATACTGCCAGAAGGTGAAATGGTGCCTATACGCACCGGGTATATAACAGTGTTTTGTTGGCACAGAGGACACAAAACAGTAGTGCCAAATATATATATATTTTTTAGGAGAACACCTGGCTATACAGCCGTATACTGCCAGAAGGTGAAATGGTGCCTATACGCACCGGGTATATAACAGGGTTTTGTTGGCACAGAGGACACAAAACAGTAGTGCCAAATATATATATATTTTTTAGGAGAACACCTGGCTATACAGCCGTATACTGCCAGAAGGTGAAATGGTGCCTATACGCACCGGGTATATAACAGTGTTTTGTTGGCACAGAGGACACAAAACAGTAGTGCCAAATATATATATATTTTTTAGGAGAACACCTGGCTATACAGCCGTATACTGCCAGAAGGTGAAATGGTGCCTATACGCACCGGGTATATAACAGGGTTTTGTTGGCACAGAGGACACAAAACAGTAGTGCCAAATATATATATATATTTTTTAGGAGAACACCTGGCTATACAGCCGTATACTGCCAGAAGGTGAAATGGTGCCTATACGCACCGGGTATATAACAGTGTTTTGTTGGCACAGAGGACACAAAACAGTAGTGCCAAATATATATATATTTTTTAGGAGAACACCTGGCTATACAGCCGTATACTGCCAGAAGGTGAAATGGTGCCTATACGCACCGGGTATATAACAGGGTTTTGTTGGCACAGAGGACACAAAACAGTAGTGCCAAATATATATATTTTTTAGGAGAACACCTGGCTATACAGCCGTATACTGCCAGAAGGTGAAATGGTGCCTATACGCACCGGGTATATAACAGTGTTTTGTTGGCACAGAGGACACAAAACAGTAGTGCCAAATATATATATATATTTTTTAGGAGAACACCTGGCTATACAGCCGTATACTGCCAGAAGGTGAAATGGTGCCTATACGCACCGGGTATATAACAGGGTTTTGTTGGCACAGAGGACACAAAACAGTAGTGCCAAATATATATATATATTTTTTAGGAGAACACATGGCTATACAGCCGTATACTGCCAGAAGGTGAAATGGTGCCTATACGCACCGGGTATATAACAGGGTTTTGTTGGCACAGAGGACACAAAACAGTAGTGCCAAATATAGAAGGTTTTTTTTAGGAGAACACCTGGCTATACAGCCGTATACTGCCAGAAGGTGAAATGGTGCCTATACGCACCGGGTATATAACAGTGTTTTGTTGGCACAGAGGACACAAAACAGTAGTGCCTAATATATATATATTTTTTAGGAGAAAACCTGGCTATACAGCCGTATACTGCCAGAAGGTGAAATGGTGCCTATACTCACCGGGTATATAACAGGGTTTTGTTGGCACAGAGGACACAAAACAGTAGTGACAAATATAGTTTTGTATATAGGTGCTAATACACCACTGAAGTCTTTCTGTCCCTATTCCAGCAGCAGCAGCTACCCCTCACTAAAGCAGCCGTTTTGAGCAGAGTGTATATAGTTTTGTATATAGGTGCTAATACACCACTGAAGTCTTTCTGTCCCTATTCCAGCAGCAGCAGCTACCCCTCACTAAAGCAGCCGTTTTCAGCAGAGTGTATATAGTTTTGTATATAGGTGCTAATACACCACTGAAGTCTTTCTGTCCCTATTCCAGCAGCAGCAGCAGCTACCCCTCACTAAAGCAGCCGTTTTGAGCAGAGTGTATATAGTTTTGTATATAGGTGCTAATACAGCACTGGAGTCTTTCTGTCCCTATTCCAGCAGCAGCAGCTACCCTTCACTAAAGCAGCCGTTTTGAGCAGAGTGTATATAGTTTTGTATATGGGTGCTAATACAGCACTGAAGTTTTTCTGTCCCTATTCCAGCAGCAGCAGCTACCCCTCACTAAAGCAGCCGTTTTGAGCAGAGTGTATATAGTTTTGTATATAGGTGCTAATACAGCACTGAAGTCTTTCTGTCCCTATTCCAGCAGCAGCAGCTACCCCTCACTAAAGCAGCCGTTTTGAGCAGAGTGTATATAGTTTTGTATATAGGTGCTAATACAGCACTGAAGTCTTTCTGTCCCTATTCCAGCAGCAGCAGCTACCCCTCACTAAAGCAGCCGTTTTGAGCAGAGTGTATATAGTTTTGTATATAGGTGCTAATACACCACTGAAGTCTTTCTGTCCCTATTCCAGCAGCAGCAGCTACCCCTCACTAAAGCAGCCGTTTTGTGCAGAGTGTATATAGTTTTGTATATAGGTGCTAATACACCACTGAAGTCTTTCTGTCCCTATTCCAGCAGCAGCAGCTACCCCTCACTAAAGCAGCCGTTTTGAGCAGAGTGTATATAGTTTTGTATATAGGTGCTAATACACCACTGAAGTCTTTCTGTCCCTATTCCAGCAGCAGCAGCTACCCCTCACTAAAGCGGCCGTTTTGAGTAGAGTGTATATAGTTTTGTATATAGGTGCTAATACAGCACTGAAGTTTTTCTGTCCCTATTCCAGCAGCAGCAGCTACCCCTCACTAAAGCAGCCGTTTTGAGCAGAGTGTATATAGTTTTGTATATAGGTGCTAATACACCACTGAAGTCTTTCTGTCCCTATTCCAGCAGCAGCAGCTACCCCTCACTAGAGCAGCCGTTTTGAGCAGAGTGTATATAGTTTTGTATATAGGTGCTAATACAGCACTGAAGTCTTTCTGTCCCTATTCCAGCAGCAGCAGCTACCCCTCACTAAGGCAGCCGTTTTGTGCAGAGTGTATATAGTTTTGTATATAGGTGCTAATACACCACTGAAGTCTTTCTGTCCCTATTCCAGCAGCAGCAGCTACCCCTCACTAAAGCAGCCGTTTTGTGCAGAGTGTATATAGTTTTGTATATAGGTGCTAATACACCACTGAAGTCTTTCTGTCCCTATTCCAGCAGCAGCAGCTACCCCTCACTAAAGCAGCCGTTTTGAGCAGAGTGTATATAGTTTTGTATATAGGTGCTAATACAGCACTGAAGTCTTTCTGTCCCTATTCCAGCAGCAGCAGCAGCTACCCCTCACTAAAGCAGCCGTTTTGAGCAGAGTGTATATAGTTTTGTATATAGGTGCTAATACAGCACTGAAGTCTTTCTGTCCCTATTCCAGCAGCAGCAGCTACCCCTCACTAAAGCAGCCGTTTTGAGCAGAGTGTATATAGTTTTGTATATAGGTGCTAATACACCACTGAAGTCTTTCTGTCCCTATTCCAGCAGCAGCAGCTACCCCTCACTAAAGCAGCCGTTTTGTGCAGAGTGTATATAGTTTTGTATATAGGTGCTAATACAGCACTGAAGTCTTTCTGTCCCTATTCCAGCAGCAGCAGCTACCCCTCACTAAAGCAGCCGTTTTGAGCAGAGTGTATATAGTTTTGTATATAGGTGCTAATACACCACTGAAGTCTTTCTGTCCCTATTCCAGCAGCAGCTACCCCTCACTAAAGCAGCCGTTGTGTGCAGTGTGTATATAGCTAGAATGAGCTATATACCGTTCAGCATAGTAGCCCTAATAAGGGCTCTCAATGACTCTCCTGTCTTCTGGTAGCTGGTATATATGGTGGTAAATGCGATATTCTATGCTTCTGGGGCCCTGCCTGCCTACATACAGCTACAGCCTGTCTTTCCCTGTTCTTAGCGTCTATCCCTCACTAAGTTCAAGCTGCTAATGCTGACGAAGAGGAAGTGTTGAGTTTTGTAGATTCGAGGTCACATGGTTTTTCCAGCCAATGCGTCTAGACGCCGTTCTCGCGAAGCCAGCGTCCTCCCAGGACCTGTCCCACCCCCCCTGCATGGTGATTGGTGTAAAAAATGCACCAGGGAAGGTGGGAGGGGAAACGAATTGTAAGTGCGCCATCGCCGCTGTAAATCGAGTATGACGCATAGCGTAGTATTCGATCGAATACCGACTCGGTCGAATACTACTCGCTCATCTCTAATCATAACTATTGTGACTTCACAACCAAAGTACAGTATATGAAAAAGTCAAGAAATTATATTACAAAACACATGGACAAACATAAATTAATAGCTCTTCCAATCAATATTAGAACTGTTCGCTGTTGCATGGCATCGCCTGACATGGCTTCTTATGCAAACACCCAAATGTCCAATTCTGACTTCTGTTTTAGTTTTTATTTGGAAACGGTAGCTAGCCAATGCTTGTAGCTGTCATTTCTGAGTAGAAGAATGATGCTTTAGAGATATTTTAGGGTTGGTTGAAATTTAACTGCTTAGCTTGTAAGCTAGCAAATTATTTAGTCCATATACTGAATTTGTTTACTTCCCATTTCTGGTCAGCTTCTTTCTCTGATTTCAAGCATACTTCATGTCAGTTATTTAATACCATTGAAACCATGTTGTCTGTTCTATATCTATTAGTTATTTATGAGTGATATTAGAAGGGGGATATTGGGATATATGGGAATTAATAAGCACAAAAGATCCTCACATGGCCATTACAAGTGGACAGTCAACTACTATGTGTTATTAAAAACAAATGACCCTTACAATGCCTGAACTAGTGGATACTAAACAAATATTTTGTTTTCTTTCATAAGAGCCTCACATAGCCTGAACAAGTGGACACTTAACTACTATGTGTAATTAAACACAAAAGAACCTCACGTGGCCTGAACAAGCTACTATGTGTTATTAAATACAAATGACACTCACAATGCTTGTGGACAATATGCTAGTGGACAGTAAACAATTTTTTTCAAAAGCGCCTCATGTGCCCTGAACATGTGGACACTCAACTACTATTTGTTATTAAAACACAAAAGAGCCTCACGTGGCCTTAACTAGTGGACATCCAATTACTATAGGGTTGATTCAGAGACACATTCGCATGTGTCTGTGTATTTTTTTTTAATGTTTGCCTTGTTTTTTACGTTACTTTCTCCATGCGTAAATGCGTTCACGTTAACTTGTATATGCGCATTTGATGGATGGATCGAAATCGGATAATTTGCATTAGTTCTGATAAGTTACGTTATTGGGATGGGCTTGCGTCTGATTCTGAGACCTGATTGCCGATGGACCTCTGCCCTATTAAACGGTTTCATTTCCGCTCCACTTACGGGACCATTTTGGACTCGGAATTAGTGTTGATCATATTTTGCGGCTATGTGGAGGAGTATGAGCGCCTTCAGCTCAATGGCATTACTTTCATTAGCATGGGCGAGGCCAGATTGCACCGGAGACGCATGAATATCGATCGCATGCATGACGTTGAGCTGTTTGAGCTGACCCGACTCAATCGTGTTTCCCTCCATAAATTGTATAGTGAGCTGCGGCCATGGTTAGCCCGCACCGCGAGGAAGGGGCAAGCAATTTCAGGTATGACCAAGATGCTTGGCTGCCTGGAATTTTTGGCGAATGGCTCATTCCAGAGGCTGGGTGCCCTCTCCGTGGGGATGTCCCAACCTACGCTGAGCCGCCCGCTATCCAAGTTTCTGGATGGCATGGCTACCCTGTGTCCCAAATATATTTCCTTTCCGGACGACATGGTAGCCTGGAACGTGATTAAGTTGGGATTTTATAATATCGCCGACATGCCCAACGTCATGGGTGCGATCGATTGCACCCACGTTGCCTTGGTCCCACCCGCAGCCGATGAGTACATCTATAGGTAACGTGACATGTTAATCAATAATTTAGCTTAGAATGTGTAATTTATGTTAGTATTTTGTTATTCTTTCAGGGGATTCTGGATATCCACTAATGCCCTGGCTTCTGACGCCCGTTCTTCGCCCGCAGAATGCGGCCCAGGAGTCCTATAATCAGGCCCACCGGAAGACCCGGGCCATAGTGGAGAGGGCCTTCGGCCTGTTGAAGTCCCGATTTCGTTGTTTGGACCATACAGGGGGGGCACTGCAGTATGACCCCAACAAGGTTATACAAATAATCTTAGCATGCTGCGTGCTCCATAACTTTGCCCTGAGGCAGCGTGTCCCCGTTACGTGGATATGCCCCCCTCTCCACCCAGGAAGAAGGCAGATGAGATATATGATGCCACCCCAGTGCCTCTGGGCAATCTGTCTGTGCCCATGTTATTGATTCGTATTTTTCTTAAGATTTGTTTAGTTTGTTTATGTTTTTATCTGTTTGTTATATTTGTTGCCTATGTGAAGGCCTTTTTTTTAGTTTAAGAATGTTGTAATGCCTTAATTACAAAACATTTTACACCTGATTTGAGCGTAATGCAGTTTATTTTCTCATGTTTGTGATTACAAACCTTCATTAATGTAAAAACAACACAAACATGAATGCATCAACTTAGGCAAGAACAGCTAAAGTCCAAATCCATACATTTTCAGGAAATATGAAGGGCACTTGCAGACTCCATGGGCATACATTTTCAGACATAAGTAAAAATTGGCCCAGACTCCTGGCCCCTAGCAATTGTCCACATCCAGGAGTTCTAAGGTAACTTACTCCAGGCTGAAGTTTACCCGCCCACCAACATCAAGATCCATAGGGAGCAGGAATTTCAAGGGGAATAGTCGGCCAGGAATACATAGGGCCACATACACACCCACTCCTGCTTGTAATTTTTCCAGCCTATGACAGCCAGACCCCATGCCAGTCCAGTCCAGACCAAACAAACAGGATGAGGCAGCCATCATTTCCTTAGGCCCAAGCCTGCTGCGTGGGAGCTTGAGCGGCCGCTTCACTGAGGCTTAAGCTCAGCCATTGGCTAGTGGGGTATGTGAGCACTCTAATGAGCTATATGGGTGAATTCCAAAACAAACCAGCCAAGCCATAAACAACCCAATCTTGGTTGCGCTCACCACACAGGTAAATAGAGTTGGGATGTACAGGAGCAGATCCAGGTCAAATTATTAATATTGATGTTGCCCATAATAAGGTTGTGGTGGGCCTTGGAGGTGGCCCAACAACTGGGCATGTGCGGCATTCATAATCTGCCCCTGCTCCAGCATCTGTCTGTTGCTAGTTCTAAATTCATCTAGCATGGCAGTGAGGTTTTTATTTAAGGTGGCCATTTGTTCTGTCATCTGTCTGTTTAAGGTGGCCATTTGTTCTGCCATCTGGCTGTTGCTCATCCTAAAATCAGTCAGCATGGTGGTGAAGGTAGTATTGAAGGTCTCCTTAATTGTGCAGTAATCTGCTCTGTTGTTCTTTGAGGCACTGCCTAAAGTAACGGCTGTCATGGCGCCATGCTGACTCCAGGATCGGCACGCGCCTCCACTGGGAAACTGGTCGACGTTGCTGACTGCGTCTTCCAATTCCCCGGGTTTGAGAGCCTGCAGATGCTGGAGGTCTAGGGCGAGCAACAGTACCAGATGTACTAGGCAAAACCTCTGCAGCAGAGCTAGCACTGGGGACTGTAGGCTCAGTCTCAGCCTGTTGCCCACGATGGGCTAGCAGCATGCGTCCATCTTCACTCTACTGCAGAGAATTTGGTGCAGTAGGATGCTGGGACAGTGGCAGATTAGGTTCCAGGGGGGTAATATGTGAAGGTCCAATCCGGCTGGCATCCTTCTCCTCCTCCATACGCTGGATTACATCCAGTGTGAGGGAAGTCTGTTGGGACATGTGAAAAAGTGTGTCAGATGTTTGCCTAAATATCTTTGGGAACATTTAGTCATGTGCATTCACATGCATCACCAGTTTTAGCAAAGTACACTTACCCTATATATCTGGTCCTGTGTCCTAGGCAGCAGGGAAGTAGATGGCGTGCTCAAACTGGAGGAGGCTTCCACACTTCCAGAGGCAGGAAGCTGTGCTGTGGTAAAAAGTAAAAGGCATGTAAATACACAAACATCCCTTGATGAGCCTGATGAGTACATATGCTTTAGAACACATGTGGGCAAGCAGGAATTACAACTCCACCAACGGTTAAAGTTGACCTTCCCAATGAATCTGAGTCTATCTTATATGTATGACTCACCCTGTACCTACAGATTGGTCACCTTAAAGAAAAAAAAACATGCATGTACTGCATCTTAGGAGGCTTTACACATCCAAAATGGCACATTAGGGGCCAACAGTCAGCTTGCAAATAGCATTTGGTTTCTGAGTATGCTGCTGTGCATTCTTGCAATGTTGACCTTTCCCTGACCCCAGCTCAAGTTTGTCTGGCTAAAGCACAGCTAGATCCCCAATGGTAGAAAGACAAAGAAGTAAGTGTTGTCAATTTTTGACTATATTCGCATCACATGCAGTGCTTTGGTAAGATAAATTGTTTTATATTTTCCAGAAATAATGTAAAAGATCGTGTATCGACTGAAAACCTTTCTAAGGACCATTAACTAATGCACCCTGGGAGAGTGTCCATCATTAAGCCCATTCCTCAGACATTAAACACCCGCCTACAACAGTAACCTCCCCTCAAAGCCACTCCCTAGGGGCCTGTGTTCATATCTGCCTGTGAGTCTCATTTCCAAAGTTTCCAATAGCTCACATTAAAACAATCATTACTAATCTGCAGAAATGTCCTGGCTGTCCATGTCGTGTCTGCCAGAGAGGCTCTGTAATGCTACGGGGTGGATCAAAGTCAGGACCATTTCTTCAGCTCTGGTGTATTGTAATTTCGTGGGGAAGCCTCCGCCTGTTTGCAAGCTGAAAATAGGAGTATAAAAATTATTTGGCATTGTGGTCACTACAACAAGCTGCAAAATGAAATATGTACCTGTGATTTATTCTGCATCTTCCTTACTGAATATTTGAGGTCAGACATTTTCTCTAGATCTGCTCCACATCTTTCCTCTCGTCCTCTGCTGCATTCACCTGTCTGGTGAGCTCTTCCCAGATTTGTTTTTTTCGCACTTTGCTGGTTGCTTTGGAATTGCGCCCATATAGCTCATCAAAATGCACTGTTAGCCCACTTGCCAACGCTAGGGTTTGTGCCTCACCAAACCGGCCGCTCAAGTGGCCTTGGCTTAAGGTTCGGCCTAATGGTTGTCCTTCTGGCTCTTCTCTGGTTGGTGGCAATTCAGGGGACATTCTTGGCTGGGTGTGTGGTGAAGAATAGGCCGTCACATCGCTGGAAAAAGAATGGACTGGGCTGGCATTAGGACTGGGGGTCATTGGCTGGGTGGCCACAGAACTTGCAGCCGTGGATGTGGCATAGGTCTCGCTTGTTTCCACGTGTGCCGGTGCCAAATGTGGCTGAGCAGGAAAGGGTGTGCTTGGGGGGCTCGGGCTTCTCGCCCTCTGATTCTTTTTCCCCTTGGAACTTGTGCTCCCTTTGTCTTTGGATGTGGTAGGGCGGGAAACAGGAGAGGGTGTGCTTGGGGGGCTAGGGCTTCTCGCCCTCTGCTTACTTTTCCCATTGGAAGTAGTGTTCCCTTGCACTTTGGATGTGGTAGGGCGGGGAGCAGGAGAGGGTGTGCTTGGGGGGCTTGGGCTTCTCGCCCTCTGCTTACTTTTCCCCTTGGACGCTGTGCTCCCTTGCAGTTTGGATGTGGTTGCCTTCTTCTTGGAGGAAGGTTCTAAACTTTTGCGGGTGCTTGAAGTTTTTGATGGGCCTGGAGTTGTGGGCAATGTAGCCTTGTGGTGGCCACTTTTGCCCCGCGTTTCAGGCATCTTTGAAGTTGATTTGTGCGACCGAGTGCTCGGTCTGGAGGATGATGTGTCCTCATGCCGCTCCGGCCTTTTTGTCTTGCCCTCCTTGGCTGCTGGTTGCTTTCCCCTATTTTTTTTTTGGGTGCCATGATGACATTCACAAAGAGGATGAGCTGTGCGTCCACTACCCTTTAAATACTAATGACTGGGTATGACGCTTATGCGTTCACGTATGCGTGCGTTCGGCCGTGCGCCCAGCCGCGCGCATCCCGGAAACCGCTGGGGCACTGCCTATCTGCTGCAGACAAGAAGAAAGATGGCGCCCACGATCTTCACCCTCCAACAACAAGAGCTCATTATGCTCATAAGTGTATTGTAAGGATGTTGATTGACATCTAATTGCATGCATAGGCCTTAAGGAAGCGCAGGAAGAAACAGTTGTTTTTAAAAGTGATTTTAACTCTGTGCCAAACAGAAGTTAGTGCGCACATGTGCGAACCAACTCACTTGCATCTAGAAGGATAGGTTAAGGCTAGAAATGTGTTGTGGAATGTCATTTAGTCAACTGATCTAATTGTGAATGATATTTGTATGCTGTTTGATCTAACAACTATTTTGATTTTGGTGTTTTTTAGACTATGATGGACAGCAGGTGCGACTACCTGCCCAACGATTTTGAGAAAAGGAAGCTGGCCCTGGAGATCGTGGCCAGGATTCACCAGGACACGGACACCACCTTCACTTTTACGCAGATCATGCAGCACTGGTCGGACCTCAAGCGACTGCTCAAACCCCGGGTGCAGTGATTTTTTGCGACTCATTTTCCAAGTAAGTACATACCGATTGCATGCTAGATCTAACAAACACAGAATGCTTTTCTTTTCTAGTGTCTGAAATGGAGTACCGCATAAGACCCACCCGGAGGCGCGCAGTCCGGCCAGTGCGACATGAATCTGCACCACCTAGTGAAGGTGATGGATCTCCAGGGCCAACTTCCTACCCCTCCTTTGTAGCTGCATCAGACCAGCCCCTGGACCTATCAACAGAGGGGGGGCCTCACCGCATGGGCAGGCAGTCGTACGAAATGACTCAGCCATTACCCTCCAGTATGTGACTCTGATTTTACCACACACAGGTACATGCTATTTTAAAAAAAGCTGATTTCCTTAATCTCTTTTTATAGATGAATATGTAGCGGGTGAACGATCTGGAGCAGAGAGTGCAGCAGATCAAGCCCAGGAGGAACAGGGAGAAGGTGGGTGATGTCACACACACATTCTAAGTGTCATTTGGTTACTGTTCAATCAGACATTAGAATTGAGCCTATTTTAAATCTCTCTACAGCCTCACATTCCCAGCAGTTGCAGGCCCCAGAGCATAAGGTGGTCCCCGAAGCTGAGGTCGCCCACCACCAAAGTAAGTTGTAATGTCAATATTCGAAGTATGTTGAAAATGTCATCATCACCAATCAACCTAAATCCCTTGCCAATGTAATTAGCATAATGACATATGGCCTCATCCATTAATTAATTCCCTAGCATAATGACATATGGTCTCTTCCATTAATGAATTCCTTAGCATAGTGCCATATGGCCTCTTCCATTAATTAATTCCTTAGCATAATGACATATAGTAACATAGTAACATAGTAACATAGTATGTAAGGCTGAATAAAGACTTTAGTCCATCCAGTTCAGCCTGTTTAACTCCTTCCAGTGGTCTAGTAGCCATAGCTGGAAATGTTATTACATGCCAGGAAGGCATCAAGGCCACTTTTGAACGTTTTTACTGTATCCATCATTACTACCTCCTCTGGCAGTGAGTTCCATAGTCTCACTGCTCTTACAGAGAAGAATCCCCTCCTATGTCGGTGAAGAAAGCACCTTTCCTCTAACCTTAGTGGATACCCCCGGATTATGGTTACACTCCGGGGTATAAATAGATTGTGGGACAGATCTTTGTATTGACCCCGAATATATTTATACATAGTTATTAGATCACCCCTCAATCGTCTTTTTTCTAGACTAAATAAACCTAACTTGGACAATCTTTCCGGGTACTCTATCCCCCGCACTCCTTTTATTAACTTTGTTGCCCTTCTTTGAATGTGCTCCAGTTCTGATATGTCCTTCTTAAGCATAGGTGCCCAGAACTGTACACAGTATTCCATATGGGGTCTGACCAGTGACTTGTACAGGGGTAAAATGATGCTCTGGTCATGAGCACCTATGCCCCTCCTGATGCACCCCATGATCCTATTTGCCTTGGCAGCAGCTGCCTGGCATTGATTACTACAGTTGAGCTTATTGTCAACTAAAACCCCTAGGTCCTTTTCCATTGTTGTTTTACCAAGTGTTTCTTTATTTAGTGTGTAATCATGACACAGATTTCTCCTTCCCATGTGCATAACCTTACATTTATCTGTGTTAAACTTCATTTGCCATTTAACTGCCCATGCTTCCAATTTATCTAAATCTGTTTGTAGCTGCCTGCTGTCCTCTTTTGTTTTAATTACTTTACCCAGCTTAGTATCATCTGCAAAGATTGAGACTTTACTGTTTAATCCATACCCAATGTCATTTATATATATATTGAAGAGAATTGGTCCCAGAACTGACCCTTGTGGTACTCCACTAGTAACAGTGATCCAATCTGAGTGTGTACCATTGATAACTACCCTCTGCTTCCGATCATTAAGCCAATTTCCCACCCATTTGCACAGGTTTTCCCCCAGCCAAGCATTCTCATCTTTTTTACCAGCCTTTTATGTGGTACAGTATCAAATGCTTTAGAAAAGTCAAGATATATGATATCCAATGACTCCCCCTGATCCAATCTTGAACTTACCTCCTCATAAAAGCTGATTAGGTTTGTCTGGCAGGAGCGATTCCTCATCATAAATCCATGCTGATATGGAGTAATAAGGTAATTTTCCCCAAGGTGCTCCAGGATAGTATCCCTTAAGAAACCTTCAAACAGCTTGCCCACCACAGATGTTAAGCTTACAGGTCTGTAGTTCCCAGGTTCCCACCTAGATCCCTTTTTGAATATTGGCACCACATTTGCCAAGCGCCAATCCCTCAGAACAGACCCTGTAGTTATGGAATCCACAAATATTAGAAATAACGGCTTGTCTATTACTGTACATAACTCCCTTAAAACACGAGGATGTATGTCATCTGGTCCTGGTGAGTTATCGATTTTTATCTGCTTGAGACGGTGCTGGACTTCTTCCTTGGTTAGACCAGTGACATTTAATGGAGGGTTTCGGTTATTCCACTGCATTTCACTCGGCATGTCAAATTCTTTTGTGAATATAGAAGCAAAGAAGTTGTTGAGCAAATTTGCTTTCTCCTCATTTCTCTCTATAGGGGTCCCCTCTTTGCTTTTCAGGGGGCCCACACCCTCAGGTTTGTACCTTTTATGGTTTATGTAGCTAAAGAATAATTTGGGGTTAGTTTTACTCTCTTTCGCGACCAGTCTTTCTGTCTCCAGCTTAGCTGCCCTTATCTGTTTACATTGTCTATTTTCTTCTTTGTAGTTTTTTAACGCTTCCGCTGTCCCTTCCTGCTTTAAACGTTTAAATGCCTTTTTTTTTGTTGTTTATTGCCCCCTTAACCTTTTTATTTAGCCACATCGGTTTACATGTGTGTCTAATAGTTTTATTCCTGTAAGGTATATATCTGTGACAATGAAAATTAAGTATTCCTTTGAAAGTATCCCATTTAGCGTCCATGCTTTTGTTTTTAAGGACATTTTCCCAGTCAATGCAGTGTAGGGCATTTCTAAGTTGGTCAAACTTTGCATTTTTGAAGTCCCGCGTTTTTGTGGCTCCTTGATAATGCACCCTAGTGACTGCTAATTGGAAATTAATGATATTATGATCACTGCATTGGTGACTAACTAACATTGGTTAGTATTAGGTCCAATATGGCTTTCCCCCTTGTTGGAGCTTGTACTTGTTGTGAAAGGTAGCCATCTTTTGTTTTAGATAAAAAAACTATTACTTTTATGCGAAACACATGTTTCAGCATCCCAGTCTATATCTGAGTAGTTAAAGTCCCCGATACTCACTACCTCATTTAGTTTAGCGGCTATATCTATTTGCCTTAGCATCATATTTTCTATGGATTCGAATATATCTGGAGGTTTATAGCAAACCCCCATCAGTATTTTATTTTTGTTTCTCCCTCCATGTATTTCTACCCATACCGACTCCACATGGTCATTCCCCCCACATATATCCTCCCGCAGAGCAGGCTGTAGAGAGGATTTTACAATTAAGCAGACTCCACCCCCTTTCCGTTTGTTACGGTCACTCCTAAACACACAGTATCCCTGTAAATTTACTGCCCAGTCATAGCTTTCATCCAGCCAGGTCTCTGTTACCCCCACTATGTCATATTGCTCTTCTGTTATTATCAGTTCCAGTTCATCCATTTTATTAGTCAAGCTTCTAGAATTTGTAAGCATGCATTTCAAATGCTTATGACAATTTTGATAATTTTGTAATTTTGTATATTGCCCTTATTCCTGCTAGATGTGCTAACCCCTCCCCCTCTCCACCCCCAGTTTCATGTCTACACCCACTGTCGCTTTCTTTCCTAACTTCCCCTTTGTAACTGCTTTTACCCTCCCCCCCAGTGCTTAGTTTAAACACTCCTCTAACCTTTTAGCTATCCTCTCCCCCAGAACAGATGCACCCTCCCCATTGAGGTGCAACCCATCCCTGCCAAAGAACCTGTAGCCCACTGTGAAGTCTGCCCAGTTCTCTAAGAACCCAAACCCCTCCTTTTTACTCCAATTTTTGAGCCACCTGTTTACCTCTCTAATCTCCCGCTGCCTCTCTGGTGTGGCTCTTGGTACTGGTAGTATTTCTGAGAATACTGCAGTTGAGGTCCTTGCCTTAAGCTTACGGCCTAAGTCCCTGAAATCATTTTAAAGGACCTTCCACCTACTTCTTCCTATGTCATTTGTGCCAATATGCACCATGACCGCTGGGTTCAAGCCAGCCCCTCCCAACAATCTGTCAGCCCGCTCCGCTACATGCCGTACTCTTGCCCCAGGAAGGCAACAGATTGCCCTGTCTGTTCCCCTAATAATAGAGTCACCCACTACCAGCACCTGTCTTGCCTGCCCTGTTCTCCCATTTCCCCTCCCTTTCTTACTGGAGCCGACAGATGTGTCTTGCTGCAGCCTCTTTCATTAATGAATTCCTTAGCATAATGACATATGGCTTCCCTGCAGCGGTGTTTCGGCTGGTGGGCGATATACAGGAGCTCCGAGCTTTGATGGGGACCACAGATTAAGATTTATTCTCTGGGGCCTGCCATGCCTTTGTAAATAGTTGTTTAAATTTTAATAATTTTATTCTTTTAAAATGTTTTTTAATACATTTTAATATTTGCATAAAAAAATTAATGTTGTTAAATAAAAACAGAGTATAAAAACAAAAAATGGCCTACAAATTTGGCAGTTCATAATAAAAAAACAAGATAAAACTTGTTTCTGTCTCATTTTATGTTCTAGAAAAATTCATTACGGGTTGGTTACAGGAAAACGTAGGAAGAACTAAAAATAAAAGAGCGCAAAGTGAAGAATATAGAAACCGCGATAGAATTGAGGTAAGCATTATGTGCGCAAAGTGAAGAATATAGAAACCGCGATGGAATTGAGGTAAGCATTAGGTGCGCAAAGTGAAGAATATACAAACCGCGATGGAATTGAGGTAAGCATTAGGTGCGCAAAGTGAAGAATATACAAACCGCGATGGAATTGAGGTAAGCACTGTAGCAGAAGTGCGTGAGAAAAAAATTGAGACAGGCACATGAATGAGTTAATTTTGGTGTGCGCATGCGTAAGGTCGGAAAGATCTCCATCTGGACGTTTATTTATAGAAAAATGAATTCGAAATCTAACGGGAAGCGTAAATAATTCGTTAGAGGCGATGTTGGAAAAAGCAAAAAAACAAGCCTACATTGTTTCCTAAGTAACGTAAACGAAAAACGAAAGCTGAAAAATGACATTCTCGTTGGCGTATGCAGCGACAAACACTTTACAGAAGGCTTCCAATGCATGCTTAGAATCGTGCGTACACTCATATGTGTCATAAAAACAAATGAGACCCACAAAGCCTGAAGTAGTAAACAATACACAATTTGTTAAATTAATTTTTCAACATAACCTCATGTGGTCTGAACAAGTGATCACTCAATTAGTATTTATTATTAAACACAAAGAAGCCTTACGTGGCTTTAACTAGTGGACACTCAACTTTGTGTTATTAAACACAAAAGAGCCTCATGTGGCCTGAACAAGTGGACACTACACACATCTTTTTTTCTTTTTTCAATAGAGCCTCACATGGCCTGAACAAGTGGTCACTCAATTACTATTTGTTATTAAACACAAAATATTTTTTTTCCAAAAAGCCTCACATGTACTTTACATATGGATACTCAATAACTATTTGTTATTAAGCACAAAAGGGCTTCACTTGGCCTAAACAAGTGGACACTTAACTCCTATGGGCCTAATTTATTATGTGTGCCTGGTCCTGTTTTTTTTTGGGCCATACTGCCAGTTCCACAGCGCAAGAATGTAAGCATTCTCTGGTGTAGCGCTGTGGTCTGCATTGGTATTAATAGATGCTACCCATTTAGTGTTCATTGTTACACTACGTAGTGGCTGGCCTATATCAGCACCTGTTGTGGCACCTGCTAGTTATAGAGGGTGTTGTTAATTATAGCAATAAATGCTTTAATCCAGTTTAGCCCATTGTGCTCTATTAGAATTTCTACTACAGCTCCACGTTTTATCTGGCGCTGCTAAAACCAGCGTGCCTGGTGCAGCGTTCTTTTTAGCATTCCTATTTAAATAAGACACTAGCCAGCAGCTGCACCGGCGTAAGGATTTTTCAAGTTGTTAAATTGGATGCTGAGTCAAAAAAAGTGGCGCTGTGCAGTGCTGATGCTTTTTAAATAAGGAAAGGTTTGAGAACACAGCTATAAGACCACCCATCAGTGTTGTCAGCAAAGTATTGCAGAACTATAGCAATTTTAAGACATTTACTGACAGTCACATCTAAATAAGACCTGTTTTAGTGTAAAAAGTGAACTGGCCACAGCACAGTGAGAACTTCTTCGCTCACTTAAACCGGACCTTCACCATGATTTAATGAAAAGCCCAAACTCTTAAAAAACAATTCCTCAGCATCTAAAATTAATATATTTTACATGTTTAGTCACTAATTTATTATACTTTCCCCCACTGGGCTGCAACTCTGTTCGGGAATTTAGGATACGGGCGCCGCCATCTTGACTCAGAAGCATCACACTTACTGAGGAGAGGAGAGTGGGATAAGGTACAGGGGGGCGGGTTATAGCTGTGCTTTGCTCAGACAGAGCAGAGCTGGGGTCAGGGAAAGGTCAGCAGTCCCAGAATGCAGAGCAGCACAGTCACTTCCTGTTTGCAGGCACTTCCTGTTTGCAGGCTGCCTGCAAAAATGGCAGCTTCCATAAGCCGCCATCTTGGATGTTTAAAGGCTTATAAAATGCAGTAGATGCAGGTAGGATGATTTTTAATGTGAGCAATCTGTATGTACAGGGTGTGGGAAACATATAAGATAGACTCTTATTTAGAGTGAAGGTCCGCTTTCAGTGCAATTCAGCATTGTTTTAGCTGTGCAAGATATTTGTAACAAAAAATGTGAGGGAAAAAATATGCCCTAGTGACTTGTGCTGAATTGTCCCCAATATGCTAATTAGATTAATTGTTTTTCTGAATCCAGGTTGCTCTACCTAGTTGCTCTTTCCACTAAGTAGTTACTCATCAGTTACCCATTCATCAGTACGGGTGTAGTCAGGCATCAGGTGAGCTGCTTGCTTTCTTATTATTGCCTTTGGGTTTACAGGAGACCTATGTGATCCACAGCACTGTTTAACAACACCCTCTAAAACTAACGCACTAACTGCAATTTGGCATATTAAAGTGAATCTTCTCTCTGAATAAGAGCCTATCTTGTATGTTTCACCCACCCTGTACCTACAAATCATCCACATTAAACATCATCCTACCTGCACATACTGCCTTTTCTGGGTTTTTAAACATCCAAGATGGTGGTCCATGGAGTTTCGGACTGTCTGCAGAAAGGAAGTGTCTTATGACTATGCTCTCTGCATTCTGGGATTGCTGTCCTTTTCCTGACCCCAGCACTGCTCTGTCTGTGCAACGCACAGCTATAACCCACCCCCTGCATTCCTCTCCTTTCCTCTTCTTAGCATTTTCATGCTTCTGAAATAATATGGCAGCACCCGTATCTCAGAGTCCTAGTGGGTCGGGGGGGAAGAATAATAAGTGGCTAAAGACTTTAAATATATTAATTTTAGATGCTGGGAAATTGTTGGAAGTTGCATCATATGTCTTCAGCATTCTGTATTCACAGGTTCAAGTTGTAATTGATGCTCTTCGGACATGACAGTTAAAGGAGCACTATCGTGAAAAAATGTCCCATTAATAAAAATCCATAAAGATATGCTGGATGGTGGGAGGAGAGGTCACTTGTACATCTAGCATCAAGAAATATACAGCCAGGCTTGTTTTTTAAGGAAGAGCAAATCGGGTGACAGGTTCTGTCACCCCTATACACTAAACCTGTCACCCCTGGATTTTATTCCTACCAGAAGAAGAAAACTACAAGTTTGGCACCTTGACACCTAAAGAGGACCCAAAGTACTAACATATCACTTAGAGAATAAGTAAAGAAAAATAATAAATGGTAATATAAACCAAGTGCTAATTATAAAAATTGGCTGTATCACCTGTCAGTAATGAGGGAAATGTCCCATCTGAAATTTAATCCTGGGGAGACCTGGGGCCCAAGGTGAAAATCCAGTAAGCTTCTCTGGCCAGCAGCTTCTTATGGAGGCCACCCACTCTGGGCCCTAAGGAGACTCTCTAAATAGCGCTAATTTTAAGGTTAACCGGCTGATTATTATGCTGCTCTTTATGATGCCGGGCTATATTGGAGCTCCTCGGCCTATCCAGTTTATCAATGTCCTGGAGGTGTTCCGCAAACCGAATCTTACGTTTGCGTGAGGTGCATCCTACATGTTGTTTGCCGCAAAGATTATAGGTGACAAGGTAAACCACAGATCGAGAATTACAGTGCTATAAGGTCTTAATCCTATATTGTATGCCTGTAACAGTGAAGTTAAAGAACTTACCTTTATCTACCCGATGGCACATACCACAGCCATATATTTTATTATGTATACTTGATGTAACTGAAGATCTCCTATCTATGATTAAGGTCCCCTAGTGTCTGAAACGCATCAGAGGACTCTGCACTTTAGTACTTACCTGGGTCTAGTATGAATGTTTTTATGGCTTCAACATGAACTTTATTATATGGAGATGCTTTTAAACTTATTTAATAAAAGTTGGACTTTTAAGGAGTGCGGACCATTCACCCCTTTTAAAGTGGACCTATAACCAGGATTTTCACTTTCGTGGTGATAAATTCTTCTCTGTCCCCCCAGATGCCATTCCCATGGCACGTACACTAGCTCTCATCCAATCAGTGCTTTATGCTGTGCATATTAATGCACGGCTTAAAGCCATTGTTTTGAACAAAAGGGTTGATTCAGAGAAAAAAAAAAGACTTTCGTTTTTGTGACGTTCTGTTTTTTTTTTTTATTTTCCCGCTCGCGTATGAGTGTACGAGTGATTCTAAGCATACATCGCAAGCCTTCAGTAAAGTCTTTGTCCGTTTATATGCCAACGAGAATGTAATTTTCCAGATTTCGTTTACCGTTTATGTTACTTATGTTACAATGTAGGCTTTCGTTTTTGCCCTTTTTCCATCGTCTCCTCCCACGAATCTATAAATAATCATCCCAACGAGAATCCTTACGACCTTACGCCTGCGCACTACAAACTTAACTCATTAATGTGCTCGCCTACATATTTGGTTCACTAAATTCTGCTACAATACTTAGCTAAATCACTTCGCGGTCTCATTCTTCTTGCATTTCCCACCCTTAAAACTTACCTAAATCATTCCCGGTCTCATTCTTCTTGCATTTCCCACCCCTAAAACTTACCTAAATCACTTCGCGGTCAGTATATTCTTGCATTTCCCACCCCTAAAACTTACCTAAATCACTTTGCGGTCTCATTCTTCTTGCATTTCCCACCCCTAAAACTTACCTAAATCACTTCGCAGTCAGTATCTTCTTGAAATACCCACCCCTAAAACTTACCTAAATCACTTCGCGGTCTCATTCTTCTTGCATTTCCCACCCCTAAAACTTACCTAAATCACTTCGCGGTCAGTATATTCTTGCATTTCCCACCCCTAAAACTTACCTAAATCACTTCGCGGTCAGGCGAATCTTCATATCTGAATTTTCCTTTTTTCATTCGTTTTGTGGGAACCAACCATTAATGAATGTATTTCGAAAAGTAAATCACACAGAAACTGTTTATTTTTCTTGCCGATTTTTTAAACTTTTTTTGTTAAAATTTGACTTTTTTTTTAAAACTATCAAATTTATAAAATTAAAAAAAAATATATATAAATGTTTTTAAATATATACAATGCAATGGCAGGCCCCAGAACATTATTCTTCATCTGTGGTCCTCAACGAGTCGCGCAGCTCCTGCATCTCGCCCACCAACTGAAGGACCTCTGGCACGTGTGGTCCCTGTATAAAACAGAAAAATGAATTATTTGTTGGCAAATACATGTTTAAAAGCTGTGGATGGAATGTTTATTAGGTTGCAAGCTAACTCATGAGGCCATATGTCATTATGGTAAGGAATTAATCAAAGGAAGAGGTCATATGTCATTATGCTATTAATCAAAGGACGAGGCCATATGTCATTATGCTAAGGAATTTTAGAGAAAATGGGCAACCATACCCTAGTTGCCCCTTATGGTGAATCCGGGTTCATGCTCCACCCGGTGTATTTATATCAAGTCTTTGGCCATAGCCACACTTCTATTGTTGTTAGGTACAAATTTTATTCTGTTCACAACAATTAATTAAAAGGGACCATGTCCCATAAAATTATGTTACACAATTATATGCAATTCTTACATGTATACAATGCTTGTCTCTATCAAATACATACACATAAGTACATTACTTGTCCCCCATTTTGGTGAGTTAATTGTTTCATTATGTGTCCTGTTGTTGGATCAAATGATTCTTTATACACCCTTTCGGACAGACATGTTTCGCATGCTGCTCCGGCTTTCTCAATGTCCTTATGGGTATATAGGGGAGCAAACAATAATCCTCATTAGTAACATATTAATCTTTATATAATCTATTTTTATTTTAAAAAAATAGCATACAGTATAGTCTATCGTTAATTTACCTTCAAAGATTGAATCCAACACATTGTTTACTGTCTGATATATTGTATATGTGTATACAAACATCATTTTTCCAAGAGGAACATGGAAAGGCACCACTGTCAATTTAGAAATATATTCCATCCTGGCCCTTTAAATAGAATAGAATAGTGCTTTTATGGTATTTTGAACGGGATAAGAATATTGCCCCCTCAACTAAATCCAGAGGTAAAAGTAATCTTATGAAATTACCTGGTAAGTTGCAGGAAAATTGTTTCCAAGCGACATATTCTATAACCAATTGGACGATTATTCTAAAAGACATTAAATGAGAGGATTATTTTCCTCCACTATATTGGTTCTCCCATATGTTAATTGTAAGAGTTTCCTTTAAAAAGCTCGGGGCGAGCTGCCCCGCCCGCTCGTGCCGGAAATGACGCGCCGGAAGTGACATCTCACTGCTCACCCCGAGTCCCGGAACGCAAATGCCCTCCATCCTGGCCTAGGCCGGATGTGACGCATTGCGTCACCGGCCAGATGCGCATGAGACTCAGTCTCATATGCCGGTGCCATCTTACTGGAGCCCGATATGCGCGCTGAATGCAGTTCCCCTCCTCTGCCCCTTCCCCCTGCCGGAACCAAAAAAGCCTCACATTGGTACACAGCATCTATGAGTTCTAGTCCACATTCCATACAGATTTACAAGATCATCTATTAAATTGTGGTGCCCATCTCTTCAATGTCCTATTCTAAATATAGAAACTATAATCCATGTTATTCTTAGTTGGCTACAAACATTTGATAATACAATAATTTGGGACATCCACACTTGTTTTTTTGTACTCGGAATGGTTATTATGAGTGATAATAATTTATGCCTTATGCTTATAAAATATGCAAATAATTTGATCTGATTGGAGGGATGGGGAAGGCAGGGAGAGGGGGGGGGGGGTTCAGCTTTTCTGGTCCTGCAGTTTTTTATTCACATATTGATTTTGTCATATAAGTGTCATATAACTGATTAATCACATATTTTGTCATGTACCTGATTGATCACATATTTATTGATTGTACTGTGGTGCCCCCTCCCGGCATTACATCATCATGTTCCCATACATACATATGTCTCATATTTTTACAAATATCATACATCTCTTATGTTTCTCCTTTTAAACTATGTCCTCCCTATGCTATTTAAAGGGTTTTTTTGACTCTATAATTTTGTTATTCACTTAAGTTTATTGGGGCATTCAGGATTCACAGAAATGGGGCAAAGCTGAGAGTGTCATTCAGCCCCGGATACCAGGAGGCCCCAAGTCTGTGAATCCAGCGCGCCTCCATCTGCAGAGTAATTATTTGAATATCCCCTCCCCCTTGAGTACTATGTATGTGGTCCAATCCATGAAAGTTGAGGGAAATGGGATTTTTATTATGGTGGAGTGCAAAATGGCGACCCACCGGTGTTTTCAGATTACCCGTTTTTATGTTGTATTGGTGCTCGTACATTCGCCGTTTAAATGGGCGATTCGTTTTCCCTACATAATAGCATCCACAACCACACGTCAGTAGATAAACAACGTCAGTTGTAGAACAATTGATGTAGTGTCTTGGCTTATATTCACCTATGTTTTCTGCTTTAATTGTAGTCCCTACTATTAGATAGCGGCACATGCTACATCCGTCACATCTATAAGTGCCCTTCTGTTTACAGCACTGTTCTTTCCTTCCAGTATCATAGTGACTATGTACCAGATGATCCCTAAGATTTGGGGATCGTCTAAAAGTTATTTTAGGTTCTTTAGGTAAGAAGGTACTCAAGTAAGTGTCATTTAATAAAATTGGCCAATGCTTTCTTAATATATGCCGTATTTCCCTATGTGACTCCGTGTAAGTTAATAAGTGCTGGATGTTTCGGAGTTTTATCACGTTTAGGTTTGTACAATAAAGTCTGCCTATCCAATTTTTTTGTCTTCTTATATGCTCGTTAGAGCACCAAAAGTTCATAACCCCGTTCCAATAGTCTATGCCTAATTCTATTTGCTTCGAGCTGGTAATAAGAAGAGGTTGTGGGTTAAAATAAAATCGAGGAGCCAAAGCAGGAACAGATTGTGGTCGTGCTCCTCTATATCCAACTCACTAAGAAAGTGTTCTACCGCCTGTAGCCCCAGTTTATGTGGGATGCTGGAATACAGGGCCTCCACATCCAGAGTCACCAGGGAGGCCTCAGGGCTCACCCATAGATCGTCAAGAATACGGACAATATGGCCCGTATCCTTGACATAGGAAGGTAGGCCTGCTACCAGGGGCTGCAGGTGCTGATCCACATATCGGCTGGCATTTTCCGTAAGGGCCCCCATGCCCGAAACAATAGGACGGCCCGGAGGCATCGTCATAGACTTATGCACTTTAGGAAGTGCATAAAAGGTTGGAATTTTCTGGCATGGGGACTCCAGAAAGCCAGCCTTGTAGGCATCTATCACCCCCCGATCTCGGGCAATGTTGGATGATAAGATGGTATTCCTGGGCATCCCCAGCAAGTCTGGACGCGGAGGCCCTCATGTACCAGCTTTTGTTTTTCAATATCCACATACACATGGCCTCGTATTGGTCTACTGACATTACTACAATGTTACCCCCCTTATCAGCAGGTTTTACAATGATTTGATGGTTTGATTCTAATTCATTTAGTGCGTTTTGTAGCCTAATGCTTAAATTGGATTGGTGTTTGGGTTTCTTCGACAGTTGTTCCACCTCCGCTGTCACCAAATTGGTGAAGGTTGCCACATTGTGGTTGATACCCAGGGGTGAATAATATGATGATGCTTTTTTGAACTTTCTCTTTGTGGTGTCCCCTACATGGAAGCCTGCTACTTCCATAGCAAGGTCCTCCATGTCTTTTTGTAGTTCTTGTTCTGTGGGTATACATTCTACATTAGTTATTTCCCCATCTTTGGGCATATAGTGTGAAATTTACACACTATCTTTCGCGAAAAGAGATTTAAATCTTTTATGGTTTCAAAGACATCAAAGCTTTTCGTTGGGCAGTAATTAAGTCCTAGTCTCAGGAGTTCGCACTGATCTTCGGTTAAGACATAATTTGACAGATTGATTATATCTGTTTTTTTATCCTTATCATCCTTTTGTGTATTTACTGTCTGTTTTGACATTTTATTTTCTACCTGTGTGGATGTGCTGGGAATAAGGTTAGCTTTTTCGCCATTTGTGTCGGGCGATCTTCTGCGGGCTTCTTTTCTCCGGATGTTTCTATTTGCGTTCTGCCACCTCCTAAAAAATCCCGTTTCGTGTTGGCTTGTCTACTCTGGTCCTCCCTAGATGTATTACCTTCTTCTATTTTCCATTTATTAGCATTCATTTGAGGTTCCTCTTGGTTATATAATGGAATCTCCCGTTGTGGGGGCCCTCTACGGGGTTTCCTATCCCGTTCATACCTCTGCTTGAACCTGCGCTGTGGACCCCAGGTATCAGAACCATGGGGCATTGATCTTTCCCTGGATGAAGATGTGTCAGAGGAATTGGAGACCCGCCCTGGATGGTCTCTTCTCCCTCTGCCCTGGGCCTGTGATTCTGGCCAGATGTATGCCTCTTTTTCTTATAGGCTAATTTATCTCTGATCAGCTTTTTTTCTTTCATGTGAATTAATTCTTTATTTAATTTTTCTATTGATTCTTGAATGTTCTGATCTCTTTGATGAAATCTTTCATCTTTCTGTTTTTCCTCAAATGTATCTATCACCGATTTTATCTGATCAGTTATTAAAGTTAGTTGTTTGGTATGATGATTAATTAAAATCCTTATTAATTGTAAAGAGCATTCCTGCAGGGTTGCCTCCCAACATTGTTTGAATGCTTCATCGGGTGATCCTACTTGGGGAAAGAGCCGGATCCTTAGGCCCTTTGTGACTAGTCTGTTTTCAAGATACTCATTCAAGTATTGTATGTCCCACCATAGTTGTTGACTTGGAAACAATTTTCCTGCAACCTACCAGGTAATTTCATAAGATTACTTTTACGTCTGGATTTAGTTGAGGGGGCAATATTCTTATCCCATTCAAAATACCATAAAAGCACTATTCTATTCTATTTAAAGGGCCAGGACGGAATATATTTCTAAATTGACAGTGGTGCCTTTCCATGTTCCTCTTGGAAAAATGATGTTTGTATACACATATACAATATATCAGACAGTAAACAATGTGTTGGATTCAATCTTTGAAGGTAAATTAACGATAGACTATACTGTATGCTATTTTTTTTTTTTTTTAATAAAAATAGATTATATTAAGATTAATATGTTACTAATGAGGATTAATGTTTGCTCCCCTATATACCCATAAGGACATTGAGAAAGTCGGAGCAGCATGCAAAACATGTCTGTCCGAAAGGGTGTATAAAGAATCATTTGATCCAACAACAGGACACATAATGAAACAATTAACTCACCAAAATGGGGGGCAAGCAGTTGTATACATGTAAGAATTGCATATAATTGTGTAACACAATTTTATGGGACATGGTCCCTTTTAATTAATTGTTGTGAACAGAATAAAATTTGTATTATGCTAAGGAATTATTCAAAGGAAGAGGCCATATGTCATTATGCTAATGAATTAATCAAAGGAAAAGGTCATATGTCATTATGATAAGGAATTAATCAAAGGAAGAGGCCATATGTCATTATGCTAAGAAATTAATCAAAGGAAGAGGCCATATGTCATTATGCTAAGGAATTATTCAAAGGGAGAGGCCATATGTCATTATGCTAAGTAATTAATCAAAGGAAGAGGCCATATGTCATTATGCTAATGCTATTGACTATGGCTTTAGGTATCTTGGTGATCATGTCAATTCACACTTACTCAAAATAATTACATTACTACTTACTTCGTTGGTGGGCGAGCTCTGCTTCGGGGACCACCCTCTGCTCTGGGACCTGTCACTGCTGGGAATTTGAGGCTGTAGAGACATTTAAAATAGGGTCACTTTTAATGTCTTAGTCAACAGTAAGCAAATGACAATTTGAATGTGTGTGACATCACCCACCTTCTCCATGTTCCTCCTGGGCATGATCTGCTGCCCTCTCAGCTCCCGATCTTTCACCTGCTACATAATCATCTAGAAAAAGAGATTAAGGGAATCAGCTTTGCTTTTAATAGCATGTATGTGTGTGCGGTTACATTAAGAGTCACATACCAAAGGCTATTGGCTCTGTCGCTTGGGCCAACTCCCTGCCCACGCCGTGACGCCCCTCCTCTGTAGAAAGGTTCAGGGGGTGGTCGGAGGCTGCTACAGAGGAGGGGGTAGGAACGTCGCCCTGGAGATCCAGCACCTTCACTTTCTGCTGCAGATTCATGCAGCACTGGCCGGCCTGTGCGCCTCCGGGTGCGTCGGATTCGGTCCTCCATTTCCAGCACTAGAAAAGAAAAGCATTTATAAATAAAGGCTTACCTTCTGTATTAGTTACATCTAGCATGCAATCACTATGTACTTACTTGGGAAATGGAGCCCGAAAAATCGCCGCACCCGGGGCATGTGTAGTCGCTTCAGGTCCGACCAATGCTGCATGATCTGCGTATGGGTGAAGGTGGTGTCCGTCTCCTGCTGGATCCGGGAAACGATCTCCAGGGCGATGTTCCTCTTCTCGAATGCGCTGGGCAGGTAGTCGTACCTGCGCTGAAGCATGGTCTAAAAAACACAAAACAAAAATAGTTGTTAGATCAAACTGCATACAAATATCTGTCACAATTCGAACAGTTGACTAAATAACATTCCCAAACACATTTCTAGCCTCAAACTATCCTTCTAGATGCAAGTGACTTGGTACGCACATGTGCGCACTAACTTCTGTTTGGCACGGAGTTTAAAAAACTTTTAAAAACAACTGTTTCTTCCTGCTCTTCCTTAAGGCCTAGGTATGCATTTAGATGACAAATCAAATTCCTTACAGAACACTTACGAGCATAATCAGCTCCTGTTGTTGGCGGGTGAAGATCGTGGGCGCCACCTTGCTTCTTGTCCACAGCAGATAAGTAATACCCCAGTGGTTTCCGTGTTCCACACGGCCGGACGAAGGGCTGTACACACGCGAACGCGTAAGCGGCATACCTAGTCATTAGTATATAAAGGGTCCTGGACACACAGCTCATTCTCTTTGAGATTGTCAACATGGCACCGAAAAAACAGCGCTAAGGCCACACTAGCCAAGGAGGCCACCAGCAAAAGGGCCCAGCGGCATGAGAATCCTTCTTCCTCAGGTCCGACCACTCAGTCACACCAAGCTACTCCCAAGGTGCATGAAATGTGCAGCCAAAGTGGGCAACACAAGGCGACATTGGCCACCAAGGCCGCAACATCTAAACCAAATACCAAAGCCAAGGATGGAGCAGCAAAGAAGAAGGCACCAACATCAAAGCAGGCAGGTATGACCACGTACAAGGCCACTAAGAAGCAGATGGTGAGAAGCCCCTGCCCAACAAGAACACCCTCTCCTCCTCCCCGCCCTACCACATCCCTTCATAAACCGCGCTCCAGTGGCAAGGCCGGTAAGAGCCAGCGTGCCCGAATCCCCAGCCCAGCCAGCACTGCCTCTCCTGCTCCATGTGCCAGTACATTGCATGGCCAAAGGAGCACCAGTGGCAAGGCCAGTAAGAGCCAGCATGCCAGAAGCCCCAGCCCAGCCAGCACTGTCTCTCCTGCTCCACATGCCAGTACATCGCATCATAAACAGAGCACCAGTGGCAAGGCCAGTAACAGCCAATGTGCCAGAAGCCCCAGCCCAGTCAGCAGTGTCTCTCCTGCTCCATGTAGCAGAGCATCACATTTCATCACCACAGAGCCAGCCCAGAATGTCCCCCGAATTGCCAACAAACAGATGTAGAACAGCAAGCAATAGGCCGAACATTGCGGCGAGGACAGTTGAATGGCAGGTTTGGTGAGGCCCAAACTCTCGCATTGGCAAGTGGCCTCACACTCCATTATGATGAGCTATATGGGCGACATTCAAAATCTACAAGCAAAATGAGAAAGACACAAATATTGGAGGAGCTCACCAGACAGGTCAATGCAGTGGGGGAGGAGATTAAAGATGTGGAGCAGATACAGTGCAAAATATCTGACCTGAAGTATGCAGCACGGAAGAAACAGAATAAACGGCGCAATCACAGGTACATATTTGAGTTGTGCATTTTGCTGCTTGTTGTCTTGACCACAATGCCCTAAATTTGTTAACATCTATTTTTCAGCTTACAAACTGGCGGAGGCTTCCCCACCAAATTACAGTATACACAAGCTGAGGAGATGGTGCTGGCATTAATACACCCCGTCGCTTTAGAGGGCCTCTCTGGCAGACGGGACACGAATATCTATACCATTCCTGCAGATTAGTAATGTTTGTTTGAATGTGAAATGTTGTAAACGTGTGAAATGAGGCTCACAGGCAGATATGAACACATGCCCCTAGGGAGTGGCTTGGAGGGGAGTTTACTGTTTTAGCTGGATGTTTAATGTCTGAGGAATGGTCATTTTAAAGGTTGGCAGCCCATACACGACCTTGGACAGGATTTATGGTCACTATTAAACTCTTTATTTTAGCAAAGCACTGCCTGTTATGTGAATCAAGTAAATCATGCACATGAGGATTAGGGCAACCTCAGGTAAGCTGCTCCCATTTTATCTATTGCATTGTATGTCCCAAATGGGACTCTCATAGATTAGAGTTAGGGCTGTACCCATAGAGGCACCTTGGCATGGTGGTGCAGCTTAAACATACTTCTGCAGATGTGTGTGACCGAGCCTCTGTTTTTACCAGATTTAGAGACAGATTATAGGTTGGTCTGCAAGCTAACATGGTTGAGTGCTGCGGCTCCTTTAAGTCTTTAGTAACCTAATTGCCCTGCTGACTTGCACCTCCCAGGTTAGTTATAAAATGGTCTGAGCAGCTGCCACTCCCCCTTTGTTCACTTTGAATTTGTGCAAGCACATGGGGTGTGGGGTCTAGGCTGTATTGCAAGGTCTTGACCCTTCCACCCCATAGCTTGCACATGAGGTTTAGGGCAACCTCAGGTAAGCTGCTCCCATTTTATCTATTGCATTGTATGTCCCAAATGGGGCTCTCATAGATTAGAGTTAGGACTGCACCCATAGAGGCACCTTGGCGCGGTGGTGCAGCTTAAACATACTTCTGCAGATGTGTGTGACCGAGCCTCTGTTTTTACCAGATTTAGAGACAGATTATAGGTTGGTCTGCAAGCTAACATGGTTAGCCGCCGCCGCCGCCTCCCTCGCGCCCCTCTAGACGTGCACGCGCCCGCGCCGGCCGTCTGTGAATGGCCGGCGCGGGCACGCGCGCGTCAAGAGGGACGCGCGGGAGGCGGCGGCGGAGGAGCCGCTTGTCCGCGGCTTGTCCGTCGGCGCGGGGAGAGGTGAGTTTGGGGGGTTCGGGGGGGTTTCACACAGCGGGGCACCCAGATCGGGGGTGCCCCACCGAAGTGGACCAAGACCCAGGATAGTCAAAATCCTGGGTGTTGGTCCACTTTAAGTCTTTAGTAAATCATAGACAACACTTACTTCTTTGTCTTTATACCACTTGGGTTGCAGCTGTGCTTTGGTCTTACAAACTTGATCTGGGGTCAGGGAAAGGTCTACATAGGAAGAATGCCCACCAGCATACTCTGAAGCCAAATGCTATTTGCAAGTGTGGGCCCCTAATGGCCCATTTGGGATGTGTTAAGCCTCATAACATGCAGTACATGCATGTTTGTAGTATTTAAGGTGACCAATGTGTATGTACAGGGTGAGGCATACATATCAGAGATACTGACATTCATAGTGAAGGTCACCTTGGACCGTTGGGGGAGTTGGCATTCCTGCTTGCCCACGTGTTTTTTAAAGCACATTTAGTAATCCAGATCAGCAATGGATTTTTGTGTGTTTACGTGCCTTTTAATTTTAAACCCAGCCCAGCATCCAGCCTCTGAAAGTGTGGAAGCCTCCTCCAGTTTGAGCACGCCGTCTACTTCCCTGCTGCCTAGGACCCAGGAACAGATATATAGGGTAAGTGGACTTGGATGAAACTGCTGATGCATGTGAATGAACATTACCAATTTGCATAACAAATGTATATAGGGCACAAACTGAAACTTTATTTTCACATGTCCCAACAGACCCACACACTGATGGATGAAATCCAGGAGATGGAGGAGGATGTCAGCTTGATGGGACCTTCAGAACTGACCCCCCTGGAACCTAATGTGCCACTGTCCCAGCATGCACCAAATCGTCTGCAGCAGAGTGAAGCTGGACGCATGCTGCCAGCCCATCGTGGTCAGCAGGCTGAGACTGAGCCTACAGTCCACAGTGGTAGCTCTGCTGCAGAGGTTTTGCCGAGCACATCTGGGACTCTTACTCGCCCTAGAGGTCCAGCATCTGCAGGCGCTCAAACCCGGGGAATTGGTAGACGTAGTCAACAACGTAGACCAGTTTCCCAGGGTGTGGTACATGCCGATCCTGAGGTCAGCGTGGCGCCATGACAGCTGTTACTTTCGGCAGGTGACTCAAAGAACCACAGAGCAGCTTACTGCACAATTAGAGACATTCAATTATACATTTACCACCATGCTGACTGAATTTAGGACGAGCAACAGCCAGATGGCCACCTTAAGTAATAACTTCACTGCCATGCTCGAGGAAGTTAGAACAAGCAATAGACAGATGCTGCAACAGTGGCAGATTATGAATGCCACACATGGCCAGGTGTTTGGCCACCTCCAAGGCCCACCACCAGGTTTTTATGCCCAACATCCATATTAACACCTATTTGACCTGTATCTGCTCCACATCTTTCCTCTACATGCCCACTCTATTGACCTGTCTGGTGAGCTCTACCAAGATTGCCTTTTTTTATGGCTTTGCTTCTTTGATTTAGAAGGTTGCCCTTATAGCTCATTAGAGTGCTAACATACCCCACTAGCCAATGCCTGAGCTAAAGTCTCACTGAAGCGGCCACTCAAGCTGCCACGCTGCAGGCTTGGGCCTAATGAAATTGTGGCTGCCTCATCCTGTTTGTTGGCAATATTGGGGGACATTCTTGGCTGTGAAACAACTACATTTGGCCATGGCAAAGATTTGACTGGACTGGCATTAGGACTGGGGGTTATTGTTTGGGTGGGCCACTAACTTACAGGCGTGGATGTGGCATATGTATGACTGCTTTCCACTTGTGCCTGTGGCAAATGTGGCCAAGCAGGAGAGGGTGTGTATGATTTATATCAAATATATTGAATGTGACTTTAGCTGTTGTTGACTAAGTTGATGCATTAATGTTTGGGTTATTTTGAGATTACTGAAGGTTTTTAAAAACAAACATGCGAAAAATAAAATGCAACAGGCCAAAAGCCCTCTCCACAACGGCCCGGGTCTTGCGGTGCGCCTGATTGTAGGCATCCTGGGCCGCATTCTGTGGCCTACGGACGGGCGTCATCAGCCAGGGAAGTAGCGGATAGCCGGAATCCCCTGAAAGAATAAGAAAATACTTACATAAATTACACATTCAAAACCACAATATTTTTACAAGTGGTCGTTCACCCTGACTAAGAGCTTATATGTTAGCCACACCCTGTACATACAGATTGCTCACATTAAAAATCAGCCTACCTGCATCTACTGCATGTTATGAGCCTTTAAACATCAAAGATAGCGGCTCAGGGCAAATCAGGCAGCCTGCAAACAGGAAGTGGCCTCTGACTGTGCTGCTCTGCATTCTGAGATGTCTGACTTTTTCCAGACCCCAGCTCTGCTCTGTCTGAGCAAAGCACAGCTCTAACCCGCCCCTGCACTTTATCCCGCTCTCCTCTCCTCAGTAAGTGTCATGCATCTGGGCAAAGATGGCGCCGACCCTATCCTAAAGTCAAGAACAGAATTGCAGCCCAGTGTGGGAAAGAATAATAAGTAAGTTACTAGAAACTAGAAATATATTATTTAGAAATGCTGGGAATCAGTTTTTAAGGGTTTGTGCATTGCTAAAGATCATTGTTAAGGTCCGGTTTAACATGTCATCAAGGGGTCAAAACAGCCATAGGTTAAGACATGGGTCATCAACTATATTCATAGGCATACAGTGAAAAGGGAATGACGTAATTTGTGGAAACTTACCAAGGAGCCATCCACCTGATAATTTTCCAGACTCAAACCGACGGTATAATCCTGATTTCCGCAAGATGTATGCATCATGGGATGACTTGCACATTCAGTGAGTGGCCCATTTTGCGGTTCCTGGCAAAAAATATATATATATTAGCAAGGCAAGGTAAACTACTCAAACACTAACTCCTAACACCCTCCAAAAATATGTTGTACAAATAACACTAAGTACATAAGTAGTTTTAAACCCAAAAAGTATATCTATGTTGGAGAAAATAAAGATTAACATTGGAATGACTAATTAAGGTCCACATTAAAATGTTTGGCTAAGGCCTACATTAAAAACATTGCTGAAGGTATACACAGTCAAATGAGGCACATGGACACTTGAGAAGGAGGGATTAAGCTATACACGATCAAATGGGGCACAGGGACACTTGAGAAGGAGGGATTAAGCTATACACGGTGGAATGGGGCACATGGACAATTTACAAGGAGGGATTAAGCTATACACGGTCAAATGGGGCACAGGGACACTTGAGAAGGAGGGATTAAGCTATACACGGTTAAATGGGGCACAGGGACACTTGAGAAGGAGGGATTAAGCTATACACGGTCAAATGGGGCACAGGGACAATTTACAAGGAGGGATTAAGCTATACACGGTCAAATGGGGCACAGGGACAATTTACAAGGAGGGATTAAGCTATACACAGTCAAATGGGGCACAGGGACAATTTACAAGGAGGGATTAATCAATATTTACAATACAGCTTGTCTAAAATAGATCACAAAATGACATAAATGAACTTACCTATAGATGTACTCGTCGGCTGCCGGAGGGACCAATGCAACGTGGGTGCAATCGATCGAACTCATGACGTTGGGCATATCGGCGATATTAAAAAAACCCAACTTAAGCGCGTTCCAGGCTACCATGTCGTCCGGAAAAGAAATATATTTTGGACTAATGGTAGCAATGCCATCCAAAAACTTGGAGAGGGCACGGCTCAGCGTAGGCTGGGACATCCCCACAGAGAGGGCACCCAGCCTCTGGAATGAGGCGTTCGCCAAAAATTGCAGGCAGCCAAGCATCTTGGTCATACCTGAAATTGCTTGGCCCTTACTCGTGGTGCGGGCTAACCATGGCTGCAGCTCGCTATACAATTTATGGAGAGAAGCGTGGTTAAGTCGGGTCAGCTCGAACAACTCAACATCATGCATGCGATCGATATGCATGCATCGCTGATGCAATCTGGCCTTGGCCCTGCTGACACATGCAATGCCCTGGAACTGAAGGCGCTCATATTCCTCCACAAAGCCGCAAAACATTGTCAAAAGCAAGGTAGCCGAGTGCAAAATGGTCCTGTAAGTGGATCGCAAAGGATACCGTTTTATAGGGCAGTGGTCCCTCGGCAATCAGCTCTCTGAATAAGACGCAAGCCCATCCCAATAACGTAAGTTATCTGAACGAACCCAAAATATCAGATTTGGATGCGAAAATGGTCAAAACTAATGCAAATGATCTGATTTCGATCCGTCCATCGAAAGCGCATATACGCATTAGAGTGAACAAACGAATGGAAATGGAACATAAAAACAAAAAAAAAAATGACAAACACACACAAAAACATACACAGACAGCTACGAAAGTCCAGACAAATGTGTCTCTGAATTGAGGCTAAAGTGCTGCATGGTGGGAGGATAGGTCTCTGATACACCCAGCATCAAAAAATATTCAACCAGGCTTGTTTCTTCTTTCAAAGAGGAAATAAGGGGGGGAAAAGTTATTTCACCCCGATAGACCCAAACCTGGCAATCCTGGATTTTATTCCTACCAGGAGAAGAAAACCACACGCTGGGAGAGAGATTTTTTTTGCAGGCACCAGACGAGTTTCTTTGGCGAGGTGCTCCCTGCGCCCGCACTGCAGCCCCGGCTGAAGGAAGCTGGTGGTCTGCTCTAGAGCCCTTCTGGCTGGGCACTGGGCGCTACGCAGGGTTTGTATAAGCCTATGCGCTAGCGACCCCTAGTGCCGGCTGGGAGTGCAGGAAATCAACTGGATTTACCAATAAAAATCACAGTGCCTGCACCAGGGCTTTTAAAAGGGAGTTAAAGGCATACATTGTCTGCTGCAATCCGTGTTTTTGATTTTTCGGGGTGATGGCAGCACATTTCAAAAAATTTCAAAGACACCGGGAATTGCATTGTGGACACCTGAAAGACATGACACAGGTTTTGCATGGTCCACTTCGCAAGTTGCAGTGCAACACAAAAGTTCAAAAAATGCATACAAAAGCAATTCTAAACAGACCAGGGATCCCATGGCACATGCACCAGCCCCCCCCCCCTCCCAAATTAAGAAAAAGTAGCCAATTAAATTATAACCAACCCAGCCCATTGAAATCTATAGGATAATGCCATACAGTGCAGGGTGAGTGCCTGTCCTTATGTGGCACTGTAGCGAACACAGTGCCGTCAGTCATATACTCGCCAGCACTAGTAATCTAGCTATGGATTTTGACCTTTATACCTACACCTTTTGCACTGGGACCTGACATTAACTTGACATTCATCTAGCACTACCTGGCACTGGTGCTTCCAAAATAAACCCTAAAGCATACATTTAATAAGAAAATCCTATTTCAAGGCATCTCTTTAGTGCCTGAGATCAGTTTGCATGGGGTCATCAAGTACACAAGAAATTAAACTTGTATGACATACAGGTACAATTTTCGTGCTTGCTTGCTTACCATTTTCTGCAAGACGTGTGGTATGAGGCAGAAAATCCAAATAAGACGTATGTTCTTACACCTGCTTTCTGACAACAGTGTATACATATGCAGGTATTTCCATAATTGCAAAACAACTTTTTTAATGTTTAAGTGCCCAAATGAGCTATAATGTTTGCTTGTAATATGTGACTTAAAGGACCTTATTTATGATGTGTGCCATTCAGCATCTGTTTTGTGACTATAGCGCCAGTTACGGAGCACCGGCATACCCGTCTAATCTGGCGCTGTGCTGTGGACTACATTGGCACTAGCAGATGCTGCACAGAGCGCTAACTAATTAGCTTTGATTGTTGCATTAGGTATTGGCCAGCCTATGCCAGTGCCTGTTGGACTCCCCTGCCGATTATACCAGTGCCAGTGAGAGCCAGTTTGAACTGACATATTTCCAGTGCTCATCATCATATTTACTGTATTTTTCACCATATAAGACACACCAGCTCGTAAGACTCACCCAGGATTTGGAGAAGTAAAATAAATTTTAAAAATATTCTGAACTAAATGGTGTGCTAAAATATCCCTCCCCCTTACAGACAGTGTGCATAGTTCCCCCCCCCCCCGATCACACCATTACATATCCCACATTACAGGCAGTGAGGGGAATCCCAATTACAGGCCATATGCGTGGCATGCCGATTACAGGCAGAGTGTGTGGCATGCCAATTATAGGCTATGTGCAGGGCATATCAAATACAGGCAGAGTGCATGGCATGTCAATTACAGGCAGTGTGCTGGCATTCCAAATACAGTCAGTGTGCTGGTATTCCAAATACAGACAGTGTACTGACATCCAAAATACAGGCAGTGTGCTGGCATTCCAAGTACAGGCAGGGTGCTGGCATCCTAATTACAGGCAGTGTGCGGGCATCCCAATAACAGGCAGTGTGCAGCATGCCCCCCCCCAAAAAAACCCTTACACTTACATTCCCAGCTCCCATACCACAGCTGTCTCCCACTGACATACAGTAAATACACACATACACACACATTAATTGGTGTCCGCTGCATACGCCATTGTCAGCTGCCTCCGCTGTCATCCCCATAGCCACCGCAAGCTCCCGGGCTGTCGGAATGACTTCTGGCTTCTGGGTGGACGTGGCCTGGGACTCACAGGCTGTGCCCCCCCCAGTTGCCAGCACTGGGTCTCTGTGAGCTTGGGGTGGATGACAGCGGCAGCTATGGAGGCGGTGGGCAGAGGTGACAGTGACCAGTGGAGACTAGGGCAGTGGACGCTGGTAATTTTGAGTCATAAGATAGACCTGTAAACCTTGATATCTCGCCCATTTCTTCTTCAATTTAAAAACAGGGAACAGTTTAGGACAGTTCCAAATGTAGCCCAACACAATGATGTAACCTTTGCCTTTAAAGAGGATCAAAACCCAATCTGGAGTCTATGAGACTCCAGGGCCGGCATACTCTCTCCCGCCAGGGCACCTTGATAAGGGGGGTGCCCCGCTGTGTAAAACCCCCCAGGTTGCCCTTAAACTCATCTTTCTTCCTGGTCCAACGGTGCATGCATAAGCAGCATCCACATATCTGCTATCCGTTTAGCAGGGAGCGTGCCCATGCCAGGCATTTGTAAATGGCCAGCCTGGGCACGCTCCCTGTTAGAGGGTAGGGTGCCAGCGAGCTCAAATCTGCTTGCATTAGACAAGCTCCTGGATGAAGGGGATCAAGCAGATCTTAGCACGCTGATTGCACGAGCTGCTGTGTATGCATCGTAGGACCAGGAAGAGGTGAGTTTGTTCGGGCGACCTGGGGGGTTTCACACAGCAAGGGGCAAGCACCAAAACCCCGGACAGTAAAACGCCTGAGTTTTGGTCCACTTTAATATCAGTTAATTCCCCTCTCTTATTGGGAAAACATACTTAATATTAAAGTCTTATTTAAGGAGCATCAGTGCCAAACAGCACCGCTTTTTTGCATCAGCAGCACTCAGTGTGGGTTTAACCCCTTAAATGCCAAACACGTAGTCTCTACGTGGTTGCCTCTTCGACCATTAAGTGCCAAGCACATAGAATCTCTGTGCTTGCCATTTCCCCCTGCTGCTGTGAAAATACAAAATAAAAACTCACCTTCAGCCTTGTTTGAAAGCTGAGGGTCTCCTCCTCCTCCGAAGGGCATCTGATCCCCACCCCAGGGTCTCCCGGCTTAAGGAGGCGGCCCGAAATAGCTTGCCCCCCTGCTTCTGCTGCTGACACTTGCGATTGTAAAATTAAAAAAAAACATTCCCTCGCCTCCACACCCGATCCCTCTGGCCAGGTCTTTTCTTCACCAGGAGGGGTTCTGATCCCCCCCGTGCTCCATAGGCTTCAGGTGAGGACCCAGTAGAGGGCCCCTCCCCTGCCTCTGATGGCGCTGGCTGCCGCCCAAAGCCAAGCCTTTTTGTGAGAGGAGCGGGATGACATCATCCTGCTCCTCGTAGTCTGTCACCCCACCCCGGAACTGACAGATGCCAGTAGTAGCAGTGCAGAGCAGGTGAGAGGCGAGAAGGCTCTTCTGCCCCTCACCCGCCCTGCTCCGATCAATACCGGCATATGTCACTGGCAGCTGTCATCGGCGCGGGAAAGCAGCGAGGGTGCTAGAGTAAAAAATAAATGTCATTTTTTTCTCTTTGTGTCAGTGTGTTTATTTTTACATTTAACCCCTTGTGAACTGTTAAAGGGTCCATGAGACCCCTATACCAGTTGACAAGGCTGGGGGCTTGCAAGTCACCTGCGGATAGCGGGTGACTTGCCATGAACCCCCGGCTTACCTGCCTCCCGGCCTGGGCCCGCGGAGGCTATGCGGGCTTGTACCCTGCAGGACGGGGGGCCACCAAAACTGGTGCCTACCCCCTGTTCTACAAGCCCTGCATAGCTGGTTCGGGGCTGGTTATGCTGGATGGGGGGTACTCCATGTCACTATTTTTTTCGATTTTTAAGGGTTTTTAACCATTAGAATTCCCCCAAAAAATGGGGTGCCCCCCTGGGAGGGGAGACTCTATGTCATTTTTTTTAATTAACCCCTTATATTCTGTCACCCAGCAGGTATAAAAGGCTTCCAGCAGGGAAGCAGAAGCCAGGGTGATTGTTGAGGGACACAGTTCAAGATGGATGGGGGGTAAGTATTAAAAGACAAAAA
This sequence comes from Gastrophryne carolinensis, assembly GCA_027917425.1. Taxonomy (NCBI): domain Eukaryota; kingdom Metazoa; phylum Chordata; class Amphibia; order Anura; family Microhylidae; genus Gastrophryne; species Gastrophryne carolinensis. The sequence goes on along the minus strand of CM051240.1, from coordinate 112,455,691 downwards.
TATATATATTTTTTTTCTGTGTGTGTTTTTTACATTTAACCCATTGTGAACTGGTAAGGGACCCATGAGACCCCTATACAAGTTCACAAGGCTTGGGGTGTGGCAAGTAAGTTGCAGCTAGCGGAGACTTGCCATTAACCCCCAATCCCCCTATTTCCTGCCTACCCAAAGCCCGGGGGGCAGAAGGGCCCTGGCCGATTTAGGCTGTGCGGGCTTGTAGCCAAATCGGGCTCCTGTGCCCTGTTCTACAAGCCCTTCATAGCTGATCCCCAGGCTGGTTATGCTGGGTAGGGGGGACCCCATGTCATTTTTGGGGGGATTTTAAACGGGTTTTAACCATTAAAATTTCAAAAAAATGGGGTGCCCCCTCTGGGAAGTGAGACCCCACACAAATTTTTCTTCATGTAACCCATTATAGAGTGGATAGTAGTTGTATTTTATTTGTAAATGTTATAAATGTTATAAAGTGCTCTTTTCCATTTGGGGGGTCTCCTGGGCAGGGATGGGGGGCTACTGATACATATGTGGTACCATTGTAATTGGAAGAAATGGGGCTTTCACATGCAATATGGGTTTCTTTAATAAAGTAAATGCATTATTTAAAATAAAGGAGACAATTTTAAAAAACAGTAGAAAAATTACAAACAAGAAATTTCATGTTAAAGCCTAAACTCTGCTGCAAAAATAAAATATATACTTTTCCTGGAAATTTCTGCAAAAATCACGGTTAAACATAGCGCAAAATGGTGAAAAATGACCGGTCAACAGAGGGTGGCAAAGTCTCAAGTAGGCTGGCAGTTAAAAGGGTTGAAAGTACCTATGAATGTTGGTAATTGTTCTGTTCGGGGGACCTTGTGCTTTCAGATTTAGCTTGTTTTATCTTGTTTGCATATTGATATTTTAGGAAAATGTGTTTTTTTATTCTGCTGTTCTATACATTTTTTAGGGAAAAATTCCTTGAGGGATTACTTCCAAAAAGATAAGCTCACTACAACAAGCTGGGTACGCTTGGAAAGCTTAACATATGTACTTTCAGGGAATATATGATTTGTTTGGGGGGGGGGGGGGTATTCCAAATGGAAAGGGTTGTTTTGGTAGAAAAATTTAAAGAGTGCACTTTGTCTGCAGAGCTGAAATTTTCAAGTAAAATGACCTGTATGTACATGCTTTACTTTGGCAACTTTTCCCTTGACAGTACCTATGCATGCTGGGGTTTGTTCTGTTGAGGGGATGTTGCTTTTTCAGATTTAACTTGTTTTTTTTGTTTGTGTATATTTTTTTTTTTAGGAAAATGTGGCTTTGATTCTGCTTTTTTATCCTTTTTTAGGGAAACTCTGTGCAACCAAAGAATACATTGAGGTATTACTTCCAGAAAACAGTGGCCACAGCAACAAGCCTGGTATGCCTAAAAAACTTGAGGTGTGTACTTTCAGAGAATATATAGTTTATTGGGGGTATTTCAAATGTAAAGGGTTGTTTTTATTGAAAAACTGCAAGGTGTGCATGACTTTTTCAGAGTGGCTATGCTAGCATGGCAATTAACCAGTAACTGGGCAACCCTCCCCCAATATGTCCAGCATTAAAAAGGCCGGTTTTTACATTGATGATCTTACAATGGAATTGGCTATATGAACACGCAGTGAGCATCAGTCTTCTTAACCTCAGGTAAATACCTCTTTCTTTCTCCTTTTCCTTCTCATATATCAGGAAACCTCGGAGATTTATTATATTTTGTGCCATATGAACTTAATTAAAGTATTGTAAATGAAATTACTGTGTGTTGACAATAATGTAATTATTTGTATTCTCTATATATAGTCAAATTCATCTAGCGCAATGGGTACTGATGAAGCCCTCTTCGGCGAAACTAGTATACCCCACTAGATGACAAAAGCAAAAAATCAAGACTGTACGCCAGATGATTAGTATCTAAGACCATTCCACACTGTGTTTTTAATCTATATTGGTGTATCACTATTGTATTGTATGTTACCTACATCTGTAGGGCATTTGTAATGTGTTGTTTATTTTTTAATAGAAAGAAATACATTTTTTGTCATACACACTTTGTACATGAGGCACAATTAATTACATTTAGATATCACAATATGGCGTGGTGATTACTATTGAACCCCCCATAGGCCATTTTGGGCAACGAGGGAGTTAGTCCAAAAACTCCCTTGTAGCAAATTTATTTCTCTATCAGAGATAGGGGGTCAACTTATCAACCAGCCTGAAAATACTGGGAATCTATACATCCTTCCAATAATATTCTCATCAGGTTGACGGTGGGTCGGGTCATTTCCCAGACTTGGACCACAATTGGCACAAATCTGGGAATATTAATACAGGTGTGCATAGTGCCTAGCACAGTTGTATTTTATCTGAAAATCTGCTAAAACGCTGTTTCAGTTTGGGGGAGTCTCCTGGGCAGGAAAGGGTGTCTACCAATACATATGTGGCACCATTGTAACTCTGAGAAATTAGGGTTTTACACACAATAAGATTTTATTGATGAACTTGCATTTATGTAAAAAATAGATTTTTATTTTTATTTTTGACACATATAAATATTGAGAATACACTTAAAACATGGCAAACAAGACATTCCACGTTAAAGCACAGACTCTGCTAAAAAATCAATATATAATTTTCCTGGGAATTCCCCTTAAAAATCACAGTTGAACATGCGTAGCGCAAAATAGTGAAAAATGGTCTGGCAACAAAGGATGACAAAAACTCTAGGTAGGCTGGCACTTAAAGGGTTAGGAAAGAAAAAATGGTAACACCAATGCTGCTGCCAGCATTTTTTTAACAATAGCTCCAAAAATGATAGTAATAGTAATAATGCAAATAGTGGCCATTCTGTGCTAATGCACAAATAGAGTTTTTCCTCCACCTTTTTTCATCGGTGTACACCACATTTCCGTGAACACACCAGCAAATAAACACTATATTACTGCACAGAAGTGAATTACACACAGCTGACACACCAGTGAATAAACATATTAGTGACTACACACAGAAGAATAACACAATAAGGGGCAGTGAAGTTAGGTGCCTTGCTCAAGGGCAGATCAGTTATGTCCCATGGCTGGGAATCGAACCTTCCACCTTCGAGACACATGTCCACTTCCCTACCTTTAGGCCATAACTGCACCTATGATGCAGCACCTGGGTGCTCTGGTCGAAGCAGCGCCCGATGAGACTTGGCACTGTAGGTGTCACGCTCGGGGTAACTCCAGCCCTCTTAATAAGCTCACAACCCCCAATCTCCACAGCCAGCTTCACCTGTAGGAGCCCCCGCTTGCCGGGACGCAAGATACGCCTACCCGGGATCGGTTGCCCCCAGGACTTAATGGCTCAAAGGATGTAAGCTTATATGTGGGAGGAATGGAGAACCAATAGCAAGAGCGTGAGTGACGGAAGTCCAGAGACAGGCAATAGGTCGATAACGGGAAGGCAGAGATCGTAGCGGCACCAGGGGTCAGGCAAGACGTAGTCGGGGTTCAGGCAGAGGTCAGCAACTGGGGATCAGGATCTAGAAGCGTCAGTTCAGGCAAAGGTCGGCAACAAGGATTCAGGATCGAGAGGCGTCAATTCAGGCAGAGGTCGGCAACAAGGATTCAGGATCGAGAATGGTCGTACAATCAAATCGGCAACAGGCTAGACTTCACAGGAGTAGGTAACACAGGGTTCTGAGCGCTATCACAGGCAATTCACAACTGAGAGGGAATTGCCTTTATAGGAACAGGTCTGAGGGAAGCAGTGTACTGATTGGAGCACATAGGATTCCAAGGGTAATTGGCTGCAGAGCAGAAGAGGGCGAAGCCCTCAATCCCCTAGGATTCATTAACCCTTTACTTGATCCTCCGGCGGGTGCGCGCAGCACAGCGCCGCCGGAGGGCATAACAGACACGTGCTCGCGGCCGCGCGCGAGCACGTCTCCTGGAGGAGGAAGCGGGGGGCGTGGCTGAGCTGGGCGCCGCTCGAGCCGACGCTGCTCGAGCCGACGCCGCTCGCGCGGCCGCCGCACAGTGAGAGCTGCAGCTGGCCGCCTGGAGACGTTGCTGGAACGGGGATCAGGTAAGCGGTTCCTGACAGTAGGTCAAGATCCTATAGAGCACAATAGGCAGAACTGGATTAAAGTTTAATGCTTATAATTTTTATTAAACACATTTAATTGTACAGATCTTGCATTGGGACTTGTCAATAATTGAAACGCAGGACCTAGGTGGGGCAAAATGTGTTTTTGGGGTGTTATTGAAATAGATTTTAATGGCTTCTTTTACTTAACAAAGTGTAATTTGGACACCAAAACTAAAACTGTATCCAGCAGTGATTTCTTGTAACTGTAATGAAAAAATGTTGATCAGAGCTGAATAAATACAGCACCAAAGATTTCCAGAAGGAAAAAATTCATAAATATGCTGAAGAGCACTGGAATAATAGCAGTACAAAGTGGCGCTCACTGCCGCTTGGATAATCGGCCGGTGGGTCCAACAGGTCCTGACATAGGCCAGACAAAAGCGAAGTGCAACAACCAAAGCTGGCGCTATAGAAACAAAAATTATGCTAAAAGGCGCACATCATAAATGAGGCCCCCAGCTATGCTTTACTGCATTTTATATTATGCAGGGTCTCCTGCCAGTCTTGTTCTAATTATGAATATGTTAGTTAAGCAACCAAACACATTAAAAATGTTGTTTATTAGCTGTTAAAATATGCATAAATGGGGAGTTTCTTCCTTGGTGGCTTATATTTTACAATAATTAACCTGTTAAAAAAAAACGTAATTAAGCCCGACATCATAAATGATTTTTATAACTCACATGTGAGCTAGCCATATGTAAAATGTTTTGTAAATAGATCCGTATACAGTCATGTTAGAAAGCAAGAACACCTCCTGGGAATTCTTGACTTTGAGCATATAATTTATAAACATATAGATATTTGTTATTTGTTTTAACAATGCTAATAAATAATAGGTGAAATTGATTATAAACTACAAGAACCGACTTTGTGCTTGCTTTTATAACATATCTGTCATTTCATTCTGAAAAAATGCTGACAGGCATTGGAAAAATACAATGCCAAAGATTTGGCAGTACAAAGTGGCGCTCACTGGCGCTGGGATAATCACCCAGCGGGTCCAACAGACGCTGTCATAGGCCGACCAATAACTAAGGGCTTATTTATCAAGGGATAGCGACAGGTAGTGCCTTGTAAGCGGCCGGTAGCGGCAGGTAGCAGCAGGTGAACGCCGGCCGCGGCACGCAATACCACATTTATGAAGGCGATTCTGGTGAGCGCCTCTTACAGCGTCACAGAGCGACCGATTTATCATCACAGACGGCTCGGCGGATCCCGGCGGTGCTCTGGCTTTCAGAGCACCTGGTATTAACTGTCACTACCTGTCGCTCTCCCATACATTTCAATGGACATTACATTTCTTCACTTTAAACAGTTTTATAATATATATTTTTTATAATAAAATCATTGTGTGAGGTCTTCTGGCCTTTCACAAGTTTTATTTATTTATTTATTTATTTATTTTTTTTTAAGAATTGTCATTACAGGTCTGGCATTAAAGTATACATTTCACAATGTTCTAAAAATGTCATTCCATATGTTTTTTTTTTATCTTGGTTACTAGTGTGTAAACGTTAGAAAACAAACTTTAATCACACAGCGTCTGGCGCTTTGAGCTCCAGTGACCCAATTTAGGGCCCGGTGGTCAGTGTTGAATTTTCATGAATATGGTGTGAGTCGCTGAGAGTCGTTCGCACCATGCAGCGCTCCCCTGTTGTTAAATGTGGTATAGCGGTGTGTCGTTATTGCGCAGAACACTGCCTTGCGTACGCTGTTTCAATGTTGCGTTTTATAGCTTAAACATAAGATATTGGGTGTCTCATAGTGTTGGTAGCTTGCGAGGGGGGGGTCAAAGATTTTGATCAAGGATCTACTTGATATGGAAGCTCTGCGACTTAAACTATTATTTAAAAAAAAAAATTAAAATGGGGGGGGCATCTGAATCAGAGGATGAGATGGGGAGACGGCGGGCTGGCCTTTGGGGACGCATGGCTCCTCAGAGGTGGTAAACCGGAAGTGCATAAAACGAAAGCAGTTCGAATCCTCTCCTGTATTTATGACTGAGATATCCTGTCAGGAAAGAGAAGCCTTGGATGACCTCACGTCCCTTTTGGAGGAACAAACATTGGAGGCAAGTACCATTGAACGATTTTGTAGACCAAAAAAGTACATGCCGCCGTGGTCCCTCAACCCGGCGGTATATACGTTTTTCGTGTTGTAAGTGATCAGATTCAAAAACTTCCTGCTTCACGGGTACCTTCTAACATATTGGAGTGTGAGATAGCGGCTGTCTCGGGCCTCCGTGCACGTGCTGACATCGTAATTAAAGAAGCCGATAAAGGCAGAAATATCGTTGTGATGTCGCGGGAATACTATCGCACGGAGGCCCTGAGACAGCTGCAGAACACATCCAATTTTGAGAGACTATCAGCAAATCCATTGAGGGTCTACAAACAGGATTATGATGCATTGATTGAAGAGGCTTGGTCTGGTGGTGTTATCAATCGTGGCACCCGGGACTTCCTTATTGTGGAGTTCCCTGTGGTTGCCACATTTTATATACTACCGAAAATACACAAAAACCCCCGATGCCCTCCGGGAAGCCCTATTGTGGCGGGCATCGGGGGCCTGACTGAAAAGGCATGTGTTTTTATTGACCGCCACCTGCAATCCTTTGTTACCTCTCTAAACTCCTATGTACGAGACTCCATGGATTTGCTAAATTGTCTAAATTCTATTTGGGTCCCTGAGGATGTACTTCGGATGTTGAAGCCCTCTACACCAGCATATCACATGTGCATGCCAGCATATCACATGTGCATGCCATCCAGCCTCAAGGCCAGGATACAGGCACATCTCTCGAGCATACGCCTCGCAGCCAGGAATGTACAACAAGGGAAAATGGTCCCCCCAGTAACCCTTCATTTTTTAAGTCTACATAATTGTGACCTCAGTGCATTTAGGGTCACGGGCATTGAGGAGGTAAGTATGGGTCTACAGGGGGTGATTAAAAAGAGTTTTACAACAGCGGTAGCTGCATTGGATATATAATCTCAACTCCCAGGCCCCCTTTGGTTTAAATGAGGATCTTGCGTTCACTCCTTTCCTTGGTGTATAATAATTTTTAGTTGGATTTGGGGTTAGATTTAGTTGGGCTTATATGGGATAGGGGGGTTGGGTTGGTGTGTGGGGTTCATTATTTGTTTTGACGGTTAGATGGGCACGAGTTTATCAACCCCATATGGGTGGTCCTTTTCCTTTATTACTTTTCACCTGGTTTCGGTGGTAGTTAGATTGATATATAGGTATTCACTATAACACTAACTGTGTGTTTAGTTCCAGCACTGTGTGACATGGTATACGACACCAGGTTTGGACCCTACTCCAGAGTGGGTTACCCGGGAGATGTCATCCAGGAAGAAGATGTGCGGGATTTATTCAGGCCTGTGGAGAGCTATCTTCAGACGGAGATGATTGCGCTGGAGGCTTCTGGCAGCTAACCATACAAGAGGAAGTGTAGATATATATCTAGATCCTTTGAGACCCGTATTTAGGCTGATGTGATCTGACCAGAGTTTTCTGGCAGTCAGCTATACAAACTTTGTTGAGTCTCTGGATAGAGTAATGCATTTTATATTGGCACCACATGATTTGTGTTTCAAATATACCCTGAGGTTTTCGGTATAGTTCAATAGGCATTTTCTCACATTTCCACCCTCCTTTCTTCCCCCCCCCTTTCCCCTTTCACCTTCCCTTGTCCGTCCCTTTCCTATTCCCTCCCCTCCCTTTGGTTTTCCCCTTTCCCCTTTCCGTCTTTTTCCATTCCCCTCCCTCCCTTTGTTTTTTCCTTCCCTCCCCCCCCCTTTTTAATTTCTCCTAATTGCCTATCCCTATGTGAGGTTAAGGTAAATCGGAGTTCTTTATTGCATTAACTAAATAATATGGTGTTATGGGTAGAGCATCCAAATGGGCAGTTGTCCCGTAGTTAATGCCCCATATGTACATGCCCTTCAATAAGGGCTTGCACTATGTTAGTTATGGCACATAATAGAGCCAAAAACAAATAGAGGACTGATGGCCCATATTTTAAAGATTTACATCAATATCCAAATCTAGTCTGGTTTAATTGGACTGTTTATTGTTTCAACTGTGATGGTGGGCAGGCCAAATGTATATTTTTCTCATTACCTGTTAATGCATCGTCCTTGTGTTTGCTTCCCTCCGTGGATTAGGATTGTATTCCCTTCTTTTGATACACACTATTTGTTAGGCGCACATATAATATATGACATGGTGGCCAGTCTAAATTAAATGATGTGTAATAGGATTATAGGTTTTAATATTGAGATTCTGATGACTGATATAGAATCATGTGTGGTAATGTTTCCCTTTTGATGTACATTCCCTTTTTTTCTCCTCAGTGGTCTTGGACATACTCACCCGTCCTTGCTCCCTCTCGCAGCCACTGTTCCGCGCGCGTGCCCGGGCGGCGCGCGCACCTTTTTCACACCCTGGCCCTGACACGCGATGCGTGCCACTGACGATTTCCGCCATCGCGCGTCAGGTGGCCGCATCAGCGGTCACGTTTAGCGGGGACCGCCAACGCACTTCCTGCCGGAAGTGCGGGCGGCGGGTCCCCGCCGTGGTTTTCAGCTGGTGGTGCACGGGAGCGAGGGGGGTGGTGAGCATATAAAAGGGTGTCCACCACTGGGAAGCCTCACTCGCCATGAAGAAGTGATGCGGTGCTATCACAGAACGCGTCTGCGGTGAGGTGCGGGGGGTGACACTGCTGCGGCTCTGCCTTGATACGTGAGATTTCTATGTTATATGGTGTATGTCTGTATTGTTTTCCACCCGGTTGGTCCTTAATGTTCATTAATGTATAGTTAATTTATGATATGGCACATTGCACTTTATTAGGTGTATGATAAGTTAGGTTAGGTTAGGAGATATGGATTTGGGTTATTAATCCAATTCACATTAGGGAAGCTAGAGGATAATATTCACTGTATATTGCATTGTTGTGTTATTAGTTGTGCACTGTATTTCCAGCCTGTGTGACTGTCAGATTCTATATGTGATTATTTGGTTTAGAAAATTCAGCTGCATCTTTTGCCATCTGGTTTCCCCCTCTCCCCCCCTGTATCTAACTTGTTATATGTTTTTTAATGTGATTTGAATGATGAATAAACTGTCCAAAATTCTGTATTGTAAATACATGTATTAATAAAGCTTGTATAGAATGTTTTGATAAACAGTGGTGCCGCTGATTTTGTGGGGTTGGCTTTTTCTTGGGGACGTGTGGGATCCCTGGTTGGATTAACTACTGTATTTGCATGCCACCCCCCAGTGTAGCACACTTATAACTTGTGCAGGATAGTTGGTGTGGTCTCTTGCTTTTTTGCTATTTTAAAAATAATATTTATATATTTTTTTATTTTTATTTTAATTTTAATACATTTTTATATACTTTAATTTTAAACAATAGGGTTGATTCAGAGCCTCTTTCACATGCACTTTTGCATGTGTCTGTGTAAGTTTTGCTTTTACGCATTTTACGTTACTGTTTTCATGCGTATATGCGTTTACGTTAACGCATATAAGCGCTTTCGATGATCGCATGTTTGTCTGCAATTTTCCGTTATGTCGGGCAACTTACGTTATTGGTATGGGCTTGTGCATGATTCAGAGCCTTGATTGCAGATGACCACCCACCCAATAAAACAGGTTTGCTTCCGCTCAACTTACAGGGTCATTTTGTAGGTGAAAGGTAGCTATCGAGATGTTTGCTGAGTACGTGGAGGAGTACGAGCGCTTGCAGCTGAATGGCATGATCTGCATCACCATGGCTGAAGCCATATCGCACCGCGCACGTGTGGACATGCATGACATTGAGCTGTTCAAGCTGACCCGACTTAACCCCGTTTCCCTCCATAACTTGTATAGTGAGCTGCTGCCATGGTTAGCCCGCACCACAAGAAAGGAGCATGCAATTGTCGGTATGACCAAACTGGATGGCTGCCTGCAATTTTTAGCGAACGGCTCGTTCCAGAGGCTGGGTGCCCTCTCCGTGGGGATGTCCCAGCCTACGCTGAGCCACACACTAAGCAAGTTTTTGGATGGCATGGCTACCCTGTGTCCAAAATACATCTATTTCCCAGACAACATGGTAGCCTGGAATGCGCTTGAGTTGGATTTTTTTGATCTAGCCGACATACCCAACATCATGGGTGCCATTGATTGTACCCATGTTGCGTTGGTGCCTCCAGCAGCTGATGAATATCTATTTAGGTATGTGGTTTGGGTCACCCTTATGACTTGTAGTAACTCATTCAATTACAGTATGTTTTAATGCATAACTTAAATAATAATTTTCATGTAGCCCTTAACTATTCATTTTAATGCATAACTTAAATAATCATTATCATGTATCCCTTAACTATTCATTTTAATGCATACTTTAAATAATCATTTTCTTTTTTTATATATTCTTTATTTATCATTTTTAAAGATTTACAACAATCATAGAAGAAAATAAGGGTGATCCACAGACAGTAAATGTACAGCATTGTCAGACGTGTAAAAAATCAGACAATCTCGATAATTAGAAAGACATTGCCGCAGCCAGAGCCACACCCCCTGAACAACTGTTACGTTCTGCAAGAACGAAAGGAAGGAAGGGCGGTCTCGGCGCCCAACCCCTGGTCGTATCTGTAGAGAATTCCAACCAAACCCCTGGATGACTACCCCAAGCTGACTCCTCAACCAAGCAGAACTGGATATAACAACACCAGCTCCTCTGCTGCGAAACTGAATTAGGGACAGGAAAGAGTGGGGAAAAGGGAAGCTGTGAACCAACGCCCACTATTGACTTGCCTCTAGCAACCTCTTAAATTCCTGTGAGGTCGTAAAAATCACCCAATTGATCCACTTAATGTGGTGATCTTCCGAGGCTTCATTTTGCACTGCAATTAGGCCCTCAAACTTCTCGATCTCTGCCACTTTACTCAGCCACATAGAGATGCTTGGGGGGTTGGACTCTTCCAGAGCGAAGGGATACATGCCTTTGCGGCGTTCACCAACTGGCTAAGAACAGATCTCTGGTACCTTTTGGTGGGCAACTCTGAGTGACGGAGAAGGAAGAAGGCCGGGCCCTCGGGGACCTCCCAATCTATTATGTGCCGCACTGTATCTCTAACCGTTGCCCAAAAGTTAGTCAACCTAGGGCACGACCAGAAAATATGTAGATTATCACCTTCGTCCCCGCTACACCGCCAGCACAGGGGGGAGGCATCGGGGAACCATTTGTGTAGTAGTGTGGGAACCCTGTACCACCTTGTGAGAACTTTATAATTACAAGCCTTGTACCTAGTACAAGTAGCTGTTTTGTGTGCCAGGCGAATAATTCGCTTCCTGTGCTCAGCTGAGAAGGTAACGCCCAGTTCTCTTTCCCATTTCGCGAAAGACGGCAGAGGATCTTGATCCTGGGGATTCACCAAGATTTTATAAGTGAATGATAGCACGTGTTGAATATGCCCCTTTTCCTCTCAGAGCCTCTTGAACAGCGTAAGCTCTCTAAGTTGTCGGGCCTGCAACTTCAGGGTGGACAGGAAATGACCAAACTGCATTTGCTGCCAGTTGTCCCATTACGGGAGTTCTCCAGACTCCGCAATAGCATCCAGGGACTCCCAACCATCCCGACCACAGAAGTGCCTAATCCTACTAACTCCTTTCCGCAACCAACTATCTGCAGTCCCCCCCCTTGTCTCGGGGGGAAACGCCGGGTTTTCCAAAACCGGGAACAAGGGAGAGAAGGCCGGCGACATCTCACTTCATGGGAAGTATTTGTGGCAGATTTTATGTGATGCTCCAATTGTGGGGTGCTTCAATTCTGCATTTAATGCCTCTCTCGGCAGCCAAGGGAGCGAAACCAGTGGGAGCGATGAACCACCCTGCTCTATCTGGACCCACTGCTTATGCTGCGAGTGCCTACACCAATCTACTATTCTAGTTAGGTGTGTGGCTGCATAGTAGAGACTCGGGTCAGGAAGGCCTATCCCCCCATTGTCTCTTGACCCAACTAAGATCTTCCTGCTTATTCTAGGGGTTTTCCCTAACCAGATGAATTTAGAGAACAGTGCCCCAACTCTTTTCAGGAACATGCTAGGGACCACCACCGGTAGTGCTTGCATTAATTAGAGAAGGCGGGGGAGTATATTCATTTTGAGGGCATTACATTACATCGCCCAAACTATGAGAGTTTTTTAAGGGACCAGGCCTATAGGTCCTTCGAGAATGTTTAAAGCAAAGGAGGAAAGTTCAAGGAGTAGATTCTCTCCAAGGACCTACCTAGCTTCGTACCTAGGTACGTGATGTATTCCTTAGCCCATTTAAAAGGGAAGGATTGTCTGAGATTCTACTCCCTCGCTGCTGTTATGTTAAGATTCAATACTTCAGATTTCTGCATATTCACCTTGTAGTTGGACAGGTTCCTATATGACTCCAATTCTTTTATAAGGTTTGGGAGTGAAACCTCAGGGCCAGTTATGAAGAACAGTAAATCGTCGACGAATGCCGCAGCTTTATAGTGGCCGGATGGGAGGAAAATCCCTTGTATGTTAGGATTCTTTCTTACTCTGCATAGCAGTGACTCTAATGTCAGTATGAAAATTAAAGGAGAAAGGGGACACCCCTGCCTCGTCCCATTTCCGATACCGAAGGACTTCGAAAGAATTCCATTAACCCTCACTGAAGCCATGGGATGCTGATATAGGTTGGCAATCCAGGACGTCATGTTGGGCCCTAGACCAATATGATTCAGAACTCTAAACATGAAGTCCCACCGCACCCTATCAAATGCCTTTTCGGCATCGGTCGCAGGGAGGATTGAGGGTAGGTTTTCCCCTAAGGGCAGAGTGAATAAGGTTTAGCACCTTCGCTGTGTTATCCCTAGCCTCTCTATGAGGCATGAATCCAACCTGATCGAGGTGGATAACCTGGTGGAGATGGGGGGAGAGACGATTGGCAAGTATTTTAGCGAAGAGCTTAATGTCAGCATTAAGAAGGGACATTGGCTAAAACTGGAGCTCAAAGTGGGGTCTTTCCCTTCCTTTGGTATCACTGAGATATGGGCACGTAGACTATCCATTGGGAGGGTATTATCTGCTTTTAGGGAGTTGAATACCCCAAGAAGCCTAATCGAGAGTGGTTCTGTAAATGTTTTATAGTAGAGCAGGGGGAGACCATCCGGCCCCGGTGCCCTCCCGTTAGCCGAACCCTTAATGACCAGGGCTAGTTCCTCCAGCGTAATTGGGGCCTCCAAATCCTCCAGCAGTACCTGTGGTAGTTTGGGCATTCCCGATTGCTGAATATATTCACTGATACCCATCTGACCAGGACCTGGGTGGTTGGGGGGAATGTTATAGAGAGATTTGTAATATTCCCTGAAGACCCCTGCTATATCTCTATCTTTGTTCACCATGTTACCCTCCTTGTTCCTAATTCTGGGGATGTATGTTTTAGCCCTTTCCCCCCTCAGAGCTGAGGCCAAGAGGCGGCCACATTTGTCTCCTGATTCATAGAAGATTTTCCTGCTTTTTATAAGCCAGAGTTTATTTCTATCGTTGTATATTCCTTTCAACCACTCTCTGAGGGAGGTCAGGGTGGCCAGATGCGTCGCCGCCAGCGACTGTTTGTGGAGGGTCTCTAATTTTCGGATTTCTCAGAGAAGTTCACCTATCTGTTTACTTCTTTCCTTCTTAACTCTGACCTCGTGTTGGATCAGCAACCCCCGGACAACACATTTGTGAGCTTCCCAGATTATGGGAAGACTTGTGTCAGGAGTGGTATTAGTAGCAAAATATTCCTGGAGCTTCTTTCTCACATCCTCCTTGATTATAGGGTCTTGTATTAGGGCACTATTTAGCTTCCATGTCCAGGGCCGTGGCGCTTGGTCTTGTGTCACGAGCTTGAGAGATACCGGTGCATGGTCCGATATAGTAATATTACCTATTGTAGCGGCAGCCACCTGCGGCAACAGGTAATTAAAAAAAACAGGTAATATGGACACGCCACGGATCAATCAGCTGGTGGGAGTGAATATGTTTTTAAATTCTCCTAAATTTAGGGTATGAGATATATGAATGGCCTTTTGATGTATCTATCAAGGGTTCCAGGGTAAGGTTGAAATCCCCGCCCACTATTGTTTTGCCAATTGGATCAGCCAGAACCGGAACCGGAAATAGCCGGACAGGATATAAGGTTCCCAATTGGTAAGGGACCTGCTAGCCAGGACCCCTGTTCGGATTCCCACGCTGAAAGAAGCACTACAACTCCAAAGTGTGGTAAAATATAACTTTAATAATGGCAAAGATATAATGACAGCTTAAAGCACATAAATAGCACAACACTTATATAAAACCAAAGAACATGAAAACAATTAATCATAACTTTAATCAAAACTGCTTAATGGTACCTTCTCATTTATTCCAAATTGTATGCTATATCCTTCAGATACATCTAAACACAATCAACAACTATTCCATGGAATGTTTAGCTTACCTACCCAGCATGCATATGGTTAATCATGAGTCCTGGTCGCCAAGGAGCTCCACGGCTGATGCGGCACAGCGAGATCAGGATGAGCTTGGGAGGTTAGTGGGTTAACAGCCCCGCCGATCACCGTCCATGACAGGCGTCCCTCATCAATGGCTCTTGAGTCTCCTGATTTCATAGTGGAATACCCCTCATATTTATGGCGCTGTCACCCCAAAAAGCTGGCCAAACTCCAAGGGGTGAAAGCAACCTGTTTCTTGATAAGAGTTTATCTAATCTTCCATACCTATCTCACCCAAGAATTGGCCAAATTCCCAGGTAAGATAAGTAAGGAACATATGTCACAAATCCATATGCTATACTGATAAGCCCCCCACTCCACGTCACAGCTGTACATTTTGAAAAACATGTTTTTAACTTAAAACTTTGGTAAACATGTTTTTCAACCTTATCCTCAGAAAACACATCTTAAACTCACTTTTGAAAAACATGTTTTTGACTTAAAACTCTGGTAAACATGTTTTTCACTTAAATTTGCTATATCATAGTTGTTTTTCACATTCTGGACATGTCAGGGCATAATCCTGGCTTACATTTGCTATGCTATAACACTATGATTACAAAATGTCTGCCAGTGGCATCCATCTTGGAACACAAAATGGTGGATGGTAATAACATTTACACAAGATGGCGGACAAAACCTAGACAAAATGGCGGACAAGATGGCGGCCAGATTGCCATTCCACCTATTATTATCACATATCACATTGGCAATCATGGATGCCATTCATCCTCTTCTCTCTCTCCTTTCGCCACTTCAGACTTTATTCTGTGGCTCCAGTGGTACAACATATACATAAGCTATATATTATCTTAATAAGTATATATATATATAATTATAATACCAATTATTATTACAATAACAAATTGAAAGAGGTGAAGAAACCACTGTCCTATACCCCCAAACCAATTGGCGGGGTTTAGGTATGATAGCCAACCGGTTTCTAATATCAAGGGGTTATATGTAAGATTTCCTCTTAGTTCTTTTACCCGCTTAATGGAGTCATGAATAGCTTCATAGGGGTTCGGCAACACTCTGATCCCACTACAGCACATACTCCACCTTTGGCAGCTAACAATAAATCTAATGCCATGCGGTTCTGTAAGGCTACTTTTCGTATTTGGGCAATTTCTTCATTGAGATAATATATCTGGACTTCTGTTTCATTAATTATTACATCCATCAATTTAGCTAAGCGTTTGAGGCGATTATAATTTAGGGCAGCTGCTACCCCTGGAGTAAAATAAGAAGCTATTAACATTCCAGCGTCTCCTCCCCAGGCTGGGTCATTCCACTCTAGGTCTTCTGATGCACGATTCTGTAAGTGCATGGTGTATTGGGGCCTGTATGTTACATTTAAGGTATCATAAATACTGAAATACCCTATTGTGCAGTTAACTCTACGATGTATTGGAAGCCACTTATATGCTTTTACTCCACACAGAAAGTACAAGTCATTGGGTAATATGGGAGGTCTAGTTGCATCACTACTGGTGTGTGGTGCAATAGAATTGGCTAATACAAGGGGAGTTTCTAGCGGGACGGCTCCATCCCAACATTGGGTGAGCTGTCCTGTTCCTAACATTTCTGATATTTTAGTAACTGGTACCCCCCACAAGGGTTGAGCAACTGAGGGAGGGAAATGCATTCATATCCAACAATCACTTTGGTTTAAAACCTTAGCAATACCATATTTAATCTTCAGGGTGGTATTGTGCTCATATAAATTTTTGAACATAGGAGAGACAAACTCTCTCTTCTTCCAATAGACTTCAGGCTTCTCAGTCACATTAATACAGCCAGTATTAACTGCGGCAGCAGAGTCTTTTAAGGAGACGTATATGCTAAATGTAATAGCGACAGTCAAAAAAACAAACATCAAACCTAAGGCAGCACATAAGTCCAAGGTGGCACAAATCTTTGGACGTGGCCCTAGGGTCTTGTATTGGACCATCTTGTTGCAAAAATATAATTCTTAAGCAAAAATTAACTCAATTAGCTGCAAATAAGCATTGTCCAGAAAAAATGGAGAATTTTCATCATAATAGTCATCTATCAAAGACTGGCAATAATGATTATAATTAGTAGAACCTGGCAGTGGCAATAGCATCTGTAGATTTTCCTCTAGCTCAGTTTGATTATATTCTTCAGAAAAAATGTGATCATATTCTCCAAAGAAAGCTTGATCACATTCTTCTAAGTAAGCTTGATCATCCGGAACAAACTGGTCGACTTCAGCTTGATTATCCGGAATAAACTGATTGAAGTAAGCTTGCTCATCCGAAAAAGGCCATAGCAGGAGCTCGATATCTTCTTCACTATAAGGTAGCTCAGGCAATGCGATCTCGTCAATAATTTCATGGATATCCAAAGCATTATAGCCATCTCTATAAGCGAGTACATATTATTACAAAATTATTTTCTAAAATAACTTATTCTCTAAGATAACATCTATCAGTGGGTACACCTATTTTTCTTGACCGGACACAACTACTGTTACCACATTGTCTCGGCCTTTTGCAATCACTTCTCCTGGTTCTGGTGACCTTATCCAGACCTTCGCCCCTGGATTAATTACATCTGTGGACCCGAAGCCTCGGTCTCCACGTGCTGTTATAAATGTGGGTGCTTTCCCTTCAATTAGATCAAGTTTATCTATTGCAATTACTATCAGCTGGGCAATTCTTTCCCCGGCTTGAATTAACAAATCTGTTTCTCCCACATTATACAGAAGTACCTTAATTTCTCCTTGATAATCTTGGTCTATTACCCCCCCCCCATAACTTGTACTCCTTTTAGTGCTAAGCTTGATTTGGGGGCTATCCACCCGAAATGTTCAGGCGGCATAAGGATACCTATCCCTGTGGGTATCAAAGTTACCTCCTGTTTCCGTAAACGTACCTGTTTTTGTGCACATAAATCTAAGCCTGCGGCCCCTGTGTGGCCCGATAGGGGGCTAAGGCACCACTTCCCGGGGCAATCTCCCAATATGTTATGGTTTGTTCTTAGGCAGTGGCTTTGATGGGCATAATTTGTAAGTTAAGGGTAGTCCTACGCATTAATGGGGTCTCCTGTTCCCCTATCGGTCTATTGTTTAATATATTAAGCGCCTCAGTCAAGTTACCTCGCCATTTACTGTATCCTCCATTCCCCAGCTTCTTTAATTGACCTTTTAGCAGGCCATTCATTCTTTCAATTAGACCGGCTGCCTGTGGGTAGTAGGGAATGTGTAGTATCCATTCTATGTTATTCTGTTCACAGAATTCATGCACCTGTCGATTTTTAAAGTGGCTCCCATTGTCACTGGACACCTGCAAAGGTAGACCGTAGTATTGTATGATGGTTTGAAGGGTTGTTAACATACTCTTAGCATTTGCCCGCCGACACGGGTGGGCATTTAACCCTTCTAGTGCCAGCTACGTGACTCTCACGTAGCTGCCTCTCCAACCGTTAAGTGCCAGCTACGTGAGAGTCACGTAGCTGGCACTAGAAGGGTTAAATGCCCACCCGTGTCGGCGGGCAAATGCTAAGAGTATGTTAACAACCCTTCAAACCATCATACAATACTACGGTCTACCTTTGCAGGTAAAAAAGTAAAAAACATACAGACTTACCTTACCCCTCATTTGAAAGGGCCAGCGATTCTGTACAAGAATCCGCTGTTAGATTTCTGCCTCCAGGCCTCTGATCTTCAGGAGGGGGCCCGTAATAGCCCCCCCCCCCCCCCCCCGCCGGCGCCGACATCTGAAAAAAAAAAAAAAAGTAAATGACATTTACTCACCTGGCAGCGCGATGGCTCTCCCCGGGTCTTCTCTTCACCAGGGGGGGGGTCCGATCCCCCCCCTGGGCTTTTCACGCTGCTTGTGAGGGCCCAGAAACGGGCCATCACCATCCTCTTCGGCCGGTGCTGGCCCCGCCCCTAGCCCCGCCCCTAACTCCGCCCACTTGATGACGTCATCCCACTCCTCGGGTTACTGCCACCCAAGCTCTGATCTGTCAGTTGTCAGCAGCGATCGGAGCAGGGAGGGTTGCAGGCAGGGTGGCTCTGATCTTCCTGCCTGCCACCCTCCCTGCTCTGATCACTACCGACAACTGTCATCTGCAGCAGCGTGGGACACTGGATGGGAGGTAAGTATAAGTGAAAAAAGAATAATAAAGAACTTGTCTGGTGTCTTTTTTTTAACTTAACCCTTTGTGAACTGGTAAGGGGTCCATGAGACCCCTTATACCAGTTCACAAGGCTCTGGGTATGGCAGGTCACCTGCGGCAAGCAGGTGACTTGCCATAACCCCCAGCCCCCCATTACCTGCCTCCCCAACGGCCAGGGGGGGGCAGAAGGGCCCGGGCCACGTGGCTATGTGGGCTAGTAGCCTGCAGGGCCAGGGGCCACCAACGCTGGCCCCTGCGCCCTGTTCTACAAGCCCCCATAGCTGGTCCGGGTCAGTAATGCTGGGTAAGGGGGACCCTATGTCATTTTTTGGGGGGGATTTTAAGGGTTTTTAACCCTTAGAATTCCAAAAAAGAAATGAGGTCCCCCCCCCCCCCCTGGGAGGGGGAACCCTATGTCATTTTTTTTTTTATTAACCCCTTACAACTATGCAATCATATTGCATAGTTGTATCCTATCTGGAATCCCCTAAACTGCTGTTTCAGGAAAAGGGGTATACCTATACATATGTGTTACCATTGTAACCGGAAGAAATAGGGCTTTCATACGCAATAATATTTTATTAACAAACTTACATTTTTTATTACAAAAAAAACACTACAAATTGTAAAAAAATTGGTTTTTTTCATTTTTTTGCACATATTTCACCCAAAAGTATTGAGAATACACTAAAAAAAGGCCAAACAAGACATTTCATGTTGAAGCCCAGACTCTGCTGAAAAAACAATATTTAATTTTCATCGAAATCCCTGGAAATCCCTTCAAAAATCAAGGTTGCACACGTGTAGCGCAAAAACGTGAAAAGTCGTCTGGCAACAGATTGTGACAAAAAATCTCGGTAGGCCGGCACTCAAAGGGTTAAGTAACCTGAATAAGTATCGACTGCAGTACAAATATAGGAGCATCCTGCATCCCTGGGTAAGGGTCCTATAAAATCTATTTGCCAAATTTGTCCTGGTAGCTTCCCTCTTGCTATACTGCCCCTCACCACATGGGGAACGGGGCGATTCTGAGTGTGCTGACATACGGGCAGTTTAAAATGACCTCTTTTATCATTCCTAACTTTATGGGAATTCCCCGAGACTGAGCCCACTGGTATGTGGCCTTTTCCCCCAAATGGCCACATTTTTGGTGTGCCCATTTGGCTAACCCCCGATACTTGCTTTCTTCTTCTGGTTCTGCATTTACCTCCTCCAACGCTCTTATGGCTGCTTGCTGGTCGGCAATACTGTTGTAAAATCGTTCTAGGGTATCAGAGTTACAATGAGCATCAACATGAAAAACAGTCACTGTCATGTTTTGTACCATACTCCATATATCTTGCCACAACTCCTTCCCCCATACCTCCCTGGAATGTATCTTCCAGTCTGCCTTTGCCCAGGTGGGGGACCATGTAGCCAGGCCGTTGGCTACCGCCCATGAATCAGTATACAAGTGACACTCTCCTCCTAACTGCTCCTGTTTCAATACACTATACACCGCATAGAGCTCTGCATACTGACTACTCCTTCCTTCTCCCGTAGTAATAAGTAGTTTTCTGCTCATGGGTTGGTACCCTACTGCTTTCCACATTCTATTGTTGCCTTGATACTTAGCTGATCCGTCGGTTAACCACGCATGCTCCTTCTGACTTTCAGTTAATTGATCAAAAGCCACCCCCCATTTAACTGGTGATTCCTCTATGTGAGTTAGTATGGGTATTTCCTCATTGGTATGTGGTGCATCTGCCACCTTTTCATGTAGAGATGCAACACCACTAGGACCAGGCTTAGCCCTGCCTTGTACATACCATTTCCATTTTATGATACTTGCCTCTTGTGCATGTCCAACGCGGTGTGTCTTTGGTTCACTCATTACCCAATTCATTATAGGAATCTCTGGGCGCAAAACTATCTCATGGTTAACGGTGATCTGCTCTGTATCAATTAGGGCCCAATAACATGCCATTAGCTGTCTCTCAAGGGGGGTATATCGTTGGGCTGCGTCAGGTAACTTTTTACTCCAAAATCCCAGAGGAACACGTTTTCCCCCTTGTTTCTGCCACAAACTCCAATTAGCATATTGTCTGTCAACAGAAACGTTTAATTCTACAGCCCCATCCCGTAAAGGCCATAGGTCAAGGGCTTGCTGTACTGCCTCCTTGGCCATTTCGAATGCTTTTTGCTGCTCCTCCCCCCATTCAAATTTATGTTTCTTCCTAGTGGCTCTATATAATGGACCAAGTATTTGTCCTAAGTGGGGAATGTGTTGTCTCCAGAACCCAAACAATCCCACAAACTGCTGGGCTTGTTTCTTATCCCTTGGGGTGGCAAAGTCTAGAATTTTTTGCTTAGCTGTAGGGGTTAATTCCCTGTGCCCCCTACTCCATTGTATTCCTAAAAATTTTACCACCTGGGCCGGTCCTTAGATCTTATCAGGGTTTATCTCCCAGCCCTTACTTCTCATGTGATCTGTTAATTGTACTAAATGTGTTTCTACCTCCTCGGCTGTATTTCCCTGAATCATAATGTCATCAATATAATGGGTGACATTTAACTCAGGGGGAATTTTATATTCCGCCAAATGCTCCGCTACTATCCTGTGGCAGAGGCTGGGGGAGTTTTTCCACCCCATCGGTAATCGTGTAAATGTTACCTGTCTGCCGTTGTGTGAAAACGCAAACTGATTCCAGGCCTTCTTATGGATAGGAATAGTAAAGAATGCATTTGCTAGATCAATGGTTACATACCAAGTTCCTGGATGTCGCTGTATGTTTTCTATCATTGTAACCATGTCAGGTATTGCAGCAGGAAGAGGCGGTGTGTATTTGTTCAACTCTCTATAATCTACAGTCATCCTCCAGGAGTCATCACTCTTACGTACAGGCCACACTGGGTTATTCCATTCTGTAGAAGTTGTAACCAACACATCCGCCTCCAACAAGTCTTGTATTGTTTCCCATATTTCTTTATCACCCCCCGGTATTCTATATTGTTTAATATTTATTACTTTAGTGGCAAGTGGTATATCTAAGGGTTCCATTTTTACCTTGCCTACAACTACTGGTCGGGCCACTACACATGATTTAACGCCAAATTGATAGTGCCCATCCAGCAATTGTAAGGTTAACCCCTTTAAAATATCTATCCCAATAATATATTCAGGTACAGAGGTAATCATTACCTGATACTTTTTGGTGGGCAGATTGCCTGTTGTGAGCTTTAAAGTTGTTTGAACTGCTTCTATTTCCTTCCCTCCTAACCCCATAATTACACATACGCCCCTTATGCTTTTTTGGGTTCCCATAAATTAAAGTAGCCTCCGCCCCCGTATCCACCAATGCTTGAACACATTGTTCTTGCTTGTTATGCCAATGAATAATTAAATTAACATGGGGGCGCATATCACACTTACTGGGGGCGTGGCTTTTATGTCATTCTTCACTTTCCTTGACATCGAGGAACATTTCCCTGAAATCGGGGAAAGTTGGGGATTTATCCCTTTCTCCCATTCCTAACTGAATATCCTGTAACAGTTCCCTAACATCTTTATATGGATCTGAATTTTCAGGAGATGACAAGGTTTGTACCCCTGACATTTCCTTTTGCTCAAAGGGATTCTGGAAGATTGACTTCTTCCTCATCTGTGGTGATGGAGGAGGAGCACTGGGTTGCACTCTCTGAGTGAGCACTCTGGGATTTAGGGTTTGAGTGACCACTCTCCTATTTTGTGCTTGGGGGGTTGGTCCTCGCTTATGCAACCCTCTTTTTCTATATAATCGCCACATATCCTCATTAGTTATTCCATCAATTTCATTTACTTTAACCCCATCTCGCAGCAATGCAGTAAACATTTCTTTACGAGATACAGGGAGAGAGATGTTTTTCCATTCCCTCTGGGCTCTTCCTTCCCTATTAGCCCCCCCCCCTGTTTCCTTATTTGGGCTCCAATCCCCCAAATCTCCCAACTGTCGCACTGCTTCTACTACTTCTGCGGTAGCATTCCCCACCTGGTTAACTAGCAGGGTCATAATTACTGCCTTATAGGCAGGGGGAGCAGTACAGATAATACGATTACGTGCAGTGAGAGAAAATGGCATTAAGCACAATTCATCAGCATGCATCGAGAATATGGCAGATTTCATCATTTCCTCCCTAATTCGCTGAATGCATTCCCTTAATGTGTGCCAGGGGCGGTCACTATAGGGCCAGTCCCCCTCCCGGGGATACTTCTTATCGCAGCCTGTTGCAGCAATGGCATTTTGATTCCTATACTCCCTAAATGCACCCTGTATATGGGGATCATTAGATAGAGTGACAAAATTTTTGGCATCTACCTCATCAAGCTGAATCCCCCCAGCTCCAAGATCATATATCCTTACCATCCATGTGATAAGGCTTTCCCCAGCTCTTTGTTTAAATTTTTCTATAAGATCTGAAATTTCCTGCTGTGTGAAATATAACTTTAATAATGGCAAAGATATAATGACAGCTTAAAGCACATAAATAGCACGACACTTATATAAAACCAAAGAACATGAAAACACTTAATCATAATTTTAATCAACACTGCTTAATGGTACCTTCTCATTTATTCCAAATTGTATCCTATATCCTTCAGATAGATCTAAACACAATCAACAACTATTCCATGGAATGTTTAGCTTACCTACCCAGCATGCATATGGTTAATCATGAGTCCTGGTCGCCGAGCAGCTCCACGGCCGATGCGGCACAGCGAGATCATGATGAGCTTGGGAGGTTAGTGGGTTAACAGCCCCGCCGATCACCGTCCATGACAGGCGTCCCTCGTCAATGGCTCTTGAGTCTCCTGATTTCATAGTGGAATACCCCTCATATTTATGGCGCTGTCACCCCAAAAAGATGGCCAAACTCCAAGGGGTGAAAGCAACCTGTTTCTTGATAAGAGTTTATCTAATCTTCCATACCTATCTCACCCAAGAATTGGCCAAATTCCCAGGTAAGATAAGTAAGGAACATATGTCACAAATCCATATGCTATACTGATAAGCCCCCCACTCCACGTCACAGCTGTACATTTTGAAAAACATGTTTTTAACTTAAAACTTTGGTAAACATGTTTTTCAACCTTATCCTCAGAAAACACATCTTAAACTCACTTTTGAAAAACATGTTTTTGACTTAAAACTCTGGTAAACATGTTTTTCACTTAAATTTGCTATATCATAGTTGTTTTTCACATTCTGGACATGTCAGGGCATAATCCTGGCTTACATTTGCTATGCTATAACACTATGATCACAAAATGTCTGCCAGTGGCATCCATCTTGGAACACAAAATGGTGGATGGTAATAACATTTACACAAGATGGCGGACAAAACCTAGACAAAATGGCGGGCAAGATGGCGGCCAGATTGCCATTCCACCTATTATTATCACACCTGATTTGCAAAAACTTTCATTTGTGGTTTGACCATGTATTTTCTGGAACTATGGGAGTGACCATCAACTCCAATGTTTGCTTTTTAAATAAACACCATAAAATTGTAATTAACCTGTTGTTGACTAAGTTTATGCCTTTATGTTTTTGGTGAATAAAGATGAGTTAAAGTAGGCACTAACAAATTTGGAACAACCAAATAAAAAGAGTCTAAAATCAGGTGTGAGGTTGTTTGCAATTAATTAGTTACTGTTTGTAAAAGTAAGAAACAAACATACAAACACAAAGGTTCAAAAACACAAATAACAAACAATAAAGGGACAAAACAAACAAAGGAACACCAAATTAAGCAAAATGTGTCTCTATTAAATTAGTCCGCATGGCTTGGGCAGATGCACTCGGTGGGCCACAATAGTCCTCCTCTGGGTCATCGGTGGGCGGAGAGGGGGGCAAATTCACATACCGGGGGACACGCTGCAATATAGCAAAATTATGCAACACTGCACAGGCCATTATAATATCTATGACCTTTTTGGGGTCATACTCAAGTGCTCCCCCGGTATGGTCCAAGCATCGGAAGCAGGTCTTCAATAGGCCAAACGCCCTCTCCACCACAGCCCTGGTCTTCCTGTGTGCCCTATTATATGCCTCCTCGGCTGCATTCTGGGGCCGTAGGACGGGTGTCAACAGCCACGGAAGGAGTGGATAGCCGGAATCACCTGCCAAAATGTATTATAAAAAACATAAATTGCACATTACTCAATAAATGGAATCCCCAAAACGGGCCATCAACATGACTAAGAGGCTAGGTCACATTTGCTACACAGCATGATCATACATATTGCACAGGCCAAAAAAAAGCCCAAAAACATCAAATAGATGTGGGAACAAATTTAACATCCAAGATGGCGGATGAGGGCCATTCAGCTAGACTGCTAACAGGTATTGGTTTCGGACTGTGCTGCTCAGCATTCTTGGATGTCTTCCTGGTGTTTTCAGGACCCTGTATCTGCTTTGTTTGAGTCTAAAACAGCTCTAACCCGCCCCATGCACTTTATCCCGCTCTCCTCTACTCAGTAAGTGTAATGCATCTAATCAAAGATGGCGCAGACCCTATTATAAATTCAAGGACATAATTTAAGCAGAGTGTGGGAAAGACTAATTCTTACTTTACTCTAAATTTAATTTTAACATTTTGCTAATGCAGGACTAACATTTGGCAAGGCTTTGTTGTTTGAAAAATCTAATGGTTAAGGTCATGTTTCACATGTAAACAAGGTGTTCAAATAGGCATAGTTTCATACATGGGACACAAACTAAATTCATAGCCATACAGATAAAAAAAAAGGACGTTATTGGCGTCAACTTACCAAGGAGCCATTCACCGGAAAATTCCCGAGACTCAAACCGACTGTACAATCCAGATCTTCGAAGAATGTAGGCATCATGGGATGAGCCTGGGAACCCGGCGAGCAGACTAAGGAATCGCATGTCCGGGGCCACCACTGCTTGGACATTCATTGAGTGGCCCATTTTGCGGTTCCTGGCATAAAAAAACAAACAAAAAACATTAGCAAGGCAAGGAAAACTAGGGAAACACTAACTAATCACACCCTAAGCAAAGCCTGTGGCCCAATAAAAATAGCAATAAACAAGTACATAAGTATTTTGTTTAGCGGAAAAAAAAATATGTATGTTTGAAAAAGGAAAGATTAACTTTCAAGTGTCTATTTCAGGTACACATTAAATATTTCCTTGGTGAACACATGTGAAATTTATATATATATTATATATATTATATTATATATATTATAAATATGGTCCATGGTTCCACAGGGACTCTTTACAAGGATGGATTATTTAAAAGGAGGAATTAGTTAAAAGGATGGATAAATTACAAGGAGGGATTAAAAACAAGGAGGAAATAATTACAAGGAGGGAATAATTAAAAGGAGGGATACATTACAAGGAGGGATAAATTACAAGGAGGGATTTAAAAGGAGGAATTAGTTAAAAAGATGGATAAATTACAAGGAGGGATAAATTACAAGGAGGGATTAATAACAAGGAGGAATAAATTACAAGGAGGGACATTTTACACGGAGGGACTTTTTTGAATTTTGATTTCATAAAAAAAATATATATATATATATATATATATATATATATATATATATATATATATAAATTATGACAGATTGTACTTGCCTGTAGATATACTTGTCGGTTGCCGGAGGCACCAGGGCAACGTGGGTGCAGTCAATGGCACCCATGACATTGGGCATGTCGGCGATGTTATAAAATGCCAGCTTAATCGCATTTCTGGCTACTATGTCATCAGGAAAACAAATATATTTCCGAGTAATGGTAGCCATGCCTTCCAAAAACTTGGATAGCGAGCGGCTCAGCGTAGGCTGGGAGATTCCCACGGGGAGAGGGCACCCAGCCTCTGGAATGAGCCGTTCGCCAAAAATTGCAGGCAGCCAAGCATCTTGGTCATACCTGAAATTGCTTGCCCCTTCCTTGTGGTGCGGAAGCGCGATTAAGTCTGGTGAGCTCGAACAGCTCAACGTCATGTAGTCTCGAGGTAAAAATGGTCCCGTAAGGGGATCGCAAAGGAAACGGATTTATAGGGTGGTGGTCCATCGGCAATCAGCTCTCTGAATGAGACGCAAGCCCATAGCAATAACGTAAGTTATCTGAACGAACTAAAAATATCAGATTTGGTTGGGAAAATGACCCGAACTAACGCAAATGTTCCGATCGTTCATCGAAAGCGCATATACGCATTTGCCTGAACGTTCGTACGAATGAAAAAATGAACGAAAAAAAACAAAAAAATGACAAACACACACAAAAACTTTCACAGACAGCTACGGGAGTCCAGACGAATGTGCCTCTGAATCGAGCCTTATGTTTTTTTTTTTTCTAAAAAATGGAAATATCATGCATTTTTAAATTCTTTTAAAAAAAAACATAACAGATATTAAAATATACAGCAATGGCAGGCCCCAGAAAATTATTCTTCATCTGTGGTCCCCAGCGATTCACGCAGCTCCTGCATCTCGCCCACCAACTGAAGGACCGTGGCACAGCCTCGAGGAACATTTCACATGCTGATTGTGTGCCATCCCAAAAGAACAGAATATCATCTATAAATCTGAAACACTTGACCACGTGGCCCAGATGTGGTTCCATTTGTTCCCTGAAGACTATCCCCCTCTCCCACTATCCCAAAAACAAGTTGGTGACCGAGGGAGCACAGCGCACCCCCATCGCCACCCCCATTCTCTGATGGTAATACCGACTATTGAAGATGAAATAGTTATGTTCGAAGACAAACTTTAAGGCATCCAATATAAATTTTCGCCGTCCAAAGTAAGTATTAGATTCCATCTCCAGAAAATAACTTGTTGTTTCTAAGGCCAGTTGATGCGTGATGTTGGAATACAGAGATTCCACTCGTAACCATAATACAGTTGGGGGGCAATTGTATGCATTTCAATTTTAATAAAAGGTCTAAAGAATCCCTCAAATATGAGGCCAGACCTACCACATGTGGCTGTAGGAAATCTTCCACTCATGTGCAGATCTTTTCAGACAGTGACCCAATCCCGGGTACAATTGGTTGTCCTGGTGGCTTCTCCTGCTTTCTATGGACCTTGGGCAAAACATAAAATGTGGGGGTTACCGGACAGTCTACCTTAAGGTATCCACATTCATCTGATGAAATTGCATTGTCGGCCAATGCTTGGTCAATCAGTTGATCTAAATCCCGTTTACTCGTAGGATTGATAATCAATTTCTCATAGCATCGGACATTGTTTAACTGGTTCATTACTTCCTTCAGATAGAGGCTGACAGGGAGGACCACAATATTTCCCCCCTTGTCAGCCTCCTTTATTACAATGTCGGTTCTTTGCTCCAGATTATTCAGAGCTTGCCGTTCACCTTTAGTAAGATTGTTCCACCGCCTTCCCCCTCTTTCCGGGAGGTTCTTTTTCTCATCACTTACCAGCTCATAGAAAATTTGCACTGCTGGACTGATGGAAAAGGGGGATGTAAAAGTAGACTGCTTTCGATAGAATCTCCAGTTCTCACTTCCCTGTTCATCCTCCAGTTCATTCAATGTGGCTAGAGCATCTAACTCCTCGGGGTTCCAATCCACACCATCCCTGTGGCGCTGTACATTTGAAAAATATTTTTTCAACAACAAGCGTCTGCAAAATAAGAATAAATCTTTTGCTGCCTCAAATTTGTTAATTTGGTTCGTGGGCGAAAATGAGAGGCCCTTTTGCAATACTGACCTTTCATTCACTGTTAGTGGGGTCTCTGAAAGGTTAATTATTTGTAAAGTGGTTTCCTGTTGTTGTGGGCTAATAATATTAGACGTGTTATTGACAAGGGTGGCGGGTGGATCCTCTGGGTTACACCCAGGAAGAAGTGTCCATAGATTCAGGGCCACTTCTATTTGTGGGGAGCACGCTTTAGCCTGCTGTATCCCCACCTCCTGCGGTCCCTTAATCTGAGATCCTGATCATTTCTTTCCCCTCCTTGATTTCCCCCCTAGTCTGGTTTGCCCGTGGTGTCGCTTCCTGACAAAAAAGAGCTTTGGGAGTGTTGCAAGCTTTCTCTGGAGGACACCCTTCTTCTCAGATTGGGGTTTTCCTCTGAGAGATGTTCTCTTCTAGATCTACTTCTGGGGATGTGTCTTTTATTCCCCCTATGATGCCACTTGTATTGCCTCTTAAGATTGGCATCCTGTTTATCCCTAGCAAACTTTCCTTTTTTCCCCATCTATTATTCTTTGTTCATGCTTAGATATGTTTGTTTGGACTGTTTTTAGGAAGGGGGCCACTAGGAGGTCCTTATCAAATTTACTCAAAGAACCCTCCAGTTCCCCTATTCATGCTTTTACTGTGCCTAAAAACTCCTTGTCATGCTGAATCAGTATGATCAATTATGATCTTAGAGCATTTGTCAAAACCTTTTTCCCAAGTTGTTTTAAAGGCATCTGTAGGTTCCCACGCATTTATTATCCCGGTACATTTCTAATGTCTGAATGTTCCACCATACTTTTATGTGTGGAATAAGCCAATCTCAGTTCCCTTGTAATTTCCTTGAACCCATCAGGTGTGGGATGACTACTTTCATCTCCTGTGTTCCCAAAGATGTGTTGGACCCTATTGGTCCATTGTTGTTCCAATGCTTCTATAATAAACAACATTTTGATAGAATGGTGTGCTTAAAAATCCTGTGAGGAAATGGGGGCAACGAATCCGGTTCCCCCTATTCCTCAAAAATCGAAACGGTTTTTGAGAAGAGGGAAAAGCACCAGTGAGCTCCTTAACAAGATGCAAGCAACACTAAATACAAAATGGAGCCACATAAAGGGCATTACAACCTATTAGTCTGAAAACCAATGCTTTATTTAAATTACACATATAAAGCCACCACTTTACAAAAACATGTAAAGACAATATACAAAGGACAAAGTTAAAACCACAAAAGATCTGTCTACCCCGGACCCAATATAATGATTCAATGATTAATCTACACCTAGTATCTTTTGGCGTACCTATCACACAAATAACTTGTTGCTATTTGTCCCTCTTATGAATCCACAATCCCTCCTTTTTGCCCCTTATAATAAATGTATACCAGTAATTGGTTAAATCTATATATATATATCTTATTGCAAAAACCCCCTTGAAGTGCGCAACAAAATATATTTGAGATGCCTAAATTCAACTAGCTTTATATAAAAAAAAAAAGGTACCATGTGCAGCAATACTAATCACACCAAGACAAAAAGTGCTTTTAAAAAGACCTCCCAAATTCTAAAACTTTATAACTGAGAATATAAAATATACAATGAAATACCTCTCATGTACAGATGACACAAAAAAGAAAAATGGGGAGGGAATGGGGGGGGGGGGAATATAGTAGTTTTTTATGAACAAAAGGACTTGAAGGACAAACCAGAGTAGGAGGGAAAAGGGAGCTGCAATGATGATGCAATTGAGCATCAGGAGGGATGAATCAAACAATCAAATAAAAAAAAAATGTTCATGATCTCAAATTAAGATATAGATACCGCCCATAGGTAATCTATATTAGGGTTCAGGTAGACGGGAATGCTGCCCCGCGTGCTCCGCCGCGTGCCCATGGCTTCTGGAGGGGTAAGTGTCCTCTCTCACTTTCCACCTTTTAAACCCAAAGGGCCGCCATTGGCCGTGCTGCCCGCCTCCACATGGGGCCGGAAATCAGGTCCCTGGAGTGCAATAGGGCTGCATCTCCGAGGCCACGCCCCCCACGATGACCCGGCCGCTGTCATCGGCAAAAGGGGGGCCTTCCGAGCCGCATTTCAGCCAGGTGGCAACCATTGCTGGAGCAAAAGGGGGGAGGGGGGTTAAGTCCAAATAATTTCTTTCTATTGGTGTCATGTTTTGGATATCTATCACAAGATATTATCCCATATAGTAGTAATAATAAATAAATAGTAAGCTAATTGTGATATACATTGGTTATATTCTTCATACAAGTTTTTGATGCATTGAGTCTTCTGGTCTCCATTTTCTCTATCCTCTAACTTCTGTACCTTTTCCTCTTGTCTTCTCCTGTTATTCTTCTTCACTGATCGATGCACCAGGGCCCACTTGATTTTTCACCGCTTTTTTGTATCCCTCCCATCCTCTTTATTAACTCTCCATCCACATGAGTAGTGCCACACACTTTTTTGTCCCACAATAATTTTTTTTTTACTCTGTGTGTGTGTGTTTTGTTTACATTTAACCCTTTGTGAACTGGTAAGGGATCCATGAGAACCCTATACCAATTCACAAGGCTCTGGGTCTGGCAAGTCACCTGCGGCTAGCGGATGACTTGCCATTAACTCTGAGCCCCCCATTACCTGCCTCCCCAAATCCCGGGGGGGGGGCAGAAGAGCCCGTGGCCATAGGCTATGCCGGCTTGCAGCTGGCCCCTGCGCCTTGATATTTTAGGAAAAGGTGTTTTTTTATATTCTGCTTTTTTATACATTTTTAGGGAAACCCTGTGCAACCAGAGAATTCTTCGAGGGTTTACTTCCAGAAAGATGAGCCCACTACAACAAGTTGGGTACACTTAGAAAGCTTAACATGTGTATTTGAGGGAATATATGGTTTGTGGGGGGGGCATTCCAAGTGTTGTTCTGGTAGAAAAAGTGCAAGGTGCGCAATTTTTCAGGTAATATTATTCTTTCGCACATGCTTTACTTTGGGGTGTTTGCCAACTCTTCCCTTGGCAGTACATATGCATGTTGGGTATTGTTCTGTTCGGGGGGTGTTGATCTTTCAGATTTTTTTTTGGTTTGCATATTGTTTTTTTAGGAAAAAGTGTCTTTGATTCTGTTTTTTTATTCTTTTTTTAGGGAAACCCTGTGCTACCAAATAATTCATTGAGGGATTACTTCCAGAAAACTGCACCCATGTCAACAAGCCTGGTACACCTAGAAAGCTTGAGGTGTGTACTTCCAGAATATATAGTTTGTGGGGGGTATTTCAAATGTAAAGGGTTGTTTTTCTTGCAAAGCGCATAGCGCCTAGCACAGTTGTATTTTATCTGAAAATCTCCTAAAGCGCTGTTTCAGTTTGGGGGAGTCTCCTGGGCAGAAAAGGGTGTCTACCAATACACATGTGGTACCGTTGTAACTGGGAGAAATTGGGCTTTTACACACAATAAGATTTTATTGACAAGCTTACATTTTTTATTTTTAAAATATTGAGAATACGCCTAAAAAATCTTTTAACATTTCATGTTAAAGCCCAGACGCTGAAAAAAACAATATATAATTTCCCTGGGAAATCCCTTCAAAAATCACAGTTGAACAAATGGAGCTCAAAATAGTGCAAACTGATCTGGCAACAAGGTTGACAAAATCTCCAGATAGGCTGGCAAGGGTTAAAGAATTCAGACATTTGATATCTAATCCATTTTATATTAAAAAGCCTGTGTAGCTATTCTCCTAAACAAGAAATGTCAATAAGAAATCCTTTAATAAGATTTGGACAAAGAAGCAAGGACAATAACTGTAATAGCAAAAATCTGTGGGCAAATGTGCACATTAATCGACACATATGTTCCCAACCGAGGCCAGGCCAAATACATAGCAACTATATCCAAAAAAATGGATCAGTTAAAAAAAGGAACACTAATATGGAGAGGACAGGAGACTTCACTCTGATAGTAAATTGTAAACTGATAGTAAAACTGTTCTGATAGAAACAGATTCTTCTGGTATAAAAAGAAGGGACATTGAACTAATTAAATACCACGAACATGGGAAAATTTTAAATAACTGAATTTAGTTGATGTATGGTGTATTCTACACCCAAAAGAAAAAGACTATTCCTGCTACGATAGGGTTCAGAATTCATACTCCAGGCTGAACTTTGCAAATGGTAAGAGATTGCACCATAGAGAATATAACGTGTTCAGATCACGCCCCGATTACAATGATATTGAACTGGGGAAACATGACTTATACTGGTCAGCAGTGGCAATTGAATAGAGATATCTTAGAGACGGAAGAACATAGAAACAAAGTAAAGCAAGACTTGAAGGAATTTTTCGAGATCAATAAAACCAATGAGGTCTTGGCTAGAACAATTTGGAAAACACATAAAAATTATATAACTGTCATTGCAATTGCAGCAAAAAAATAGAAATGTATTCTGCAAAGGATAAATAACCTAGTGGAAACAATTGACAACCTGGAAACAGCTCATAAACAGCACCCAACGCAAAAGCACTTATGAACAGCTATATAAGGCAAGAAGTGCTCTCAAAGAACTACTGGATCCGAAGGAAAATAGATTGGAAAAAAATTAAAAAAGTAATGAGTTTAATAGGAGTGGGAAAAGCTTAGCGGATCTGACCAAAGTTAAAGGGGCGGTAAAATTCATTGAAAAAATTCAAGATGAAAAAGGAATTGAATTGCACACATTGGAAGAAATTAAATCTATATTTCATATGGTTTATCAGGAGATATATAATGTGACAAAAGTTAAAACAAAAAATGATGACACTTATCTAGCTGATGCAAATATCACCAGCATATCCAAAGATCTGGCAGAATACCTTGAGAATCCATTCAACATTAAGGAAATCATCAGTCAAATAGACAAGTAAACTCAGGAAATTCGCAGACAGCGACGGTTTCCCTGCAGAATATTACAAAACCATTATAATGGATCTGGCACCTACACTACTACACCAGGCAAAGACCTGACTTACTGTACTCACTACAGACCTATATAATTAATTAATGTGGACTTAAAGATCAATGCTGCTGTCATCAGCAAATGGCTAGAAGTCCTCCTACGTGTTATCTCTTCCAACCAGGCCAGCTTCATGCCAAATTGTGGCATCCATCAGAATATAGCACTAGCAATTACAATGCTAAATAAAATTATATCTAAAAAATGCAATTATAGTGGCGCTAGATGCTGAATAAGCATTTGACTGGGTATCATGGGGTTATTTGGAAGCCACCCTACAGCAGATTGGTCTGGGACCAAAAAACATTGTAAAGGTTATGAGCTTATACAAAAGCAGAAATGCACAAAATAATATGAATGGCTCATTACCGAATACCATTAAAATAAAAAATGGAACATGACAGGGGTTCCCCCTATAACCATCTTTTTTCAACTCCTTCTAGAGACTTCAATCCGTAAAATCAATATGGACCCTTCAATTAAAATTCTCCGCCTATGCAGACAACATATTGCTAATCCTAGAAAATCCAAAAGAATCTTTACAACATTGTTTACAAATAATCATAACTTTCAGACACTATTCTAACTTCAAACTTCGACCAATAGAACAAGGTACTCTAGGAGAACCTGATTACAGAACATCTACAAAGAATATTCAGATGGTATCATCAGGTGTGATGCCCAGCCTTCTGTAAGCAGGCAACCCCCAATCCCCACCGCCGCTTCTGCCTATAGTCAAGCCCCCGTTTGCCGGGACGCTTGGTACGCCTCACCGGACACGGTTGCCCCCAGGTCTTAATAGGTGCAAAGGATGGCTGCTTACGGTGAAGGCTGATGAACCATGAGGGTATCCTGAAGCCGAGGTCGTTCACAGGTAGTCAGTCCGGAGGGTGCGTCAGAGTGCAGGGAGGAGACAGGTGCGTAGCCAAAGGGTCAAGCCGGGAGTTCAGAGATTGTGGGGTATCCACAAGAAGCAGGGAGCTTCGTGGTCAGACAAAGCAGAGGTCGGTACAGGCAGCGGACAGGGATGGTCGATCAAGCCGGGTCGAAAACAGATAATAACTAAACTGAATCACACCCTAATCACAAGCGACTATCACGGGCACTGAGTACTGGGCTGACTCCATATTTATTGGGGAATTGACCAATGGCCACCCTGGGGGGAGAGTATGTGCTGATTGGTGCAGCTTACAACACTGTGAGTGATTGGAGACACTATCCAGGGGCTGGTCAGTCTTGGCAGCAAGGAGCATAGGCACAAACGATGGCTGCTTACAGTGAAGGCCCTTGAACCACGAGGGCCAGCCACCAACACTTGGCATCTGGAAACACAAGATGCAACAGAAATAGAACTCGCAATATGGTTCAACAAGGCATTAGATTATCAAACATAAATATGACTTTTAACCACGCCTTTTTTTTTGTCTTCAGTAGTAGTGGTATGGGGTGAGGGAGGGGGTAACACAACTATATATATATATATATATATATATATATATATATTCAACAGAAATCAACACTGAGTGGGGAAAAAAAGAGTGTGTTCAGCACCACAAACAGACAGTAGGATCCGTCTATCCACAGCCAATGTGTACATAATGAACAAGGTGTGGATCCCAGGGGCCTTGGCTGTGCCAGCACCTGAGTGAGTGCTTAAAGTGTTTGCTACTTCCTCCGCCACTGCCACAACCACCTGCTTTGGCTTTTCTTCCTACATCGCTGCATATTATTTTTATTAATTTGTCTATCTATTTATGTAAATTTATTGATGTAAATATTATTTGATTAGTTATGCATATATGTATATATATTTATGTGTATATTTATGTATTGATGTTTTTAATTATTTATTTACTCATTTATGTATATGTTAATTGATGAATTTATTTATGTATGTGTGTGTTTCTCTTATTATTGCAAGTACTTTCCCTAGCCCATTTTGTCCATGTGCCCCCCCCCCAATATTGACTTCCAACCCACATAAAAAAATAATATTTAGTTTATTTTATCTTTATGTATCTATGTATTTCTTTAATCTTTTAGTTTTCTGTTATTATTTGAGTACTTTTCCTAGCCCATATTTTGCAGGACAATTTAAAATATTTGAATGGTTTGTATTTCCCTCTTCACGTGATACATACTGTATTTGTTTTGCTGTTTGCCTTAGGTTATGTACAGTATATAGCTAATCAGTTGCAGTCTGTTATTTGCTCACTAGATGTCATGCTCACACTACTATATAAACTGCATGCATTGTTAACATACAGTACCGTGAGAATAAGCTTCAAATGTGAAGATGAAAAGGTAGTAGACTAGTAGTAAACATATTTTCAAACACACGTTGCTAAAATTACAAAATGTACTTAATAATGTGATTAATTTGCGTTGGAGATTTGAAAAAAATGTTTTGAATGAAGTAATAAACCAACAAGTAATATAGTAAATACAAGCCTATCTTTCTAAAGCTTTTGCTAGGAATCTATTACTGATATAGTCCAAACGTGAAAGGGTAGGACACACTCCTTAAAGCGGACCAAAATCGACCCTGGAGTCTATGGGGGTCATGCTAAATAATAGGTGAAGCCAGTGTAGATGGCGGTATGGATTGCAACCTACATCTCAGTTAGCTTTTTAGTTTTTAGACACAAAAAAGTGCAAAAAAAATGACCTGTACCTGTGATGGGGCATGTTTACAGGTTAGGTCCATCATTTTTCCAATGAGGTAAGGATATTTGTTTTTAAGTTTGGAAACAACAGAACCCTATGGGCTATGCAGAAAAAAAGTAAAATCTTTAGCACTGCCCATAGGGTGCTGTTATTTGCAAACTAAGAATATATCTTTACATCAATGGAAAATGAATGTACCTAAAGAGTAAAAACCCTGCTGTAACAGAATGGCTGTGGCCGTGACCACGCACAGCCGAAGAATACAAGTGATGCTGCATGCCACTTATGTATGCAGTACAATCGCAAAAAAAATGGCCCAATGATAAAAATTCATATAAATATGCTGAATGGTGGGAGAAGGGGTCAGTATCAAGATGGTTCTGGCTCTGTGAACCCTGATACACTAAACCTGTCACCCCTGGATTTTATTCCTACCATGAGAGAATAAACCATAAGCTTGGCGGGAGTTTTATTCAATTCGGGTATATACGTGACCCCTTCTCTCATTAGCCAATGTATTTATATGGATTTTGAATATTACACAATATCGAGATAATGCCCATTAATATGCAAAGCTGAATAAACTGATTGGATGATAGCCCACACATACGCCATTGGACAGGGGAATGGTGAGGTTTCTGGTGGGTTAATGACAAAATTCCAGGGGTTTAAATGAGCAGGGCATCCCAGCTTGAGGTGCCACATGGAGTCAGAATCGCCCAAGGGGTCAAGAGGACCTATGTTCCTCTAAAGTGCACCTATACTCAAAGGGAAGTTTATGTGGTCACCTTCCATCCCAAATTCAATAACCCCAAAACATCTAACTAACGCTTTTGCCCGATATTGATAAAAACACTAACAGGAAATAGTATTATGGTGAATGGCAGTCATATGCTAATTAACTGTCTCATAAAGGCATAAAGTTAGGTTGAAGTGCTCCCCATTGCTGAGCCGTGTATACTAACTGGGGGGCCAGTCCAGAGTGAGTGAGAAAACTAACTCAATTCAACAACTTGGTATGTATTTTCACCTGGTATTGGATCAGCTCCAAGGTACACAATAAAGTGAATGCCAGTCTTCTCTCCTAAAAATGGAATGAGTTTTCTCACCTGGCATTGAATCGACCCTAATATGTATCTTCACTGGAAAGCATCAGGGGACGGGGCTGCTCTGACAGGGAGCTATATGACTGACTGCATCTTGTGTTCTTATGAATACTGGGCAAAGGCTTTAATAAAAAAAAAGAAACACAGGCGGTTTTGGGGCACTGAACTGGGGATGGAAGGTAACAACATAAGCCTTCCTCTGAGTATAGGTGTGAGGGAATGCCGGACACCCTTCTCTCTTAAGCCAGGTAATCCCCAATCTCCACCGCCTCTTCTGCCTATAGACAAGTCCCCGCTCGCTGGAGACGCGGATTATGCCTCTCCAGACTCGGTTACCCCCAGGTCTTATTTGGCGCAAAGATTACTGGCTTAAGGTGGAGATGGATGAACAGCGGGGTATCCCGAAGATGGATGCCGGGGTAGATATAGGTTTGAGCGTGGAAACCAGACAAGACAAGTCCAAAACAAGCCGGGGTCAAAGCCGTGTGATCACAGAGCGCAGTATCCGAGGGGTTAAACGTAGAAGGGTCAAAACAAGCCGAGGTCAAACCAGAAGGGCACCGAAACACAGTATCAAAAGGATCAGGCAGGGACGTAGTCAGACAGGCGAATGGTCAGGGCAGGCAGCAGACAAG
The DNA here is from genome assembly GCA_027917425.1 of Gastrophryne carolinensis. Taxonomy (NCBI): domain Eukaryota; kingdom Metazoa; phylum Chordata; class Amphibia; order Anura; family Microhylidae; genus Gastrophryne; species Gastrophryne carolinensis. Next base: position 112,417,747 of record CM051240.1, on the reverse strand, counting down.
GATGGTCAGAGACAAGCCGGATAATAACTGTAAGCACGGTTCAGAAAGCACACCCTATCAACCAGAGGCTATAACGGGCACTGGAGGACGGGGCAGAACAGTATTTAAGGGAGTACTGGCCAATGAGAAGGGGAACCTGGTGATTGGTGATCAGGGGGAAATGTGCTGATTGGTGCCACTATGAACAATTACCAATAGGAGCAGTCCCAGGGACTGGACTGCCCAGGCCAGATGAACTGTCCAGTCCCTGGGTCTGTCTCACACTCAGGACAGGGTGATAGGCCACTCACACTTGCCCCCGGCGGATGCGCTGGGAGTAGCGCCGCCGAGGGGCATAAACAAAGCATGCTCGCGCGCGCGCGCGAGCACGAGGCTGGCCGGGCGCGCTCCCTGCAGGGAGGGAAACAACCGCGCCGGCTGAGGAGACCGAGGGACCGCCTGTCCCCACCGCGGGACCCCCAGAGGGGCTGCCGAGCCCAGCCGCACCCAGCGCCTCAGAGCGGCGCCCAGAGACAGCCGACAGGCGGCTGAGCTCCCCTGGAGGACGCGCCACGGGACAGAGGACGGAGAACAGGTAAGATTCTAACAATAGGTGCACTTTAATGATCATAGACTTTAACTCTTTCGCTGCCAGCCTACCTGGAGATTTTGTCACCCTTGTTGCCAGACCATTTTGCACTATTTTGCGCTCCACATGTTCAACTGTGATTTTTGAAGGGATTTCCCAGGAAAATTATATATTGTTTTTTTCAGTCTGGGCTTTAACATGAAATGTCTTGTTTGTCATGTTTTAGGTGTATTCTCAAGATTTTTGTGTGAAATATGTGCAAAGAAATAAAAATATTTTTTTTTTACAATTTGTAGTGTTTTTTGTAATAAAAAATGTGAGTTTGTCAATATAATTTTATTGCATGAAAAAGCCCAATTTCTCCCAGTTACAACAGTACCGCATTTGTATTGGTAGACACCCTTTCCTGCCCAGGAGACTCTCCCAAACTGAAACCGCGCTTTACGAGATTTTCAGATAAAGTACAACTGTGCTAGGCGCTATGCACACCTTCCAGTTTTTCAAGAAAATCAACCCTTTACATTTGGAAAACCCCCTCAAACTATATATTCTCTGGAAGTAAACACCTCAAGCTTTCTAGGCGTACCAGGCTTGTTGACATGGGTGCAGTTTTCTGGAAGTAATCCCTCAATGAATTCTTTAGTTGCACAGGGTCAAATTTTCCTAAAAAGCCAAATGTTCCTAAAAAAACAAGAAAAAACAAGTTAAATCTGAAAAATTAACATCCCCCGAACAGAACAATACCAAACATGCATAGGTACTGTCAAGGGAAGAGTAAAGCATGTGCATAAGAATAATTTTACTTGAAAATTTCAGATCTGAAGACAAAGTGCTCACCTTTCACTTTTTCTACCAAAACAACCCTTTATTGGAATACCCCCCACAAACCATATATTCCCTGAAAGTACATATGTTAAGCTTTCTAAGCATACCCAGATTGTTGTGCTGAGCTAATCTTTCTGAAAGTAATTCCTCGAAGAATTCTTTGGTTGCACAGGGCTTCCCTAAAAAATGTATAAAAAAGCATAATGAAAACACCTTGTCCTAAAATATCAATATGCAAACAAGAAAAAACAAGCTAAATCTGAAAGTGCAAGGTCCCCTGAGCAGAACAATACCCAACATGCATAGGTACTATTAACCCTTTTAATTGCCCGCCTACTTGAAATATTATCACCCTAATTTTTCACCATTTTTCCCCATGTTTAACCAGGATTTTTGCAGGAATTTTGAGGAAAATTCTATATATTTTTTGTGGAACAGTTTAGGCTTTAACATGAAATGTCTTGTTTGTAATCTTTCTACTGTTTTTAAAAATATTTTTATGTAAAAATATATATATATATATATTTATATATATATCATTTTTTTCAAATTGTCTCATTTATTTTAAATAAAATTTTTATTTTATTATTATAGAAAACAATGTATTATTATTTTATTATTATAGAAAACAATATTGCATGGGAAAGCCCCATTTCTCCGGATTACAACGTTATCACATATGTACCGGTAGCCCCACCGTTCCAGGAGACCCCCCAAACTGAAAGAGCACTTTATAACATTTACAAATAAAATACAACTACTATCCACACTATAAAGGGTTAATTAAAAAAATGGCGTAGGATCCCCCTTCCCGGATGGGGACCCCATTTTTGGGGGGAATTTTAAGGGTTAAAAACCCCTAAAAATAAAGAAAAATGGCATGAGGTGCCCCCACCCAGCATAACTAGCTTGTGGCTAGCTATGGGGCTTGTAGAACAGGGCATAGGGGCCAGCTTGGTGGCCCCCGCCCTGTAGGCTACAAGCCAGCATAGCCTATGGCCATGGGCTCATCTGCCCCCCCTGGGCTTTCGGGAGGCAGGTAATTGGGGTGCCGGGGGTTAATGGAAAATCACCGCTAGCCTCAGGTGACTTGCCAGACCCAGAGCCTTGTGAATTGTTATAGGGGTTACATAGATCCCTTACCAGTTCACAAAGGGTTTTATTTAAAAACAGACACAGAGAAAAAATATTTTTTTTTTTTTTAATACTTACCTCCCATCAGAGCATCTCCTGCCCCTTTACTCTGCCCACTGATCTCCGGGCATCTGACACCCGAGTCGCAGGGAGCCAGGACGACACGGGGAGGGGGCCCCCATTTTTTCAAATTTTAAGGGTTAAAAACCCCTAGAAATCCCCAAAAAAATGGCGTGAGGTCTCCCTTACCCAGCATAACCAGCCTGGGACCAGCTATGGGGGCTTGTAGAATAGGGTGCAGGGGCCTTCTTAGGTGGCCCCTGGCCCTGCAGGCTACAAGCCAGCATAGCCTATAGCCACGGGTTCTTCTGCCCCCCTGGGCTTTGGGGAGCAGGTAATAGGGGGGGCTTGGGGTTAATGGCAAGTCACCCTCTAGCTGCAGGTCATTTGCCAGACCCAAACCCAGAGCCTTGTAAACTGGTATAGGGGTCTCATGGACCCCTTACCAGTTCACAAAGGGTTAACCGTAAAAAAAAACACACCACACAAAAATGTTATTTATTTAAAAAAAAAAAAAGAAAAACATGTTTTTACTTTACTCTCCTCCGATTGTCAGCTCCTGTTTCCCTCGACGATCTGATGACAGATGCCGGTGATCGGCAGCCGGAGGAGGGGGGGCAGGGGATCAGAGCATCTCCTGCCCCTTTACTCTGCCCACCAATCTCCGGGCATCTGACACCCGAGCCACAGGGAGCCAGGACGACACCTGCTGGGTGATGTCATTAGCTCCGCCCCCAAAGGTAGAATCCTGAAGATCCTGAAGATAGAAGAGCCCTGGGGGGGGGGGGGGGGGGGTCGGAGGCCCCCTGGGTAAAGAGGAGAGCCAGCGGGAGAGTAAATGTCATTGTTTTTTAAACAGGAATTGGCCGCTGCTGAAGAGGGGGGGGCACCCTATTCTTGGCACTCCCCTGCAGCCGGAGGAGCCCAGGGGGGAATCGGAGGCCCCCAGTGTGAAGAGGAGACCCAGCCGGATCAAACAAGGGGTCAGGTGATTTTTTTTTTTTTTACATCATTTTTATTGTAGCGGGGGGGAAAGTCAGGCACGTAGATTCTACGTGCCTGCCAATTAAGTGGAGTGGAAGCAAGCACATAGAAACTAAATGCTTGGCACTGAAAGGGTTAATTTCAAGGATAAATCTTCAGGCCAGACCCAGCACCCTCTACAATTATGCATTCAGTATCCTGAAGAGGTCTCCACAAACAGTTATTTAATGTTATAGTTCTTTTATGTTACAGATGTTAGCAACACTGCTTATCATGCTGCCCCATGTTTTCACTGCTTATCATGCTGCCCCACGTGATCCAAGTCTAGTTAAAGGTTCTGTGCTGGCAAAAAAAAAAACATTGCCACTTTTGGTCCCCCACAGTTCTTCCATCCTACACTGGCAGCCCCACCACCACCACATCAGTCAAAGCATGCCTACTCCATTTATTGCAATAAAAGGGGCATGCCAAGGTCTAGAGCGGGCATGCTCTAGAAACTGTGGCCCTTCGGCAATGTCACAGATGTATGCATGCCACCAGACTAGGGGGGGTGTTCATCAAGGGATAGCAGCAGGTAGTGCCTCGTAGTGGCAGGCAGCGTCTGGTGAGCGCTGGGTGCTGTACCCAATACCACATTTATGAAAGCGATTCTGGTGAGCAACTCTAACAGCGCCATGTAGCGCACGATTCATCATTACAGGTGGCTCATCGTATAGCACCGGCGCTCTAGCTTCCAGAGCGCCAGGTATTACCTGTCGCTACCTGTCATTCTCTCATACATTTCAATGGACGTTACTTTTCTTCTGTTTAACCAGCGTTTTTTTTTATTATTTTAATTTTTTTTCTCTCAAATAATTGTGTGACCTCTCCTAGCCTAGAAAAAGTCAATTTTGGAAACTTTTTTGATTTTTTAGATTTTTTTATGCAGAATTGTCATTACAGGTCTGGCATTAAAGTATTAATGTCACAATGTTCCAACATTCCATGTGTTTTCGCTTTGTTACTGGTGGATATGTGTTCAAAAACAGACTTTAATCACATAGCGTCTGGCACTCTATGCCATAGTGACCAGATCCAGAGCACCTTGTTCTTGCTTGTATATACTATTTAACCCTTTAACGGCTAGCCTGGCTAGAGATTTTGTCACCCTCTGTTGCCAGGCCATTTTGCACCATTTTGCGCTATATATGTTTAACTGTGAATTTTGCTGGGATATCCAGGGAAAATATATTTTTTTTCGGCAGACTGAAGATTTTAACACGAAATGTCTTGTTTTTTTCAGTGTTTTTCTAATATTTTGGGTGAAAATGTAAATATATATATATATATATATATTTTATTTTTCTTAAAATAGAAGTTTTTCAAGAAAACCATATTGCATGTGGGAGAAACCACAAACTGAAAAGAGCACTTTATGAGATTTTCAAATGAAATGCAATTACTATGTTCACTGTCAAGGGTTAAACCCTTAACAATAAGAAATTTCCTCTCGGGGGGGCACTTTTCTTCTTTTTTTTTACTACTGTCTACTGATACAAATAATGCATTCTCTGAGGCATGAACCCTGACTGGCTCAGGGACCCACTAATTCAGCAGGGGATACAGGCTGTTTTGACGTTTGGCAAACAGCAACTGATGTGCCTTCATTGTAACTGCATGACCTTTAAAGAGAAACTAAAGTCAAGTCACTCCTTCCTCATTCACTAGTGTGACAGCAAACGACAGCCTGTCATTGGACAATTTAGGTTTGATGTGCAAGCCCACCAGCAAACCTGATTGGTCATAGGCAGTCAGGTGATTGGCAGCCATACAATGAATAAGGAAGTGGCAAGCATTGGCTGACTTGACTTTAGTTCCTATTTGAAGCTGCCTCCATGGTAGGCATGGGATTTTACTAATGATGTCTGACAAATATTTCATTTTGACTTGTGGGGACCTTTAAACCAAGTGAAATTATATTTACAAAGCCAAAACAAAAGGAAAAATTCAGCATCTGATGTGCCGGGGTGAATTTTCCTGGGATGCAAAGATGTACATCCTAAGGGAAATGTAGGGCCTTATTTATGATGAGCTCTGTGAATTAATGGCTATCATATCCAGAGATGAATTAGATCTTGTTGCAATAACAGAGACTTGGTTCAAGGATCACAATGACTGGAAGATAGCCATACACGGTTACACATTGTACAGAAAAGACAGATTAGATAGAAAGGGCGGTGGAGTAGCCATTTATGTCAAGACTACCCTTCAATCAATAATAATTCAGCACACACATAATGAACTAGAAACTATCTGGTCACCATGCAGACTAAGGAGGGAGCAGTGGTCAGAATTGGTGTGATATATAGGCCCCCTGGACAATCTGAAGATCTAGATAACCTATTAATAGATGAAATCAGTGGAATGGCAGAGAAGGGGGACATTGTAATTACAGGTGACTTCAACATGCCTGATGTGAACTGGAATATCCCAAGTGCATCGACATGCATGAGCAGGAATATATTAGAGGCCCTTAATGGAGTGTCTCTAAAACAACTTGTGACATTGCCAACTAGAGGAGATAACATTCTGGACTTAGTTTTGACCCATGGGGATCTGGTGTCCAAGGTCAGTGGTCACTATTAAAAATGGCCATCTTAAAGGCAACTAAGCAATATGTGAAACAAACTAGCAAGAATAAAAGGAAGAAGAAACCACTATGGTTTACTAGGAAAGTCAGCCCTATCATAAAAGAAAAGAAGTCTGCCTATAAGAAGTATAAAGTAAGTGGAAGTGCAGCAGACAGAGAGGCGTATAAAATTAAACAGAGGGAAGCAAAACTGATTATAAGGACTGCTAAAGGGCAAAAGGAGGAAGAAATGGGCAAATCTATGAAGAGGGGAGATAAAACCTTTTTCCGATATATTGGTGACAGAAAAAAAAACGCCGTCTCAAAAATTAGAAATAGGGAAAATAATGATATTGACGGAGATAAGGCTGTGGCTCACCATCTGAATAGTTACTTTTGTTCGGTATTTTCAGATAGTAGCAGGCATGGCCATAGCACAGCATCCAGCTGGGAGGCTGATGTCTTAGACGAGCTGGCACATCAAAAGGTAAGTAAGGCGATGGGTCCAGTTGGAATCCACCAGAGAGTTCTAAGGGAACTTCGATTTGTGACTGCAGCCCCTCTGACTGATTTACTTAACCATTCCCTTTCCACTGGTGAGGTTCCAGATGATTGGAGAATGGTCAATGTCGTTCAATCCATAAGAAGGGGAGTAGAGAAGAAGCCAGTAATTACAGGCCAGTTAGTTTAACATCTATAGTGGTCAAATTAATGGAAACAGTAAAAAAAAAACAGATAATTTCCCATCTAAAAATTAATGACCTGTTGGACCCAAAACAGCATGGCTTTACTGACGCCAGATCATGTCAGACCAATCTTATTGATTTCTTTGACAATGTCACTTAAGTGTTAGATGAAGGTGGTTCTGTGGATATCACCAATCTGGATTTTAGCAAAGCCTTTGACACTGTATCACATAAAGAGCTCATAGATAAGTTATTGAAGGTAGCACTCAATCCCTGGATAGTTCAGTGGATTTCCAGTTGGCCGAGCAAGGCTCTGTCCTGGGCCTCATTATTTTTTATTATATTTGAAAGTGACATAAGAGAAGGCTTGGTAGGAAACGTTTGCTGATGATACAAAGGTTAGTAATAGGGTGGATATTCTTGGAGGTGTATGCAACATGGAAAATGATTTAGCTTTACTGGATAGATGGTCAAAACTGTGGAAGCTAGAGTTTAATGTCTCTAAATGTAAAATCAGGCACTTGGGTAGAAGGAATCCCTGCTCTGAGCACCGTATGGGCGGTACTGTGTTAGCCAGGACCTTGGAGGAGAGAGATTTAGGGGTATTGATTACTGATAGCTGCACGATGAGTGGACAGTGTAGCCAGGCAGTGGGAAAAGCAAGCAGGATGCTCGGCTGCATAGCACGGGGCATCATCAGTAGGAAGAGGAAGGTTGTGATGCCACTGTATAGAGCCCTGGTGAGGCCACAGCTAGAATACTGTGTGCAGTTCTGAAGACCTTACCTGCAAAAAGACGTTATTCAAATAGAACGTGTCCAAAGGCGGGCAACAAAAATGGTGGAAGGACTTAAACTTAAAACTTATCAGGAGAGACTTAAAGAACTTAATTTGTGCAGTCTGGAGGAAAGAAGGGAGAGGGAGGACATGATTGAGACCTTTAAATATGTGAAAGAATTGAATAAGGTTCAGGAGGGAAGTGTGTGTTGCTGCTAACTAATTAGCTTTGATTGTTGCACTAGGTATTGGCTGGCCTGTGTCAGCAGCTGTTGGACCATAATGCCGATTATACCAGTGTACTGCTGTCTTTTCAGCGCTGCACAGGGTATTTATGTTTTCCTTCTTTTTTTGGCGCTGGTCAGCGTTTTATCATTACAGTTACAAGAAATAACTGCTGGGGACAAAGGGGACAAACTTTACAGTGTGTCTAGGCTGAGTTTTAGTTGATGTTGTCCAAATTACACATATGTAACCAGAAGAAGTCCTGAAAAATGATTTTTCCATGAAAAAAAAGTAATTTGGCAACATCTAGGTCCTGTGTTTCCATTACTGACAAGTCCCAATGCAAGTTCATAACTATAAATGTGGGTAATATTAATTATACGAATTAAACACTTCAATCCAGTGCTGCCCATTGTGTTTTATGGGATTTTGACCTACAGTGCCAGACCTTATCTGGCGCTGCTTCAACCAGAGTGCCCTTTTTGGGGGCTAGTGTTAAATAAAACGCTAACTGGAGGCAGCATCGGCATGCTGAGTGCCACTGAGGCCAAAAAAGTGGAGCTGTGTGGCCCTGACACTTCATAAATAAGGATCCCCTTTCTCTTGCTTTTCACATTAGTCTTGGAATCCTCCCTTATCAGGTGCTGCAGGGCCATGTGCGCAATCTTAGAAAGAAAGTCTTGTTTAAAATGAAAGACGGCTTTGACCTTGTGTAGGACTAAGTAAGGAGGATTAACAGATAAGGCTGCTAACTCAGAAACCTGCTGCATAGGGGTAATTGCCACTAGGAAGATTACCTTAAATATCATCAACCTTAGTAACACTTCTACCATTGGCTCAAAGAGAGGACACTGAAGGACTGATAAAATTAAGTTCAGGTCCTGGACAGGCAGAAGAGGCTTTCAGGGAGGTTGCACATGAGTGACTCCCTTCAAAAATGTCTTTATAAGTTCCTGAAAAAAAGGGATTAAGCAGATATCTGTCCCTTTAGAGTGCTCAATTGAAGACCCTCATAAAGACCTCTTCGTAAAAATTCCAAAAATCTGGAGACGGGAAGGGTTCTACACATGAAACCCCTAGATTTGCACCAAGCAATAAAGACCCACCAGACACTGTGGTAAATCTTTTTCGGTCTTGAATCATGGTCCGGATGACCCCACCAGATAAACCTCTTTTCTGCCAGGATGGAGGTTTCAATAGCCAGGTCGTCAAAGGCAGAACTCGCAAATTGGGGTGCCCCTGTGTGAGAAGATCTGGATCATCAGGAAGTCACCAATGGTCGCCTTCCAACATTCTTACTATGTCGGAGAACCAACTTCTCCTTTGCCAATGGGGCGCTACCAAAATGGTTGGAATTCCCTTGTGGGCTATGTTCTTTAGTACACGACCTAGGAGCAGAAATGAAGGGGACGGATAGAGAAGTCTGAATGTTGACCAAGGCACAATCTGGGCATCTCGGAACCTTCCAATTGTGGTGGGAAAGGAAGAGATCCCTGCCTGGGAGCCCCCAGTGCATGAAAAGGGCTTGGAAAATCCTCTGACTGAGAAACCATTCTCCCGAATCCAAGATTGCCCTGCTTAGATGATCGGCTTGCATGTTATCCACTCCTGGTATGTGGATAGCCGAGATGCACGGAACATGCTTCTCGCCCAAAAGTAAGATTTGGCTCACCTTGAGAGCTCTCCTGCTTCTGGTGCCACCCTGGTTGATATATGCCACCACCATCAGGTTGTCAGTTTAAATCCCTAAGGGGAGACCCCTCAGATCAGAGGTCCAATGTGTGAGAGACAGAAGAATCGCTCTCAGTTCTAGGATATTTATGGGAAAACTGCTCTCCATATTTTTTCCAATTGGAGCTTCTGGTTGCTCCTATTTCCGCTCACAGTTCATATACCTTGCACTATATTTCAAAACCAACTCTCCCTGAGAGTCTGCTCTCCCTCAATCCCCATTGTCCCTGGGTCATCGACCCCATGACACCCCCAACCCATTAGGCTGGCATCCGTGGTGACGGTCTTTCATTGCAATGGAAGAAAGGATTTGCCCACCTGAAGAGGCTGGGGATTCAGCCACCAGGCTAAGGGCTGCCTTGTTGAGTGTGTCATGTAAAAGGGTTGATCCAGAGTCTCTGTGGTCTGATTCCAGATTGAAGCGTCTGTTACACTGAGCCTCCTAATGGGGGCAAAATTTAGAAGCGTCCCTTCATGCCTGAGAGGGCTTAGCGGGGGATTTAGACTTTTTTCGCCAGAAAGATTTTGCCCTGCTTCGGGTCTTAGGTTTATTCCAAAATTCCTTTCGGTGTTTAGAGGAGAAAGAACCTCAACCCCCACGAAGGGCTAAGTATTGGAAGACCTCTTTTTTGTGGGAGTCTAGTAGACTTGTCCACTGTGGCCCTCTTTACAATGTCATCCAAACGCTCCCCAAACAGACGCCCCCCAGAAAAGGAAGTCCCATCAGGATTCTCTTGGAAGTTGCATCTGCTGACCACTGCTTGAGCCATCTCAGAGACAATCAAGCTGGATACGATATCCAGAGTTATCAGAGCAAGGTGGAGCTGCCAAAGAAGCAGTACGCTCAGAGGGAGCAGACCTAGAGGCTTCCTTGGTAGGGAATTCCTCTGGGGGTGGCAAATGCCTCCTTAATCTGTACCACCACTGCAGGGCATTCTGAACAAATTGGGCTGTCCTCCTCTGAAGGTCACACAGGACATGGGGCAACCCTCTCTGCTAATATACTAGACCTGGATGCCGCAGATGCCTGATGTCATGGTGAAAAATACATCTAATACCCAAGAGGACCTTAGAGTGAAGTATATGAGGAATCTTGATAGTCACTAGTTGATAGTGACTAGTCCTAGGCTCTAGGAGTGGACCACAACCTAATATCCCTATCCACAAAAGACAGAAAAACAATACAATTAAAAATAGTAACTATATTAATGGATCTAAAATGGATGGTCACATATCATTTTAAATTATTCTTTTTTTGTCTGATATTTAAATTCAGGTGCCTTATTCTCATTGATAAAGATACATCTCTCACACAGATCCCCTGGTGAAGTATAAAGTTATAAATGTAAAAGAGGAAAATAAATCCAGGCACAAACACTGTATTCCGGTCCAACTGCAAGAATAAAACTGGATGGGGGAGGTCAGCCGGAAGTATATGTAGTTCAGGAGGACCACACCTTTTATCTTGCAGTCCCTGCCCTTCGGACGAGAGTTAACATATTCATATCTGATTTCCTAATGCCATGGAGTGCAATATGAGAGAAAATGATGCTAACTGACGCACATAATAAATAAGGCCCCTAACCCTTCTAGTGCCAGCTACGTGAGTCTCACGTAGCATTAAGTGCCAGCTACGTGAGATTCACGTAGCTGATTTTAAACCCCCACAGAATAAAAAATATAAAAGTTAAAAACTCACCTGACCCCTCGTTAGATTAGGCCTGGTCTTCTCTTCACGCGGGGGGCATCCGTTCCCCCCCCCCCCCCCTGGGGCTCTTCTGTCTTCAGAAGGGCACCCGAAATAGCCCCCCCCCCCGCGCGCTTCAGCCGCTGCTCTCCATATTTTTTCCAATTGGAGCTTCTGGTTGCTCCTATTTCCGCTCACAGTTCATATACCTCGCACTATATTTCAAAACCAACTCTCCCTGAGAGTCTGCTCTCCCTCAATCCCCATTGTCCCTGGGTCATCGACCCCATGACACCCCCAACCCATTAGGCTGGCATCCGTGGTGACGGTCTTTCATTGCAATGGAAGAAAGGATTTGCCCACCTGAAGAGGCTGGGGATTCAGCCACCAGGCTAAGGGCTGCCTTGTTGAGTGTGTCATGTAAAAGGGTTGATCCAGAGTCTCTGTGGTCTGATTCCAGATTGAAGCGTCTGTTACACTGAGCCTCCTAATGGGGGCAAAATTTAGAAGCGTCCCTTCATGCCTGAGAGGGCTTAGCGGGGGATTTAGACTTTTTTCGCCAGAAAGATTTTGCCCTGCTTCGGGTCTTAGGTTTATTCCAAAATTCCTTTCGGTGTTTAGAGGAGAAAGAACCTCAACCCCCACGAAGGGCTAAGTATTGGAAGACCTCCTTTTTGTGGGAGTCTAGTAGACTTGTCCACTGTGGCCCTCTTTACAATGTCATCCAAACGCTCCCCAAACAGACGCCCCCCAGAAAAGGAAGTCCCATCAGGATTCTCTTGGAAGTTGCATCTGCTGACCACTGCTTGAGCCATCTCAGAGACAATCAAGCTGGATACGATATCCAAAGTTATCAGAGCAAGGTGGAGCTGCCAAAGAAGCAGTACGCTCAGAGGGAGCAGACCTAGAGGCTTCCTTGGTAGGGAATTCCTCTGGGGGTGGCAACTGCCTCCTTAATCTGTACCACCACTGCAGGGCATTCTGAACAAATTGGGCTGTCCTCTTCTGAAGGTCACACAGGACATGGGGCAACCCTCTCTGCTAATATACTAGACCTGGATGCCGCAGATGCCTGATGTCATGGTGAAAAATACATCTAATACCCATGAGGACCTTAGAGTTAAGTATATGAGGAATCTTGATAGTCACTAGTTGATAGTGACTAGTCCTAGGCTCTAGGAGTGGACCACAACCTAATATCCCTATCCACAAAAGACAGAAAAACAATACAATTAAAAATAGTAACTATATTAATGGATCTAAAATGGATGGTCACATATCATTTTAAATTATTCTTTTTTTGTCTGATATTTAAATTCAGTTGCCTTATTCTCATTGATAAAGATACATCTCTCACACAGATCCCCTGGTGAAGTATAAAGTTATAAATGTAAAAGAGGAAAATAAATCCAGGCACAAACACTGTATTCCGGTCCAACTGCAAGAATAAAACTGGATGAGGGAGGTCAGCCGGAAGTATATGTAGTTCAGGAGGACCACACCTTTTATCTTGCAGTCCCTGCCCTTCGGACGAGAGTTAACATATTCATATCTGATTTCCTAATGCCATGGAGTGCAATATGAGAGAAAATGATGCTAACTGCCGCACATCATAAATAAGGCCCCTAACCCTTCTAGTGCCAGCTACGTGAGTCTCACGTAGCATTAAGTGCCAGCTACGTGAGATTCACGTAGCTGATTTTAAACCCCCACAGAATAAAAAATATAAAAGTTAAAAACTCACCTGACCCCTCGTTAGATTAGGCCTGGTCTTCTCTTCACGCGGGGGGCATCCGTTCCCCCCCCCCCCCCGGGGCTCTTCTGTCTTCAGAAGGGCACCCGAAATAGCGCCCCCCCGCGCCGCTGGCACAATAATCTGTAAAAAAAAATAAAATTCTCACCTGTGGCAGCGAACCCTCCTGCGGGGTCTCCTCTTCACCGGGGGGGCCTCCGATCGCCCCCCCCCGGGCTCTTCCGTGGTGAGGAGAGGGCAAGAAATTGTCCTCTCCCTCACTTCCTGGTTCGTGGCTGCTAGCCCCACCGTCATCGGTGACCCGGCACCTGTCACCCAGCAGCCGGAACCCGAGAAGCTCAGTCGCTGTTGGAGATAGGAGGAGGAGGGCTGGTGGGGGCGAGATGCCTTTGATCTCTCGCCCCCCCCCACCAGCCCTCTTCCACCGATCTCCAGCAGCTGTCATCGAAGCGTCGTGGGACAGGATCGGGACATCGGAGGTGAGTAGAAAAAAAATTTCTAATGTGTGTGTGTGTGTGGTTTATTTTTACTTTTAACCCCTTGTGAACTGGTAAGGGGTCCATGAGATCCCTATACCAGTTCACAAGGCTGGGGGCTGGCAAGTCACCTGCAGCTAGCGGGTGACTTGCCATTAACCCCGGCACCCCAATTACCTGCCTCCCCAAAGCCCAGAGGGTATGTGAGCTTGTAGGCTGCAGGGTGGAGAGCCACAAAAGCTGGCCTCTGCCCCCTAATCTACAAGCCCCCATAGCTGGTCCCGGGCTGGTTATGACGAGTAGGGGGGACTCTACATCATTTTTCTTTTATTTTTAAGGGTTTTTAACCCTTAAAATTCCAAAACGACCCTATGTCTTTTATTATAATTAACCCCTTATGCTCTGTGGCCCAGCAGCTATAAAAGGCTTCCAGCAGCAGCAGGAGAGCAGAAGCCAGATTGATCAGCGTGGGACACAGTGCCCAGAGACGAATGGAAGGTAAGTATAAAAAATAAACAAATAAAATAGAATTTTTTTCCCCATGTGTCTGTGTGTTTTTTTTTACACTTAACCATTTGTGAACTGGTAAGGGATCCATGAGACACCTATACCAGTTCACAAGGCTGATGGCTGGCAAGTCACCTGCGCCTAGCGGGTGACTTGCCATTAACCCCTGAAACCCCAATTATCTGCCTCCCCAAAGTCCAGGGGAGGCAGAAGAGCCCAGCCCACGGAGCTTGTAGCCAGCAGGGCGGGGGGCCACCAAAACTGGCCCCTCCACCCTGTTCCTACAAGCCCCCATAGCTGGTCCCGGGCTGGTTATGATGGGTAAGGGGGACCCCACGTCATTTTTGGGGGGGATTTTTGAGGGTTTTTAACCCTTAAAATTCCAAAACAAATGGGGTCCCCCCCCAGGAGGGGGGACCCTTTGTCATTTTTTTTAATTAACCCCTTATGTTTATAGTGTGGATAGTAGTATTTTATTTGTAAATGTTATAATGTGCTATTTTCAGTTTGGGGGGTCTCCTGGGCAAGAATGGGGGGCTACCAATACATATGTGGTAACGTTGTAATCGGGAGAAATGGGGCTTTCACATGCAATATGGTTTTCATTAATAAAACAAATGTTTTTCTTTAAAATAAAGGAGACAATTGTCTAAAAAATATTATTTCATTTATTTTATTTTTTATTTGTAGAAATAGTACAAACAAGATATTTCATGTTAAATGGGTAAATCTGTTCTAACATAGGTGTGGACCTAGGTGGAGAAAAGATTGGTGTAGGTGCGCTGTGGCTAAAAAGGCAGGTTAAAAGGGAGAGTAAATGGGGAGGCCGATTCATCAATAGCGCCAGGTAGCGACAGATGAGCGACTGAAGTATGGCGCTAAGAGCGCCGCTAGCGTCAGCCGCGGGCGGTAGCGATTCGCTATAGCAGGCCTCCTCAGTCGCTACCTGGCGTTGTTGCGAACAACGCCTACATTGCTGAATATGATGTTGGCCCTCAGCTTTGTAGGCGCTGTCAGTCAGTGTGACCACGCTATTCTACACAGCGCCTGTTAGCTTTGCTGTGTCCTGGCCATCCAGTACCTTCTGAATAAAACACATTGCCACATTTGTTAAAAATTTAAAGAGTTTTTATTTTGTGTTGAAAAGGAAATTAAATTCAACCAGATATTCTAATATAAATGCAAAATAAAACATAATTAAACACATAGCCACAATTTTTTTTTTATTTTATTTGTTAAATAAAAAGGAAATACAATTAAACCACCAATGAGAAAGAAAATGAAAAGAAAAACAGAACAGAGAAAAATGGAAAATCGAAAAAGAAAAGAAAAACAGAAATGAGAAAGGAAAATAGAAAAAGAAAATAAAAACAGAAATGAGAAAGGAAAATAGAAAAAAGAAAAACCGAAATGAGAAAGCAAAATATTAAAAAGAAAAACAGAAATGAGAAAGGCAAATAGAAAAAGAAAATAAAAACAGAAATGAGAAAGGAAAATAGAAAAAGTAAATAAAAACAGAAATGAGAAAGGAAAATAGAAAAAAGAAAAACAGAAATGAGAAAGCAAAATATTAAAAAGAAAAACAGAAATGAGAAAGGCAAATAGAAAAAGAAAATAAAAACAGAAATGAGAAAGGAAAATAGAAAAAGTAAATAAAAACAGAAATGAGAAAGGAAAATAGAAAAAAGAAAAACAGAAATGAGAAAGGAAAATAGAAAAAGTAAATAAAAACAGAAATGAGAAAGGAAAATAGAAAAAAGAAAAACCGAAATGAGAAAGCAAAATATTAAAAAGAAAAACAGAAATGAGAAAGGCAAATAGAAAAAGAAAATAAAAACAGAAATGAGAAAGGAAAATAGAAAAAGAAAATAAAAACAGAAATGAGAAAGGAAAATAGAAAAAAGAAAAACCGAAATGAGAAAGCAAAATATTAAAAAGAAAAACAGAAATGAGAAAGGCAAATAGAAAAAGAAAATAAAAACAGAAATGAGAAAGGAAAATAGAAAAAGTAAATAAAAACAGAAATGAGAAAGGAAAATAGAAAAAAGAAAAACAGAAATGAGAAAGCAAAATATTAAAAAGAAAAACAGAAATGAGAAAGGCAAATAGAAAAAGAAAATAAAAACAGAAATGAGAAAGGAAAATAGAAAAAGTAAATAAAAACAGAAATGAGAAAGGAAAATAGAAAAAATAAAAACAGAAATGAGAAAGGAAAATAGAAAAAGTAAATAAAAACAGAAATGAGAAAGGAAAATAGAAAAAAGAAAAACCGAAATGAGAAAGCAAAATATTAAAAAGAAAAACAGAAATGAGAAAGGCAAATAGAAAAAGAAAATAAAAACAGAAATGAGAAAGGAAAATAGAAAAAGTAAATAAAAACAGAAATGAGAAAGGAAAATAGAAAAAAGAAAAACAGAAATGAGAAAGCAAAATATTAAAAAGAAAATAAGAAATGAGAAAGGAAAATAGAAAAAGAAAAGAAAAGCAGAAATGAGAAATAATATGAAAATGGAAAAGGGAAATAAAAACATAAATCAGCCAGAAAATTATAATTACTATAGGAAGTCGAATGCCAAGGAAACGTTCACCAGAATTAAACACATAGCCACATGTATCTATATATAGTAGATTTTTTATTCAAATCTACCTAAAATAAAAAATTTACAAAAGAGAAATGGTAAAGTAAAATTAAAACAGAAAGGAAAAAGCAAAGTAAAGTAAAATAAAGTAGGGAAAGTCCGAAATATAGATCACGGTGCCTGTGTTTGTGCCTGAAAAAATAAGAAAAGTGCAGTTAGTATAGATATTTAAAGTAGTATAGTTGTAGCAAATACCAAAATGCATTACTTGATAACCAACATTGGCGTCTTACACCCCCTTAGAGTGGTTTTGGTCATCTTACACCCCCCTTAGAGTGGTTGGGGTCATCTTACACCCCCCTTAGAATGGTTTTGGTCATCTTACACCCCCCCTTAGAGTGGTTGGGGTCATCTTACACCCCCCCTTACAATGGTTTGGGTCATCTTACACCCCCTTTAGAGTGGTTTGGGTCATCTTACACCCCCCTTAGAGTGGTTTTGGTCATCTTACACCCCCCTTAGAGTGGTTTGGGTCATCTTACACCCCCCCTTACAATGGTTTGGGTCATCTTACACCCCCCTTAGAGTGGTTTGGGTCATCTTACACCCCCCTTAGAGTGGTTTGGGACATCTTACACCCCCCTTAGAGTGGTTTGGGTCATCTTACACCCCCCCTTACAATGGTTTGGGTCATCTTACACCCCCCTTAGAGTGGTTTGGGTCATCTTACACCCCCCTTAGAGTGGTTTGGGTCATCTTACACCCCCCTTAGAGTGGTTTGGGTCATCTTACACCCCCCTTAGAGTGGTTGGGCTCATCTTACACCCCCCTTAGAGTGGTTGGGGTCATCTTACACCCCCCTTAGAGTGGTTGGGGTCATCTTACACCCCCCTTAGTGTGTTTTTTTGCACATTTTGATGGGAGGTCAAATACATTTAACCAGTAGTGCAGTACTTGCATTAGAGTGAAGGGTAGTTAGCTTACCGCAAAAAAAGAAGTGATCAGCCTTTCCCTTAGCTCATCGCCAGTCTGGGTGTCCTCACTTCTATCTGCGGGCAGGTTGGGGATTTCTGGCACCAGTGCTGTCTCCTCGGGGGCTTGGATTCGGTGACAAATGCAAATGTTGTGTAGCACACAGCAGGCAAGGATGATCTTGGAAACCTTCTGTGGGCTGTAGAGCATCTCTCCTCCTGGCCGTGCCAAACAGAGAAAGCGTGCTTTCAGCAGGCCGATGGTTCTTTCCACAATGCTTCTGGTCTTGCGATGCGCTGCATTGTAGCGTTCATGGGCAGAGGTCCGTGGGTTCCTGACCGGAGTCATGACCCACGTTCTCTGCCCATATCCCTTGTCCGCTGTAGAAAAAACACAAGGAGAGAGACAGCAATTAGTACTAGTACATGTTTTTTGGTGGTAGTTTGGTTAAAATTGGCTTACTAGGCCATATATTAGCAAAATACATTGACATGGTTAATTTATTACCCAGTAGCCAGCCAGCTGGCATTTCGTTGTTATCAAACTTCCGGCACAGGACTGTCCGCTGCAAGACGTAAGAATCGTGGCATGAGCCGGGGAACCCCGATCTCACCGCCCGCAGCCTCATGTCTGGGTCACAGACCACCATCACATTCATTGAATGGAATTGTTTCCGGTTTCTGTAGGACAGCTCCTGTGCACGGGGAGGGCGGAAAGGGATATGTGTACCATCAACGCACCCTAGCACATTCGGGATCCCTCCCATCAGATAGAAAGCATGTTTTATTTTGGCAACCTCTTCCTCATCCTCAGGAAACCTGATGTAAATTGGGATTAAATCACAAATTGCCAGAACTACCTGGATTAGTATGCGGCTCATAGTAGCCTGGCTTATCCCGCTGAGGAGGGCTGAGGTTGCCTGGAAGGTCCCTCGTGCCAAAATATTAAGAGTGGCACACAGGCGTACTATGCCTGGAATGGAATGAGTGCGTTTGGTGGATGGCTCGATTTTGGTCTTAATCTGATCATATAGGGACTGTAGTGCAGCACGATTCAGACGGAAGCGGCTCCTGATCTGCTCGTCACTTAAGTCCCATACTGAAAGGCGGATTGCAAAGGAGCGGGGTGCCCTAAGCCTCACAACACCCCGCTCCCTTTCCTCCTGCTCTTTCAGCATACACATACATCCATCCACCCAGACACCATACATCACCCTCTTATCCATCACACACACTAAAGATATATACAAAAAAAAAAATAAACAAAAAAAACCACTAACACACAACACACACACAAACAATCACACTCCACACACACCCGCTACAATGCAGCTCACCACAAAACCAGAACTATAGTGGTCCAAACCACCAGCCTGCTGAAAACCAGCTTTCTAAGTTAGGCACAACCAAGAGGGGAGTTGCTGCACAGCCCACAAAAGGCCCCAAAATCAAGCCTCACTTGCTGTATGCTACACAAGATTTGCAGATGCCACCAAAACCAAGCTCCTAAAGAAACAGCACTGATGTCAGAAATCACCCAACAAGCCACAGAGAGTGAGGACAGAAACCAGACAGAGGCTCAAATGAGCTAAGGGAAGCGAGCACAGCACCACACCACAGCCTTTGCCACAGTGTAAGAATAGCAGAAGCTAGAACATTCCTTCCTTTTATACTTCATTTTCTAAAGTGACAGGTCCGCTTTGCCGCCTTTTGCGTTGCTCTGCTATTTCCGGGCGCCAATTAGCCGCTAGTAGCGCTACTAGCGTACTTGAGCCGTAACTTGCGTGCATTAACGGACATGGCCCAAAAATCAGGGGTGGACCAATGAAAGGGAAGCTGCTGTTTTTTTTAAATAGCCGTTAGGCTAACCACATGTCACAAGGGTTTGAGATACATCAGTCCATTGTTGGATTTGGGTGTGTGTTGTTTGTTTAATGAGGTCTGTAATGAGTTAATTGGCTAACACACATGCTTCTGTCAGTGCAGTGGAGGTGTGCCTAGAAGGAACTGGGCTGTATGTGTGAATCAATTAAGTGGGCTGCTTTTGGATTGGCTGTTAGAGCACATAAAACCTGCCCAAGCCTAACAGATTGCGATGCCATTCTGTAGTCTGCATGCGTGCTTGTTGGGTGTGTATTTGTGTGTGTGTGCAGCTACAGGATGGAGCCAAATTCAGGACATCTGCCGGCCACAGCAGGCCCGAGTAGGAGTTTGGTGGGTGCTGTGCGCAGACCTCCCTTACGGAAAAGGGCACAGCCTGAAGGTGGGGCAGCACCCCAGGCTAAGCGCCCAGGTGCCAAGAGGGAGCCTGAATTTAATTTGGCGGAGAATAATCATCTTGTGCGCCTTACACTTGCTAAATGGGAGCTACTCTTTGGCTCCCAAAGCAAGTCCATAGGCAAACAAGAAAGAAGCAAACTGTGGGATGCCATTGGTGTGGAGCTTAGTAGCACAGCTCAACACCCACGTAGTGGCCCATCCTGCAGGAAACGCTTCTACACTTTGCGAGGGGCCCTTATGAAAAAGATGAATCACGATCTTGATGTGGACAGTGGGTTCATCCAGGCTCCAAAGAGTACCTACAGGCCGTATGAGGAGATGCTGAAGGCCAAAATCCCACTGGCTCGGCTGCAGGGTGTGGATCCTGGGGATGACACCACCGGTTGGACTGAAGGTACATATTTTCTGGCTTTTACAATAACCTAATGTTAATGTATGTGATTTGCATTTTTACATTCTGAACAACTAACAGTAGGACCTGTGAAGTATTACATTACAGCTCAAACATTTGTAACTTTTCTGTCTGTTGCTTTATGCATAGGTGCACATGCTGCTGTCCGGGATGTGCCTCAGGACACCCAAGCTCCTGCCCTTCCAGCAACCTCAAGGCTACCCCAGTCTGCCATTGAAGGTATTTACCCATAATTTGGTTGCTGGTTGTTTTGTTAACAAATGGGTGTGGGAGCAGCTCAAACAATCAAGGTTTGCCCTGTTGAGTATTAATAATATGTGCCTGCGCCCTAATTGCACGCCCACTGTAACACTCACAGCAACTAACTAACAAGGCCCTAACATGTGTAGATATGTAGGACGCCAGAGATGTGTAGCCATATATCGGCATATCAATGTGGGAGCCACACTTGGCTTGATTAGTGAATAATAGTGAAAGAGCTGCTCACACACCTTAATGCATGTTGTATTTTGCAACGCACATTAGCTATGGCTCAATGTTGGTTTTATTTTGGCCTAGCTCCCATGCCCTTGGCCCCAGCATCTCCTCCGGATCCCACCTACTCTTTGGATGTCGGTAAGTGCATGTGTTCACCTTGCTTGATCCACTTTTACTCAAGTGCATGTGTCTCATTCCTCTTTTTTCTTGGTAGGCCAAGTGACTGGTTCATCTTTGGACCCCACTTCCGATGTTGCCGGTCAACAGGACCCTGTTGGTGTGTAGAGCAATACATAATGTATCCTTTATGCTGTTTATGTTACACTGGTTCAATTTGGTTAGTCTACTAAGCTACATGTTTGCTTGGTAAACTTGAAGATGCCTCTTGGGAGTGCTGGTTGCCTCCCCAGGGTCAGTCTATTAGTTATTTGAGTGATAGCAATGTATTTTTGCGGACATCTTTTTAGCCAAACATTCCCCGTAGTAGTTTGCTGATTATTTAGAGACATTTTTTTTTTTTTTTTAGTTGACCCGAATATCGGAAGTGGCTGTCCAGAAAGGGCCCCTCAAGTTCCAGCTGCCAGAGATGAGGGTAAGTGGTTTGGCCTTGCTCTAGTCTGTATTTTGGCTCTACTTTTGTGCCACTTGCTTCTGGCAACTTGTGTGTCCACATGTATTTTCAAGGTCCAAGCTCGAGTGAGGACCCCACTCCAGACATCTGGGATATTGCGGGTATGTTTAATTTAAGCAATGTTTCTGATGTGATTTGCAGAAATTAGTGCGTCTTAGTCCTGTAACATACATGTTAACAATCTGAGTTTAACAGAGACCTTTGGTCTAGTGTGTATTTTGGAACTTTTTAGAGGTATGGCCTCGATAGCCTAACCAGGTTACATTAGAGTTTGGCCCACAGACCTACTAACCTGATTTTCCTGTTTAGCATATGGCAACTTGCCCGACATCTCGGATGTTGAATTGCAACTCTCTGGCAGCGAAACCTCGAGCCTACCTGTGCCGGAGGACACGCAGGTAACATGGCTGATGTAGACGACCTCGAAACACATTGGCATCTTCGTGGGTAGTGGAAGAAGCAACATGTCACATTTCCTTTCATTGTTGTTTTGGCAGGAGGCGGAACCAGAACCCCAAGCTGGGACCTCTTCCCAAGTCCCATGTGGCCAAGCTTCAGAGGCTCAGACAAGGGTAAGTTGTATAGTGAGTGTTTATGGTAATTATTTGGAGGGGCATAACTGCATTGGTTCTGTTTGACTAAAATGTGGTTTACTATTTGTTTAGCCTCAAACCACAGCAAGAGGAGGTGTGGCACCAACCAGTGCCGATTTCTACGAGCTAGGGGTCCGGATGCTGGAGGACTACAGTCGCCAACAGCCGCGTGATGGAACTAATGAGCGCATTGCGGCGTTGGAAAATCAGGTGCTGATGTGTCAGCAACAAAATGAGGCCTGCAGCGCCAGGTGGACCAGTTACGCCAAAACCAACTACAGAACCAGGAACTTGGTCGGCTGGCAAATGTAATTGAGCAATCTGTACAGCGCCAGGAAGAAGCAATACAGCGCCAGGCAGAATGTCTCCAGCGGCAGGACCAAACTTTGTTGTTGCTACAACAGCTCATACAACAGCAGTCTATATTTTTTACTGCACTGTTGTCCCCCAACACCGCCCCTAGCAATGACTCCCAACCTCCCCGGCCACCCAGCCAAGAATATTAATTTTGTATCTTTTTGGTTATGTAAATATATTTGCTTCACCCACCTCTAAATTGTGTGTTTCCTAAGACCTCGCTAATAACACAGTCAGGGATGAGTATCTGGATCTACATATGTCAATGTATTGGTCAATTTAGCCCACACATTGGAGCCCATAGCTTACTATGGTTAACACCTGAAATGGCTCAAAAGGTATGGCTACATTGACCCACAAATGTTTTGGGAGACAGCTAAACTAGGCTTTGCAATGCAACACACTGTAATGATGTGAATCAACAATTTTTTAATATAAACAATGGCCAACACGGCCAACCTTGGCCAACAACGGCCATCAAGAGACCAGCCTTCCCCCCACCCTAACGACGCCGTCGGCGCCTCTTCCTGGCCAGCAGCATCAGCTTCAGGAGCCGGATCTCCCGCCACAGTCTGCGATGCTGGTTTTCACAAGCTGTAGAAATGTAGAAACAACAATTTATTAATAATTTGGCAGTGACCTCAACAGACACAGATGTAGCAATGTAATGTCAGTGTGTCCAATTAGGTGACACTCACATTAACATTGTTGACCACTGTGTGCTTATTGGTTAACATTATATGAGTACTAATGACTGGCAGGAATGTGAACAACACATCCCAAGCATACATTTTAGCTTAAAGTGTACCAACACCCACGGGTGATCGGCCCGGGAATCTATCAGATTCCCTGCCCCATCACCTCCCTCCCCGCGGGACATCCAAGATCGGGATGTCCCTGGGTGTGAAACACCCCCCAAACTCCAAAATACCTACCTCAGTTTCTGTGTGGCAGTGCCGCTGGGCCCTCCCTGGTGCCCCTCTAGACGTGTGCGTGCCTGCGCCGGCCGTCTGTGAATTGCCGGCGCAGGCACGCCCCCGTAAAAAGGGGCGCGGGGGAGGCGGAGGAGGAGGCAATTTGCAATGGCTTGTACATTTTTTGGAGTCAACGTGAGTTCAGGGGGTTGTCACACAGCGGTGCCGATCAGGGGTGCCCCACCGTAGTGGAACAACACCCAGGAAAGTCAAAATCCTGGTTGTTGTTCCAGTTTAACTCTTGGGAAGCAAAGAAGGTCTAATTCCCTGTGTGTCCATTTTTGGGTTTAGTAACAGACAAACATCAGGGCCTAAGTCCGAACGAGTCCACGAGTTTACCCTATAATGTTACAGGTCCAGACCTAATCGGGCCCATTTGGTTGTGTCTAACGCAAAAATAGTCTCTATGGGGCCTAATGAAGGATGTGAGCCAACAATCAAGCATGCAAACAGGCATGTTGGATTATTGTGCCAACACATTGAATAGAGATGTGTGTGAAATTAACACATAGGTAAATTTAAATTGGCTGCTGATGTGACTAGAAGACATAGGTTTCACAAGTCTTTAGGCATATGAAGTGGGATGTACTCACCATCGCAGCTGTGGCGGGGGCCCATGCTGCTGGCCGTCCCTGGAGCTGGGGTGGGGAGGAGGGTCTCTGGCTCCGTCTGCGTCGCAACATCAGTCAACATAAAGCAAAAGGCAAAAACACAATTAGTGGGCAAATGACACATGACTATTTGACATCCATCTGGTTATTGAGTCTGAAAATGCAAAGGCTTGCATGGTTACATACAGGTTGACCTAAATTAGCATATTTCCTGGACCATGAGTTAATGTCAATTTGTAAGGCTTCACACATGTATCCCTAAAGAGAATGTGCAAATAACATAGACAGTGCTATTTAAAGGAATCATTTTCAGTTGTTTGGCTAATGTTAATAGTGGGCCACATGTTGGAGCGGGAACAACTTAACCCAAGAAAAGAAATGCAAACACCCATCATGGTGTTGCCAGAAACATAGGGGTGGTTGACAGTTGGCTAGCACTGTAGTGGGGTTTGTGAGGTTAGGGTACCTTATCAAACCAGCTGTGACAATGGACCAGGAAACATGTGTCTGTTACAAGTGGGCCTATACACAGGATTGCTGCTAATCTTGGTTTGGGTCCACTTTGGCCGAGCCACACAATTTGCATGAGCCAACTTACTCCGCGCCCGCTGCCTTCAACACATCACTCCTCGAGTGTGTGCGGATGCGCAGGCCATTTTGAAAAAGAGCGCAGGCGCACACACATCTACAGTGTCACACAGGAGGCTTGGACGGTGGCTTTGCCAACCCCCAAAGAGGTAAGGAGTTTTGTGGTTTTGTTTGGGTGTGGGGGGCCCTGGGTGAGGGATGTGATTGGTCCTGGAAGCTTACAGAAACCGAGCACCATCAATGTTTTTGGGTGCACTTGAATGAATGTAATAACATTGGGAATGTGATGGGTAACCAATAACACTTACCATGACTATGCCCGTGGAGAATCCTACGCCAAAATGCCATGGAGGTGCCGCCTATATGATGCCCTGCAAATTAGAGAGGAATGGCAAGTGCTAAGGACACATTGCAAGATGAAACCTGTCACAGACTAACAATTAAAAAATGTACACTCACCAGGGGATGAAGCGCCACTTGAAGCCCAGGGAGGGCTCTGAGGAGGAGGCGGGGAGCCTCGGCTCCTCACACTCTGGTCGGAAGATCCACCAGGCAAAGGGCCACCCTCCTCCCTCTCACTCCCTGCTTGAGAGTGGCCCCTTGCCTGGTGAGATTCCTCACACTCAGAGTGTGAGGAGCTGAGGCTTGATCCAGCCAGCCCCCCAGCAGCACACTCCTCTGGGGCGTCATCCCCTTCCTCCCCTGGGTCCTCTAAATAGGACCCGCGGGAGGGACCCTCCCCCGATGACTCCCCCGAGTCCGCCTGCCTGGTTTGGGGGAGGAATCCCTTCCCACGTTTCCCCAGGGGAGGACGCTTATCTGTGTGGAGGGGGTGAAAGAAAATAATTAATCTAAAGAGCACAAATGGACAGAGCTTAGCAGATGATTCTGCACAAAGGCAAAACATAACATAAGCTTTAACTTACCTGATGCGTAGGCATCATATAGGCGGTACACGCCTTCAGGGTCCCGGCGCTTAAAATCAGACCACTTTTGTTGTATCGAGCGGATTGTGAGCTCAGTCTGGAAGCGCCGGGACACTGTGGCCTTCACCTCCATGGCTATGCGTTTCTTTCCTCCACGGGCATAGTCATATTCGGCGAGGCAGAAGTCCTATGAAAAAAGAACAAACAAAATAACATAAATACATGACATCAGAAAACAGTCATAAACAGTTATACATAGACCACATCAAAGTGGACCCACACCCAGGATTATGACTATTCTGGGTTTGTGTGCACTTTGGTGGGCCACACCAATTGTGGGTGGTCCGCTGTCTGCAACCCCCTTGGAAGGCCACAAATACACCACTGAGGCCACTCCCACGTCACTCCCCCAGCAAAACACAGGGCTCTGCGCCACTGTGGCATGCGCATACAAGGCCGTTGGGACGTGCATACCAGCTCAGCTGGGTATGCACGGCAAAGTTGGCATGTGGCGTTTGACTCTAACAGGGAGTGCGCCTGCACCCAAAATTACAATATGTCTGGTGCAGGGGTACACCCTGCTAGAGGTACGCGCAATAGGCATCCGCAGCTAACGCATGCACAGATGGGACGGGACTGAGGTAATATTTAGGGCCCTCCAGGGGGGGCATCCCAGCAGGACATCCACAATGGGGATGCCCCACGGGGATTGCTGAAATGTGTTATTAAAAGCAAAATTTTTCATAAACAATCCCCCCTGTGTGTTCTGAAACTTTTCAGCTAAAAAGACAAACAAAAAAATACTCACTTTTACTACCTGGCCATTGACCCGACTATCCACCCGGGTGCGCTTGGCCTTCATAGGCCCAGGAGGGGAAGGGGTGGGAGGGGTGGTGCTTGAGGAAGGTGAGGTAGGTTGGGGAGGTGGGGGAGGGGTGGTGGGGTCGGAGTCTGAGGAGGAGCTGGGGAGGCGCATGACTCGCCTTCTGGGCATCATATTGGAAACGCTAAGGAGGAAACAGGAACCGGAAATGACCCAAGCGACATTGGGAAAAAGTTTAAAAAAAAAAACGCTCCGCGCACCAGCAACAAGCTATTCGCAGCTATGTGCAAGCTAAGTGGCGGAAAAACTAAAATGACGCTTGAAAACAAGCTAGTGGCATAAGCGCTAGACAGTTTTACCTTAAGGTGGCATTGAAACGCAAAGGAGGAGCCCGGAACCGGATATGACGCTAGCAACTGTGCTTCCAAATTCAAAAGCAAACATGCGCGCAACAGGGACAAGCTAATATCAGCTATGTACACGCTAAGTGGCGGAAATACATTAAAATGACGCTGCAAAACAAGCTAGGGCCAAAGGCGCCAAGAATTCTTAGCTTGATTTAGCAGGGGATTCTACATACTGTAATGCATAGGTCCTTCTAAAGCATACACCGTGGGCCTTACATATACAAATCTGAATCAATCCAAAAGTCATCACACAATCAAAGTAGACAACTACCTGAAAATGTGGCACACATGAGAATGCATAACGGGTTGTTATGAGCTGGTACGACTGAATGTTATCCTGCAATCTGTGGGCAGCCACGCTCACAACTACAGTGTATTCATTAACAACGACTGGGGTCGCGGGAAGTGAATTCCTTGCAAATGGCAGAAGGGCACATGTATGAACAGCACAGCGCCGCACAACGCAGCGCAGCGAGGCACAGCGACGCTCGCGACGCCACATAGCGAATTAAAACAGCGACTGCACAAACACTGACCAACACAGATTCATCAAAGACAGGGCTGCCGAATAGCTTGGGCGCTGACAATTTCGAAGAGCGAACGTGACCGCCCAACCTGACAGGCTACAAAATAGCTTTACAAGCCCCGTTTGTGTTGAAAACAAGCGATTTTGATGCCAATGAGTTTGGGTGGAGGAGATGCAATACCCATGTCACTCACAACATTACATTGTGAAAAATAATAAAAAGTTCAAATACATGAAAATAACCAGCCAGATTATTAAAACATATCAATATGGGGGGGCGTGGCTCGACATGGCGGAGTAAGGTCGCAGGGGACAGGAGCTCCGCACCTAGGACCAGCAGAGCAGAGGCAGGACGGCCCAAAACTACCCTTGGAGCGGATGCCCAGACGGGGTAAACTGAGGGGAGCGCACGGGAAAGGGAGATCCCGAACCATACCTGCTATGTTCCTGCCCGGGGGCGCTGCGGGTGGAGAGCAGGCTGGGCGGAAGATGGCGGCCGCGGGAGGAGAGCAGCGCGCACGTGGGCGCGATCCGGCGGTGCGGCGTGAGGGAGCATCCGACAGCTCAATAACCCCAGCAGAAGAGCCGTGCAGAGAAAGACGCGGGGAGGATGGAAGTCCCCTCCCCAGCGCGGAGCTGAAAGGACTGACTGTTCCAGCGGAGGTGCACTGCGGGGCGGACGGGCCGAGAGGAACAACCGGCGGTCACCAGGTGGGTCGCACGCCCCGTCCTCCCCCTGACCCCCACAGCAGGATGGCGGGTTCCCCGCACCTTACAACACAGTGTCAGGAGGGAGCTGAGCGGGGGGGAGGGGAGAGGGGCGAAGCCCACCACGCCACAGCCCTGGCCACAGCAATGCAGCCATGTGTCACTACATCCTTACAGAGGAGCTCTGCCAGCCCGGATTCTCCCCCACGCAGCCTAACAGTGCGCCCTCTGCCCCCGTGCCAGCAGACAGGGGGCTGTACCCCCCCACAAATAGAGAAGCTGCCGTCATGCGCCAGCTCACTAGCGGGCACCCCGTCTCCCCAGCTAAGCCCACAACTAGTGTGGCAATTCAGATCTGGCAGTCCGGAGGGGGATCCGATGACCTTGGGGGATGCCCCTGGCCTGAGTAACCCCTGGAGTGCAGACGCAGATGCCCAGTTACAGGGGTCCCGGGCGGGAAACACACTGCTGATCCCCCAGCTGAACCCGTGCCCTCCCTCGCTGGAGAGAGATTCGCCGTCGGCCCCCATCCTGAGCTTGCCACCGCGTACCATATGCAATGCGGAGTCCTTTTCACCACATAGCATGTCCACAGCCTTACCGATAGATCTTCTGTCGCACACCATTGCGGAAGCGGTGAGAGTCAATATCAAGGAAGCCCTACGGGGGCTCCCAACGCGAGGGGACTTTGACGGATACGTTTCCAGGATGGAGGGCACCATTAAGAGAGAGCTGGCGGCATTGCAGGGCTCGGTGGCGGAGGTCACGGAAAGAGTGGATGGGATGGAGGCCTCCCACAGAGCCTTGGAGACACGCCTGACAGACCTGGAGCAGCAGCAGATCCAGACCAAACGCCTTCTAGCTGATTTATCACTGGCCCACGACGACTTGGAGAACAGGGGCCGCAGGAATAACTTACGCCTCCGAGGGGTGCCTGAATCAGTGGAGCCGCAAGACCTTTTGGAAGCAGTTACCTCTATATTCAACGAGCTCCTCGACCTCCCCAGCACAAATCATATAGAGATGGATAGGGTGCACAGAGCCTTAGGCCCTCGGCCGCTGGACCCAAACAGGCCTAGAGACATTGTCTGTAGAGTGCACTTCTTTAAGGTCAAAGAGGATATACTCCGACGTGCTTGGGAGAGAGGTCCGATCAGATACAAAGGCGCCCAGGTGTCCATCCTACAAGACCTCTCTCGGAGGACACTACAGATGAGGAAGCTCTTAAAACCCTTGCTGGATGCTATCCAGAGCCGGGGGGCATCTTACAGGTGGGGCCACCCGTTCCAGCTGCTGGTGCGTAGGGGAGGGAATGTGTTCACCCTCAAATCGCCTGGGCAGTTGCCGGATCTGTTTCACTTCTTGGAGATTGACAACGTTGATGTCCCGGACTGGACGGTACCCGACTTGGGAATATACAGCGGGCGGTTGCCACAGCGACCAGGAGGAGGCCCCAGGGGTGAAAGGGGAGGCATGAGGGGTCGTAGAAGGTGAAGCTTCAGGGCCCTGCTCCCCGCGCGGCGCTCTCGCCCGACTCCAGCCTAGCCTCACAATCCCATTCTCTGTTGTCCTTGTTACCCAGAGGCGGGTGGGGTGGCGGGGGCGTCGCGGGGGATGCTAGTGATGACCGGTGGGAAATGCTCGCCGCCTGGGGGCCCCAGCCTCGCCTGCCATCCCGTCACTGTTTGAGGGACCGGGATCCGACTTGAGCCCCCTATTTGCAGATTTCTGTTTGTGTTGAGAATGTTCTCCCTCAAAATGTTAAAGTTGCATGCATAAAGTTAATTAGCAGTGTTTCTAGTGTAAACTGACGCTCCTGTGGAGACCCGCAGAGCGGGAGGTCTCCTTTTGAAATGTTTAAGCCACATGCCTAGGCTTAGTTGAAAGTGTTTGACGTGTTTCCTGACGCCCCCGCGGGGATCCCCGGCTTGGGCCTCGGTCGGGTTGAGCTGCTGAGCGAGGTGACAGCTGATCTAGTAAAACCTCTAGCGGGTCCTGCCTCGCTGGGTGGCTACAAACCGGGTGCGACTCCCAACCCACTGTACGTAAGCCTAGTCTTCCAACCCCCCTAACACTCGGTGCACCCCTCTGGTGAAGCCTTCGGCCTTCTCTAGACGGGAACTAAATTTGCACAGGGCCTAGCGGCCTGTGGGAGAGGGGCTTCCTTTGGAACCCCCCTCCTTTACAAAAAAAAAAAAAAGGCACCGTTTCCGGGCTACGCCGCTAGGCGAGCAACCGGCGGACTACTAGCTAGTCCAAAACTTTCCCCCTGTTACCCGAATCCTTCCCCCTTAAGTGCTCGCGCACAGTCTTGTGGAGCTTGGCGCCTCTTCCCCGGGCACTTTCCCCCTCCCATTAGCCTTTCCTCTCCCACCCCCCACCCCCCATTGGCGTGTGGGACCGGTCACGAGACGAGCCGCGCCACCATACAACAGCACGCTGAAGTAGTTACTCCCCTGGTGGCGCGCTCAGCCTAACATGGGCTCAATTAAGATAGTCTCCCTAAATGTTAAGGGTCTTAATACCCCAGAAAAGAGAACCATCTTGAGGCAAGAGCTGCAGAGATGCAAAGCAAAGATTGCTTTCTTACAAGAGACGCATTTCAAGAGAGATGCGGCTCCTAAGCTCGGTAGCAAACAATTCGCACACGTGTTCACCAGCTGCGCGGCTGACACCAAAAAGAAGGGAGTGGCGATCATGTTAGCACGGGACTTACCCTTCACCTTAAAAGAGGTCTGGAAGGACGAATCGGGAAGGGTGGTACTAATCAAAGGGTTGATCAACCAAAGAATGTATACGCTGGCTTCTATATACGCACCCAACCAAGGCCAGATTCAATTCCTAAAAAACACATTGGATAAGATAGATAAGTTTAAGGAAGGAGATGTAATACTGGGGGGGGACTTCAACTTAACCATGGAACCCCTACTAGATTCCTCTGCGGGCAGATCAGCGATCTCACAATTGGCTTTGAGATCTCTGAGGTCAAAACTACATAGCATGCAGCTGGTGGATGCGTGGCGCACCAGAAACCCGGGAGCACGAGACTACTCTTTCTACTCTCATGTTCATGGGACGTATTCCAGACTGGACTACATCTGGATCTCACATAGACTGCTGAGCCAGGTCACAGGAGACGGGATCTACCCAACTTCCTTTTCCGACCATGCCCCGGTCTTCCTGGATCTCGATCTAGTAGCCAGACCCCCATCCCCCTCGTCGTGGAGACTGAACGAGTCTCTCCTGCAAAACGCGGTGGTGCTACAGGATGTGAAAGAAGGTATTGAGACTTACTTTAGGCTCAACGACAACGGGGAAGTCTCTCCGCTAACGTTGTGGGAGGCACATAAAAGCGTGATAAGGGGAATCCTGATCAGTCATGGGGCAAGGCTCAAAAAAGAAAGATCGGCTCAAATAGCAAAGCTCACTGAAAAGGTCAAGCACTTAGAGCTGTCCCACAAACAGTCTGAGGCAGTAAAAGTACTCGGGGAGTTAACACAAGCAAGGGAGGCACTCAACACCCTTCTGAGACAAAAGGCCAAACACGTAATTAAGAGATGTAAATGCACATATTACGAGTATGGCAACAAAAGTAGCGCTTTATTGGCTAGGGCACTAAGAGAACAGCAATCCCAGAACTTCATTGCGGAGATACTGGACAGCAGCCAGCGGTCACAACATACCACGGAGGGGATAGCAGACACTTTTAGAAAATATTACACGGGTCTGTACAACCTGGATGGGGGGTCAGCGGCGCGGACGCGCCCAGGCAAAATAGAAGAGTATATAAGGGCGTCCGGTATGCCGACGATCACGGAGGAGATCGCGTCATCTCTGGAGGACCCGATCGGGATGGAGGAACTGCTGGAGGCAGTTAAACAGACCCCCTCAGGGAAGGCCCCGGGACCCGATGGTTATTCTTCAAAGTATTATAAAACCTTTGCCCCAATACTAGGCCCACAAATGTTAAAAGCCTGGAATTCGATAACGGACTCAGAAGTTCCGGGCTCCTTTTCAAGCAGAGACCTAGAAGCCCACATTTCTGTCCTGCACAAGCCGGGGAGGGACCCTCTGTCATGCAAGAGTTACCGCCCCATCTCTCTTCTCAACGCGGACCTAAAGTTGTACGCGAAGATCCTGGCTAATAGACTGGCGCCGATAGTGGCCCAGGTGGTCCACTTGGACCAGACGGGCTTCGTGCTGGGAAGAGAGGCAAGGGATAACGTGGTAAGGGCCCTTAGTGCGGTGTATGCAGCGCAGAAGTCCGACATGCCTTTGATGCTCCTGTCAACGGATGCTGAAAAAGCCTTTGACAGGGTGAGCTGGCTTTTCCTAAAAGAGACCCTTCGGCATATAGGCCTCGGGGACAACATGAGGAAGTTTATTGGAGCACTGTACACATTGCCCTCAGCCAGGGTCAAGGTCAATGGTCATCTTTCTGCCTCAGTCCCCATCCGCAACGGAACACGCCAGGGTTGCCCCCTGTCCCCTCTACTGTTCGCCCTGACCCTGGAACCATTCTTGTGCAGAATCAGGGATAACGCGGACGTGGGGGGCCTAGAGTCCAGAGGAGACATCCATAAGGTCGCTGCATACGCAGATGACCTCCTTTTCTTCATCTCGAACCCCACCATTACCCTGCCTGTCCTGATGAAGGAATTTGAGGTCTACGGACGGCTGTCCTTCTTTAAGATCAACTTCGAGAAATCTGAAGCTCTGAACGTGTCGCTCCCTGGGGACGTGGCCAGGAATCTCCAGCGGACTTTTACATTTAAATGGGCTGGAGCCTCGATAAAGTATCTAGGCACTCAGTTGCCGAGCCGGTTGTCGAGGGTCCTAGAATTAAACTTCCTGCCCATGTCCCAGAGAATAAAAGCAGACCTAGAGAGATGGGATTCCCCCACCTTCTCATGGATGGGCAGGGTAAATATAATCAAAATGTCAGTTTTACCAAGACTCCTATTTCTATTTCAGGCCCTCCCGATTAATGTCCCTGCGCACTTCTTCAGGAACCTAGATAAAGTCCTGATGGGGTTTGTCTGGCAGAAAAAGAGAGCTAGGCTCAAGCGGCAGCTATTAAGCAAACCCAAACATCTAGGGGGTATGGCGATGCCAGACGTCCAATTATATTGGGTTGCCTCCCATCTGCAGAGAGTATGCGAATGGCACACTTGTAAAAATACAAAGAGGTGGGTCCAACTAGAACATTCACTGGCACTGGCCCCACTAGATACAACAGTATGGAATAGGGAAGTTTTTATGTCGGGGTTGAGATCACACCCAACAGTGGCTGCCACGTTAGGGGTCCTACGGTGTCACAGGAAGTATTCGGAGGTCTCTCCCTGGCCTTCCCCCATGATCGCACTGATGGGCAACCCTCCGCTCCTGGCAGAGCGCTCTAGGACGGCTTATAGGGAATGGGGAAGGATAAGTCAGCTGAGGGGCGGCGACCTGTTGTCGGAGAGGGGATGGGTTTCTCTGGGGGATCTAAGGACTAAACTAGGGAACAGGGACCTAGACCCCTGGACCCTTCTCCGATTCCAGTCCATTCTGTCCCGGATGGGCTACAGCAAGGAAAATGCTAGAGGGCACACAGAGTTTGAAAAAATTTGCCTGGAGGGTCAGCCGTACCCTCACCTGATCTCTAAACTATACTCATTGCTCATAAGCGATCAGGCGGCTCCCCCGTCATTCTGGAGAGATTGGGAAACGGACCTGGGCAGGACAGTGGGGGAGAAAGAGAGGAATAAAATAGCAACCCTGGCACACAAGTCCTCGGTAGCAACAAGAGTCCAAGAGGTCAACTACAAACTGCTGACGCGTTGGTATTACACCCCAGATAAAATGGGCAGGATGTTCAACACAGTAGACCCAAGCTGCTGGAGATGTGGGGAGGATAGGGGGACACTGTTTCACATTCTCTGGACATGCCCCAGAATTCAGGAATACTGGGAGACGGTCCTGCCCATTATCTCGCTGCTTACTGGGGTGCAGGTAATGGGAGACCCAGCTCAAGTCCTACTCCACTCAACAAAGGCCCCGATAGGGAAATACAAAAAAACCCTGTTGATCCACTTACTGAATGCTGCCAAGCAAACAATACCCAGGCTATGGAAACAGAAAAAAGCCCCCTCTGTTAGGGATTGGGTGAGGGAAGTTATGAACGTCAGAGAGATGGAGGATCTGACGTTATCCTTACACGACAGAGATGAGCAGTATAGAACCACCTGGCTGCCATGGCTAATATATGAAGAATCAGCTGAATTTAGGAGCCTGTTTGAGCAATAGCACATGTGGCGTGGTTGAGCTGTAGGCTCGCCCTGGTCCACACAGGCAGAGGAGAACCCAGGTTCACCCATGGGTCATCAGTCGAGGGTGGGATATGGTGAGCGCCGGGCCGGAAACCGCATCCCACACGCCATACACTCCCCCTTTTCCCCCCTTTCCCTTCCCCCTTCCCCACCTATTCATGTCCCTAGTGTTGCTTAACCCCCTCCACCCTCCTGGAATTGGACGGCTACACCTCGCGCTGCAAAGAGTTAACTCCAGTTAGATAATAGCATGTTAGAATGCACTTGCTGGATGCGGGATGAGCTTCACCCTACCAGGATATACCAGAACGACATGTTATATGCCGATGGCTTATAGGGGGAGGCCTCCCCCATTTAGAAAAAGTGTACCGGCGTCTGCAGTTAGCTCACTAATGTTATGATCTACATGCTTTGTAGGCGGTGTTCCAGGATGCCTTTCCTTTTTTCCCCTATAGGTCTTGTAATGTGAGTTTAAATGTCTGTATTGTTCAAAACTGAAAAACCTTTAAATAAAGATTATTAAAAAAAAAACATATCAATATAAACATGTGTTGAATTTGGGACCAAAGAAAAAACCACAAAAACCACTAAAAACAATCATTGCAGCGTCTGCCATTGAAATGTATGGGAGAGCGGCAGGTAGCGCCAGGTAATACGTGTCGCTGTGAAGGAATTTGCAGCGGCGCTGTTCGGGCCAGGCGGCTTCATGATGAATGCCGCGCTAGCCGTCGCTCTCGCCGGCGCTAGCCTCATTTAGCTTGATAAATGCGTCATTGTGACCGCCGCCGGGCGTACTTGAGTCGGTAGTCGCCGTTAGCTGCCGCTACCTGGCGCTCGTCAGACACTACCTGGCGCGATCGCTTGATGAATAAGGGCCAAAGTGTTAATGTTCTCCGCAACCCTGTGAGGAAAAATAGGTTAGTATATATACATAAAAGTATGAATAAACAAATGCAATAGTATTACCAAAGTGAAGTTTTGTTTGAGGGGGTGTTTCCACCTTTTAATTAAATCAGAAACAACTAGGTATCATTGCCTCTGACTAATTAGGCTTTAAAAATTGTTGGCATTTTTAATCTTGCTGTCTGAGGGATTTCTCCTCTCAGGTAGCGTTATACAGATTGGTCAGTGTTGATTACACTATTGGCCCTGTATTCTGGAGCTGGTTTGTGGTGGATGATTCCTTGTTCAGGGTGAGTTGAGTTTCTAGCGGGTTGGAGCAATGTGGTTGGTGAATCCTAGATGGTTTAGAGGTTGTGGGTCGGCGTTGAAATGAAATATGCTGTGTTCCTGAGGTCCAGGTAGGCAGTGTGAGTTGAGGTAGATAATTGTTTTGGATGGATGGAGATGATTATGTCATCAGAAAGGGTTCTGGTGGTTAGTGCAGATTAATTAGTTGAGGTCTGCTATAATGTTCTGATTTTAGATGTGTTGTGAGGCTTGTAACCGTTGTGGGGGAAATGTGAAAACTTGTAATTAAAGGTAAAACGAATATAAGGAGATTTGTATGACTTACAGTTTCGGTAAGTTGATTAAAATTGATGCAACAATTTGTACAGTATATGCTCAGTGTTTTTTGTTCCCCGCCACAGCCTGGATTGGCTGTGGTTTTACTTATATCCTTTTAATTAATGGTAAACAAATTCATACTTTTATTCATACTTTTATGTATATTGTGGTGATTAGCTCTGGTAGACAGCAGGAGAGCGGCTCAGAAGCGAAAGTTCAACTTAAAGTCCGTGTTTATTCACACAAAAATCCATAAAACCAAATGTCCTTTTTGGTTACATCACCTTTTCAGGAAAATGCAGCAGAAGTACATTGGACAGGCAACAGCGTTTTTAGTCCTTGGCCAAACTTGCTACTTTGCAGCCGAATCCACTTCTGGAAACAGCCTGCAAAGGATTTTTCAGCCAGCCACACAGAGTCTCACTTCACAAGTGGGCTCCAGTCACAGACACTCCACTGAGCTGACTCCCCAGGCTATTTATGCGGCCTGTAAAACCCAGACCTGGGTAGGGGATGGAGTCCCACCCTGCTCTACTCCATCAAAGTAAAACCATCCCGGGTTAGCCTTTCGGCTATACTAACACTTCAGCACCAGACTGCTATTAGGAGCTGATGCTGGGAAACAAAATACACAGTTTTACTGCAGCAAGGCCAGATACCTTGGTGCCACATACCTTCCGTCCATGACGGCCCCTTGCACCTTACCACAATATATACTAACCTATTTTTCCTCACAGGATTGCGGAGAACATTAACCCTTTATTTACTCTCCCTTTTTATCCACAGAGCACCTACACTAATCTTTTCTCCACCTAGGTCCACACCTAAGTTAGAACAGATTTAATCCATCTACATTTCTCCCAGGGAATACAGGTTTTTCCCTCAAATAGGAGCTGCTCAAATTATCTAATTGCGCTTTCCTCAATCCAGCTCCTGCATTTCATGTTAAAGCCTAAACTCTGCTGCAAAAAAAAATATATATATATATTTTCCTGGAAATTCCGGCAAAAATCACGGTTAAACATGGCGCAAAATGGGGAAAAATGACCTGTCAACAGAGGATGACAAAACTTCAAGTAGGCTGGCAATTAAAAGGGTTAAAAGTACCTATGCATGTTGGGTATTGTTCTTCTCGAGGGACCTTGTGCTTTCAGATTTAGCTTGTTTTTTCTTGTTTGCATATTGACATTTTACATAGAAACATAGAAACATAGAAGGTTGACGGCAGAAGGAGACCATACGGTCCATCTAGTCTGCCCTTATGTGTATACTGTATGTACTGTTTATCTTAGGATAGATGTGTGCTTATCCCAGGCATGATTAAATTCAGTGACTGTTGATTTTTCAACTGCTGGAAGTTTGTTCCAAGCATCTACTACTCTTTCTGTAAAATAATATTTTCTAACATTGCTCCTGATCTTCCCCCCATTTTAGGAAAACATGTTTTTATTCTGCTTTTTTATCATTTTTTTAGGGAAACCCTGTGCAACCTAAGACTTTTTCAAGGGATTACTTCCAGAAAGATGAGCTCACTACAACAAACTGGGTACGCTTAGAAAGCTTAACATGTGTACTTTCAGAGTTTATGGTTTATGAGGGGTTTCCATATGTATAGGGTTGTTTTGGTTGAAAAATTGCAAGATGCACACTTTTGGCTTGATGCAGAGCCTCCCCGTTCAGCTCCCCCGTGCGTTTTCCCGTTGGTTTTGGGCTTTGATCGGGTCAGGAAAGGTGCTACGTTGATTTTAGTGTGCGTTTATGCGCTCAGGTGTGCGCTCAGCCGCCTTTCCGATTGTCGGCTCGCAAGAGGCTGTTTGCCAGCAAAACGGACGCCTCGTTCATTGGCCCGTTTTTTCCAGTGATGCAGAGCCTTGATTTCCGATTGGATTCAGCCTAATAAAATGGGGCCGCCGAGCACTCACTTACGGCCAGTCTGACCAGCCGTATTGGAGCTCCGTGCTTTTTGGGAATGCATTCCTCTGTGGGCCAACATCAAAGGCGCCAGCTACGCCGTCTGATAGTTCTCAGTATGGCAGAAACCAGGCTGCGGCGCACGCCTTTGGACATCGATGGCATGAGTGACGTTGACCTATTCGAGCTCACCCGCCTTAACCGTGTTTCTCTCCATGCCTTGTATAGCGAGCTGCGGCCATGGTTAGCCCCCACCACAAGAACGGGGCATGCAATTGCAGGTATGACCAAATTGGTTGGCTGCCTGCAATTTTTGGCGAACGGCTCGTTCCAGAGACTGGGTGCCTTCTCCCTGGGGATGTCCCAGTCTACGCTGAGCCGCAGCCTAACCAAGTTTTTGGATGGCATGGCTACCCTGGCACAGAATTACATTTTTTTCCCTCAAACAGGGGAAGCCTGGAATGCGGTTAAGTTGGGCTTTTATAACATAGCCGACATGCCCAACGTCCTTGGTGCAATCGATTGCACACATGTCTCGCTCATCCCCCCTGCGGACCAGGAATATCTGTTCAGGTATGTGGTTTGGGTCTGCTTTTTTTCTGGTTATCACACATTTTTTAAGGCTCACACTAATTACACTTGTGTTTGCTGGCTTTCCTGGGTCCACGCATGATGCGCACATTTTGAGGAACTCCAGCCTCTATCAACGGTTTCAATCTGGAGATATTTCTGGAGGATGGTTACTGGGTATGTGTATTAAAGTAGTATTTCTTGGCCCCCAGGTTTGAATGTGGATTTGCCACTACCCCACTAATCTGTGAGACCTTTCCTGGAAACTTGAAAAGGTTTTTGTTTTAATTAATGGGTGAAAGTATTCTCCACTATTGGCTTATGTTCTGGCCCTCTTATCTCAGTAGCATTACGCAGACATTTTTAATGAGTGTACAGGTTGCATGTGTTTGTAGGCTCAGTAAAAATGTCAATTCCTCCCACCATACCTAGCTCACCTATTTGTCCCTGTGTACTAATGTTTCTATGCACACCTAAACCTTTTTTTAGGCATCCACCTTATGTTTGTCTTTTGTATTTTTGCAGGTGACTCAGGCTATCCCTTGCTACCATGGCTGCTCACACCCATCCTGCACCCATCTTCCCAGGCACAGGAGCGCTACAACACAGCCCATAGGAGGTCTCGCTCTGTGGTGAAACGTGCCTTTGGGTTGTGGAAGATGCGTTTCCGATGTCTGGATCACAGTGGGGGTTCTCTTCAGTATCAGCCTGGCAAGGTTATCAAAATAATTATTGCTTGTGGGGTCCTGCACAACCTTGCCATTAGAAGCAGGATCGCTCGATATACTGACCTGGGTGCAGAACCTTTCCCTATTTCTGACGAGCAGACCCCTCCTTACACTGGTACACAAAGTGGCCCAACACACACAATCCGTGCTGACCAATGTATTTTCTTGAAACCACCCCCTGTCTGCAGGCTGGGGAAGATTAAATCACACCTAATAAGTGTTACATGCTGGTCACAAAGTGACTCTAAATGCATTTGGGCTTTACCTCTGCTGCCGGCGCATGTCCATTTTTGGGCAACTATATGATTTCAGGTCCACAACTGTCCACTTGATTTGTTCAGTATCTCGATGGACAGAACACCATAATGTACCCAAACAGCATTGGCAACAGCCATGCTTTGTGCTTAGCAAAAACGGGCTGTTAGGGACCCACGGCGTGGTTAGCGCCCACATGGGTGTGTGTTGTCCCCTGCATCACTTGAAATAGATAGTTGGCTATCTGGGGAGTCGTGTGTGGTTTTTGGGCCGGTGGTTGAGAATGGGGTAATGTCTCCTTGCTCCTGCGTTTTTGGGAATGTGCCTGTGTCTGTGGAGTCCCCACCGTTTTAGTTGGTGCATGTTCTGCATTTGTCTTGTACCTGCTTTTCTGTTTTATTTAGGATGAGGCATGTGTGCGGCTGCTATGTGGCTTTGGCCTTGGTTGGCTCTTTGTGCTCCCTTTAGGTCTGCACATATTGATATGGTATCCCACACCAAGCGGAGTGCCTTGAGCTTTAAATATGTTTCCAACTGCGGTTGCGCGCCTGCGCGCACGCACGCACGTCACCGCGGGGGAACGTCAGAGCTAGAATTTGAAAAACAAGCCAAGATGTCCCCCGCCATCTTTACAACGGAGCAGGACGAGCTCATCATGGATGTGAGTATGCGAGCGAGAGTGCGTTTATGTGCGCGCACACATTCCTTGTAATAAAAAAAGAAAAACGCAAGAATAGTCTGAAACAACTTAGTTTGTCACGTTACAGACCAGCTCACCTTAGTTTAACCCATGTACGCAGCTACAAACTAGCCTACATGCAGAGAGCAGAACTAGGGCAATGTGAGGCAGCAAGAGGTTAATAAAGTGACTTGAGTTAGGCCAGGAAACTTGTTAATGTATTTGGTGGCTTAATGGTGTGTCCTTGTATTTTTTATTAACAGATGATGCTGAGGAATCGCTACGACTTCCTGCCGTCTGATTATGCCAAACGGACGTTGGTCCTGGAGGTGGTGGAGGCGATAGAACGCAGAACCCAAACCACCTATACCTTCACCCAGATCGCCCAACACTGGTCTGATTTAAAAAGAAGGCATAAGCCCCGGGTGAGGCGGTACTTCAACAAACATTTTCCATGTAAGTGTAGAAAATGTAAATGCACCTATAACCCTGGCATCGCCTGGGCGTGGTTTAATGATTGTGTTTGTATTTCAGCCCATGAATGGAATCTACGGTTCCGCCCCACCCGGACCAGGACACGCAGCCCAGTGTTGGGCGAAACAGGTGAAGGTGTAGGTGGCCCACCGCCAGGGTCAACGGCCACCCCCTCCTCTGTAAGTGACTCGGAGGAGCCGCTGGACCTCAGCATGCAGGGGAGGGGGGGATCTGACGGCAGGGAGTCGAGCATAACAGAGCCTCAACCTGACTCCGGTAAGGGAAATATAGTTAGATATGTGGAAATACATGCATTAAATACAGATACTCATGCGCACTATTGTTGTAGATTCAGACGTCGCTGGAACATCCCAAGGGCTGAGTGAGGAAGGGGGCGAGGAGGAAGAGGTTGCTGGGGAAGGTGAGTAGATTGATACCTAGAAGCCTAACTTAATATTCTATTCATGAAAGAACAGTCTCTAATATCAGTGTGTTTGTCATCCATACAGATTCACAACAGCAACAGAGGGAGGCTGAAGGGAGACTTCGCCCCCGACGCAATGTGCGGGCCAAACCTTGTAAGTGGTGTTTATTTAAACTAAAGAAAATGAGCAAACAACTACATTTGAAAACTAAAATTCAGAGACATTTCCAAATTAATTTTTATAAAAAAGCACTTAAAGCAGACCTTAACTCTGAATAAGAGTCTATCTTAAATATTTCCCACACCCTGTACATACAGATTGTCCACCTTACAAATCATCTTACCAACCTTTTCCATAGCACATCTCGGCTCTGTGTGAGCAAAGCACAGCTATAACCCACCCCCTGTACCTTATCCCACTCTCCTCTCCTCAGTAAGTGTGATGCTTCAGAGTCAACATGGCGTTGCACGTATCCTAAATTCCTGAACTGAGTTGCAGCTCAGTGGGGGAAAGAATAATAATTTATTGACTACAAAATTAATATATATTAGTTTAAGATGCTGTGGCAACGTTTCTGAAGAGTTTGGCCTTTTCATTAAAACACGCAGAAGGTCCCATTTAATAAGTGCACAAACAATCAAAAAAAAAAAAAACAATGCTAAAGTAATGTTGTTTTTCATTCACAGATCAAAGAACACAGGCTACAGACCCCGAGGCCTAATTTTGTTATTTTGTAAAAAAAATGTAAATATGTTTTTTCTCGTTTTAAAAAAAACAAAAAATTTTAATAAACCCCCCCCCCAAAAAAAAATAACTAATAAATAATTAATAATATTTCGAGAGTTGTGTTTCCTGCAAAAGTACTATCACACAACATCACCACACATTTACATGACACACAAAAGGTTTAGATATGGGACAATAAAATGAAAAAAAACACAAAAAATAAAGGTATGCATTAAGGACAAGGGAGAAGGAACTACTAGACGATTAAGGTATGAATTATGGACAAGGAAACCCCCACCAAAAAAAAAGATGTGTGTCAAATTTGCATTTGTGGCCAAATGCATATTCCAATGGAGTTTGCGGGATGTGTGCTTGCGTGTAGCCAGATTGGCAACTGAAGAGCCATGGAGATGTAAGTATGCTTGTTAAAACCACCAAAATGGAAGGTCAAATACGACGGAAACCAAGCAGGTACGTTCAAAAAGGCAGGAAAAATCAGGGAAAAACGGGCCGCCCGTGTGAACGTGAACGGGAGCCCTGATCAAATTGAAGGCACCCGAGAGAGCAAAAAAAGCTTTCCGAGTAAAGTGAAATTGACGGATCAGTTAGGGAGCCATTCCGACGAAGGCTCTGCATCACATTTGAGCCACGATTCAAACGGGAGCCCCGGACAATCGGAAGGTTTTAAGGGCAGTTCAGAGGAGGCTC
This sequence comes from Gastrophryne carolinensis, assembly GCA_027917425.1. Taxonomy (NCBI): domain Eukaryota; kingdom Metazoa; phylum Chordata; class Amphibia; order Anura; family Microhylidae; genus Gastrophryne; species Gastrophryne carolinensis. The sequence continues at coordinate 112,375,568 of CM051240.1, read as the reverse complement.
TGCATCAGGCCCTTTGTCTGCAGAGCTAAATTTTCAAGTAAAATTACCGTTACAGGAAAATGTGGCTTTGATTCTTCTTTTTTATTCTTTTTTAGGGAAACTCTGTGCAACCAAAGAATTGATTGAGGGATTACTTCCACAAAACTACACCCACATAAACAAGCCTGGTATGCCTAGAAAGCTTGAGAGAATTCCAGAGAATATATAGTTTGTGGGGGGTATTTCAAATGTAAAGAGTTTTTATTTTTGGGAAAAACTGCAAGGTGCGCATAGCGCATATCGCAGTTGTATTTTATCTGAAAATCTCCTAAAGCGCTGTTTCAGTTTGGGGGAGTCTCCTGGGCAGGAAAGGATGTCTACCAATGCATATGTGGTACCACTCTAACCGGGAGAAATTGGGGTTTCACATGCAATAAGATTTTATTGACAAACTTACATTTTTTATTACAAAAAAACACTACAAATTGAAAAAAATTGATTTTTTTTTTTGCACATATTTCACCCAAAAGCATTGAGAATACACTAAAAAAGGCCAAACAAGACATTTCATGTTGAAGCTCAGACTCTGCTTAAAAAAACAATATATAAATATATATATATATATATATATATATATATATATATATATATATACATATGTAGCACAAAATAGTGAAAAGTGGTCTGGCAACAAAGGGTGACAAAAATTCTATCAGTGCCGTAGATGCTCGGGCTGGGTGAAAAAAGTGTCACTCCCTGCCCTGCAGTGAAAAAGGGTCCAGGTGACCATATTTCTATCTTTTGTGTTAAAACAGATTAAAAGGGATGAAAGGGAAGGCTGGGGGTGGGGGATAAGATGGGGGATTTTAACTGTTTAAGTCTAGGACAAATTTGTAATATATCAATATATGTATTTGTAGTACACATAAAAACTGTACACCATAATAGCTATACATACTATGAACTATAAATATGTATCTGTGCAACATGGCTAGGAGAGAAAAATGAACGGCACATCCATTAATACATGATGAGCTCATTGACAAACATCAACAAAGGATTGTATTTATGGAAGGAACTCCCTTTTTGTCAGGTTTTTGGTGTTCTAGTTTTTGTGTCCCCAGACCTGTGATTTACTTTTTATTTTTATTTTTTTCTCATATTCCTGGGATTCTGTTTTGCTACAGTGGAAGTGGTTTCATGGCTTTGATTAAAAGACATGGACTACAAGTCCCACTATTTTTCCAATGTAACAAGTGAACTCTTTAGCAGCTTTGGCCAAGTCTAAGCAGCCAAATGACCTATCCAGCTGAGAACCCTGCCATTAACCCTTTGCTAGTAGACTCTTATCCTTCCAAACCGAAGAAGTTGAATTTCAGCAGAATGGGTTAAACCAGTCACCCATGCATTAGCCAATCAGATGATTAGCAAGCTAGAGTGAGTGAGTTAGTGAGTGAGTTAGTGAGTCTATGATAAGTACTTTGATATGATAAAAACACCATGCTGGTGTACATAGGTAGGGTAAACACACTGTGGCTAAGGAAACTGTTTTCTTCAGGGCCAGATTAAGTGTGGTGGAGGCCCCTGGGCACAAAATCTGGTGAAGGGCCCCGATACAGTATTTTTTTTCCTTTAAGATAATAGTCCAGCCAAGTAACTGATTGGTGGTTGTCTGGCACCCGCCTACTTACTCAAACGTCGGATTAAGTCCCTTGTGCTACACTTGTACGGGTGCGTGCTGCTCGGGAACTCCTGCTTTGCCATTCTGGGTCGAGGGTAGTGCAGTCGCCCAGCTGGTCCAGCAGAAAACAGTTCCCTGCATTGAGCTGCCAGCGGCTGTGCTTGGTGGCTTATGTGCAGTGACAGTTCTGCCCACCCCCATCACTGTAGCATTGCTGACGGTGGCTTTGCTGCTCTAGACTCTTCACCCTGCCCTGTTTGGCTGCAGGTTTGCAAAAACAAAGGCTTGAACAGTCAAGGGGGTGCCCACTTTTGCAGATAGCTTTGTTGCTGGCACCGCGGCCCATCAGACCAAAGACTGAGAAGCCTCCTGGACCAGACCATAACCCAAAGGTTAGTGTAGGCTCCCTTTGCAGGGCAAGTGGTGGAGGCCCCGGGGCTCGCGCCCCTTGCACCCCCCTCATAATCCGGCCCTGGCTTTCTTATACAGCACAGTTTCAAACTGACTAGCAGACTATTTACTAGCAAACACTGTGGTCATTATGTCTAGTATATGGGAGCATAAAAAGGCAACAATATTGTTAAATTCATTAACAAGTCATATCATAAAGCTGTATAACCAGTATATGTAATATCATAGATATATGTATATCATAGATATTAGTACCACTGGCAGCGCTTGTGATCTCATCAGGTGGTACTCAACAAGACTGACTTGTATGACTTGTACCCCAAATTAATCTGCTGCCTGCTACTTGTCCAAACCTGGATTTTTCTGGGCCAACAGCTTGCTTCTTTTTTGAATTTCAAAATGCTAAATAAAAAAAAAACACATTGATAAGCATGCAAACCAAACCGCTGCATGCTTATCAATTACCTACTCACCTTACCTGGCTGCTGGCTTCCAGGGATCGCACTCCCACGCTGCACCCAGGAGATGTATGTGACCTACTAACCTCCAGGGTGCAACCTCGAGGTCATGCTGACCACATAAATTTAATCATGAATCAATGTAGCAGTGGGGTGGTGTCGTGAGAGAAGCAGTTGTGGACAGGGTAATGTCAGTCACTCGAACATCTGAAGTTGTTGATTGGGCTGTGGAATGATCGTTCCACAATACTCACAAAACTGTCCGCTTTAAGAAAAAAACTGTGATTGAAATGTATGTGATTTTTTGCATTTCATGAATGCAGGAGTTGCAATCTAACATACAACATACATACATACAACTATTAACTCTGACATATATATATATATATATATATATATATATATATATATATACACCCCATTAAGAGGCTGGCTGGAGGGAAATAGCAGTCTTATTCTTGAGGTGATTCAGCAATTTGGTGATGGTGTGTGGACCTTTCCAGTCTACATGTAGATTGTTCTGTCGCATTGGCAGTGGTACCTTTTGGCCCTTGTCCTACATCCGCTCTCGTACATTGGGTGGTTTGGGTCTGTGCCATGTTTTCCATGTTTTTTTACCATTCCCACCAAGGCTTCCATTTTGTCTCAGAACCTGAGGACATAATCCACTATGGACACTGCAAGATCGTTTAAAGGCCGTAATAAAGGGCCAACTGCAAAAAAAAATCCTGTCACCTTTGTTAATGCATATGGCAAACAGTTTCCATCAGTACACATGATAATAGAGATCAATCTACCCAGGCTAAGATGTTACAAAGTGTCAGATAGCATTCTCAATAATGGGATAAGAGTGTTAACATGTTGAGCACCAACCATTGCCAATACATTGTCATGCTCCATGCTACATCCCAAGAGACAATAGGGTCGATTCTAAATGCAAAAGTTAATTAATTTCGGATCGGGAATCGGAAGTTTGGGTGGGTGTTAGTCATTTTTTCCCTTTTTTTTGGCCATTTCGTATTCGCACGAACGTTCGGGCCTAGACGTATATGCTCTTTCGATCTTCGGCCGTCAATTGTATTATTTCCGTTAGTTATTGTATATTTCCCGTCCAAATCTTATTTTTTGCGATCAGTCCTAATTTTCCTGTTAATGACATGGGCTTGCAATCAATTCAGAGAGCTGATTGCCAAGTGTTTCTAGGCACATTTAAGGGTTGATTCCCGAACTCTTATCCGGCAGCTTTTTGGCCTCGGGAGTAGCATGGATAGGAGTGAGTTCGAGGAACATCAAGCTCTAATGCTTTTTGGCATCGATTTGATCCGGATGTCTGAGGGCAGATTGCCTCTGCGTCGTCGCATGCACATCGATGGCATGAATGACATTGAGCTGTTCGAGCTGACCAGGCTTAATCGTGCTTCCCTCCATAAATTATATAGTGAGCTGCGGCCATGGTTAGCCCGCACCACAAGGAAGGGGCAAGCAATTTCATGTATGACCAAGATGCTTGGCTGCCTGCAATTTTTGGCGAACGGCTCGTTCCAGAGGCTGGGTGCCCTTTAGAGATGAGCGAACTTTTGAAAAATTCGATTCGACTGATTCGCCGAATTTTCCGACAAAAATCGTTTCGACCCGAATAAATTCGCGACGAATCGCTATTAAAAACGGCTATTTCTGAGCCTCCTAGAGCCTCAATAGGGTTGTAAACCATTCTGCCTTGCTGTAACACGCACAGGATGCGTGCTGGGTTAGTTAAATAATACTTTGGAAGAAATATCACATGCAGATCAGAGGCATCGCTAATAGAATCGCAGAGCGGCACAATTGCAGAGAGTTGAAGTGGCATCACTATGAGGGGCAGAAGGAGCCCAAACATTGCTTTAAAGAGACACTGGAGTTGGCAGCAGCAGGAGCCCAAAAATTGGATGAATCACACCCTGGAGTTGGCAGGAGTTGACAGCAGCAGCAGCAGCAGGAGCCCAAATATTACATTAAAGAGACCCTGGGGTTGGCCTCAGGAGCCCAAAAATTGGATGAATCACACCCTGGAGTTGGCAGCAGCAGCAGCAGGAGCCCAAATATACACTGGAGTTGGCTTCAGGAGCCCAAAAATTGGATGAATCACACCCTGGAGTTGGCAGAAGTTGGCAGCAGCAGCAGCAGGAGCCCAAATATACACTGGAGTTGGCTTCAGGAGCCCAAAAATTGGATGAATCACACCCTGGAGTTGGCAGAAGTTGGCAGCAGCAGCAGCAGGAGCCCAAATATACACTGGAGTTGGCTTCAGGAGCCCAAAAATTGGATGAATCACACCCTGGAGTTGGCAGGAGTTGACAGTAGCAGCAGCAGGAGCCCAAATATACACTGGAGTTGGCTTCAGGAGCCCAAAAATTGGATGAATCACACCCTGGAGTTGGCAGCAGCAGCAGCAGGAGCCCAAATATACACTGGAGTTGGCTTCAGGAGCCCAAAAATTGGATGAATCACACCCTGGAGTTGGCAGAAGTTGGCAGCAGCAGCAGGAGCCCAAATATACACTGGAGTTGGCTTCAGGAGCCCAAAAATTGGATGAATCACACCCTGGAGTTGGCAGCAGCAGCAGCAGGAGCCCAAATATACACTGGAGTTGGCTTCAGGAGCCCAAAAATTGGATGAATCACACCCTGGAGTTGGCAGGAGTTGACAGTAGCAGCAGCGGGAGCCCAAATATACACTGGAGTTGGCTTCAGGAGCCCAAAAATTGGATGAATCACAGCCTGGAGTTGGCAGCAGCAGCAGCAGGAGCCCAAATATACACTGGAGTTGGCTTCAGGAGCCCAAAAATTGGATGAATCACACCCTGGAGTTGGCAGAAGTTGGCAGTAGCAGCAGCAGGAGCCCAAATATACACTGGAGTTGGCTTCAGGAGCCCAAAAGTTGGATGAATCACACCCTGGAGTTGGCAGGAGTTGACAGCAGCAGCAGCAGCAGGAGCCCAAATATTACATTAAAGAGACCCTGGGGTTGGCCTCAGGAGCCCAAAAATTGGATGAATCACACCCTGGAGTTGGCAGCAGCAGCAGCAGGAGCCCAAATATACACTGGAGTTGGCTTCAGGAGCCCAAAAATTGGATGAATCACACCCTGGAGTTGGCAGGAGTTGACAGCAGCAGCAGCAGCAGGAGCCCAAATATTACATTAAAGAGACACTGGAGTTGGCTTCAGGAGCCCAAAAATTGGATGAATCACACCCTGGAGTTGGCAGAAGTTGGCAGCAGCAGCAGCAGCAGGAGCCCAAATATACACTGGAGTTGGCTTCAGGAGCCCAACAATTGGATGAATCACACCCTGGAGTTGGCAGAAGTTGGCAGCAGCAGCAGCAGCAGGAGCCCAAATATACACTGGAGTTGGCTTCAGTAGCCCAAAAATTGGATGAATCACACCCTGGAGTTGGCAGGAGTTGACAGCAGCAGCAGCAGCAGGAGCCCAAATATTACTTTAAAGTGACACTGGGGTTGGCTTCAGGAGCCCAACAATTGGATGAATCACACCCTGGAGTTGGCAGAAGTTGACAGTAGCAGCAGCAGGAGCCCAAATATTACATTAAAGAGACCCTGGAGTTGGCTTCAGGAGCCCAAAAATTGGATGAATCACACCCTGGAGTTGGCAGCAGCAGCAGCAGGAGCCCAAATATACACTGGAGTTGGCTTCAGGAGCCCAAAAATTGGATGAATCACACCCTGGAGTTGGCAGAAGTTGGCAGCAGCAGCAGCAGCAGGAGCCCAAATATACACTGGAGTTGGCTTCAGGAGCCCAAAAATTGGATGAATCACACCCTGGAGTTGGCAGCAGCAGCAGCAGGAGCCCAAATATACACTGGAGTTGGCTTCAGGAGCCCAAAAATTGGATGAATCACACCCTGGAGTTGGCAGGAGTTGACAGTAGCAGCAGCAGGAGCCCAAATATACACTGGAGTTGGCTTCAGGAGCCCAAAAATTGGATGAATCACACCCTGCAGTTGGCAGGAGTTGACAGCAGCAGCAGGAGCCCAAATATTACATTAAAGAGACCCTGGGGTTGGCCTCAGGAGCCCAAAAATTGGATGAATCACACCCTGGAGTTGGCAGGAGTTGACAGTAGCAGCAGCAGGAGCCCAAATATACACTGGAGTTGGCTTCAGGAGCCCAAAAATTGGATGAATCACACCCTGGAGTTGGCAGCAGCAGCAGCAGGAGCCCAAATATACACTGGAGTTGGCTTCAGGAGCCCAAAAATTGGATGAATCACACCCTGGAGTTGGCAGAAGTTGGCAGCAGCAGCAGGAGCCCAAATATACACTGGAGTTGGCTTCAGGAGCCCAAAAATTGGATGAATCACACCCTGGAGTTGGCAGAAGTTGGCAGAAGTTGGCAGCAGCAGCAGGAGCCCAAATATACACTGGAGTTGGCTTCAGGAGCCCAAAAATTGGATGAATCACACCCTGGAGTTGGCAGAAGTTGGCAGCAGCAGCAGCAGCAGGAGCCCAAATATACACTGGAGTTGGCTTCAGGAGCCCAAAAATTGGATGAATCACACCCTGGAGTTGGCAGAAGTTGGCAGCAGCAGCAGCAGCAGGAGCCCAAATATACACTGGAGTTGGCTTCAGGAGCCCAAAAATTGGATGAATCACACCCTGGAGTTGGCAGAAGTTGGCAGCAGCAGCAGCAGGAGCCCAAATATACACTGGAGTTGGCTTCAGGAGCCCAAAAATTGGATGAATCACACCCTGGAGTTGGCAGGAGTTGACAGCAGCAGCAGCAGCAGGAGCCCAAATATTACTTTAAAGTGACACTGGGGTTGGCTTCAGGAGCCCAACAATTGGATGAATCCCACCCTGGAGTTGGCAGCAGCAGCAGCAGGAGCCCAAAAAATGGCCTAAAGACATAAATATGTTTTGCACCATTTGGAAAGTGTAAAACGTGGCACCATGCTGAATCTAGTCGCATGCATCAGGCATTGGTGGGTGGAAATCCTGGCTGATCCATCCCTGATTCATTTTGACAAAGGTGAGTCTCTCCACATTTTTAGTTGACAGACGAGTTCTCCTCGCCGTAACTATGGCCCCCGCCGCACTAAACACCCGCTCAGATGGCACGCTACTTGCCGGGCAGGACAGCTTTTCCAGGGCAAACTCTGCTAGTTGCGGCCACAAATCAAGTTTGGCTGCCCAGAAGTCCAGCGGATCCTCAAGGTGTGTTGGCATGGTTATGTCAAAGTATGACATGACCTGCTGGTTGAGGTCCTGCTCCAGGTCTTCCTGCTGCTCATGAGTAGCCTCACTATGCGGGTGTAGAAAGCTACTCATTAGCGACTGAAGACTGAGGCTGCTGCTGCTGTTGGAGCTGCTGCTGCTGCTCCTGCCAATCCCCCCCAGCGGCCATGGCAGTGGAAGGTGAGCGCAGAGGTCCCCTCGAGTCAGACCTGCGAGAGTATGGACCATGGCGCAGATAGGCATCGGCCAACTGCCTACGTAGAATGTCTTTGTAATAGTTGAGTTTGTCCTCCCTCTCGGTGGGTTTAAAAAATGCCCCCATTTTGTGCCGGAAGCGAGGGTCCAATAAGGTGGACAGCCAGAAGTCATCCCGCCGACAGATGGAAACAATTCTGGGGTCACTACGCAAGCACGTGAGCATGCTTCGTGCCATTTGCGCAAGTGACTCGGATGGACTACCTGTCTCCATCTCCACTGCATACTGCCACGGTGTGCCCGGGTCCTCTGTCTCGCCTTCCTCAAAAACCTCTAGCTCCTCTGGCTGCTCCTGCTCCTGCTCTCCTGTCCGCTGACTAGATAAACCAGCCATTTCGCCAAGCCTAAACTGTGTTTCGCTGGGCAACTCCTCCTCCTCCTCTTCCTCCTCCTCCTCCAGTTCAGCTCCAACGGGGTTCATGTGGCCGTAAGATGTAAACGCCATGTCTCCAGTGCCCTGACCAGCCATGGTTTCCAACATGTGCTGTAGTACATGAAGCAGTGGAATCACGTCGTTCATCCCGTAATCCTGCCGACTGACAAATAAAGTGGCTTCCTCAAAGGGCCTGAGCAAACGGCAGGTGTCACGTATGAGCTGCCACTGGTTGACATTGAAGTTACACAGGGGAGTCCCCCTATCTGCTTGGATCATCAGGAAATCCGTGATGGCTTTTCTCTGTTCATATAATCGGTCCAACATGTGAAGGGTGGAATTCCAACGGGTGGAAACATCGCAAATCAGACTATGTTGGGGGATACCATTCTGACGCTGTAGCTCAAGAAGGGTGTGTTTGGCGGTGTAGGAGTGGCTGAAGTGCATGCAAAGTTTTCTTGAAGTTGTTAGGATGTCCTGCAGATGGGGGGAACACTTCAGAAACCGCTTGACAACCAGATTGAAGACGTGAGCCATGCAGGGGGCATGGGTCAGGCTTCCTTGGCGCAGCGCAGACAAAATGTTCTTCCCGTTGTCGGTAACCATGATTCCCATTTTAAGTTTTCTCGGAGTAAGCCATGTTTGGATTTCCTGATGAATACATTTAAGCAGTTCCTCCCCTGTGTGACTCCGTTCGCCAAGACAAACCATGTGAAGCACTGCGTGACACCTCCGTGCCCTGCACACATGGTAGACTGGAGGGGCACTGAGACTTGAGCCTACAGTGGAGGGTGAGGAGATGGCGGAGGATGAGGAGGCCGAGTCGCACGGTGTCACAGGCCCAATGGGCAGAGAGCGCGGAGGCCGAAGCGGCGTGACCTGTCCAAGTTGCTGCTGCAAAGGGACCACATTCACCCAGTGGGCCGTAAACGACATGTACTGCCCCTGACCGTAGTTACAGCTCCAGATGTCGGCGCTGCCATGTATTTTGCTACACACCGACAGGCTCAAGGACTGGCCCACCTTCTGTTCAACAAAAGTGTGCAGCGCTGGTACTGCCTTCTTGGCAAAGAAATGACGGCTTGGGACTCTCCACCTCGGCTCGGCACAAGCCATCAGTTCTCTGAAAGGTGCAGATTCCACCACCTGAAAAGGGAGCGACTGCAGCACCAGCAACTTGGACAGGAGCACATTCAGCTTCTGCGCCGTAGGATGAGTGGGCGCATACTGCTGTCTCTTGGACATGGCTTCGCTGATGGATTGCTGGCGGGATGCATGACTTGGAGGAGGAGGAGGAGGAGCAGGAGCGACAGAGGATGGGTATGACGCACAGCTGCCTTCGGCTGAGGTGCTGGAGCCTTGGCTGGCAGAAATTGGGAGCTCACTTGGTGAGGAAGCAGACTGGACCACCCCTTGGGAGCCTCGGTTCTCCCAGGTCGTTTTATGGTGACGCATCATATGTTGACGCAGGGCCGTGGTGCCAACATTTGGACCCTGGCCACGCTTCACCTTTTGCCTACATATCTTGCATGTGGCCATGTTACCCTCCTGCGGATGCCTCAGGAAAAACTGCCACACTGCCGAGTAGCTACTTTTCCCACCCCCTGGCCTCACTGATTCACTGCTGCTGTTGCCAACTCCAGGAACCCCTGCTCCACTACCTCCCGATAAGGTAGACTGCCGCACAGCAGGTGCTCTACCCCGGCCCCGGCCCCGGCCGGCTCCAGCCTTTGGAATTGTGCCCCCATGCTGACTGCTACCACCTTGCTGCCTCAGCTGCTGACTCCGGGGCAACCTGCGCCCCTCTTCTCCTGATGATGACGATGAAGCCCCTTCATCACCCGGCTCCCAAGTGCGATCGGCTTCATCGTCATCATCAGAGGCAATGGGAGGACAGGGACTGCTCTCGGGGCATGCCAACTCAGGGTTGTGTCAGAGGAACCTACCGACCCTAGACTGGGGGTCTCAGACGTAAGTTGTGATGATGTTGTTGATGAGTGCGTCAACCAATCTACCACGGCAGATGCGTTACTGGTGGAGACCCGACCGCTAGCAGATACTGGCAGATTAGGTCTCTCAGCGTGACTCCTGCTGCTACTGGCCCCCAGTCTGATGCGAGCTCTGCCTGCGGAATCTTGGCCTCTGCCACTCCTCTTTTCACTTCCAGGCACTTGTCTGCCCGACATAGTCTAACTGGCGTGGTAGTAGGTGATATTTTAAGATCCCCTGGGCAGCGGTGGGTCTATATGAAACAGAATATAATGCACACCAAAAGTGAGCAGTAACACTCAGCCTCCAACAGGCCTGCTTAGTGTAAATAGGAGAGCTGCTTAGTGTAAATAAAGAGGGGTATGCTATGTTACAGAATGGGATGCCTCAACAGAAGTGCACCTGGCAGGCAGCAGTAAGCCTATGCCCAGCAAAAGTGTCTTATAATATAAATATAATAAGAGCAAATGGTTATATGGTCTTAAACAGAGGCTGCTTTAGTCACAGAATGGGATGCCCCCAAAAAAGATCCAGTAGTACTATGCCCAGCAAAAGTGTCTTTATCAGGCTAATTTCAAATATAATAAGAGCAAATGCTTATATGGTCTTAAACAGAGGCTGCTTTAGTCACAGAATGGGATGCCCTGGCAGGGACAAGTAGTGCTATGCCCAGCAAAAGTGTCTTTATCAGGCTAATTTCAAATATGATAAGAGCAAATGCTTATATGGTCTTAAACAGAGGCTGCTTTAGTCACAGAATGGGATGCCCCCAAAAAAGATCCAGTAGTACTATGCCCAGCAAAAGTGTCTTTATCAGGCCTAATTTCAAATATGATAAGAGCAAATGCTTATATGGTCTTAAACAGAGGCTGCTTTAGTCACAGAATGGGATGCCCCCAAAAAAGATCCAGTAGTACTATGCCCAGCAAAAGTGTCTTTATCAGGCTAATTTCAAATATGATAAGAGCAAATGCTTATATTGTCTTAAACAGAGGCTGCTTTAGTCACAGAATGGGATGCCCCCAAAAAAGATCCAGTAGTACTATGCCCAGCAAAAGTGTCTTTATCAGGCCTAATTTCAAATATGATAAGAGCAAATGCTTATATGGTCTTAAACAGAGGCTGCTTTAGTCACAGAATGGGATGCCCCCAAAAAAGATCCAGTAGTACTATGCCCAGCAAAAGTGTCTTTATCAGGCCTAATTTCAAATATGATAAGAGCAAATGCTTATATGGTCTTAAACAGAGGCTGCTTTAGTCACAGAATGGGATGCCCCCCAAAAAGATCCAGTAGTACTATGCCCAGCAAAAGTGTCTTTATCAGGCCTAATTTCAAATATGATAAGAGCAAATGCTTATATGGTCTTAAACAGAGGCTGCTTTAGTGACAGAATGGGATGCCCCCAAAAAAGATCCAGTAGTACTATGCCCAGCAAAAGTGTCTTTATCAGGCCTGATTTCTATGAGAATAAGTGCAAATGGTTATTATGCTATTAAATAGAGGCTGGTGTAGTCACAGAATGGGATGCCACAAAAACCAGAGAGCATGCACAGCAAAAGTGTCTTTATCAGGCCTGATTTCTATGAGAATAAGTGCAAATGGTTATTATGCTATTAAATAGAGGCTGCTGTTGTCACAGAATGGGATGCCACAAAAACCAGAGAGCATGCACAGCAAAAGTGTCTTTATCAGGCCTGATTTCTATGAGAATAAGTGCAAATGGTTATTATGCTATTAAATAGAGGCTGGTGTTGTCACAGAATGGGATGCCACAAAAACCAGAGAGCATGCACAGCAAAAGTGTCTTTATCAGGCCTGATTTCTATGAGAATAAGTGCAAATGGTTATTATGCTATTAAATAGAGGCTGGTGTTGTCACAGAATGGGATGCCACAAAAACCAGAGAGCATGCACAGCAAAAGTGTCTTTATCAGGCCTGATTTCTATGAGAATAAGTGCAAATGGTTATTATGCTATTAAATAGAGGCTGGTGTTGTCACAGAATGGGATGCCACAAAAACCAGAGAGCATGCACAGCAAAAGTGTCTTTATCAGGCCTAATTTCAAATATGATAAGAGCAAATGCTTATATGGTCTTAAACAGAGGCTGCTTTAGTCACAGAATGGGATGCCCCCAAAAAAGATCCAGTAGTACTATGCCCAGCAAAAGTGTCTTTATCAGGCCTGATTTCTATGAGAATAAGTGCAAATGGTTATTATGCTATTAAATAGAGGCTGGTGTAGTCACAGAATGGGATGCCACAAAAACCAGAGAGCATGCACAGCAAAAGTGTCTTTATCAGGCCTGATTTCTATGAGAATAAGTGCAAATGGTTATTATGCTATTAAATAGAGGCTGGTGTTGTCACAGAATGGGATGCCACAAAAACCAGAGAGCATGCACAGCAAAAGTGTCTTTATCAGGCCTGATTTCTATGAGAATAAGTGCAAATGGTTATTATGCTATTAAATAGAGGCTGGTGTTGTCACAGAATGGGATGCCTCACAGCAGACTTAAGATCAGTTCAGTATATATGCACTGTTAGTTAGTGTAAGCAGCCTGAAAACGCTAACAAAGCAGGCTGGATGAAAAAAAAAAAAAAAACTGACAGCCTCCGATTTTCCCTTCCTTTCCCTGTTTTTCGCTTACTTTCTGTCTGTCTCCTGTCTGTCTCCTGCCTGTCTCCAGCCTGTCCCTGTCTGTCCCTGCCTGTCTTACTGTCTGTCTCTCCCTCAGCTACACAGCGTTCTGTCTGTCACGAATGCAATAGAGAAATGATGCTGGAAAGCAAGATGGCCGGCCTTAAATACCGCTGTGACGTCACCGGGCTTGCTGGCTGCTGATAGGCTGCATGTGACTGTCCCAGCTTGCACTGGCGCGGGGTTGATGTCTGGACATGTCCCGTCCGCCATCTTAGAATGCCTGTAATGTAAATGAATGGATGTTAAAGGAAAACTTCCAGCGATCGAATCGCGGGGAAATTCGGATTCGATCCGAATCGAATTTTTCCTGAAATTCGGATCGAATCCGGGTTCGTCCGGATCGATTCGCTCATCCCTAGTGCCCTTTCTGGGGGATTTTCCCAGCCTACGCTGAGCCGCGCACTATCTAAGTTTTTGGAAGGCATGGCTGCCATAACTCAGAAATATATTTATTTCCCTGATGATATGGTAGCCAGAAACGCCATTAAGCTTGGTTTTTTTAATATTGCCGACATGCCCAATGTAATTGGTGCAATTGATTGTACACATGTGGCCCTCGTTCCTCGTGCAGCCGATGAGTACATATACAGGTAGATATTTGGGGCGCTTTTTTAGTTTAAGAGTTGTTTAGCATAAACCATCCTATTATTGATTCCAATGTGTAATATTCCCTCTGATTATTCATCCATATGTTTCTTATTCCATTAGCTTACATATCCCTCTGTGCAATCTTCCCTTCTCATACTAATCCCTATGTGGATTGATCCCCTTATAGTTTTTATCCTCGGTTCAAGTTTGCCTCCTATTACTGATGACAATAGTGTTTCATTCCTCTTTATTTTTGTGGTTTGTTTGGCCATACAATTTAGATCTGTCATTTGTGTGCAGGCCAGTTTTTGATGCCAAATGTGTTGTGCCCTTATGTGTTGACCCTTTTTTTTATGTTTTCTCTTTAGGAATCGGAAAATGGGACACTCCCTTAATGTCCAGGCAGTGGTTGGGCCTGACATGCGTTTTTTGAGTGTCCTTGCCGGCTACCCTGGCTCTTCGCACGATTCCTATATTCTTAGGCGATCTGGTTTGTATCGGAGATTTGAGGCTGGTGAATTTTCTGGTGCATGGCTGCTTGGTAAGTGGGTTTCATTTTTGGCACTTGCTCTTTTCTTTGACTTTTCCTTGACACAAGCGGGTGACAGCGGCGGACAACACAGCGCGTCCTCCGCCGCCTCCCGCGCGCCCCTCTGACAGTGCGCGCGCACGCGCCGGCCCTTCACAAACGGCCTGCGCGGCCGCGCGCACGCCTAGAGGTGCACGCGGGAGGCGGCGGCGCCCGCTGTCGCCGCAGATGAGGTGTTTTTTTTGTGGGTTTTGGGGGGGGGCCCTCATCGCGGGACATCCCGATCTCGGATGTCCCACGGTGAGGGAGGTGATCGTCAGGGAATATTATAGATTCCCGGGCCCATCAACACTGGCTGACGGTCCACTTTAATAATATTTGTTTTTTCTCTTGAACGTTTTCTGGAGATATGACCCCACATTTGGCAACTGTTGCAACATCTTTCATTATTCTTGCCCAAACAAACAAGCGGTTTCCTGACTTTGTAGTTGTATCTTTTTTGGCGATGTGTTTAACTCCCATGTTTCAAAATCTATGCTCTACCAGATTGTGCCAAAGTTTATCCCAGTTTCGGTTCCATTTGGAATATTATTCTGTAACTGACATACTCATGTTTATTGTTATTTGTGGGTGTCCCCTCAGCAGCATCATAATTGACACATTTCGGAGCCCTTAAATATACCCATATTTAATAGCACCCTTGACCTAGCAGATGTGTTACCAGTCTTTGTTGACTTTAAGCATATTATGTTTCTTTTAACCACATCTCTTCCCCTAATTATTTGGATAATGTGCCCTGTTATTTTCGCTTTTAATGGATTTTTGTTTTAAATTAAATTAGCTTTGTTTTCTGTCTTTCATTGCTTAATTGTCTTTTCTCTTTCTCTTCTTAAGGGGACTCAGGTTACCCTCTGCTTCCTTGGCTCATGACGCCTGTGTTGCGGCCCCAGGATGCCGCTCAAGAAGCCTACAACCGTGCGCACCGCAAAACCAGGGCTGTGGTCGAGAGGGCCTTTGGCCTTTTGAAGACCCGTTTTAGGTGTTTGGACCATACCGGGGGCGCCCTTCAATATGACACTAAGAAGGTTATTGACATTATAATGGCGTGTGCAGTTCTGCATAATTTTGCCCTCCAAGAACGTGTCCCCCGATATGTTGATGTTCTGCCCTCTACACCCATTGAAGAGGAAGCAGAGAATTATGTGGGCACAACCAGTGAATCGGGACAATCTGTGCGTGCCAATTTGATTGTTTTTTTTTCCTAAATAACATTATTTGTTGGTTGCCTTTTTGTTTTTTGTTTGCCTTTGTTGTCAATTGTGTGCCATTAAATGTTCATTTGTATGCCTTGAAATAGTTCTACTGTGGTTCCTAATGTTTCCTTTGCTTTTAATTCCCCTTGTAAACCATGTTAACGTATACTGTGTTTGTTTTAGTCAAAGGTGAGGTACAATGTTATTTGTAATCAAACCAAACAAGTTTTTAGAATGTTTGAAAATATTTCTTTTAGTCTGACCACAAAAAGCATAACAAAATGTTTAACAACAAATTACACAGTCAACATTCAATTGTGGTTATAAACAAATCAAGACCGGGTTTGTATCCATAAAAAAATAAAAACATCTACACCTGGAACTCTGTGGCACACCCAAACAAGGACAGCCAGTCCCATGCCCATCCCAGTCCAGTCCAGTCATTAATAGTGCCTGTGGCCATGCCTAATTTGGCCTGCCTATAATGTCACCCAAACATGTCTGCAAACCGGAGGAGTCCCAAAACCCCAAATAAATGTAAAGCCATAAGTGGCCCATGTTAAAGGCCACCTACACTCACCCTTCCAATATGGCATTGGCTACTGGCCTAACTCCCAAATCTAATGAGCTATATGTGATCAAATCCTTAACACAACCTGCAGCTCAAACCCAAATAGTATGTTGGAAAAACTCAAACGCCAAGTAAATACAGTGGGGGGAAATCTAAAAGATGTGGCACACAATCAAGGAGAGGTTGCCTTAATAAGGTGGATACCCAAAAAACCCGGGTGGAGGGCCATGTGGCTGGGAGCTATCCTGGGCGAGGGTTGCATTGGTAATCTGCAACTGCTCCAAAATGTTTCTCTGCATATTGAGCAGTTCACCCATGGATGCCTGGCTTGCATTAGTGGCATTGACCATGTTGCTGTTGTGGGTCCGAAGCTCACTCAGCATGGCCTGTAAGGTAGCATTGAGGGTGTCCATCTGGGCATGCCTTGCCTCATGCAGATGTTGATGGCGTGCCTCAAATGCTCTCCTCTCCTCGTGCCATAAATCAACCAGGGCATTCTGCCTCCCCAGGGTAATTGTGCGGCGCAAGGGAGTGCGTCGCACAATTACCCTGGCTCTTGGGTGGGCCCTGCCTCGTGGTCTTGGGCCCTCAACAGCAACAGGCATACTTTGCAATTCCTCAACAGCAGAGGGAAGCCTGGGGACTGTAGCCTCAGTCTCAGCATGCTGTGCCCCATCTGCATGCTCAATGGATGCGGGTTCACTCTGCTGCTGCGGAATTGACAGAGATACATTTTGGGACATTTGCAGATTCTGACCCAGGGGGAGGTCTTCGGATTGGCCCACCATGGTTCCATCTTCCTCCATGTCCTGGATCTCTTCCATGATTGTGTGGGTCTATAGGGGCAGAAAAAGAACAACAAATAAGTTTGGGTTCTTCATTTAATCCAAAACATTTTAAAACATGCTTCTTCACTTTGTTTCAGTTAATAAACACAAGAAACTTACCAGAAAACTCGGATCTGGACTCCGATGCTGTACAGAAGTCAAAGGCATATTCAAACTGGGGGGGGGAGTCCACACTTGCTGTGGTCTGATGCTGGGCTAAAGAAGAGACAAGGGAAACCAGGTTAACACACACATAAGCAATGTTTGCTTTAGCAAAGTAAAACAAATACATTGGCTAATTAATTATTTCTACAGCAAAATTATTGCATTACCCTCAGTTGGAGATCTGTGCAATGGATTGGTTTAACTGCTAAGTGACCTCAGTTCCAAGTTACGAAGTGGACACAGTCAGCATCCAACTAGCATTGGCCACAAATCGAGTTGCCCTAACATTCTTTAGTTCAGATCTGTTTTGGCCTCTTATTTCTATCTTTGGCGTCAAACACAACTCACACACCCAATGTCCCACACATCCCTATTGATGTGTGTTTTGTGTTTGAGTCTACATTTATGACTTGGCTTAATTTAAATGGTGCTTCCAAGCATAATGTTTGGTCTTGAAGAATTAAAATAATGTATCGGGCCAAATCTGTTTGGCCAAAATGTACACAAATATGACACAACCATGCACATTAGCGCTAGCAAAAACAAGCCACAGCAGAGGGCCATAGCGTCAACTGTTACCTTTATCAAGTTAATTAAGCAAGCCACAAGGGAAACATGCATATGAAGGTTACTCACCTTCTGTATGGGTCGGTGAGTCTGTGTCCCTTAGGGCTGCATGGCCACCGACCGCGAATGGATGGAGAAGGCCCAGCACCATTTCCTCAGCAGGTGTGAACTCCAATTTTGTGGGATACCCCCCTCCAGTTTTCATGCTGTAAAGTAAAAGTAGGATATAACAAATTGAAAATTAGCATACATTCTAACACTTACATTTTACTTGATCATTTATTTACCTATAATTATGCCTTTTGATTTCTTTTTGGCGTACAGCATATTTCAGATCCGAGATTTTCCGTTGGATTTGGCCCACATCTTTCTTCTCTTCCCCTGCTGCATTTACTTGGCGTTTGAGTTCTTCCAACATTTCCATTTTTCGCTGCTTGGTTGTGAATTTGGATTTGCTCCCATATAGCTCATCATAGACTAATGTTAGGCCACTAGCCAATGCCATATTTTGGCTATGGGAGAAACGCCCACACAACTGTCCGCGACGCAATGTGCGGCCAGCTGTTTGGGTTTGGGGCTCCTCCATGTGTGCAGACACACGTGGGGACATTATGGACTCGTGGTGGGTTGGGGAATGCCTAGATTGTTGGCTTACCAATGACTGGGCTGGACTGGGCAAGGGGCTGGGTGTTCTTACGTGGCTGGCCACAGAACTTCCAGGTGTAGATGTTGCAACCAAATCCGGTTGCAAGATGGCCTTTCGTGGCCCTCTTGGGGGGCTAAGTGCCCTGCTTGGCCCTGGGCGTGGACTTCTGTCCCAGGAAGGGCTGCGGGCCCTGGTGCTGGCCCGTGCTGGCGTTCTGAGGCTGGCTGGGCTGCGGGCCCTGGGGCTTGCCCGTGCAGGGGTTCGGCGCCTGTATGGGCTGGGGCTTCTTGGGCTTGCCCGTGCTGGCGTTCTGCGGCTGGCTGGGCTGCGGGCCCTGGTGCTTGCCCGTGCTGGGGTTCGGCGCCTGGATGGGCTGGTGCTTCTTGGGCTTGCCCGTGCTGGCGTTCTGTGGCTGGCTGGGCTGCGGGCCCTGGTGCTTGCCCGTGCTGGGGTTCGGCGCCTGTATGGGCTGGGGCTTCTTGGGCTTGCCCGTGCTGGCGTTCTGCGGCTGGCTGGGCTGCGGGCCCTGGTGCTTGCCCGTGCTGGCGTTCTGCGGCTGGCTGGGCTGCGGGCCCTGCGGCTTGCCCGTGCAGGGGTTCGGCGCCTGTATGGGCTGGGGCTTCTTGGGCTTGCCTGTGCTGGCGTTCTGCGGCTGGCTGGGCTGCGGGCCCTGGGGCTTGCCCGTGCTGGGGTTCGGCGCCTGTATGGGCTGGGGCTTCTTGGGCTTGCCCGTGCTGGTGTTCTGCGGCTGGCTGGGCTGCGGGCCCTGGGGCTTGCCCGTGCTGGGGTTCGGCGCCTGGATGGGCTGCGGCTCCTTTTAGTTGTTGGGCTGCAGGGGCACGTGCCTTTGTGGCCCTTTTTTTGGAGCTTGCGGGTACAGTGTCCCTTGGTGGTGCCGAGCTGCTAATTACCTTGCTGGGCCGACCCTTCTTTGCTCCTTGTTGGGACCTGGTTTTGGGTCCCTCAGCGGCCTGGCTTGCCTTGAAGTGTTTAGCAGGGATCTTTTTGGGAGCCATTTTCGTGCAAAAGACAAAGAGAAATTCGGTTGGGGTGCAGGGACCTTTAAATAAGGCGCACAGCGTCTGACGCCTATGCGCTCGCCTACGCGATCTTACGGACGTACGTTCGTGCGGAACCAGGAAACCGCTGGGGTTTGACTTATCTGCTGCCTTGAAGAAGCATAAACATGGCGCCCACTATCTTCACCCGTCAACAAGAAGAGATCATCATGCTGGTAAGTGCCTTTCTCTGCCTTTGAAGCAAATACTAAATGATGGACTACATGTTAAGGATGCGCTTGGAACAAGTTTGGATGATCTTAATGTTTCCCAAATACATTCTAAAGCAAAGGCACGCCA
Organism: Gastrophryne carolinensis; assembly: GCA_027917425.1. Taxonomy (NCBI): domain Eukaryota; kingdom Metazoa; phylum Chordata; class Amphibia; order Anura; family Microhylidae; genus Gastrophryne; species Gastrophryne carolinensis. Next base: position 112,355,984 of record CM051240.1, on the reverse strand, counting down.
CACACGTGCCAAACAACTCTTAAGGCCAAAGCAAATCTTGACTTGGACTCTAAATGTGTGTGTTAATGCCATTAACTTTGCAAATTCTGCTTTAACACATATGCCTAGGTGTGTTAAACTAAATGCTGTGTTTAAATTATGTTTTTCAGACCATGCTTGCACGCAGGTATGACTTCGTGCCCAATTATTTTGAAAAACGCGCCATCGCCCTGGAGATCATCAACGAAATCCAGCGGGTCACCAGCACCACCTTCACCCACACGCAGATTATGCAGCATTGGTCGGACCTCAAACGGCTGCACATGGGCCGGGTGCGGAGGTTTTGCGGAGGTTTTGCATTTCCCAAGTAAGTACATAGCGATTGCATGGTATATGTTAAAAAGTCAGAAGTTAGGCCTTTATTTATAATGACATTTCTGCCTTAGTGGTGGAAATGGATTCCCGCATTTGCCGCACCCGGAGGAGCAGAGGTCGACCAGTGCTGCATGAATCTGCAGCTGGAAGTGAAGGTGGTGGGTCTCCAGGGCGACGGACCTACCCCTCCTCTGTTGGTTCATCAGACCAGCCCCTGGACCTTACAACAGAGGAGGGGCGGAACCGCGTGGGCACGGAGTCATACCCTGCCATGCATGCGGAAGCCTCTGGTATGTCAATCTTCATGTATATGCACAAATATATACATGCAAGATCAAACAATAATTAGTCCTTTATTCTGTATTTCTAGATGCTTCGGGAGCGGGTGAGGTAGTGGGAGAGGAGGCAGCAGAGATGCTTGAGGATGACCCTGGCGAAGGTGAGTGATGTCAGCCAGAGTGGGACCCAGATATTTGTGGAATAGTGACTCAGACCATAAAACTAACCCTATTTCCCATGTTTCTCCAGGGTCTTCTTCACACCAGAGCCAGGACCAAGGACATCCTGTTGGCCCCAACCAGCCATCTGTCGGCCACCAACCAAGTAAGTAGGCATGCCATTATTGTGACTTCTGTGTTAGTGGCCAATAACACACAGATAAATAAAGGCGTAGCCAATGGGTAGTTAACCCTTTCCTGTGGGCACTTCCTTAGCTTAAAGCGGACCTTCACTCTGAATAAGAGCCTAGCTTATATGTTTCCCACAACCTGTACATATTGATTTCTCACATACACAATAATCCGACCTGCATCTACTGCATGTTATGAGCCATAAAAAATCAAAGATGGCGGCTTAGGGAAGGCGCCATCTTTACAGGCATCATGCAAACAGGAAGTGCCTTATGAATGTGCTGCCCTGCATTCTGGGACTGCTGACCTTTCCCTGACCCCAGCTCTGGTCGCTATTAGCAAAGCACAACTATAAGCTGCTGCCCTGGACCTTATCCCACTCTCCTCTCCTCAGTAAGTGTTAGGCTTCTGAGGCCAAATGGCGGCGCACGTATCCCAAATTCAGGAACAGAGTTGCAGCACAGTGGTGTAAAGAATAATAATTTATGTTCTAAAAATGTAACTATTAAAAATATGATATGGGGGCAAATCATTGGGAAATAGTTGTTGCTTAAAATAAAATCATGTTGAAGGTCTGGGTTAAGCACTTAGAATAGTTACCTGTGCTAAATTCCTTACCTTAATTACTATGAAGAATTACATATGTGATGGATTCCGCTGGATTTGACTAACAAACAATCAATCCGCAGACTACAAACCGGTCTGGTAGTACTATTTATGTTTAATTCTCTATTGGTTACAGGGATCCCACCGCAAACAGTGGAAGAAAAGAAAAAAAGGATCCTTGAGTTGGTGGCTGAGCTGCAGGCCATACAGGCGACGTTGGGGCCAACTGAAGAAGATTATTAGTGCCCTTGGTCCTGGCTCCATATTGTAAATAGTTTTTAAAAGTTTTAAGACATTTTTACATTTTTTAATACAAAACAAATTAAAAAAAAATATATATATTGTTCCAAAAATTAAAATTTTAACATTCTAATAAGACTCAATTCTATTTCTAACATACATTACATTTTGCTAAACACGAAAAGGCATGTTTTAATAAATCAATACAGATGTACTTTAAGTGGTTTTGGTAATATTTATGAACCACACAAATAAGAAGAATGGAACCGGCAAGGGGTTTGGGTAAGTTTTAGGGTGCGGGAAATGAAGAAAAATCCAACCGCCAAGGGGTTTGGGTAAGTTTTAGGGTCCGGGAAATGAAGAAAAAAACAACCGCCAAGGGGTTTGGGTAAGTTTTAGGGTACGGGAAATGAAGAAAAAAACAACCGCCAAGGGGTTTGGGTAAGTTTTAGGGTCCGGGAATTGAAGAACAATCCAACCGCCAAGGGGTTTGGATAAGTTTTAGGGTCCGGGAAATGAAGAAAAAAACAACCGCCAAGGGGTTTGGGTAAGTTTTAGTGTCCGGGAAATGAAGAAAAAAACAACCGCCAAGGGGTTTGGGTACGTTTTAGGGTCCGGGAATTGAAGAACAATCCAACCGCCAAGGGGTTTGGGTAAGTTTTAGGGTCCGGGAAATGAAGAAAAAAACAACCGCCAAGGGGTTTGGGTAAGTTTTATTGTCCGGGAAATGAAGAAAAAAACAACCGCCAAGGGGTTTGGGTAAGTTTTAGGGTGCGGGAAATGAAGAAAAATCCAACCGCCAAGGGGTTTGGGTAAGTTTGAGGGTTAATAAAGGTACGTGTAAGAATGTCGCAAAGTAGTTTTGTTGAGCTAGGTAGTGTACGATATGGGCCACATTAGTTGAGTGTAGCTTGTATTGCGCATGCGCAAGATCTTCCACATTTACGAGCGCACGAGTGTTAGAGGTTAAAAAGCAGGAAAAACCATCGGGAAACGCAAGAAATACGAAGAGGTGGACGATGGAAGAAGGGAAAAATAACATGCTGCCGTCTCAACAACAGATCACTCAACTGAAAATTTACGTTTGGAAATGACTGGGCCAAGGTCGGGAGATAACATACGAACGGACAAGAATTTTACAATAGGAAAATCATTAGGTTATAGAATCACTCGCAAGTTCATACGAGCGCTCGATCATTCGGAAATAATACCATGATCGGCAACAAAATCAAAGCTTTGACATGTTTCTTTGAATCGACCCTATTGTGCATGAATGGCTATATTAACCATACATACTGTCAGTATGTAGGTGGCACTACACACCCTCTAAAAAAGAGGTTCTTAGAACATGTGAAAAATTATTTAGTACACACTAATGTAGCATGCCATTGTAAGCAGCAACATGCATCAAAAACTGATAGTAAAAGTAAAAGGGAATTTGTAAAAGCAAAATGGATTCTAACATTCGATACTGGTCAACCAAGCGGTCTCCCACATATACTGTACCTACCTCCATCAGAATCCCTCTGACATTGGGGGTCATGCTATTTATTTTCTTAGGTAGGTTTAACGTTGGGTGCACTGTAGTGTGCAAACTGAAACTTACATCTCATTAGCTTTTTTATTTAATTTCACAAAAAAGTTAAATAAAAAACATTCCTGTTAATTTTTTCCCAAAAAATCAAGTGTTCCTGTGATGGGGAATTTTAACAGGTGAGGTACACATTTTTTTACAATGAGAAAAAGATAATTCCTTGAAAGGGTTGATCGGCTGATCGGGTGTGTGAGCGAATGGCCTGGGTGTGTGGGTGGGTCCTGTTGATTGGCTGATCGTGTATGCAGGCCGGGTGGGTGGGCTGACCGATAGACTCAGGGTGGGTGACCTGATCGGGTGGCTCTGGTTAATTGGCTGATCGTACCAGTGAAGGTAAGGGAAACACAGCCCCTTCCCTGCTAGGAGCACTGTCAGTGAAGCCTGGCAGAGGAATGGCCGTCGCTGCACTCACCACCACAACCACACTCAGGGAAGGAACCAGGAGAACCTTCCTCTGCTTCCCATTGGACCGTACCGTGGCTACGAAGGAAGGAGCCAGGTGAACCTTTTCTTCCTTCTCACAGCTGGGCCATATCGATAAATGCCGAGGGAAAGAGCACGTGAGAGGCGTCTCTTACCCCTGGCATTCAGCAGTTTGGCTAGCAGTGAAAAGGGAAGGTTCATCCAGCTTTATCTCTCAGTGATCAGTACATGCAGTGCACGGCTCTCTTGCTTCACCAGCTTCTCCTGCAAGAGCGCTCCTAGCAGGGAAGAAGTGTGTTTCTGTTATTCAGCCACAACATTAAATTAGTAGACCACATCAGCGGGGGAAGGCCTTAGCCCCATGTCTTTTTCCCCATTCACAACGTCAACCTGATAGGAGAGACAGTGCTGAAGTGACGTTTTTCAAGGTAAGCTGCTGTTTATTTTTTTTAGAATTGGCCTGAAGAATCCCTTTAATATAATAATATGTGAGAAACCTGAGTTTTCTTGGCCTCCTAAACCAACCAAATCTATAAAAATCTCAATGTGACTAGATGGTCCTTTATTTTACACTCTTGTCCCCAAATTATTAGCACAAAAGGTGCTGACAAGCCCCTTTCTCAAGTTAGCAGAAATATCAAGGTAAGTCATATTTAACTTCACCGGGGGGGGGGGGGGGGCTCCGATCAGCCCCCAGGCTCTTCTGTGGTGAGGAGAAATAGCCCTCTCCCTCACTTCCTGGGTCGCTGGCTGCTAGCCCCGCCCTTTGTGGGCAGGGCAGATGATGTCATCTATTATGTCACCTGGTAGCCGGCATTTTCATCCGCCCCAAGAAGCTAGGTCACTCCACGTGATCAGAAGCGGAAGGTTGGAGAGGCGAGAGGGCTGTGATCTCTTAAGCCCCGGCACCCCAAATACCTGCCTCCCCAAAGGGTTTTTAACCCTTAAAATTCCCCAAAAAATGGGAAAGCTGGCCCCTGCACCCTGTTTCTACAAGCCCTGCATGGCTGTTCCCGGGCTGGTTATGCTGGGTAGGGGGGACCCTATGTCATTTTTTTTAATCAACCCATTATGTGACTTGCTATTAACCCCCAGCCCCCTTATCACCTGCCTCCCCAAAGCCAAGGAGGGGGCAGAATGGCCCAGGGCCAATTTAGGCAGTGGGGGATTATAGAAAATTGTCTCCTACAGCGCCCAGCTTTAGAGCGCAGAAGCTGTGTGTGTGCAGTTTTTTCTTAAATATAGTGTTGCGCGCAAAGTGCCAGATGCACTGAGCTGGCGCTAGCTCTCACTAAAGCGTCCTCTTGTTAGATCTGGTGTAGCCTTGGGCGCTCTGAACTCAGGACACCACCTAGCGTTCGCTCCAGCTTTGTTCTTTTGTAGCATTGTGTTGTGCGCACTGGCCTCCGGGAGTTACATAGCATTCATACCTTGCAACGGGTTGAAAGATTTTGCTTCCGTTTTCGCTTTATGCATTTCCGGCTTTCCTGTGCAGAACAATGCCTCCCAAGAGATGTGTGGCCAGACTCCCCAGCACCTCATTATCCTCCTCCATCCTCTTTTTTTAAATTTTTTAAGTTTGATTTGTTTTGCTGTGTTGCGGCATTCTTTAAAAGTGTTAATGTTTCTGGCTGTTTTTAAACGTTAGGGTTTTTGCTGGAACCCCAAGAGCATTTATGGGCTGTATGATTATGCTTCTGGTAAGTTCTATATACATACACACACACACACACACACACACACACACACACACACACACACACACACAATTCTTATTTATGGCCACTTTAACCTGCTGTATTTGTTAACCCCCTTAGCGGTGATCCCGAGCGTGACTCGGGGTTAATTTGCGCTGTAAGTAGCGGTAACCCCGAGTCACGCTCGGGATCGATTGGGAGCAAGAGCGGGCGGCGCAGCCTCCTTACCTTCTCCCTGCGATCCAGCGATGTCCCCGCCGCGATCACAGGTGAGAGCCGCGGCTGCGGCGTCTGTCTCCACTTCCGGGTTCCGTCTCTGTGAGCCGCAGAGGCTCATGGGGGCGGAGCCATGCGTCAGAGACAAATGCAATGGTAACGCTTTTGTTACCATTACATTTGTCTATTCAAAACGCCAGGGAGGTTAATGTATATTCTTTTGTTTTTTTTCTCTCAACAGATAAGTGGCCTCCCCTGGGAAAGCATGGGAAGGGTGTTCTTGCCGCTGTCAAGTCGAGGACCCAGGGGAGGAAGGGGATGATGATGTTGCTGGCCCGGTGGAGCCTGCTGCTGAGGTGAGGGCGGTGTGGAGCCTCAGATCCTCTGATGTGGCCTCGCCAGACTCCAACTACCGCTGGGGGCCACTCTCAAGTGTGGAGTCCCAGTGGGAAGGAGGATAGGGACTCCACCACACTCATTGAAGGTTCGGGGAGTGAGGGAGGAGGGAGACCCCTCGAAGTTGGGCTCTGCTAGGCCAAATTGGAGGAGTAGAGAGCCCTCCCTGGCAAGACTCCAACACCTCATTCCCTGGTGAGTGGCCTTCATTGTTTTTATTGCTTGGTCATTTTCAACAGTCTTGTGTCTAACATTTTAATAATTGTTGTTTTAGGGCATTATACAGCCATCACCTCCACATATGTCGCTCCAGACGGGAACCAGCATGTTGCAGCTAAGGTTGACATTAATAAAGCTCACCACCTCTATGCATCCTGTGTTGCCTACCTTTATTGTTAAACAACAACAGAAAGGCACAGAGCCGAATAATAGTTTTTCTAGTCCATTCAATTGGTAAAATTAGCTTCCAGATGGAGTCCCACTGTGCATGCACCAAATTTTTTTCTGTGCCCACCACCACTTGAAGGTACTCTTACCAACTCCAGGGAATTTAAACTGCCGACAGAATACTTGATGATTACGAGCACCCAAAATTTTAATGAGCTTAAACTGCTTCTTAGTTACTTGCCAATGTCCATGCACAAGCCATATAGAAAGCAAAAACAAAGAAACACATCTAGTGCAACTCGGAATCACTCTTTAATACTTCATAAAATGCACTTACAAAACACTCCTTGTTAAAACACGCATCCAATAAAAACGAAGGTGTCCCCAATCCCTCACACTGCGGCCGCTAGTGATAAAGAAATCGGGTCCTTCTGGTCTCCAAAGTTATTCCCCTCACCTTCCACCCAACGGAAGTGATTCCGCTGTACCTACAGAGTTGCACTAGATGTGTTTCTTTGTTTTTGCTTTCTATATGGCTTGTGCATGGACATTGGCAAGTAACTAAGAAGCAGCTCAAGCTCATAAAAATTTTGGGTGCTCGTAATTAGAGATGAGCGAACTTTTGAAAAATTCGATTCGACTGATTCGCCGAATTTTCCGACAAAAATCGTTTCGCCCCGAATTTATTCGCGACGAATCGCTATTGAAAACGGCTATTTCTGAGCTTCCATAGAGCCTCAATAGGGTTGTAAACCATTCTGCCTTGCTGTAACACGCATAGGATGCGTGCTGGGTTAGTGAAATAATACTGTAAATAATTAGGACATGCAGATCAGAGGCATCGCTATTAGAATCGCAGAGCGGCACAATTGCAGAGAGTTGAGGTGGCATCACTATGAGGGGCCCCTATATTGCCTGAAAAACACACCCTGGAGCTGGCAGCAGCAGGAGCCCAAATATTGGCTGAAAGACATCCTGGAGTTGGCAGCAGGAGCAGCAGGAGCCCAAAAATTGGCTGAATTACACCCTGGAGTTGCAAGCAGCAGCAGCAGCAGCAGCAGGAGCCCAAACATAGCTTGAAAGAGACACTGGAGTTGGCAGCAGGAGCCCAAAAATTGGATGAATCACACCCTGGAGTTGCAAGCAGCAGCAGCAGCAGCAGCAGCCCAAACATAGCTTGAAAGAGACACTGGAGTTGGCTTCAGGAGCCCAAAAATTGGATGAATCCCACCCTGGAGTTGCAAGCAGCAGCCCAAACATAGCTTGAAAGTGACACTGGAGTTGGCTTCAGGAGCCCAAAAATTGGATGAATCACACCCTGGAGTTGCAAGCAGCAGCAGCAGCAGCCCAAACATAGCTTGAAAGAGACACTGGAGTTGGCAGCAGGAGCCCAAAAATTGGATGAATCACACCCTGGAGTTGCAAGCAGCAGCAAGAGCCCAAACATTACTTTAAAGAGACACGGGAGTTGGCAGCAGGAGCCCAAAAATTGGATGAATCAAACCCCGGAGTTGCAAGCAGCAGCAGGAGCCCAAACATTGGCTGAAAGAGACACTGGAGTTGCCAGCAGGAGCCCAAAAATTGGATGAATCACACCCTGGAGTTGCAAGCAGCAGCAGGAGCCCAAAAATTGGATGAATCACACCCTGGAGTTGCAAGCAGCAGCAAGAGCTCAAACATTGCTTTAAAGAGACACTGGAGTTGGCAGCAGCAGGAGCCCAAAAATTGACTGACACACCCTGGAGTTGGCAGCAGCAGCAGGAACCTAGAAATTGGCTCGAAGGAACCCTGAAGTTGGCAGCAGCAGGAGCACATACATTAGCTGGAAGGCACACCCTGGAGTTGGCAGCAGCATAAGCAGGAGCCCAAACATTGCTTGAAAGACACCCTGGAGTTGCAAGCAGCAGCAGCAGGAGGCCATAAATTGGCTGAAAGGCACACCCTGAAGTTGGCATCAGCAGGAGGCCAAAAATTGGTTGGAAGGCACACCCTGAAGTTGGCATCAGCAGAAGCCCAAAAATTGGCCTAAAGACATAAATATGTTTTGCACCATTTGGAAAGTGTAAAACGTGGCACCATGCTGAATCTAGTTGCATGCATCAGCCATTGGTGGGTGGAAATCCTGGCTGATCCATCCCTGATTCATTTTGACTAAGGTGAGTCTCTCCACATTTTTAGTTGACAGACGAGTTCTCCTCGCCGTAACTATGGCCCCCCCGCCGCACTAAACACCCGCTCAGATGGCACGCTACTTGCTGGGCAGGACAGCTTTTCCAGGGCAAACTCTGCTAGTTGTGGCCACAAGCCAAGTTTTGCTGCCCAGAAGTCCAGCGGATCCTCAAGGTGTGTTGGCATGGTTAAGGTATGACATGACCTGCTGGTTGAGGTCCTGCTCCAGGTCTTCCAGCTGCTCATGAGTAGCCTCACTATGCGGGTGTAGAAAGCTACTCATTAGCGACTGAAGACTGAGGCTGCTGCTGATGGAGCTGCTGCTGCTGATCCTGCCAACCTCCCCAGCAGCCATGGCAATGGAAGGTGAGCACAGAGGTCCCCCCGAGTCAGACCTGCGAGAGTATGGACCATGGCGCAGATAGACATCGGCCAACTGAATACGTAGAATGTCTTTGTAGTAGTTCAGTTTGTCCTCCCTCTCTGCGGGTTTAAAAAATGCCCCCATTTTGTGCCGGAAGCGAGGGTCCAATAAGGTGGACAGCCAGAAGTCATCCCGGGAACAAATGGAAACAATTCTGGGGTCACTACGCAAGCACGTGAGCATGCTTCCTGCCATTTGCGCAAGTGACTCGGAGGGACTACCTGTCTCCATCTCCACTGCATACTGCCACGGTGTTTCCGAGTCCTCTGTCTCGCCTTCCTCAAAACCCTCTAGCTCCTCTGGCTGCTCCTGCTCCTCCTCTCCTGTCCGCTTACTAGATAAACCAGCCATTTCGCCAAGCCTAAACTGTGCTTCACTGGGCCACTCCTCCTCCTCTTCCTCCTCCTCCTCCTCCAGTTCAGCTCCAACGGGGTTCATGTGGCCGTAAGATGTAGACGCCATGTCTCCAGTGCCCTGACCAGCCATGGTTTCCAACATGTGCTGTAGTACATGAAGCAGTGGAATCACGTCGTTCATCCGTAATCCTGCCGACTGACAAATAAAGTGGCTTCCTCAAAGGGCCTGAGCAAACGGCAGGTGTCACGTATGAGCTGCCACTGGTTGACATTGAAGTTACACAGGGGAGTCCCCCTATCCGCTTGGATCATCAGGAAATCCGTGATTGCTTTTCTCTGTTCATATAATCGGTCCAACATGTGAAGGGTGGAATTCCAACGGGTGGAAACATCGCAAATCAGACTATGTTGGGGGATACCGTTCTGACACTGTAGCTCAAGAAGGGTGTGTTTGGCGGTGTATGAGTGGCTGAAGTGCATGCAAAGTATCCTTGAAGTTGTTAGGATGTCTTGCATATGGGGGGAACACTTCAGAAACCGCTTGACAACCAGATTGAAGACGTGAGCCATGCAGGGCGCATGGGTCAGGCTTCCTTGGCGCAGCGCAGACAAAATGTTCTTCCCATTGTCGGTAACCATGGTTCCCATTTTAAGTTTTCTTGGAGTAAGCCATGTTTGGATTTCCTGATGAATAAATTTAAGCAGGGTCTCCCCTGTGTGACTCCGTTCGCCAAGACAAACCATGTGAAGCACTGCGTGACACCTCCGTGCCCTGCACACATGGTAGACTGGAGGGGCACTGAGACTAGAGCCTACAGTGGAGGGTGAGGAGATGGCGGAGGATGAGGGGGCCGAGTCGCACGGTGTCACAGGTCCAACGGGCAGGGAGCGCAGAGGCCGAACCGGCGTGACCTGTCCAAGTTGCTGCTGTTGCTGCAAAGGGACCACATTCACCCAGTGGGCCGTAAACGACATGTACTGTCCCTGACCGTAGTTACAGCTCCAGACGTCGGCGCTGCCATGCACTTTGCTACACACCGACAGGCTCAAGGACTGGCCCACCTTCTGTTCAACAAAAGTGTGCAGCGCTGGTACTGCCTTCTTGGCAAAGAAATGACGGTTTGGGACTCTCCACCTCGGCTCGGCACAAGCCATCAGTTCTCTGAAAGGTGCAGAGTCCACCACCTGAAAAGGGAGCGACTGCAGCACCAGCAACTTGGACAGGAGCACATTCAGCTTCTGCGCCGTAGGATGAGTGGGCGCATACTGCTGTCTCTTGGACATGGCTTCGCTGATAGATTGCTGGCGGGATGCATGACTTGGAGGAGGAGGAGGAGGAGGAGAAGGAGCGATAGAGGATGGGTATGATGCACAGCTGCCTTCGGCTGAGGTGCTGGAGCCTTGGCTGGCAGAAATTGGGAGCGGCGTGCCACTTGGTGAGGAAGCAGGCTGGACCACCCCTTGGGAGCCTCGGTTCTCCCAGGTCGCTTTATGGTGACGCATCATATGTTGACGCAGGGCCGTGGTGCCAACATTTGGACCCTGGCCTTGCTTCACCTTCTGCCTACATATCTTGCATGTGGCCATGTTACCCTCCTGCGGATGCTTCAGGAATAACTGCCACACTGCCGAGTAGCTACTTTTCCCACCAACAGGCCTCACTGATTTACTGCTACTGTCGCCAACTCCAGGAACCCCTGCTCCACTACCTCCCGATAAGGTAGCCTGCCGCGCAGCAGGTGCTCTACCCCGGCCCCGGCCCTGTTTGGCTCCAGGCTTTACAATTGTGCCCCCATGCTGACTGCCAACCATGCTGCTAACACCTTGCTGACTGAGCTGCTGACTCTGGGGCAACCTGCGCCCCTGTTCTCCTGAAGATGAAGATGAAGCCCCTTCATCACCCGGCTCCCAAGTGCGACCGGATTCATCATCACCGAGTTGTGGCTGTACATCACTGATGTTCTCGGTTTCCTCAGTGTCTGGCGCAGGAGCTGGAAAGCTTGCAACACCCACGACACTGTCCACATCACTATTTGTCTGCCGAGCTAAATAAGCCAATTCCATTTCATGGCTGGGCAGTAGCTGCTGACTGTCCTCTATCTGATCGTCCTCCTCACTAAAGAGTGGAGCTGAACCCAAAGCATAGGATACGTCACTGGGGGAGGGAACGGCGTAGGACAAAGGCAATGGGAGGACAGGGACTGCTCTCGGGGCATGCCAACTCAGGGTTGTGTCAGAGGAACCTACCGACCCTAGACTGGGGGTCTCAGACGTAACTTGTAATGATGTTGATGAGCGCGTTAACCAATCTACCACGGCAGATGCGTTACTGGTGGAGACACGACCACTAGCAGATACTGGCAGATCAGGTCTCTCACCGTGACTCCTGCTGCCACTCGCCCCTAGTCTGCTGCGACCTCTGCCTGCTGAACCATGGCCTCTGCCACTCCTCTTTGAACATCCTGGCACCTGTCTGCCTGACATTTTTATGTATTTGCTTATTTAGTATAAACAGATAGGGTGCAAGGTGCAGCTTTGGGGTGCCCTGGGCCTGGATTATTGAAAGCAGTCAAAAAGCAACTGCAAACTGAAGTAGCTTAATAAAGCAGCTGATGCTGAACAACGCTTATGTTGTATAACAGATAGGGTGCAAGGTGCAGCTTTGGGGTGCCCTGCGGCCTGGTTTATTGAAAGCAGTCAAAAACAAGTGCAAACTGAAGTAGCTTAATGAAGCTGATGCTGAACAATGCTTATGTTGTATAACAGATAGGTTGCAAGGTGCAGCTTTGGGGTGCCCTGCGGCCTGGTTTATTGAAAGCAGTCAAAAACAAGTGCAAACTGAAGTAGCTTAATAAAGCTGATGCTGAACAACGCTTATGTTGTATAACAGATAGGGTGCAAGGTGCAGCTTTGGGGTGCCCTGCGGCCTGGTTTATTGAAAGCAGTCAAAAAGGAAGTGCAAACTGAAGTAGCTTAATAAAACAGCTGATGCTGATCAACGCTTATGTTGTATAACAGATAGAGTGCAAGGTGCAGCTTTGGGGTGCCCTGCAGCCTGGTTTATTGAAAGCAGTCAAAAAGGAAGTGCAAACGGAAGTAGCTTAATAAAGCTGATGCTGATCAACGCTTATGTTGTATAACAGATAGGGTGCAAGGTGCAGCTTTGGGGTGCCTGGCGGCCTGGTTTATTGAAAGCAGTCAAAAACAAGTGCAAACTGAAGTAGCTTAATGAAGCTGATGCTGAACAACGCTTATGTTGTATAACAGATAGGGTGCAAGGTGCAGCTTTGGGGTGCCCTGCGGCCTGGTTTATTGAAAGCAGTCAAAAACAAGTGCAAACTGAAGTAGCTTAATGAAGCTGATGCTGAACAATGCTTATGTTGTATAACAGATAGGTTGCAAGGTGCAGCTTTGGGGTGCCCTGCGGCCTGGTTTATTGAAAGCAGTCAAAAACAAGTGCAAACTGAAGTAGCTTAATAAAGCTGATGCTGAACAACGCTTATGTTGTATAACAGATAGGGTGCAAGGTGCAGCTTTGGGGTGCCCTGCGGCCTGGTTTATTGAAAGCAGTCAAAAAGGAAGTGCAAACTGAAGTAGCTTAATAAAACAGCTGATGCTGATCAACGCTTATGTTGTATAACAGATAGAGTGCAAGGTGCAGCTTTGGGGTGCCCTGCAGCCTGGTTTATTGAAAGCAGTCAAAAAGGAAGTGCAAACGGAAGTAGCTTAATAAAGCTGATGCTGATCAACGCTTATGTTGTATAACAGATAGGGTGCAAGGTGCAGCTTTGGGGTGCCCGGCGGCCTGGTTTATTGAAAGCAGTCAAAAACAAGTGCAAACTGAAGTAGCTTAATGAAGCTGATGCTGAACAACGCTTATGTTGTATAACAGATAGGGTGCAAGGTGCAGCTTTGGGGTGCCCTGCGGCCTGGTTTATTGAAAGCAGTCAAAAACAAGTGCAAACTGAAGTAGCTTAATGAAGCTGATGCTGAACAATGCTTATGTTGTATAACAGATAGGGTGCAAGGTGCAGCTTTGGGGTGCCCTGCGGCCTGGTTTATTGAAAGCAGTCAAAAACAAGTGCAAACTGAAGTAGCTTAATGAAGCTGATGCTGAACAATGCTTATGTTATATAACAGATAGGGTGCAAGGTGCAGCTTTGGGGTGCCCTGCGGCCTGGTTTATTGAAAGCAGTCAAAAAGGAAGTGCAAATTGAAGTAGCTTAATAAAGCTGATGCTGAACAACGCTTATGTTGTATAACAGATAGGGTGCAAGGTGCAGCTTTGGGGTGCCCTGTGGCCTGGTTTATTGAAAGCAGTCAAAAACAAGTGCAAACTGAAGTAGCTTAATAAAACAGCTGATGCTGATCAACGCTTATGTTGTATAACAGATAGGGTGCAAGGTGCAGCTTTGGGATGCCCTGCGGCCTGGTTTATTGAAAGCAGTCAAAAAGAAAGTGCAAACTGAAGTAGCTTAATAAAGCTGATGCTGATCAACGCTTATGTTGTTTAACAGATAGGGTGCAAGGTGCAGCTTTGGGGTGCCCTGCGGCCTGGTTTATTGAAAGCAGTCAAAAACAAGTGCAAACTGAAGTAGCTTAATGAAGCTGATGCTGAACAACGCTTATGTTGTATAACAGATAGGGTGCAAGGTGCAGCTTTGGGGTGCCCTGCGGCCTGGTTTATTGAAAGCAGTCAAAAACAAGTGCAAACTGAAGTAGCTTAATGAAGCTGATGCTGATCAAGGCTTATGTTGTATAACAGATAGGGTGCAAGGTGCAGCTTTGGGGTGCCCTGCGGCCTGGTTTATTGAAAGCAGTCAAAAACAAGTGCAAATTGAAGTAGCTTAATAAAGCTGATGCTGATCAATGCTTATGTTGTATAATAGATAGGGTGCAAGGTGCAGCTTTGGGGTGCCCTGCGGCCTGGTTTATTGAAAGCAGTCAAAAAGTAAGTGCAAACTGAAGTAGCTTAATAAAGCAGCTGATGCTGATCAACTCTTATGTTGTATAACAGATAGGGTGCAAGGTGCAGTTTTGGGGTGTCCTGTGGCCTGGTTTATTGAAAGCAGTCAAAAACATGTGCAAACTGAAGTAGCTTAATAAAACAGCTGATGCTGATCAACGCTTATGTTGTATAACAGATAGGGTGCAAGGTGCAGCTTTGGGGTGCCCTGGGCCTGGATTATTGAAAGCAGTCAAAAAGCAACTGCAAACTGAAGTAGCTTAATAAAGCAGCTGATGCTGAACAACGCTTATGTTGTATAACAGATAGGGTGCAAGGTGCAGCTTTGGGGTGCCCTGCGGCCTGGTTTATTGAAAGCAGTCAAAAACAAGTGCAAACTGAAGTAGCTTAATGAAGCTGATGCTGAACAATGCTTATGTTGTATAACAGATAGGTTGCAAGGTGCAGCTTTGGGGTGCCCTGCGGCCTGGTTTATTGAAAGCAGTCAAAAACAAGTGCAAACTGAAGTAGCTTAATAAAGCTGATGCTGAACAACGCTTATGTTGTATAACAGATAGGGTGCAAGGTGCAGCTTTGGGGTGCCCTGCGGCCTGGTTTATTGAAAGCAGTCAAAAAGGAAGTGCAAACTGAAGTAGCTTAATAAAACAGCTGATGCTGATCAACGCTTATGTTGTATAACAGATAGAGTGCAAGGTGCAGCTTTGGGGTGCCCTGCAGCCTGGTTTATTGAAAGCAGTCAAAAAGGAAGTGCAAACGGAAGTAGCTTAATAAAGCTGATGCTGATCAACGCTTATGTTGTATAACAGATAGGGTGCAAGGTGCAGCTTTGGGGTGCCTGGCGGCCTGGTTTATTGAAAGCAGTCAAAAACAAGTGCAAACTGAAGTAGCTTAATGAAGCTGATGCTGAACAACGCTTATGTTGTATAACAGATAGGGTGCAAGGTGCAGCTTTGGGGTGCCCTGCGGCCTGGTTTATTGAAAGCAGTCAAAAACAAGTGCAAACTGAAGTAGCTTAATGAAGCTGATGCTGAACAATGCTTATGTTGTATAACAGATAGGTTGCAAGGTGCAGCTTTGGGGTGCCCTGCGGCCTGGTTTATTGAAAGCAGTCAAAAACAAGTGCAAACTGAAGTAGCTTAATAAAGCTGATGCTGAACAACGCTTATGTTGTATAACAGATAGGGTGCAAGGTGCAGCTTTGGGGTGCCCTGCGGCCTGGTTTATTGAAAGCAGTCAAAAAGGAAGTGCAAACTGAAGTAGCTTAATAAAACAGCTGATGCTGATCAACGCTTATGTTGTATAACAGATAGAGTGCAAGGTGCAGCTTTGGGGTGCCCTGCAGCCTGGTTTATTGAAAGCAGTCAAAAAGGAAGTGCAAACGGAAGTAGCTTAATAAAGCTGATGCTGATCAACGCTTATGTTGTATAACAGATAGGGTGCAAGGTGCAGCTTTGGGGTGCCTGGCGGCCTGGTTTATTGAAAGCAGTCAAAAACAAGTGCAAACTGAAGTAGCTTAATGAAGCTGATGCTGAACAACGCTTATGTTGTATAACAGATAGGGTGCAAGGTGCAGCTTTGGGGTGCCCTGCGGCCTGGTTTATTGAAAGCAGTCAAAAACAAGTGCAAACTGAAGTAGCTTAATGAAGCTGATGCTGAACAATGCTTATGTTGTATAACAGATAGGGTGCAAGGTGCAGCTTTGGGGTGCCCTGCGGCCTGGTTTATTGAAAGCAGTCAAAAACAAGTGCAAACTGAAGTAGCTTAATGAAGCTGATGCTGAACAATGCTTATGTTATATAACAGATAGGGTGCAAGGTGCAGCTTTGGGGTGCCCTGCGGCCTGGTTTATTGAAAGCAGTCAAAAAGGAAGTGCAAATTGAAGTAGCTTAATAAAGCTGATGCTGAACAACGCTTATGTTGTATAACAGATAGGGTGCAAGGTGCAGCTTTGGGGTGCCCTGTGGCCTGGTTTATTGAAAGCAGTCAAAAACAAGTGCAAACTGAAGTAGCTTAATAAAACAGCTGATGCTGATCAACGCTTATGTTGTATAACAGATAGGGTGCAAGGTGCAGCTTTGGGATGCCCTGCGGCCTGGTTTATTGAAAGCAGTCAAAAAGAAAGTGCAAACTGAAGTAGCTTAATAAAGCTGATGCTGATCAACGCTTATGTTGTATAACAGATAGGGTGCAAGGTGCAGCTTTGGGGTGCCCTGCGGCCTGGTTTATTGAAAGCAGTCAAAAACAAGTGCAAACTGAAGTAGCTTAATGAAGCTGATGCTGAACAACGCTTATGTTGTATAACAGATAGGGTGCAAGGTGCAGCTTTGGGGTGCCCTGCGGCCTGGTTTATTGAAAGCAGTCAAAAACAAGTGCAAACTGAAGTAGCTTAATGAAGCTGATGCTGATCAAGGCTTATGTTGTATAACAGATAGGGTGCAAGGTGCAGCTTTGGGGTGCCCTGCGGCCTGGTTTATTGAAAGCAGTCAAAAACAAGTGCAAATTGAAGTAGCTTAATAAAGCTGATGCTGATCAATGCTTATGTTGTATAATAGATAGGGTGCAAGGTGCAGCTTTGGGGTGCCCTGCGGCCTGGTTTATTGAAAGCAGTCAAAAAGTAAGTGCAAACTGAAGTAGCTTAATAAAGCAGCTGATGCTGATCAACTCTTATGTTGTATAACAGATAGGGTGCAAGGTGCAGTTTTGGGGTGTCCTGTGGCCTGGTTTATTGAAAGCAGTCAAAAACATGTGCAAACTGAAGTAGCTTAATAAAACAGCTGATGCTGATCAACGCTTATGTTGTATAACAGATAGGGTGCAAGGTGCAGCTTTGGGGTGCCCTTCGGACTGGTTAATGAAAGCAGTCAAAAAGGAAGTGCAAACTGAAGTAGCTTAATGAAGCTGATGCTGAACAATGCTTATGTTGTATAACAGATAGGGTGCAAGGTGCAGCTTTGGGGTGCCCTGCGGCCTGGTTTATTGAAAGCAGTCAAAAACAAGTGCAAACTGAAGTAGCTTAATGAAGCAGCTGATGCTGATCAACGCTTATGTTGTATAACAGATAGGGTGCAAGGTGCAGCTTTGGGGTGCCCTGCGGCCTGGTTTATTGAAAGCAGTCAAAAACAAGTGCAAACTGAAGTAGCTTAATGAAGCAGCTGATGCTGATCAACGCTTATGTTGTATAACAGATAGGGTGCAAGGTGCAGCTTTGGGGTGCCCTGCGGCCTGGTTTATTGAAAGCCGTCAAAAACAAGTGCAAACTGAAGAAGCTTTATGAAGCTGATGCTGAACAACGCTTATGTTGTATAACAGATAGGGTGCAAGGTGCAGCTTTGGGGTGCCCTGCGGCCTGGTTTATTGAAAGCAGTCAAAAACAAGTGCAAACTGAAGTAGCTTAATAAAGCTGATGCTGATCAACTCTTATGTTGTATAACAGATAGGGTGCAAGGTGCAGCTTTGGGGTGCCCTGCGGCCTGGTTTATTGAAAGCAGTCAAAAACAAGTGCAAACTGAAGTAGCTTAATGAAGCTGATGCTGAACAACGCTTATGTTGTATAACAGATAGGGTGCAAGGTGCAGCTTTGGGGTGCCCTGCGGACTGGTTTATTGAAAGCAGTCAAAAACAAGTGCAAACTGAAGTAGCTTAATGAAGCTGATGCTGATCAACGCTTATGTTGTATAACAGATAGGGTGCAAGGTGCAGCTTTGGGGTGCCCTGCGGCCTGGTTTATTGAAAGCAGTCAAAAACAAGTGCAAACTGAAGTAGCTTAATGAAGCTGATGCTGAACAACGCTTATGTTGTATAACAGATAGGGTACAAGGTGCAGCTTTGGGGTGCCTTGCGGCCTGGTTTATTGAAAGCAGTCACAAGTGCAAACTGAAGTAGCTTAATAAAGCAGCTGATGCTGATCAAGGCTTATGTTGTATAACAGATAGGGTGCAAGGTGCAGCTTTGGGGTGCCCTGCGGCCTGGTTTATTGAAAGCAGTCAAAAAGTAAGTGCAAACTGAAGTAGCTTAATAAAGCAGCTGATGCTGATCAACTCTTATGTTGTATAACAGATAAGGTGCAAGGTGCAGTTTTGGGGTGTCCTGCGGCCTGGTTTATTGAAAGCAGTCAAAAACATGTGCAAACTGAAGTAGCTTAATAAAGCAGCTGATGCTGATCAACGCTTATGTTGTATAACAGATAGGGTGCAAGGTGCAGCTTTGGGGTGCCCTTCGGACTGGTTTATTGAAAGCAGTCAAAAAGGAAGTGCAAACTGGAGTAGCTTAATAAAGCAGCTGATGCTGATCAACGCTTATGTTGTATAACAGATAGGGTGCAAGGTGCAGCTTTGGGGTGCCCTGCGGCCTGGTTTATTGAAAGCAGTCAAAAACAAGTGCAAACTGAAGTAGCTTAATGAAGCTGATGCTGAACAATGCTTATGTTGTATAACAGATAGGGTGCAAGGTGCAGCTTTGGGGTGCCCTGCGGCCTGGTTTATTGAAAGCAGTCAAAAACAAGTGCAAACTGAAGTAGCTTAATGAAGCAGCTGATGCTGATCAACGCTTATGTTGTATAACAGATAGGGTGCAAGGTGCAGCTTTGGGGTGCCCTGCGGCCTGGTTTATTGAAAGCAGTCAAAAACAAGTGCAAACTGAAGTAGCTTAATGAAGCAGCTGATGCTGATCAACGCTTATGTTGTATAACAGATAGGGTGCAAGGTGCAGCTTTGGGGTGCCCTGCGGCCTGGTTTATTGAAAGCAGTCAAAAACAAGTGCAAACTGAAGTAGCTTAATGAAGCTGATGCTGATCAAGGCTTATGTTGTATAACAGATAGGGTGCAAGGTGCAGCTTTGGGGTGCCCTGCGGCCTGGTTTATTGGAAGCAGTCAAAAACAAGTGCAAATTGAAGTAGCTTAATAAAGCTGATGCTGATCAATGCTTATGTTGTATAATAGATAGGGTGCAAGGTGCAGCTTTGGGGTGCCCTGCGGCCTGGTTTATTGAAAGCAGTCAAAAAGTAAGTGCGAACTGAAGTAGCTTAATAAAGCAGCTGATGCTGATCAACTCTTATGTTGTATAACAGATAGGGTGCAAGGTGCAGTTTTGGGGTGTCCTGTGGCCTGGTTTATTGAAAGCAGTCAAAAACATGTGCAAACTGAAGTAGCTTAATAAAACAGCTGATGCTGATCAACGCTTATGTTGTATAACAGATAGGGTGCAAGGTGCAGCTTTGGGGTGCCCTTCGGACTGGTTAATGAAAGCAGTCAAAAAGGAAGTGCAAACTGGAGTAGCTTAATAAAGCAGCTGATGCTGATCAACGCTTACGTTGTATAACAGATAGGGTGCAAGGTGCAGCTTTGGGGTGCCCTGCGGCCTGGTTTATTGAAAGCAGTCAAAAACAAGTGCAAACTGAAGTAGCTTAATGAAGCTGATGCTGAACAATGCTTATGTTTAGGGATGAGCGAATCGATCCGGACGAACCCGGATTCGATCCGAATTTCAGGAAAAATTCGATTCGGATCGAATCCGAATTTCCCCGCGATTCGATCACTCGAAGTTTTCCTTTAACATCCATTCATTTACATTACAGGCATTCTAAGATGGCGGACGGGACATGTCTGGACATGTATCCCGCGCCAGTGCAAGCTGGGGCAGTCACATGCAGCCTATCAGCAGCCAGCAAGCCCGGTGACGTCACACAGCGGTATTTAACGGCGGCCATCTTGCTTTTCCTCATTTCTCTATTGCATTCGTGACAGACAGACAGAACGCTGTGTAGCTGAGGCAGTTAGACAGGCTGGAGACAGGGACAGACAGGGACAGGCTGGAGACAGGCAGGAGACAGGCAGGAGACAGACAGGAGACAGACAGAAAGCCAGGGAAAGGTAGGAAAAACGGAGCTGGCTGACAGGGAGATTTTTTTTTTTTCATCCAGCCTTTGTTAGCGTTTTCAGGCTGCTTATAGTAACTAACTGTGCATATATACTGAACTGATCTTAAGTCTGCTGTGAGGCATCCCATTCTGTGACTAAAGCAGCCTCTGTTTAAGACCATATAAGCATTTGCTCTTATCATATTTGAAATTAGCCTGATAAAGACACTTTTGCTGGCCAAAGCACTACTGGACCCTGCCAGCTCGATTCCTGCCCGGGGCATCCCATTCTGTGACTACAGCAGCCTCTGTTTAAGACCATATAAGCATTTGCTCTTATCATATTTGAAATTAGCCTGATAAAGACACTTTTGCTGGCCAAAGCACTACTGGACCCTGCCAGCTCGATTCCTGCCCGGGGCATCCCATTCTGTGACTAAAGCAGCCTCTGTTTAAGACCATATAAGCATTTGCTCTTATCATATTTGAAATTAGGCCTGATAAAGACACTTTTGCTGGCCAAAGCACTACTGGACCCTGCCAGCTCGATTCCTGCCCGGGGCATCCCATTCTGTGACTAAAGCAGCCTCTGTTTAAGACCATATAAGCATTTGCTCTTATCATATTTGAAATTAGGCCTGATAAAGACACTTTTGCTGGCCAAAGCCCTACTGGACCCTGCCAGGTCGATTCCTGCCCAGGGCATCCCATTCTGTGACTAAAGCAGCCTCTGTTTAAGACCATATAAGCATTTGCTCTTATCATATTTGAAATTAGCCTGATAAAGACACTTTTGCTGGCCAAAGCCCTACTGGACCCTGCCAGGTCGATTCCTGCCCAGGGCATCCCATTCTGTGACTAAAGCAGCCTCTGTTTAAGACCATATAAGCATTTGCTCTTATCATATTTGAAATTAGGCCTGATAAAGACACTTTTGCTGGCCAAAGCCCTACTGGACCCTGCCAGCTCGATTCCTGCCCGGGGCATCCCATTCTGTGACTACAGCAGCCTCTGTTTAAGACCATATAAGCATTTGCTCTTATCATATTTGAAATTAGCCTGATAAAGACACTTTTGCTGGCCAAAGCACTACTGGACCCTGCCAGCTCGATTCCTGCCCGGGGCATCCCATTCTGTGACTACAGCAGCCTCTGTTTAAGACCATATAAGCATTTGCTCTTATCATATTTGAAATTAGCCTGATAAAGACACTTTTGCTGGCCAAAGCACTACTGGACCCTGCCAGCTCGATTCCTGCCCGGGGCATCCCATTCTGTGACTAAAGCAGCCTCTGTTTAAGACCATATAAGCATTTGCTCTTATCATATTTGAAATTAGCCTGATAAAGACACTTTTGCTGGCCAAAGCCCTACTGGACCCTGCCAGGTCGATTCCTGCCCAGGGCATCCCATTCTGTGACTAAAGCAGCCTCTGTTTAAGACCATATAAGCATTTGCTCTTATCATATTTGAAATTAGGCCTGATAAAGACACTTTTGCTGGCCAAAGCACTACTGGACCCTGCCAGCTCGATTCCTGCCCGGGGCATCCCATTCTGTGACTACAGCAGCCTCTGTTTAAGACCATATAAGCATTTGCTCTTATCATATTTGAAATTAGCCTGATAAAGACACTTTTGCTGGCCAAAGCACTACTGGACCCTGCCAGCTCGATTCCTGCCCGGGGCATCCCATTCTGTGACTAAAGCAGCCTCTGTTTAAGACCATATAAGCATTTGCTCTTATCATATTTGAAATTAGCCTGATAAAGACACTTTTGCTGGCCAAAGCCCTACTGGACCCTGCCAGGTCGATTCCTGCCCAGGGCATCCCATTCTGTGACTAAAGCAGCCTCTGTTTAAGACCATATAAGCATTTGCTCTTATCATATTTGAAATTAGGCCTGATAAAGACACTTTTGCTGGCCAAAGCCCTACTGGACCCTGCCAGCTCGATTCCTGCCCGGGGCATCCCATTCTGTGACTACAGCAGCCTCTGTTTAAGACCATATAAGCATTTGCTCTTATCATATTTGAAATTAGCCTGATAAAGACACTTTTGCTGGCCAAAGCACTACTGGACCCTGCCAGCTCGATTCCTGCCCGGGGCATCCCATTCTGTGACTAAAGCAGCCTCTGTTTAAGACCATATAAGCATTTGCTCTTATCATATTTGAAATTAGGCCTGATAAAGACACTTTTGCTGGCCAAAGCACTACTGGACCCTGCCAGCTCGATTCCTGCCCGGGGCATCCCATTCTGTGACTACAGCAGCCTCTGTTTAAGACCATATAAGCATTTGCTCTTATCATATTTGAAATTAGCCTGATAAAGACACTTTTGCTGGCCAAAGCACTACTGGACCCTGCCAGCTCGATTCCTGCCCGGGGCATCCCATTCTGTGACTAAAGCAGCCTCTGTTTAAGACCATATAAGCATTTGCTCTTATCATATTTGAAATTAGCCTGATAAAGACACTTTTGCTGGCCAAAGCCCTACTGGACCCTGCCAGGTCGATTCCTGCCCAGGGCATCCCATTCTGTGACTAAAGCAGCCTCTGTTTAAGACCATATAAGCATTTGCTCTTATCATATTTGAAATTAGGCCTGATAAAGACACTTTTGCTGGCCAAAGCCCTACTGGACCCTGCCAGCTCGATTCCTGCCCGGGGCATCCCATTCTGTGACTACAGCAGCCTCTGTTTAAGACCATATAAGCATTTGCTCTTATCATATTTGAAATTAGCCTGATAAAGACACTTTTGCTGGCCAAAGCACTACTGGACCCTGCCAGCTCGATTCCTGCCCGGGGCATCCCATTCTGTGACTAAAGCAGCCTCTGTTTAAGACCATATAAGCATTTGCTCTTATCATATTTGAAATTAGGCCTGATAAAGACACTTTTGCTGGCCAAAGCACTACTGGACCCTGCCAGCTCGATTCCTGCCCGGGGCATCCCATTCTGTGACTACAGCAGCCTCTGTTTAAGACCATATAAGCATTTGCTCTTATCATATTTGAAATTAGCCTGATAAAGACACTTTTGCTGGCCAAAGCACTACTGGACCCTGCCAGCTCGATTCCTGCCCGGGGCATCCCATTCTGTGACTAAAGCAGCCTCTGTTTAAGACCATATAAGCATTTGCTCTTATCATATTTGAAATTAGCCTGATAAAGACACTTTTGCTGGCCAAAGCACTACTGGACCCTGCCAGCTCGATTCCTGCCCGGGGCATCCCATTCTGTGACTAAAGCAGCCTCTGTTTAAGACCATATAAGCATTTGCTCTTATCATATTTGAAATTAGGCCTGATAAAGACACTTTTGCTGGCCAAAGCACTACTGGACCCTGCCAGCTCGATTCCTGCCCGGGGCATCCCATTCTGTGACTACAGCAGCCTCTGTTTAAGACCATATAAGCATTTGCTCTTATCATATTTGAAATTAGCCTGATAAAGACACTTTTGCTGGCCAAAGCACTACTGGACCCTGCCAGCTCGATTCCTGCCCGGGGCATCCCATTCTGTGACTAAAGCAGCCTCTGTTTAAGACCATATAAGCATTTGCTCTTATCATATTTGAAATTAGCCTGATAAAGACACTTTTGCTGGCCAAAGCCCTACTGGACCCTGCCAGGTCGATTCCTGCCCAGGGCATCCCATTCTGTGACTAAAGCAGCCTCTGTTTAAGACCATATAAGCATTTGCTCTTATCATATTTGAAATTAGGCCTGATAAAGACACTTTTGCTGGCCAAAGCCCTACTGGACCCTGCCAGCTCGATTCCTGCCCGGGGCATCCCATTCTGTGACTACAGCAGCCTCTGTTTAAGACCATATAAGCATTTGCTCTTATCATATTTGAAATTAGCCTGATAAAGACACTTTTGCTGGCCAAAGCACTACTGGACCCTGCCAGCTCGATTCCTGCCCGGGGCATCCCATTCTGTGACTACAGCAGCCTCTGTTTAAGACCATATAAGCATTTGCTCTTATCATATTTGAAATTAGCCTGATAAAGACACTTTTGCTGGCCAAAGCACTACTGGACCCTGCCAGCTCGATTCCTGCCCGGGGCATCCCATTCTGTGACTAAAGCAGCCTCTGTTTAAGACCATATAAGCATTTGCTCTTATCATATTTGAAATTAGCCTGATAAAGACACTTTTGCTGGCCAAAGCCCTACTGGACCCTGCCAGGTCGATTCCTGCCCAGGGCATCCCATTCTGTGACTAAAGCAGCCTCTGTTTAAGACCATATAAGCATTTGCTCTTATCATATTTGAAATTAGGCCTGATAAAGACACTTTTGCTGGCCAAAGCCCTACTGGACCCTGCCAGCTCGATTCCTGCCCGGGGCATCCCATTCTGTGACTACAGCAGCCTCTGTTTAAGACCATATAAGCATTTGCTCTTATCATATTTGAAATTAGCCTGATAAAGACACTTTTGCTGGCCAAAGCACTACTGGACCCTGCCAGCTCGATTCCTGCCCGGGGCATCCCATTCTGTGACTAAAGCAGCCTCTGTTTAAGACCATATAAGCATTTGCTCTTATCATATTTGAAATTAGCCTGATAAAGACACTTTTGCTGGCCAAAGCCCTACTGGACCCTGCCAGGTCCATTCCTGCCCAGGGCATCCCATTCTGTGACTAAAGCAGCCTCTGTTTAAGACCATATAAGCATTTGCTCTTATCATATTTGAAATTAGGCCTGATAAAGACACTTTTGCTGGCCAAAGCACTACTGGACCCTGCCAGCTCGATTCCTGCCCGGGGCATCCCATTCTGTGACTACAGCAGCCTCTGTTTAAGACCATATAAGCATTTGCTCTTATCATATTTGAAATTAGCCTGATAAAGACACTTTTGCTGGCCAAAGCCCTACTGGACCCTGCCAGGTCCATTCCTGCCCAGGGCATCCCATTCTGTGACTAAAGCAGCCTCTGTTTAAGACCATATAAGCATTTGCTCTTATCATATTTGAAATTAGGCCTGATAAAGACACTTTTGCTGGCCAAAGCCCTACTGGACCCTGCCAGCTCGATTCCTGCCCGGGGCATCCCATTCTGTGACTACAGCAGCCTCTGTTTAAGACCATATAAGCATTTGCTCTTATCATATTTGAAATTAGCCTGATAAAGACACTTTTGCTGGCCAAAGCCCTACTGGACCCTGCCAGGTCCATTCCTGCCCAGGGCATCCCATTCTGTGACTAAAGCAGCCTCTGTTTAAGACCATATAAGCATTTGCTCTTATCATATTTGAAATTAGGCCTGATAAAGACACTTTTGCTGGCCAAAGCCCTACTGGACCCTGCCAGCTCGATTCCTGCCCGGGGCATCCCATTCTGTGACTACAGCAGCCTCTGTTTAAGACCATATAAGCATTTGCTCTTATCATATTTGAAATTAGCCTGATAAAGACACTTTTGCTGGCCAAAGCCCCACTGGACCCTGCCAGGTCCATTCCTGCCCAGGGCATCCCATTCTGTGACTAAAGCAGCCTCTGTTTAAGACCATATAAGCATTTGCTCTTATCATATTTGAAATTAGGCCTGATAAAGACACTTTTGCTGGCCAAAGCCCTACTGGACCCTGCCAGCTCGATTCCTGCCCGGGGCATCCCATTCTGTGACTACAGCAGCCTCTGTTTAAGACCATATAAGCATTTGCTCTTATCATATTTGAAATTAGCCTGATAAAGACACTTTTGCTGGCCAAAGCACTACTGGACCCTGCCAGCTCGATTCCTGCCCGGGGCATCCCATTCTGTGACTAAAGCAGCCTCTGTTTAAGACCATATAAGCATTTGCTCTTATCATATTTGAAATTAGCCTGATAAAGACACTTTTGCTGGCCAAAGCCCTACTGGACCCTGCCAGGTCGATTCCTGCCCAGGGCATCCCATTCTGTGACTAAAGCAGCCTCTGTTTAAGACCATATAAGCATTTGCTCTTATCATATTTGAAATTAGGCCTGATAAAGACACTTTTGCTGGCCAAAGCCCTACTGGACCCTGCCAGCTCGATTCCTGCCCGGGGCATCCCATTCTGTGACTACAGCAGCCTCTATTTAAGACCATATAAGCATTTGCTCTTATCATATTTGAAATTAGCCTGATAAAGACACTTTTGCTGGCCAAAGCCCTACTGGACCCTGCCAGGTCCATTCCTGCCCAGGGCATCCCATTCTGTGACTAAAGCAGCCTCTGTTTAAGACCATATAAGCATTTGCTCTTATCATATTTGAAATTAGGCCTGATAAAGACACTTTTGCTGGCCAAAGCACTACTGGACCCTGCCAGCTCGATTCCTGCCCGGGGCATCCCATTCTGTGACTACAGCAGCCTCTGTTTAAGACCATATAAGCATTTGCTCTTATCATATTTGAAATTAGCCTGATAAAGACACTTTTGCTGGCCAAAGCCCTACTGGACCCTGCCAGGTCCATTCCTGCCCAGGGCATCCCATTCTGTGACTAAAGCAGCCTCTGTTTAAGACCATATAAGCATTTGCTCTTATCATATTTGAAATTAGGCCTGATAAAGACACTTTTGCTGGCCAAAGCACTACTGGACCCTGCCAGCTCGATTCCTGCCCGGGGCATCCCATTCTGTGACTAAAGCAGCCTCTGTTTAAGACCATATAAGCATTTGCTCTTATCATATTTGAAATTAGCCTGATAAAGACACTTTTGCTGGCCAAAGCCCTACTGGACCCTGCCAGGTCCATTCCTGCCCAGGGCATCCCATTCTGTGACTAAAGCAGCCTCTGTTTAAGACCATATAAGCATTTGCTCTTATCATATTTGAAATTAGGCCTGATAAAGACACTTTTGCTGGCCAAAGCCCTACTGGACCCTGCCAGGTCGATTCCTGCCCAGGGCATCCCATTCTGTGACTAAAGCAGCCTCTGTTTAAGACCATATAAGCATTTGCTCTTATCATATTTGAAATTAGGCCTGATAAAGACACTTTTGCTGGCCAAAGCACTACTGGACCCTGCCAGGTCGATTCCTGCCCAGGGCATCCCATTCTGTGACTAAAGCAGCCTCTGTTTAAGACCATATAAGCATTTGCTCTTATCATATTTGAAATTAGCCTGATAAAGACACTTTTGCTGGCCAAAGCACTACTGGACCCTGCCAGCTCGATTCCTGCCCGGGGCATCCCATTCTGTGACTAAAGCAGCCTCTGTTTAAGACCATATAAGCATTTGCTCTTATCATATTTGAAATTAGCCTGATAAAGACACTTTTGCTGGGCATAGCACTACTGGACCCTGCCAGGTGTACTTACTGCTGGTTTTTAGGGCATCCCATTCTGTGACTACACCAGCCTCTATTTAAGAACCTAACCATTTGCACCTATTCTAATTGAAATTAGGCATGATAAAGACACTTTTGCTGTGCATAGTCTTACTGCTGCCTGCCAGGTGCTCTCTGGTTTTTGGGACATCCCATTCTTTAACATACCATTAGCCTCTGCATTTACTGTAAGCTGCACATTTATTTAAAGAAATTTGGCCTGTATGAGCCTGCTAACACACTGCTGCTGTGTGCATATATACTGATCTCAAGTCTGCTTGGGGCATCCCATTCTGTAACATAACATAACCTACCTACCATACTAAGCAGCTCTCTTATTTAAACTAAGCAGGCCTCTTGGAGGCTGAGTGTCCACTTTTGGGTGTGCATTTATATTCGGTTTCATATACAGTGGGGTATCCCAATTTGTAAGATAACCTACCCCAACCATGTAAACTAAAGGTTACGTCCTTCCAGAAGGAAAACTTATACCGAACACTATTTTTGTTAGGGGCATTGACCTTTGGATTGATCGGCATGAAATTAATTTTTTTTTTTCAAAGTATGGCGCTGTGAAGAAGGTCAAAATGATGTCTCATACTTGGATTATTGTTACTTTTTGTTCAGCTTGAAATATAACAGGCCACACGGGCATCCCAAGGCACATGCTATTTTAAACCTATCTGTTATACAACATAAGCGTTGATCAGGCTACTTCAGTTTGCACTTGTTTTTGACTGATTTTAATAAACCAGGCCGCAGGGCACCCCAAAGCTGCACCTTGCACCCTATCTGGTATACAACATAAGCGTTGATCAGCATCAGCTTCATTAAGCTACTTCAGTTTGCACTTCCTTTTTGACTGCTTTCATTTAACCAGGCCGCAGGGCACCCCAAAGCTGCACCTTGCACCCTACCTGTTTATACTAAATAAGCATCTACAGCCTCAGCTTTATTAAGTTATTGCATTTTGAATTGGTTTTGGTCTGCTTTAAATACACCAGGCCGCAGGGCATCCCAAACCTGCATGTTGCACCCCATCTGTTATACTAAATAAGCGTTGATCAGCATCAGCTTTATTAAGCTATTGCATTTTGCATTGGTTTTTGTACTGCTGCCAAAACACTAGCCCATATGGGCATCCCAAACCAGCACATGTCACCCTATCTGTTATACTAAATAAGCTTCTACAGGCCCTTTTTTTATTTATTTATTTTTTATTTATATAGAGCTGCAATGGCTTATATTGTGAGGTTAATTTGCCATTTTGCAGCATAATATAGAGCAGCCCCTGTGTAAATCTGAGGGGCAATAGCTTATATAGTGAGGTAAATTTGCCATTTTGCTTCGTTATATAGAGCAGCCCAGTTGCCATCTAAATCAACTACTGTCCGGCCAGTACAGCTTTTCCAGGGCAAACTCTGCTAGTTGCGGGCACAAGTCAAGTTTGGCTTCCCAGCAAATCCAGTGGATCTTGAAGGTGTGTTGGCATGGTCATGTCAAGGTATGACATGACCTGCTGTTTGAGGTCCAGCTCCAGGTCTTCCTGCTTCTCATGAGTAGACTCACTATGCGGGTGTAGAAAGCTACTCACTAGCGACTGAAGACTGAGGTTGCTGCTGATGGAGCTGCTGCTGCTCCTTCCACCCCCCCAGCAGCCATGGCAGTGGAAGGTGATCGCAAAGTTCCCCTAGAGTCAGACCTGCGGGAGTATGGGCCATGGCGCAAATAGACATCGCCCAACTGACTACGTGGGATGTCTCTGTAGTAGGTCAGTTTTTCCTCCCTCTCAGTGGGCGTAAAAAATGCCCCCATTTTGTGCCGGAAGCGAGGGTCCAATAAGTTGGAGAGCCAGAAGTCTTCCCGCTGACAAATGGAGACAATTCTGCGCTCACTAGTACGCATGCATGTGAGCATGCATCGTGCCATTTGTGCAAGTGACTCGGAGGGACTACCTGTCTCCATCTCCACTGTAAACTGCCATGGTGTGTCTGGGTCCTCTGTCTCGCCTTACTCACAACCCTCTAGCTCCTGTGGCTGCACCTCCTCTCCTGTCAGATGACTAGATAAAATGGTCATTTTGTGAAACCTAAACTGTGGTTTGCTGTGCCCCACCCCCTCCTCCTCCACTTCAGCCCCCACAGGCTTCATGTGGCTGTGAAATGTATGTGCCATGTCTCCAGTGCCCTGACCAGCCATGCTTTCCAACATGTGTTGTAGTACATGAAGCAGTGGAATCTCATCGTTCATCTCATAGTCCTGGCAACTGACTAATAATGTAGCTTCCTCAAAGGGCCTAAACAAACGGTCGGTGTCACGTATGAGCTGCCAATGGTTTACATTGAATTTACACAGGGGTGTCCCCCTATCCGTTTGGATCATCCAGAAATCCGTGATGGCTTTTCTCTGTTCCTATAGTGCAGTGGTCCTCAACCCTGTCCTCAAGGCCCACCAACATGTCATGTTTTTTGGATCTCCAAATAGCCAGCTCTATTGCTCTGCAGCTGCACTAATTACTCCACCTGAGCATCTTTGTGGAGATCTGCAAAGCCTGGCCTGTTGGTGGGCCTTGAGGACAGGGTTGGGGACCACTGCTATAGTGGATCCTGCATATGGAGGGTGGAATTCCAACGGGTGGAAACATCGCAAATCAGACTATGGTGGGGTACACCTTTGTGACGCTGAGGCTCAATAAGGTTGTGCTTGGTGGTGTAGGAGTGCCAGAAGTGCATGCTAACTTTCTTTCCTGTTGTTCGGATGTCTTTCAGATGGGGGCAAGACTTCAAAACTAGACTGAACACGTGTGCCATGTCAGGACGCATGACTCTGGCTTCCTTGTCGCAGCGCAAACAAGATGTTCTTCCAAGTGTCAGTCACCATGGGTCCAAATTTGCAGTTTTCGTGGATTAAGCAATGCTTTCATGGATTGAGTTCTCATTTTTAGTAGTTCCTCCCATGTGTGACTCTGATGGTCAAGGAAAACCATGTGAAGAACAGCGTGAAACAACAATCACCAAGGGGGCCTAAAAGGATATATATTGTCCACCATGAGTCTATAGTTACAGCTCCAGGCGTAGACAACACTGTGCACTTTGGTACACACTGACAGGCTAAAGGACTGGCCCACCTTCTGTTCAACAACCATGCCATGTGACTCTCCACCTCGGCTCGGCACAAGCCATCAGTTCTCTGAAAGGTCCACCACTGGGTAATGCAGCAGGCTGGACTTATGGTGACGCTGTCTGAGAGGAGAAATCCCTCAGACATCAAGATTAAAAATTCCAAGAATTTTTGAGGGCTAATTATTCAGAGGCAAATGATAGCTAGTTGTTTCTGATTTAATTGCAAGGTGGAAACACACCCTCAAACAAAACTTCACTTTCGCAATACTATTGCATTTGTCTATTCATAATTTTATGTATATACACTAACTAACCTACTTTTTCTCCACAGGATGCTGCATGGAACACTGCCACATCGCTGAGTAGCTGATTTTTCCTACCAACAGTCCGCAATAATTCGCTGCTGCTGCCGCCGCCACCGCCGCAGACTCCAGGGACCCTCTTCCACTACCTCGGCTTGCAACACCTCCTCCCACGACACTCTCCTCATCACTAGTTGCCGGATAGTGGAAGAAGAGGCGAGTGTCTCCTCCACTTCTTGGCTGGGCAGTAGCTGCTGAATTTTATGATTATCAGATCTTGGATATCAGATCAATGGATAGTGGAGCTGAACCCAAAGCATAACAGGCAGACAGTTGACTGGGGGTGTCAGATGCCACTTGTGATGCAGTGGACTGCTTTTGCAGCACTTCCAGACAAAGTTGCTTCATTGGCTGACACAATGACTGGTAAAGCTGTGGAACATATGGTTGAAAAGCAAGAATAACCATTTGTTTTTATATGAAAAAGACCCTGGTTTATACAGACTTTTTTTTTCCAGAGACTGCCCTGCGTGGAAATGAATGGCGCATGGATCAGCCAAGCTTTCCTCCCAACAATGCCTGATGTATTCCAGTAGATTGATGACGGGGCCAGACCAAGAAAGATGGATCGTGCAAAACAGATTTAAGGCGCTGCTCTCAAGTTACAGACATTCCTCCGCATCGGACCACAAGTAAGTATTGATAAAAAATCCTTTACGTTACTCTTACTTTTTATTAATATTCTTCGGATAAGACGGATCAGACATGATTCCAGATTAAAAATTCCAAGAATTTTTGAGGGCTAATTAGTCAGAGGCAATGACACCTTCTTGTTTCTGATTTAATTAAAAGGTGGAAACACACCCTCAAACAAAACTTCACTTTGGCAAACTTTTGCATTTGTTTATTCATAATTTTATGTAGATATTACTAACTAAGCTACTTTTTCTCCACATGACTCTCCACAGGGTGTGATTCATCCAATTTTTGGGCTCCTGAGGCCAACCCCAGGGTCTGTTTAAAGTAATGTTTGGGCTCCTGCTGCTGCTGCTGCCAACTTCTGCCAACTCCAGGGTGTGATTCATCCAATTTTTGGGCTCCTGAAGCCAACTCCAGTGTATATTTGGGCTCCTGCTGCTGCTACTGTCAACTCCTGCCAACTCCAGGGTGTGATTCATCCAATTTTTGGGCTCCTGAGGCCAACTCCAGTGTATATTTGGGCTCCTGCTGCTGCTACTGTCAACTCCTGCCAACTCCAGGGTGTGATTCATCCAATTTTTGGGCTCCTGAAGCCAACTCCAGTGTATATTTGGGCTCCTGCTGCTGCTACTGTCAACTCCTGCCAACTCCAGGGTGTGATTCATCCAATTTTTGGGCTCCTGAGGCCAACTCCAGTGTATATTTGGGCTCCTGCTGCTGCTACTGTCAACTCCTGCCAACTCCAGGGTGTGATTCATCCAATTTTTGGGCTCCTGAAGCCAACTCCAGTGTATATTTGGGCTCCTGCTGCTGCTGCTGCCAACTTCTGCCAACTCCAGGGTGTGATTCATCCAATTTTTGGGCTCCTGAAGCCAACTCCAGTGTATATTTGGGCTCCTGCTGCTGCTGCTGCCAACTTCTGCCAACTCCAGGGTGTGATTCATCCAATTTTTGGGCTCCTGAGGCCAACTCCAGTGTATATTTGGGCTCCTGCTGCTGCTGCTGTCAACTTCTGCCAACTCCAGGGTGTGATTCATCCAATTTTTGGGCTCCTGAAGCCAACTCCAGTGTATATTTGGGCTCCTGCTGCTGCTACTGTCAACTCCTGCCAACTCCAGGGTGTGATTCATCCAATTTTTGGGCTCCTGAAGCCAACTCCAGTGTATATTTGGGCTCCTGCTGCTGCTACTGTCAACTCCTGCCAACTCCAGGGTGTGATTCATCCAATTTTTGGGCTCCTGAGGCCAACTCCAGTGTATATTTGGGCTCCTGCTGCTGCTACTGTCAACTCCTGCCAACTCCAGGGTGTGATTCATCCAATTTTTGGGCTCCTGAGGCCAACTCCAGTGTATATTTGGGCTCCTGCTGCTGCTACTGTCAACTTCTGCCAACTCCAGGGTGTGATTCATCCAATTTTTGGGCTCCTGAAGCCAACTCCAGTGTATATTTGGGCTCCTGCTGCTGCTGCTGCCAACTCCTGCCAACTCCAGGGTGTGATTCATCCAATTTTTGGGCTCCTGAGGCCAACTCCAGTGTATATTTGGGCTCCTGCTGCTGCTACTGCCAACTCCTGCCAACTCCAGGGTGTGATTCATCCAATTTTTGGGCTCCTGAGGCCAACTCCAGTGTATATTTGGGCTCCTGCTGCTGCTACTGTCAACTCCTGCCAACTCCAGGGTGTGATTCATCCAATTTTTGGGCTCCTGAGGCCAACTCCAGTGTATATTTGGGCTCCTGCTGCTGCTACTGTCAACTCCTGCCAACTCCAGGGTGTGATTCATCCAATTTTTGGGCTCCTGAGGCCAACTCCAGTGTATATTTGGGCTCCTGCTGCTGCTACTGTCAACTCCTGCCAACTCCAGGGTGTGATTCATCCAATTTTTGGGCTCCTGAAGCCAACTCCAGTGTATATTTGGGCTCCTGCTGCTGCTGCTGTCAACTCCTGCCAACTCCAGGGTGTGATTCATCCAATTTTTGGGCTCCTGAAGCCAACTCCAGTGTATACTTGGGCTCCTGCTGCTGCTGCTGCCAACTCCTGCCAACTCCAGGGTGTGATTCATCCAATTTTTGGGCTCCTGAAGCCAACTCCAGTGTATATTTGGGCTCCTGCTGCTGCTGCTGCCAACTCCTGCCAACTCCAGGGTGTGATTCATCCAATTTTTGGGCTCCTGAGGCCAACTCCAGTGTATATTTGGGCTCCTTCTGCCCCTCATAGTGATGCCACTTCAACTCTCTGCAATTGTGCCGCTCTGCGATTCTATTAGCGATGCCTCTGATCTGCATGTGATATTTCTTCAAAGTATTATTTAACTAACCCAGCACGCATCCTGTGTGTGTTACAGCAAGGCTGAATGGTTTACAACCCTATTGAGGCTGTAGGAGGCTCAGAAATAGCCGTTTTTAATAGCGATTCGTCGCGAATTTATTCGGGTCGAAACGATTTTTGTCGGAAAATTCGGCGAATCAGTCGAATCGAATTTTTCAAAAGTTCGCTCATCTCTACTTATGTTGTATAACAGATAGGGTGCAAGGTGCAGCTTTGGGGTGCCCTGCGGCCTGGTTTATTGAAAGCAGTCAAAAACAAGTGCAAACTGAAGTAGCTTAATGAAGCAGCTGATGCTGATCAACGCTTATGTTGTATAACAGATAGGGTGCAAGGTGCAGCTTTGGGGTGCCCTGCGGCCTGGTTTATTGAAAGCCGTCAAAAACAAGTGCAAACTGAAGAAGCTTTATGAAGCTGATGCTGAACAACGCTTATGTTGTATAACAGATAGGGTGCAAGGTGCAGCTTTGGGGTGCCCTGCGGCCTGGTTTATTGAAAGCAGTCAAAAACAAGTGCAAACTGAAGTAGCTTAATAAAGCTGATGCTGAACAACGCTTATGTTGTATAACAGATAGGGTACAAGGTGCAGCTTTGGGGTGCCCTGCGGCCTGGTTTATTGAAAGCAGTCAAAAACAAGTGCAAACTGAAGTAGCTTAATAAAGCTGATGCTGATCAACTCTTATGTTGTATAACAGATAGGGTGCAAGGTGCAGCTTTGGGGTGCCCTGCGGCCTGGTTTATTGAAAGCAGTCAAAAACAAGTGCAAACTGAAGTAGCTTAATGAAGCTGATGCTGAACAACGCTTATGTTGTATAACAGATAGGGTGCAAGGTGCAGCTTTGGGGTGCCCTGCGGACTGGTTTATTGAAAGCAGTCAAAAACAAGTGCAAACTGAAGTAGCTTAATGAAGCTGATGCTGATCAACGCTTATGTTGTATAACAGATAGGGTGCAAGGTGCAGCTTTGGGGTGCCCTGCGGCCTGGTTTATTGAAAGCTGTCAAAAACAAGTGCAAACTGAAGTAGCTTAATGAAGCTGATGCTGAACAACGCTTATGTTGTATAACAGATAGGGTGCAAGGTGCAGCTTTGGGGTGCCCTGCGGCCTGGTTTATTGAAAGCAGTCAAAAACAAGTGCAAACTGAAGTAACTTAATAAAGCTGATGCTGAACAACGCTTATGTTGTATAACAGATAGGGTACAAGGTGCAGCTTTGGGGTGCCCTGCGGCCTGGTTTATTGAAAGCAGTCACAAGTGCAAACTGAAGTAGCTTAATAAAGCAGCTGATGCTGATCAAGGCTTATGTTGTATAACAGATAGGGTGCAAGGTGCAGCTTTGGGGTGCCCTGCGGCCTGGTTTATTGAAAGCAGTCAAAAAGTAAGTGCAAACTGAAGTAGCTTAATAAAGCAGCTGATGCTGATCAACTCTTATGTTGTATAACAGATAAGGTGCAAGGTGCAGTTTTGGGGTGTCCTGCGGCCTGGTTTATTGAAAGCAGTCAAAAACATGTGCAAACTGAAGTAGCTTAATAAAGCAGCTGATGCTGATCAACGCTTATGTTGTATAACAGATAGGGTGCAAGGTGCAGCTTTGGGGTGCCCTTCGGACTGGTTTATTGAAAGCAGTCAAAAAGGAAGTGCAAACTGGAGTAGCTTAATAAAGCAGCTGATGCTGATCAACGCTTATGTTGTATAACAGATAGGGTGCAAGGTGCAGCTTTGGGGTGCCCTGCGGCCTGGTTTATTGAAAGCAGTCAAAAACAAGTGCAAACTGAAGTAGCTTAATGAAGCTGATGCTGAACAATGCTTATGTTGTATAACAGATAGGGTGCAAGGTGCAGCTTTGGGGTGCCCTGCGGCCTGGTTTATTGAAAGCAGTCAAAAACAAGTGCAAACTGAAGTAGCTTAATGAAGCAGCTGATGCTGATCAACGCTTATGTTGTATAACAGATAGGGTGCAAGGTGCAGCTTTGGGGTGCCCTGCGGACTGGTTTATTGAAAGCAGTCAAAAACAAGTGCAAACTGAAGTAGCTTAATGAAGCTGATGCTGATCAACGCTTATGTTGTATAACAGATAGGGTGCAAGGTGCAGCTTTGGGGTGCCCTGCGGCCTGGTTTATTGAAAGCAGTCAAAAACAAGTGCAAACTGAAGTAGCTTAATGAAGCTGATGCTGAACAACGCTTATGTTGTATAACAGATAGGGTGCAAGGTGCAGCTTTGGGGTGCCCTGCGGCCTGGTTTATTGAAAGCAGTCAAAAACAAGTGCAAACTGAAGTAACTTAATAAAGCTGATGCTGAACAACGCTTATGTTGTATAACAGATAGGGTACAAGGTGCAGCTTTGGGGTGCCCTGCGGCCTGGTTTATTGAAAGCAGTCACAAGTGCAAACTGAAGTAGCTTAATAAAGCAGCTGATGCTGATCAAGGCTTATGTTGTATAACAGATAGGGTGCAAGGTGCAGCTTTGGGGTGCCCTGCGGCCTGGTTTATTGAAAGCAGTCAAAAAGTAAGTGCAAACTGAAGTAGCTTAATAAAGCAGCTGATGCTGATCAACTCTTATGTTGTATAACAGATAAGGTGCAAGGTGCAGTTTTGGGGTGTCCTGCGGCCTGGTTTATTGAAAGCAGTCAAAAACATGTGCAAACTGAAGTAGCTTAATAAAGCAGCTGATGCTGATCAACGCTTATGTTGTATAACAGATAGGGTGCAAGGTGCAGCTTTGGGGTGCCCTTCGGACTGGTTTATTGAAAGCAGTCAAAAAGGAAGTGCAAACTGGAGTAGCTTAATAAAGCAGCTGATGCTGATCAACGCTTATGTTGTATAACAGATAGGGTGCAAGGTGCAGCTTTGGGGTGCCCTGCGGCCTGGTTTATTGAAAGCAGTCAAAAACAAGTGCAAACTGAAGTAGCTTAATGAAGCTGATGCTGAACAATGCTTATGTTGTATAACAGATAGGGTGCAAGGTGCAGCTTTGGGGTGCCCTGCGGCCTGGTTTATTGAAAGCAGTCAAAAACAAGTGCAAACTGAAGTAGCTTAATGAAGCAGCTGATGCTGATCAACGCTTATGTTGTATAACAGATAGGGTGCAAGGTGCAGCTTTGGGGTGCCCTGCGGCCTGGTTTATTGAAAGCAGTCAAAAACAAATGCAAACTGAAGTAGCTTAATGAAGCTGATGCTGAACAACGCTTATGTTGTATAACAGATAGGGTGCAAGGTGCAGCTTTGGGGTGCCCTGCGGCCTGGTTTATTGAAAGCAGTCAAAAACAAGTGCAAACTGAAGTAGCTTAATAAAGCTGATGCTGAACAACGCTTATGTTGTATAACAGATAGGGTACAAGGTGCAGCTTTGGGGGCCTGGTTTATTGAAAGCAGTCAAAAACAAGTGCAAACTGAAGTAGCATAATAAAGCTGATGCTGATCAACGCTTATGTTGTATAACAGATAGGGTGCAAGGTGCAGCTTTGGGGTGCCCTGCGGCCTGGTTTATTGAAAGCAGTCAAAAACAAGTGCAAACTGAAGTAGCTTAATGAAGCTGATGCTGAACAACGCTTATGTTGTATAACAGATAGGGTGCAAGGTGCAGCTTTGGGGTGCCCTGCGGCCTGGTTTATTGAAAGCAGTCAAAAACAAGTGCAAACTGAAGTAGCTTAATAAAGCTGATGCTGAACAACGCTTATGTTGTATAACAGATAGGGTACAAGGTGCAGCTTTGAGGTGCCCTGCGGCCTGGTTTATTGAAAGCAGTCAAAAACAAGTGCAAACTGAAGTAGCTTAATAAAGCAGCTGATGCTGATCAAGGCTTATGTTGTATAACAGATAGGGTGCAAGGTGCAGCTTTGGGGTGCCCTGCGGCCTGGTTTATTGAAAGCAGTCAAAAAGGAAGTGCAAACTGAAGTAGCTTAATAAAGCAGCTGATGCTGATCAACGCTTATGTTTTATAACAGATAGGGTGCAAGGTGCAGCTTTAGGGTGCCCTTCGGACTGGTTTATTGAAAGCAGTCAAAAAGGAAGTGCAAACTGAAGTAGCTTAATAAAGCAGCTGATGCTGATCAACGCTTATGTTGTATAACAGATAGGGTGCAAGGTGCAGCTTTGGGGTGCCCTGCGGCCTGGTTTATTGAAAGCAGTCAAAAACAAGTGCAAACTGAAGTAACTTAATGAAGCTGATGCTGAACAACGCTTATGTTGTATAACAGATAGGGTGCAAGGTGCAGCTTTGGGGTGCCCTGCAGCCTGGATTATTGAAAGCAGTCAAAAACAAGTGCAAACTGAAGTAGCTTAATGAAGCTGATGCTGAACAACGCTTATGTTGTATAACAGATAGGGTGCAAGGTGCAGCTTTGGGGTGCCCTGCGGCCTGGTTTATTGAAAGCAGTCAAAAACAAGTGCAAACTAAAGTAGCTTAATAAAGCAGCTGATGCTGATCAACGCTTATGTTTTATAACAGATAGGGTGCAAGGTGCAGCTTTAGGGTGCCCTTCGGACTGGTTTATTGAAAGCAGTCAAAAAGGAAGTGCAAACTGAAGTAGCTTAATAAAGCAGCTGATGCTGATCAACGCTTATGTTGTATAACAGATAGGGTGCAAGGTGCAGTTTTGGGGTGCCCTGTGGCCTGGTTTATTGAAAGCAGTCAAAAACAGGTGCAAACTGAAGTAGCTTAATAAAGCAGCTGATGCTGATCAACGCTTATGTTGTTTAACAGATAGGGTTAAAATAGCATGTGCCTTGGGATGCCCATGTGGCCTGGTGTATTTTAAGCTGAACAGAAAATATTAACACCAATCCAATTATGAGAAATGCTTTTGTTTAACAGATAGGGTTAAATAGCATGTGCCTTGGGATGCCCATGTGGCCTGGTGTATTTTAAGCTGAACAGAAAATATTAACACTAATCCAATTATGAGAAATGCTTTTGTTTAACAGATAGGGTTAAATAGCATGTGCCTTGGGATGCCCATGTGGCCTGGTGCGTTTTAAGCTGAACAGAAAATATTAACACTAATCCAATTATGAGAAATGCTTTTGTTTAACAGCTAGGGTTAAAATAGCGTTCAGGGCTAAATAGCAGAAAGGGTTAAATAGCATGTGCATGGCATGCACGGTGTGCAGCTGTATTTAAACCAAACCAAATATATTAACAGTAACCCAGTTATTATGAAATATGAATCATAGCACTAAGCACCCTGTCACTGTGACTTGTATGCTGCTGGATTGTTCCGGTTTTAAATCTATCTTTCCCTAGCTCTGTCTACCACTCTAAATCTCCCTAACTATCTGTCTCTCTCTTTACCCATCTGTAACTGTCTCTAGCTATCGCTAACTCTGACCTAACTATGACTAACTGTCTGTCCCTCCCTGCAGCTAGCTCCGTTTTCCCTGCAATGCAAGTCTGAACTGCGCAAAAGGAAAATGGCCGCCGCTTTATATGGCACGGTGACGTCACCGGCTTCCTGGCTGCTGATAGGCTGCATGTGACTGTCCCATCATCACTTGCCCCTGGGGACATGTCTGAACATGTCCGCCCACCATCTTAGAATGCCTATCATTGAGTTTTAAGGAAAACTTCGATCGATCGAATCACCGGGAAATTCGGATTCCTTCAGAATCGAATTTTTCATGAAATTCGGAACAAATCCGGGTTGGTCCAGATCGATTCGCTCATCCCTACTCGTATTCATCAATCATTCTGTCGGCAGTTTAAATACCCTGGAGTTGGTAAGAGTACCTTCAAGTGGTGGTGGGCACAGAAAAAAATTTGGTGCATGCACAGTGGGACTCCATCTGGAAGCTCATTTTACCAATTGAATGGACTAGAAAAACTATTATTCTGCTCTGTGCCATTTTGCGGAATAGAAAAGTCTGGCACGTTGTAGCATTCGTTCTGAGAGTTGTCCTTACCTAAAACCTAAGCGCTGTGTTTTTCCATTATTATATTTATACCTAGGACTGTGGACAAACCTACCACATATTGTAAAAAAAGCTTAATTACACTTTTAAGTTGGTCAATGGAGGGTTTATTACAATACCAATTATTCCAAAAAGTAATGGCAGTGGGCCTCACTAAACCCTTTAGTTCCATTGATCATTTGGTCAATGGGACCATAGGGTTTAGGGAGGCCCACTCCCATTATGTTTGGGAAAAATTGCTAACACATGGCCAAGTGTGTTACAATAATTAGCCACACTGAACTCTCATACTGAGTAACTGTGTAAAAAAATAAACAGTAACAAGTTCTTATGTTTGTATCTGTTGTGCTTTTTCCTACACATAGATGTTGCCATGCAGACGGACCCAGTGATAATCCTCCCCATCCAATCTTGCCAGCACCAGGCTCCCGAAGGCTCCAGCGTTATGGGCCAATGCCACAGCTGTGATGGTGAGTAATGTGATTTGTGACAATAAGCTTGTAGACATGCATATGTATGTGTCCATGACCATGTACCCATGTTAGTGGCAGTTTAGAGTTGACACTCTGTAGAGCCTTTTTTCTGATGAATCTATCAGAATTGCCTCATAGCATGCACGTTTCCTGCCCATGCTAATGTAACTTAATGCTACTTGATAAAGGCAGCAGTTGCATAGGTAGTTTACGCGCTGCTTTTACATTCCTGCTACATTTGGAATTGTGTATTCCCTATTGTTTAGATTTAAAACGATATATTTCTACTAAAAGCTCACTCAACATATATTTGGCTTCATTTGTCTCAGGTGTTATTGCCCACTATATTTACTCAATTCTTCCTGTGGTGAAGTAGGCCTTTATTGGTTAGGTTATTTGCTTTGTGAGGTTTGACTATTGTGGGTCTGTAGAATGGCTCCACAGGTTAATTCACTTTGCCATCACAAATTATGAAAGGTTGGCCTGTTGTGTATGTGAAAAAAATTTTTAGTGACTTTATGGGAAACAAAAATGTTGCAAAAAGGGATATACCATAGTTGTTGACCTGTACTACTTAACTGTGTCTTTTCTTTCCCACAGCTTGCATTGAAGAGCATCACAGACTGTGGCAATTCATGCTGGAAACACGGCATATGCTGCTGAAGCAGATACAGGGTGGAGTTTAAATAAATACAGTAAAGTATATATATATATATATTCATATATATTATATATTATATATCAGATTAAAAAAAATAAGAACAGAAAAAAAGAAAAGAAAAAAACAACAGAAAAAAAAAGAAAAAAGAACAAAAAATTAAAAAAAAAACAAAACACACAAAATAAAAACAGAAAAAAGAAAAGAAAAAAAGAACAAAAAAAATGTATACAATTTTAACATAGCCATTATATACTCAGGGGTCAGGAAACCTATTTGTGTAATTTGGGTGTAAAATAACACTGCTGCTGATAGTTTTAAAAACAATGGGGTTTTATAGCAGCATTGGAACGCTCAGGCGCTGCAGTGAATGAGGGAGAGCGCCTCTACAGCGCCACACACACATCACATTTATAAATGCTAAACCGATTACTACAGCACTACGTCAGCTACCGCAACACTAGGTTACAGCACCCGATACCCGCTTACAGCTTCTACTAGTGGTCGCTCTGAGCACTGCTATAGAGACACTTATCTGGCAATACATGGCGCTAGTAGTGAATCAGCCTCAATATATCATTTACCTGGAAATCCCTTCAAAAATTACGTGTGGTGTAAAATAGTGAAACATGGTCTTACAAAAACTCTAGGAAGGCTGGTGCTTAAAGGGTTAAACATACACATTGTGCCAAATACTTAATCCACAGCTCTTATATCATAGGGGTTATGTGGGCAACAAACAACACAATGAAAAGAGGACCTGCAAAGGTAAGGTAGCTGTATCACATCCAGTCCACTCAGCTATGAGCCGCTCCCCACTGGGTGGGCCTTTTTGTTTGGGCAAACATAAAAAAATAATAAAAAGTCTAAAAAAATAAAAGAAAACGTAAGAACAATGTAACAAGTCACCCTACATAAACTGACTTTGTATCAATGAAAGTTTTCCAGAAGAAATGTTTGGGCTATATGTTGTGAGGTTGTGTAAATGCAACTAAAAAGGTCTGCTAAAACGGTTGAGAATACTTTTGTATATTTTATTGCCAGAAATTGTGCAGAACTGGATTTGCAGACTGCGCAGAGGGTGCAACCACACCAGGGCCCAGAAGGTCAGGGGGGCCACAAAAATGTTGCTTCTCCACCCTATTCATCATTTTTGGACTCACTTGGCATTTAGAGAAAGGAAGCACCATTTGTCTTTGCTGTTTCAGTCTTTATTTGTCTAACTGTATGCAACTGAGTTAAAAGACAGAAAAAAGTTTACTGCATGAACCTTGAAAGGGTCCCATTTAATGTTCACACCAGGGCACTTCCACATTTAGTTACACCACTGCTTATAGACTACTGCACTTTAGTGATATAAAAAATAAAATATGTCCCATTTTAAAAAAAACTAAATAAAGCCTAAAATTGGGAATATGGATAGACACATTGTTAGCTAGGCAGAGACTATGGCCCTTATTCATCAAGCGATAGCGCCAGGTAGTGTCTGACGAGCGCCAGGTAGCGGCAGCTAACGGCGACTACCAACTCAAGTACGCCCGGCGGCGGTCACAATGACGCATTTATCAAGCTAAATGAGGCTAGCGCCGGCGAGAGCGACGGCTAGCGCGGCATTCATCATGAAGCCGGCTGGCCCGAACAGCGCCGCTGAAAATTCCTTCACAGCGACACGTATTACCTGGCGCTTCCTGCCGCTCTCCCATACATTTCAATGGCAGACGCTGCAATGATTGTTTTTAGTGGTTTTGGGGTTTTTTTCTTTGGTCCAAAATTCAACACATGTTTATATTGATATGTTTTATGAATCTGGCTGGTTATTTATATGAATTTGACTTTTTTTTTTTTTTGTCACAATGTCATGTTGTGAGTGACATGGGAATTGCATCTCCTCCACCCAAACTCATTGGCATCAAAATCGCTGGTTTTCCACACAAACGGGGCTTGTAAAGCTATTTTGTAGCCTGTCAGGTTGGGCGGTCACGTTCGCTCTTCGAAATTGTCAGCGCCCAAGCTATTCGGCAGCCCTGTCCTTGATGAATCTGTGTTGGTCAGTGTTTGTGCAGTCGCTGTTTTGATTCGCTATGTGGCGGCGCGAGCGTCGCTGTGCCTCGCTGCGCTGCGTTGTGCGGCGCTGTGCTGTTCATACATGTGCCCTTCTGCCATTTGCAAGGAATTCACTTCCCGCGACCCCAGTCGTTGTTAATGAATACACTGTAGTTGTGAGCGTGCCTGGCCACATATTGCAGGATTAACATTCAGTCGTACCAGCTCATAACAACCCGTTATGCATTCTCATGTGTGCCACATTTTCAGGTAGTTGTCTAGTTTGATTGTGTGATGACTTTGGGAAGGAATAAGATTTGTATATTTAAGCCCAACGGTGTATGCTTTAGAAGGACCTATGCATTACAGTATGTAGAATCCCCTGCTAAATCAAGCTAATAATTCGTGGCGCCTTTGGCCCTAGCTTGTTTTGCAGCGTCATTTTAATGTTTTTCCGCCACTTAGCGTGCACATAGCTGATATTAGCTTGTCCCTGTTGCGCGCATGTTTGTTTTTGAATTTTGAAGCACAGTTGCTTGCGTCATATCCGGTTCCGGGATCCTCCTTTGCGTTTCAACGCCACCTTAAGGTAAAACTGTCTTGCGCTTATGCCAATAGCTTGTTTTGCAGCGTCATTTTAATGTTTTTCCGCCACTTAGCTTGCACATAGCTGATATTAGCTTGTCCCTGTTGCGCGCATGTTTGTGTTTGAATTTGGAAGCACAGTTGCTAGCGTCATATCCGGTTCCGGGATCCTCCTTTGCGTTTCAACGCCACCTTAAGGTAAAACTGTCTTGCGCTTATGCCAATAGCTTGTTTTCAAGCGTCATTTTAGTTTTTCCGCCACTTAGCTTGCACATAGCTGAGAATAGCTTGTTGCTGGTGCGCGTAGCGTTTTTTTTTTTAAAACTTTTTCCCAATGTCGCTTGGGTCATTTCCGGTTCCTGTTTCCTTCTTAGCGTTTCCAATATGCTGCCCAG
The DNA here is from genome assembly GCA_027917425.1 of Gastrophryne carolinensis. NCBI lineage: Eukaryota > Metazoa > Chordata > Amphibia > Anura > Microhylidae > Gastrophryne > Gastrophryne carolinensis. The sequence continues at coordinate 112,311,866 of CM051240.1, read as the reverse complement.
ACGCAGAGTGATGCGCCTCCCCAGCTCCTCCTCCGACTCTGACCCCACCACCCCTCCCCCACCTCCCCCACCTACCTCACCTTCCTCAAATAGCACCCCTCCCACCCCTTCCCCTCCTGGGCCTAGTAAGAAAAAGCGCACCCGGGTGGATAGCTGAGTAAATGGCCAGGTGGTCAAAGTGAGTATTTTTTTTTGGTATTTGTAGCTTAAAAGTTGCAGAACACACAGGGGGGATTGGGTCAGAAATTTCTTTGTTTTCAGACCAAATTTGATCACTCCCCGTGGGGCATCCCCATTGTGGATGTCCTGCTGGGATGCCCCCCCCTGGAGGGCCCTAAAAATTACCTCAGCCCCGTCCCATCTGTGCATGCGTTAGCTGCGGATGCCTATTGCGCTTACCTCTAGCAGGGTGTACCCCTGCGCCAGACATATTTTAATTTTGTGTGCAGGCGCACTCCCTGTTAGAGTCCACATGCGTACTTTGCCGTGCAGACCCAGCTGAGCTGGTATGCACGTCCCAACGGCCTTGTATGCGCATACCACAGCGGCGCGGAGCGCTGTGTTTGGCTTGCGGAGTGACGTGGGAGTGTCCTCAGTGGTGTATTAGTGGCCTTCCAAGGGGGGTTGCAGACAGCGGACCACCCACAATTGGTGTGGCCCACCAAAGTGCACACAAACCCAGAATCCTGATAATCCTGGTTGTGGGTCCACTTTGATCTGGTCTCTGTATAACTGTTTATGACATTGTTCTGATGTCATGTATTGATTTTATTTTGTTTGTTCATTTTTCATAGGACTTCTGCGTGGCCGAATATGACTATGCCCGTGGAGGGAAAAAACGCATAGCCATGGAGGTGAAGGCCACAGTGTCCCGGCGCTTCAACACCGAGCTGACCATCCGTTCAATTCAGCAGAAGTGGTCCGATTTCAAGCGCCGGGACCCTGAAGGCGTGTACCGCCTATATGATGCCTACGCATCTGGTAAGTTAAAGCTTATGTTCTGTTTAGCCTTTGTGCAGAATGATCTGCTAAGCTGTGTCCATTTGTGCTCTTTAGATTAATTATTTTCTTTCACCCCCTCCACACAGATAAGCGTCCTCCCCTGGGGAAACGTGGGAAGGGATTCCTCCCCCGAACTAGGCAGGCGGACTCGGGGGAGTCATCGGGGGAGGGTCCCTCCCGCGGGTCCTATTTAGAGGACCCAGGGGAGGAAGGGGATGACGCCCCAGAGGAGTGTGCTGCTGGGGGGCTGGCTGGATCAAGCCTCAGCTCCTCACACTCTGAGTCTGAGGACTCTCACCAGGCAAGGGGCCACTCTCAAGCAGGGAGTGAGAGGGAGGAGGGTGGCCCTTTGCCTGGTGGATCTTCTGACCAGAGTGTGAGGAGCCGAGGCTCCCCGCCTCCTCCTCAGAGCCCTCCCTGGGCTTCAAGTGGCGCTTCATCCCCTGGTGAGTGTACATTTTTTAATTGTTAGTCTGTGACAGGTTTCATCTGGCAATTTGTACTTAGCCCTTGCCATTCCTCTCTAATTTGCAGGGCATCATATAGGCGGCACCTCCATGGCGTTTTGGCGAAGGATTCTCCACGGGCATAGTCATGGTAAGTGTTTGTGGTTAGCCATTACATTCCCAATGTTATGACATTCATTAAAGTGTACCCCCAAACATTGATAGTGCTTGGATTCTCGAAGGTTCCATGCCAAATCACATCCCTCACCCAGGGCCCCCCCACCAAAAAAACCCCACTAACTCCTTACCTCTTTGGGGGTTGCCCAAGCCATCGTCCCAGCCTCCTGTGTGACACTCTAGATGTGTGTGCGCCTGCGCTCTTTTTCCAAATGGGCTGCGCGTGCGCACACACTCGAGGAGTGATGTGTGGAAGGCAGCGGGCGCAGAGTACGTTGTCTCATGCAAATTGTGTTGCTCTGCCAAAGCGGACCAAAACCCAGATTTGCTGCAATCCTGTGTATAGGCCCACTTGTAACAGACACATGTTTCCTGGTCCATTGTCACAGCTGGTTTGATAAGGTACCCTAACCTCACAAACCCCACTACAGTGCTAGCCAACTGTCAACCACCCCTATGTTTCTGCCCACACCATGATGGGTGTTCTAATTTGTTTTCTTGGGTTAAGTTGTTCCCGCTCAAACATGTGGCCTACTATTAACATTAGCCAAACAACTGCTGTCTATGTTATTTGCACATTCTCTTTAGGGATACATGTGTCAAGCCGAACAAATTGACATTAACTCATGGTCCAGGAAATATGCTAATTTAGGACAACCTGTATGTAACCATGCAAGCCTTTGCATTTTCAGACTCAATAACCAGATGGATGTCAAATAGTCAGGTGTCATTTGCCCACTAATTGTGTTTTTGTCTTTTGCTTTCTGTTGACAGATGTTGCTACGCAGACGGAGCCAGAGACCCTCCTCCCCACCCCAGCTCCAGGGACGGCCAGCAGCATGGGCCCCCGCCACAGCTGCGATGGTGAGTACATCCAACTTCATATGCCTAAAGACTTGTGAAACCTATGTCTTATAGTCACATCTGCAGACATTTTAAATTTACCTATGTGTTACTTTCACACACATCTCGATTCAATGTGTTTGTACAATAATCCAACATGCCTGTTTGCATGCTTGATTGTTGGCTCACATTCTTCATTAGGCCACATAGAGACTATTTTTGCGTTAGACACAACCAAATGGGCCCTATTAGGTCTGGACCTCTAACATTATAGGGCAAACTCGTGTACTCGTTAGGACTTAGGCCCTGATGTTTGGCTGTGACTAAACACAAAAATGGACACACTGGGACTTATACCTTCTTTGCTTCCCAAGAGTTAAACTGGAACAACAACCAGGATTTTGACTTTCCTGGGTCTTGGTCCACTACGGTGGGGCACCCCTGATCGTCACCGCTGTGTGACAACCCCCTGAACTCACTTTGACTCCAGCAAACTTACAAGCCACGGCAAATTGGCTCCTCCTCCACCTCCCCCGCGCCCCTTTTTACGCGCGCGTGCCTGCGCCGGCCATTCACAGACGGCCGGCGCAGGCACGCACACGTCTAGAGGGGCGCCAGGGAGGGCCCGGCGGCCCTGCCCCACCAAAACTGAGGTAGGTATTTTGGGGTTTGGGGGGGTTTCACCCCCAGGGACATCCCGATCTCGGATGTCCCGCGGGGAGGGAGGTGATCGGGCAGGGAATCTGATAGATTCCCGGGCCGATCACCGGTGGGTGTTGGTACACTTTAAGAGTAAATGTATGCTTGGGATGTGTTGTTCACATTCCTGCCAGTCAATAGTACTCATATCATGTTAACCAATAAGCACACAGTGGTCAACAATGTTAATGTGAGTGTCACCTAATTGGACACACTGACATTACATTGCTACATCTGTGTATGTTGAGGTCACATCCAATTTATTAATAAATTGTTGTTTCTACATCTCTACAGCTTGTGAAAACCAGCATCGCAGACTGTGGCGGGAGATCAGGCTCCTGAAGCTGATGCTGCTGGCCAAGAAGAGGCGCCGGCGGCGTCGTTAGGGTGGGGGGAAGGCTGGCCTCTTGATGCCCGTTGTTGGGCAATGTTGGCCCTGTTGGCCATGTTTGGTTAATAAATTTTTTGATTCCCATCATTACAGTGTGGTGCATTGCAAAGCATAGTTTAACTGTCTCAAAACCCATTTGTGTGTCAATTTAGCCATACCTTTGGAGCCATTTCATGTTTTAACCATAGTAAGCTATGGTCTCAAATGTGTGGGCTAAATTGACCAATACATTGACATATGTAGATCAAGATACTCATCCCTGACTGTGTTATTAGCTAGGTCTTAGGAAACACACTATTTAGAGGTGGGTGAAGCAAATATATTTACAAAAACCAAAAAAAAAGAAATTAATATTCTTGGCTGGGTGGCCGGGGAGGTTGGGAGTCATTGCTAGGGGCGATGTTGGGGGACAACAGTGCAGTAAAAAATATAGACTGCTGTTGTATGAGCTGTTGTAGCAACAACAAAGTTTGGTCCTGCCGCTGGAGACATTCTTCCTGGCGCTGTATTGATTCTTCCTGGCGCTGGAGAGATTGTTCCTGGCGCTGGAGAGATTGCTCCATTAGATTGGCCAGCCGACCAAGTTCCTGGTTCTGGTGTTGGTTTCTGAGCAACTGGTCCATCTGGCGCTGCAGGGCCTCATTTTGTTGCTGACACATCAGCACCTGATTTTCCAACGCCGCAATGCGCTCATTAGTTCCATCACGCGGCTGTTGGCGACTGTAGTCCTCCAGCATCCGGACCCCTAGCTCATAGAAATCAGCACTGGTTGGTGCCACACCTCCTCTTGCTGTGGTTTGAGCCTAAACAAATAGAAAATAACATTTTAGTCAAACAGAACCAATGCAGGTATGCCCCTCAAAATAAATACCCTAAACAGTCACTATACAACTTACCCTTGTCTGAGCCTCGGAAGCTTGGCCACATGGGACTTGGGAGGAGGTCCCAGCTTGGGGTTCTGGTTCCGCCTCCTGCAAAATCAACAATGAAAGGAAATGTGACATGTTGCTTCATCCACTACCCACGAAGATGCCAATGTGGTTCTAGGTCGTCTACATCAGCCATGTTACCTGCGTGTCCTCTGGCACAGGTAGGCTCGAGGTTTCGCTGCCAGAGAGTGGCAATTCAACATCCGAGATGTCCGGCAAGTTGGCATATGCTAAACAGGAAAATCAGGTTAGTAGGTCTGTGGCCCAAACTCAAATGTAACCTGGCTAGGCTATCGAGGCCATACCTCTCAAAAGTGCCAAAATACACACTAGACCAAAGGTATCTGTTAAACTCAGATTGTTAACATGTATGTTACAGGACTAAGAGGCAATAATTTTTGCTAATCACATCAGAAACATTGCTTAAATTACACATACCCGCAATCTCCCAGATGTCTGGAGTGGGGTCCTCACTCGAGCTTGGACCTTGAAAATACATGTGGACACACAAGTTGCCAGAAGCAAGTGCAACAAAAGTAGAGCCAAAATACAGACTAGAGCAAGGCAAAACAACTTACCCTCATCTCTGGCAGCCTGAACTTGAGGGGCCCTTTCTGGACAGCCACTTCCGATATTCGGGTCAACTAAAAAACACAAGGAATGTCTCTAAATATTCAGCAAACTACTACGGGGAATGTTTGGCAAAAAATATGTCCGCCAAAATACATTGCTATCACTCCAATAACTAATAGACTGACCCTGGGGAGGCAACAAGCACTCCCAAGAGGCATCTTCAAGTTTACCAAGCAAACATGTAGATTAGTAGACTAACCAAATTGAACCAGTGTAACATAAACAGCATAAAGGATACATTATGTATTGCTCTACACACCAACAGGGTCCTGTTGACCGGCAACATCGGAAGTGGGGTCCAAAGATGAACCAGTCACTTGGCCTACCAAGAAAAAAGAGGAATGAGACACATGCACTTGGGTAAAAGTGGATAAAGCAAGGTGGACACATGCACTTACCGACATCCAAAGAGTAGGTGGGATCCGGAGGAGATGCTGGGGCCAAGGGCATGGGAGCTAGGCAAAAATGAAGCCAACATTGAGCCATAGTTAATGTGCGTGCAAAAATACAACATGCATTAAGGTGTGTGTGAGCAGCTCTTTCACTAATATTCACTAATCAAGGCCAGTGTGGCTCCCACATTGATATGCCGATATATGGCTACACATCTCTGGCTTCAAACATATCTACACATGTTAGGGCCTTGTTAGTTAGTTGCTGTGAGTGTTACAGTGGGCGTGAAATTAGGCCGCAGGCCCATATTATTAATACTCAACAGTGCAAAACTCGATTGTTTGAGCTGCTCCCACACCCATTTGTTCCCCAAACAACCAGCACCAAAATTAGGGGTAAATACCTTCAATGGCAGACTGGGGTAGCCTTGAGGTTGCTGGAAGGGCAGGAGCTTGGGTGTCCTGAGGCACATCCCGGACAGCAGCATGTGCACCTATGCAGAAAGCAACAGACAGAAAAGTAACAAATGTTTGAGCTCTAATGTAATACTTCACAGGTCCTACTGTTAGTTGGTCAGAATGAAAAAATGCTAATCACATACATTAACATTAGGTTTGTACAAAAGGCAGAAAATATGTACCTTCAGTCCAACCTGTGGTGTCATCCCCAGGATCCACACCCTGCAGCCGAGCCAGTGGGATTTTGGCCTTCAGCATCTCCTCATACGGCCTGTAGGTACTCTTTGGAGCCTGGATGATCCCACTGTCCACATCAAGATCGTGATTCATCTTTTTCATAAGGGCCCCTCGCAAAGTGTAGAAGCGTTTCCTGCAGGATGGGCCACTACGCGGGTGTTGAGCAGTGCTACTAAGCTCCACACCAATGGCATCCCACAGTTTGCTTCTTTCTTGTTTGCCTATGGACTTGCTTTGGGAGCCAAATATCAGCTCCCATTTAGCAAGTGTAAGGCGCACAAGATGATTATTCTCAGCCAAATTAAATTCAGGCTCCCTCTTGGCACCTGGGCGCTTAGCCTGGGGTGCTGCCCCACCTTCAGGCTGTGCCCTTTTCCGTAAGGGAGGTCTGCGCACAGCACCCACCAAACTCCTACTTGTGCCTGCTGTGGCCGGCAGATGTCCTGAATTTGGCTCCATCCTGTAGCTGCACACACACACAAATACACACCCAACAAGCATGCATGCAGACTACAGAATGGCATCGCAATCTCTTAGGCTTGGGCAGGTTTTATGTGCTCTAACAGCCAATCAAAAAGCAGCCCACTTAATTGATTCACACATACAGCCCAGTTCCTTCTAGGCACACCTCCACTGCACTGACTGAAGCATGTGTGTTAGCCAATTAACTCATTACAGACCTCATTAACCAAACAACACACACCCAAATACAACAATGGACTGATGTATCTCAAACCCTTGTGACATGTGGTTAGCCTAACGGCTATTTAAAAAAACAGCAGCTTACCTTTCATTGGGCCACCACTGATTTTTGGGCCATGTCCGTTAATGCACGCAAGTTTCGGCTCAAGTACGCTAGTAGCGCTACTAGCGTGTGCGTGCGCACTCTGTTTTACGCACACCTGGGTCGGCTAATTGGCGCCCGGAAATAGCAGAGCGACGCAAAAGGCGGCAAAGCGGACCTGTCCCTTTTGAAAGAGAAGTATAAATGGAAGGAATTTTCAAGCTTCTGCTATTCTTACACTGTGGCAAAGGCTGTGGTGTGGTGCTGTGCTCGCTTCCCTTAGCTCATTTGAGCCTCTGTCTGGTTTCTGTCCTCACTCTCTGTGGCTTGTTGGGTGATTTCTGACATCAGTGCTGTTTCTTTAGGAGCTTGTTTTTGGTGGCATCTGCAAATATTGTGTAGCATACAGCAAGTGAGGCTTGATTTTGGGGCCTTTTGTGGGCTGTGCAGCAACTCCCCTCTTGGTTGTGCCTAACTTAGAAAGCTGGTTTTCAGCAGGCTGGTGGTTTGGACCACTATAGTTCTGGTTTTGTGGTGAGCTGCATTGTAGCGGGTGTGTGTGGAGTGTGATTGTTTGTGTGTGTGTTGTGTGTTTGTGGTTTTTTTTGTTTTTTTTTGGTTTTGTATATATCTTTAGTGTGTGTGATGGATAAGAGGGTCATGTATGGTGTCTGGGTGGATGGATGTATGTGTATGCTGAAAGAGCAGGAGGAAAGGGAGCGGGGTGTTGTGAGGCTTAGGGCACCCCGCTCCTTTGCAATCCGCCTTTCAGTATGGGACTTAAGTGACGAGCAGATCAGGAGCCGCTTCCGTCTGAATCGTGCTGCACTACAGTCCCTATATGATCAGATTAAGCACAAAATCGAGCCATCCACCAAACGCACTCATTCCATTCCAGGCATAGTACGCCTGTGTGCCACTCTCAATATTTTGGCACGAGGGACCTTCCAGGCAACCTCCGCCCTCCTCAGCGGGATAAGCCAGGCTACTATGAGCCGCATACTAATCCAGGTAGTTCTGGCAATTTGTGATTTAATCCCAATTTACATCAAGTTTCCTGAGGATGAGGAAGAGGTTGCCAAAATAAAACATGCTTTCTATCTGATGGGAGGGATCCCGAATGTGCTAGGGTGCGTTGATGGTACACATATCCCTTTCCGCCCTCCCCGTGCACAGGAGCTGTCCTACAGAAACCGGAAGCAGTTCCATTCTATTAATGTTATGGTTGTCTGTGACCCAGACATGAGGCTGCGGGCGGTGAGATCGGGGTTCCCCGGCTCATGCCACGATTCTTACGTCTTGCAGCGGACAGTCCTGTGCCGGAAGTTTGATAACAACGAAATGCCAGCTGGCTGGCTACTGGGTAATAAATTAACCATGTCAATGTATTTTGCAAATATGTGGCCTAGTAAGCCAAATTTAACCAAACAACCACAAAAAAACATGTACTAGTACTAATTGCTGTCTCTCTCCTTGTGTTTTTTCTACAGCGGATAAGGGATATGGGCAGAGAACGTGGGTCATGACTCCGGTCAGGAACCCACGGACCTCTGCCCATGAACGCTACAATGCAGCGCATCGCAAGACCAGAAGCATTGTGGAAAGAACCATCGGCCTGCTGAAAGCACGCTTTCTCTGTTTGGCACGGCCAGGAGGAGAGATGCTCTACAGCCCACAGAAGGTCTCCAAGATCATCCTTGCCTGCTGTGTGCTACACAATATATGTATTTGCCACCGAATCCAAGCCCCCGAGGAGACAGCACTGGTGCCAGAAATCCCCAACATGCCCGCAGCAAGAAGTGAGGACACCCAGACTGGCGATGAGCTAAGGGAAAGGATGATCACTTCTTTTTTTGCGGTAAACTAACTACCCTTCACTATAATGCAAGTACTGCACTACTGGCTAAATGTATTTGAACTACCATCAAAAAGAGCCCAAAAAAACACTAAGGGGGGTGTAAGATGACCCAAACCACTCTAAGGGGGGGTGTAAGATGACCCAAACCACTCTAAGGGGGGTGTAAGATGATCCCAACCACTCTAAGGGGGGTGTAAGATGACCCAAACCACTCTAAGGGGGGTGTAAGATGACCCAAACCACTCTAAGGGGGGGTGTAAGATGATCCCAACCACTCTAAGGGGGGTGTAAGATGATCCCAACCACTCTAAGGGGGGGGTTTAAGATGATCCCAACCACTCTAAGGGGGGTGTAAGATGACCCAAACCACTCTAAGGGGGGGTGTAAGATGACCCAAACCACTCTAAGGGGGGTGTAAGATGATCCCAACCACTCTAAGGGGGGTGTAAGATGACCCAAACCACTCTAAGGGGGGTGTAAGATGACCCAAACCACTCTAAGGGGGGGTGTAAGATGACCCAAACCACTCTAAGGGGGGTGTAAGATGATCCCAACCACTCTAAGGGGGGTGTAAGATGACCCAAACCACTCTAAGGGGGGTGTAAGATAATCCCAACCACTCTAAGGGGGGGTTTAAGATGATCCCAACCACTCTAAGGGGGGGTTTAAGATGATCCCAACCACTCTAAGGGGGGTGTAAGATGACCCAAACCACTCTAAGGGGGGGGTGTAAGATGACCCAAACCACTCTAAGGGGGGTGTAAGATGATCCCAACCACTCTAAGGGGGGTGTAGGATGACCCAAACCACTCTAAGGGGGGTGTAAGATGACCCAAACCACTCTAAGGGGGGTGTAAGATGACCCAAACCACTCTAAGGGGGGTGTAAGATGATCCCAACCACTCTAAGGGGGGTGTAAGATGACCCAAACCACTCTAAGGGGGGTGTAAGATGACCCAAACCACTCTAAGGGGGGGTGTAAGATGATCCAAACCACTCTAAGGGGGGTGTAAGATGATCCCAACCACTCTAAGGGGGGGTTTAAGATGATCCCAACCACTCTAAGGGGGGTGTAAGATGATCCCAACCACTCTAAGGGGGGTGTAAGATGACCCAAACCACTCTAAGGGGGGTGTAAGATGACCCAAACCACTCTAAGGGGGGGTGTAAGATGACCCAAACCACTCTAAGGGGGGTGTAAGACGCCAATGTTGGTTATCAAGTAATGCATTTTTTTATTTGCAACAACAATACTACTTTAAAGATCTATACTAACTGCACTTTTCTTATTTTTTCAGGCACAAAGAGATGCACCCTGATCCCTATTTGGCACTTTAAAAACTTTATTTCCCTTTACTTTGCTTTTTCCTTTCTGTTTGAATTTTGAATTTCATTTTCTCTTCTGTTCCTTTTTTAATTTTTGTAGATTTTAAAAATAAAATCTACTATATATAGATACATGTGGCTATGTGTTTAATTCTGTTGAAAGTTTCCTTTGCATTCTACTTCCTATTTTAATTTTCATTTTCTTTCTGAGTTCTGTTTTTATTTCCCTTTTCCATTTTCCTTTTATTTCTCTGTTCTGTTTTTATTTTCCTTTTCTATTTTCCTTTTCTTTCTCATTTATGTTTTTATTTTCCTTTTCTATTTTCCTTTTCTTTCTCATTTCTGTTTTTATTTTCATTTTCTATTTTCCTTTTCTTTCTCATTTCTGTTTTTATTTTCATTTTCTATTTTCCTTTTCTTTCTCATTTCTGTTTTTATTTTCATTTTCTATTTTCCTTTTCTTTTCCTTTTCTTTCTCATTTCTGTTTTTATTTTCATTTTCTATTTTCCTTTTCTTTCTCATTTCTGTTTTTATTTTCCTTTTCTATTTTCCTTTTCTTTCTCTGTTCTGTTTTTATTTTCCTTTTCTATTTTCCTTTTCTTTCTCATTTATGTTTTTATTTTCATTTTCTATTTTCCTTTTCTTTCTCATTTATGTTTTTATTTTCTTTTTCTATTTTCCTTTTCTTTCTCATTTATGTTTTTATTTTCTTTTTCTATTTTCCTTTTCTTTCTCATTTATGTTTTTATTTTCCTTTTCTATTTTCCTTTTCTTTCTCTGTTCTGTTTTTATTTTCATTTTCTTTCTCATTGGTGGTTTAATTGTATTTCCTTTTTCTTTAAAAAATAAATAAAATAATTTAAAATGTGGCTATGTGTTTAATTATGTTTTATTTTGCATTTATATTCTAATATCTGGTTTAATTTAATTTCCTTTTCAACACAAAATAAAAACTCAAAAAATTAAAAAAACATGTTGCAATGTGTTTTATTCTGAAGGTACTGGATGGCCAGGCCACAGCAAAGCTAAGCGCAGGCGCTGTGTAGAATAGCGTGGTCACACTGACTGACAGCGCCTACAAAGCTGAGGGCCAACATCATATTCAGCAATGTAGGCGTTGTTCCCAACAACGCCAGGTAGCGACTGAGGAGGCCTGCTATAGCGAATCGCTAACGCCCGCGGCTGACGCTAGCGGCGCTCATAGCGCCATACTTCAGTCGCTCATCTGTCGCTACCTGGCGCTATTGATGAATCGGCCTCCCCGTAAAGCTTGGAGACATGGTAATATTCCTGTGTCCCCGAATGCACAATAATCCAGACCAATATTTGCAGTGAAATCCCTATGAATTCATAGTGATTGGCATGATGTGCAATTAATAGGTGGTAAAGTTATTTGATATCTCTTGCAAACCGGATACTTAGAAACCCCAAGTTAACAGAAAATATTTTTGTAGCATTTACAGGAAAAATTACATCTGCAATATATTCAAACCACACATTATGAAGCCATTTTAGACCAGTTGCTTAGAATCCATGACAGGGCTTGAAGAAAAGGTAGTGTTGGTACTCTTTTAAAAAAACACAGAATAAAGAAGATGTAAAGGCATTAATGTCTACTCAAACAACTGCGTCCTCCTGTTCTTTGTTCCAGGCAAGGGCCAGACAGTTTGCAGTGTACTATAAACAGATGGCACCTACTTCATATAGTAGTCTGGCTCCACTCAAATTCAGCTACATATTTTTTTAGGATGCCATGTCTTGGATTTTGACTGGGGACTGAAAACTATCTGAGGAGGGGACCTTTCATCTTATGATGCCCAAATATTAATTTCCTTTCCCTAACGGAAAATGATTTTGTGTTTCACCAAACATTGTGTGAATGCACAGCCAATAATAAGGCCCTCCTAGTTCTGTCAGAAGAAGTGCTCAGTATCACTTGATGTCCAGTCACAGGACCTTTGCTGCCTGGGTGATGATTTATCCCTCACAGAATGAGAAAACAGTGGTCATCTGCACAATCTGTGCTCTGTGCTTTATACCAGACAAGAACTTGAACAATCTAGGCATGATCCAGCCAGAGCCCATCTTGCTCATGAATGCTGTTTTACCACTTATACACTTGTGCCTTCATGACTGTGTGGCCACAAGATGCCTGTGCAATTAACCAATGAACAGTCAGTAAGGCCTATATAAGATAGCTCAAGCTGAGTCACAGCACCAGCCAGGTAATTCATGTTTACGGTGTATAGCCTACCATTGTACCAACTCTATGACCAATTCACCATTACCCAACACCCCAAAGGGGGGCTTTGCCAGGAATGAAAGCTGGCAGGGCAGTTAGAAAAGGAGAAGAGTAGTTTTGACCCAGAAGAGGGGAGGGGGCTATAAGCAACATTATCACATACCACAGCTATTGTTCAGGGATGAGGGAGCACCCAGAAAACACTGTTCTCCCAAGATGCAGATGAGCTCTTAGTTTGTAGGGTAATTGCACTTTTGATGGCATTTTTAAACATTTCCATTATTGTGTGCCAAAATGATGTCCTCAAGAAGTTGAAATGATGTCATTTTTTCTTTTCTATTTTCTTGCAACTCTGTGTTATGAAAGAAAACAGTTTTCTCCAACAGCAATATGTTTACTTTCACTGCACACCAACTAGTATGTTTGATGTACCAGGCAGAAACTTCCTGACTCTGGCTTGCTAATCATCTGATTGGCTGAGACAGATGCCAAGCTCCAAATTCCTAAGCTCACAGGTTTACCCTTTCTGCAATAATTCAGCTTCTTCAAATAGATGGATTATCAGAAAAGAGGATTAGGGGAACAATTAACTTTTTTTATTGATTGAAGGGATGCTTATTTTTTAACACTGGTGGTAGAAGTATAATCAAGGAAACAGAATCCATAGGTTGACCAAAAACAAAAGTTTTTTATTTTTATTATAAAACAGGGTGTCATAAATATATTTGCAGGTTAATGTGTTAAAAGCCCAAACATTTATTGAACGGACAACATTTTCTCAATATCCAATACTTATAAACAAGAGAAATGTCCAACAAATATAGTCAATAGCTGTTCTGAGTTACATAAACCCATCCAGTCACACTCCCTAAGCGCGACTGGCTGAGCATTACCTATGCAGAATGTCACTTTCTTTAATTGAATTAAGTCCTACAAGTATCTACTGCATATTACCAAATCCCATTCCCAAACTCAGTTGCACCTCTCTCAGCACTTAAAGTCCAGTTTTGATGGTATTTTTGAAAGTGTATATTTTTTTGTGCAAAAGTGATGTCCTCTAGGCGCTAAGATGATCTAGTGATGCCCTACATTTTCACCTTCAATAATATACTACCTATGGCGAGGACCTGTGCATGTTTCTGCTGAAGGTTACACAGTATTTGTTGACCCATTT